>JARBWK010000005.1:79104484-79704484 GCA_030556195.1 Anolis apletophallus
ATGGGGAACGAATTGAAATGGCCTCTTGCAAATTAAAACGGTCAGACCCAGGTAGACCTGAATGGTTTCCTTGGAGACATTAATGTCACCATGGGAAGCAGTTCTGTTGAATTTGGAGTCTGGGTTCTGTGGTTCACATGATAATTATTAAATCCCCTTTCTTGCTAAGTAGAGTCAAGCAAATCTTAATGGATGATCTGTGCTGGGATTGGACAGAAGGCGAAAATCCTTTTTTTTGTGTGAGTTTCTTTGCAGATTTTATTACCATCAATAATGGTATCTTTCTGGACCTAGTTCATTGTGTTAGGATTTGAAGGTGCCATTTATAGGTGGTTAAGCTCCTTCTTATAGCAGCAATTCCAGATAAAGAGACTGCTGTTCAAAACCTTGTGCTTCAGGTCCCAATTCTATTTTACATCTATTTGAGCCGCTAAATTTGAGTTATTTTTCCATCCATTGTTTTGTGGAGGACCTTGCTCACCTTACTCTATCACTCTTTTCCAGTTATTATAAAAGGAAACACATAATTTGTATCTGATGTTCGCAATGAACTGCTTGAAGACAAAGAAACAGAAGCTTAATTCAGATAAAACATATGTACTTTTGCCTAGCAGGAAAATAGGAGACTCCACATACCTTGGAGATGCACGTTTGAATGTCCTCCTAGATTCTATCCTGAATGTGAAAGCTGAGGTTTCAGTGTTGAGCTTAGGACGCATTCTTGGAAATAAGGTCATAGTGATTTGTGTCCTAGTTGCACTTCCTGTCAACAATATCATGTGGGAGTGTCTTTCAGAAATATTTCCAAACTTCAGTTGGATCAAAATGGTGGCTATTGACAAGAGCATTTTAAAAGCAGCATATAATATCTTCATTGGCTAGCATTCCATATTTGGGCTCAATTCAGAGTTCTAGTAATCACCTAGCTTTTTTTAAACAGGAAGAACTTTTGGGGAAAGGTACACCTTTCTGTCCCATCAATATTAGAAGCACAATGCATCTGGGATCAATTCCTTCTCATGCTGAATGCACGCAAGTTCTGAGATTAATTACAAAGGGAGGTCCATCTAGTTGTACCTCCAATGACTTTTGGAGAAATGTAAAAAAAACTATAACTCAGATAGAACTTTGATCCTTAAACCCACTTATTATGGCAGCAATATAGTTTAACTTGTTTTTATTGGCGTTTATCTGCCTTACTTTTAAGTATTTCGCTGTTACTTTATGTTTTACTTCATTTTTCATTGCCCTCTGACACCATGAACATAATTTAGTGGAAGCATGGGTTCCAAATTTAACAAATAATTCCCTGTGCCAAGGTTGTTTAGCACTTTATAGGTCAGAAGTGGCAGTTTGAATTGGACCCAAACATAAAATTGAATCCATTACAGAAATTTTTATATTGCTGAGTTAAATACATTCTAATTAATCCTTGTCATGGTCTTGGCCATGTATATTAAGCCACATGAATAATTCAAATACTGCCCCATCTTACAGTAACCCTGGATGTTACCAGTTTAAATAAATGTGCTGAATCATTTCTGTTCAGGAGATTGCAGAGCTAGCACATTTACTGGAAGGGGTTTGCATCACACGACACCCCAATCTGTTATTGTTCTCCTTGAAGATAAACTATAATTCAGTCCTAAAATAACTGAACAATACCTCTGGTCACATCAGGATATTATAAATCACCCAGACTTTGTTATTTGTTTTGTACCGTACAGCCCCTGTATCCACAGCAGTGTACAGGCAGTCTCCGAGTTAAAAACATCCAGCTTACAAATGACTAATTGTTAAGAATGGGGGTGAGACAACAAAAAGTGGGAGAAATAAACCCCTCAGAAGGGAAATTCACTCCTGAAAGAGTGTTCATTGGGAAAAGGTGTGTCTGAAGCCTCATCACAAAGTCCCTGTTTCCACAATAAGCCAAAATTTTCAAAATCCAATTATCACAGGGACAGAAAGTGAGGAGAAATCTTCTGAGCACAGACAAACACTACAGAGATGTTAACCCTTCCCCATGCTATGCAAAGGTTTAATATATATATATATATATATATATAGAGAGAGAGAGAGAGAGAGAGAGAGAGAGAGAGAGAGAGAGAGAGAGAGAGGCTGGAGTTACACTTAACAAATGTACCTGTTCTGACTTACATACAAATTCATCTTAAGTACAAACCCGAAGAACCTATCATGTTTGTAACTTGGGGGTATTTCCTGTACATGGTATCTTTTATCACTTATTCACCTTCAACCTTCACTGTAGGTTACGCCCTTTTATTGGGACTTGTTGTTTGTCCAATTGAAAATAATGGGGTATCCATGGGAAATGTGGGATTGTATCCCTCCTCAGACATTTGGGGAGGGGGTGTCATACTGTCTTCCATTTATGAAAGCAGCAGCAACTTAGAAATGTATAACATTGCTATTTGTCCAGTACTAATTAATTTTGGTGCTGTAATTCACCATTGTGGTAGATATGGCAAGTATTAACGTTTAGGGAGTTTCTTTAAGCCCCAACAGGGAGATAGGGTGGGATATAAATACAGTTTTATTTTATTATTATTCTTAAATAATATTTTGGTATTTGCTAATAATCTGGGACAGATTCTCCTTTATCCTCAAAAGTAGGGAAAGGTGAAAAGAAAAGTTTTATACTTAGCATTCAGTATACAGTGAAAAATAAGAATGGGGGTGAGACAAATGTGGGCTAGGCAAAACTACGGTTAAGTGGATCTGTAATTGGTTAAGCAGACGAACCCAAAGGTGCTCACCAATGCGTCCTCTTTATCCTGGAAAGAAGTGACGAGCGGAGTGCCATCAGCAGGGTTCCGTCCTGGGCCCGGTCTTGTTCAACATCTTTATTAATGACTTAGATGAAGGGTTAGAAGGCATGATCATCAAGTTTGCAGATGACACCAACTTGGGAGGGATAGCCAATACTCCAGAAGACAGGAGCAGAATTCAAAACGATCTTGACAGTTTAGAGAGATGATTGGCCAAAACTAACAAAATTAAGTTCAACAGTGACAAATGCAAGATACTCCACTTAGGCAGAAAAATGAAATGCAAAGATACAGAATGAGGGACGCGTGGCTCGAGAGCAGTATGTGTGAAAAATATCTTGAAGTCCTCGTGGACAACAAGTTAAACATGAGCCAACAATGTGATGCGGCGGCAAAAAAAAAAAAAAAGCCAATGGGATTTTGGCCTGCATCAATAGGAGTCTAGTGTCTAGATCCAGGGAAGTCATGCTACCCCCCTATTCTGCCTTGGTTAGACCACGCCTGGAATATTGTGTCCAATTCTGGGCACCACAACTGAAGGGAGATGTTGACATGCTGGAATGTGTCCAGAGAAGGGCGACTAAAATGATCAAAGGTCTGGAGAACAAGCCCTATGAGGAGCGGCTTAAAGAGCTGGGCATGTTTAGCCTGAAGAAGAGAAGGCTGAGAGGAGACATGATAGCCATGTATAAATATGTGAGGGAAAGTCATATGGAGGAGGGAGCAAGCTTGTTTTCTGCTGCCCTGGAGACTAGGATGTGGAACAATGGCTTCAAACTACAAGAAAGGAGATTCCACCTGAACATCATGAAGAACTTCCTGACTGTGAGAACTGCTCAGCAGTGGAACTGTCTGCCCCGGAGTGTGGTGGAGACTCCTTCTTTGGAGGCTGGATGGCCATCTGTCGGGGGTGCTTTGAATGCAATTTCCCTGCTTCTTGGCAGGGGGTTGAACTGGGTGCCCATGAGGTCTCTTCCAACTGTATGATTCTGTTTCTATGAAATAGGGTATTCATTATATAAAATCCTTGTTCTCAAATATGTGGTCCAAAACATAAAGCCCCTCCAGATATTGCTAAGTATCCTTCTTCCTGCTCACCCACTTTGCCCACCTCACTGCAAGCTGGACACCCTCCTTTAACATTTAGTAGTCAGGGGAAATGTCTGTGCAGAAATGATTCACTTGGTAACCGCTGGCTGTGTTCCTTTAGCTCAGTGTTTCTCAACCTTCCTAATGCTGCGACCCCTTAATACAGTTCCTCGTGTTGTGGTGACCCCTAACCATAACATTATTTTCATTGCTACTTCATAACTGTATTTGGGGGGGGTGGGTGATTTTGTCATTTGGAAATTGTAGTTGCTGGGATTTATCGTTCACCTACAATCAAAGAGCATTCTGAACTCACCAACAATTGAATTGAACCAAACTTGGCACACAAAACTCCCATGACCAACAGCAAATACTGGAAGGGTTTGGTGGGCATTGACCTTTAGTTTGGGAGTTGTAGTTCACCAACATCCAGAGAGCACTATAGACTCGACAATGATGGATCTGGACCACACTTGACATTAATCCTCAATATAACCAAAAACGAACACTGGTGGAGTTTGGGGAAAATAGATCTTGACATTTGAGAGTTGCAGTTGCTGGGATTTTTAGTTCACCTACAATCAAAGAGCCCCTTGCACCCCACCAATGATAGAATTGGGTCGAACTTCCTACACAGAACCCTCATTCCTTGAAGGGACTCACTGGCATGAGCCTCCATCCCACACACTCTCCCTCACCCACACATACGCATCATGCTGCCATGCGCCGAGCACGCCTGCTCTCCCCTCCCTGCTTGGAGTCTCAGAAACAGCCCTCCCCATTGGCTGGGAAGCCTGCCAATCACAGCAGAGGAGAGCTTTAGGTGGGGGAATTCGCAGTCTGTTTCCAAAAAGAAAGAGAAGGACAAGCGGAGAGATCTTTAACCTTCTCTGCCAAAGGGCTTCCTAAGACCATCAGAAATATATGTTTTCTGATGGTCTTTGGTGACCCCTCTGAAACTCACTCGTGACCCCCCCTGGGGGTCCCGACCCCCAGGTTGAGAAACACTGCTTTAGCTCAATACATGAAGATGTATTGAACCTTTGGAGGAGTTGAAACAGATCGTGGGGCATGTCTGCAGAGAGTACAGGAACATTTTAAAGAAGCATGCGGAGAACCAGTTACTTGTTTGAGAATAGGAGTAATAATTTCAGGCTAGAAGCAAAAGAGGGAAGAAGCTCATGCTAGGCTGAAAATAATTTCTATCGCAGCCAACACATTATATTGGATTCAGACCAAACTCACTTTTCTCTTTCTGGTCCTCTCAAGTACAGTACAACTTCTATATCCAAGAGAGATGTGTTTGTGGACTTCTCATTGATATGTGAAATCCAATTATTTTCAATAGGATGAACAATTGAAGTATTGAGAAGGGGTGTAGCTTGTATAATTCAAATATAAAGTGAGTAAAAACATATATGAATTTCACAAAACCAAAGCATATGAATACAAGAAGACACAACACCTCTTTGCAACACGTATGGAAAAAACCCTGCATGAATGAAGAAATCAACACACACCCATACTCCTGTAGATGTACCATATCCAGATTCCACAGAAAACACATATGGAATTAACACACACTCACTTACTCCAAACAGAAAACGAAAGCAAAGCCTTCCCAATCTGGTTTGACTTTTGTGGCTTTTCCTATTTCCCAGACTGTTTCTGTCGACTTGAGATGGTTCCTAATAGGCACACTCAGTATTCTTTCCAGTTGGCAGTGGAGGACATGGGACATATAGGACATTAATAGGGAAGAAGAGGAACCAAGCTTTTTGTCCTTTCAAAATGGGGCCCGAAGCAATTGCATCAAATGAACCATTCATAATTTGGTCCTTTGTCTTGCCCAGAAGCACAGTGTTGTCTGCTACTGTATTCATTCACTACCAGAAAATTCAGTAGAAGTCAGCTGGTGCCCTTGTTTTCCTCGATTAGTAATATACTGGATCAAGATCTAAGAGATGGTACGTCCCTAAATAAAGAATATACACACCTAAGATTGATTTCTGATTTTTTAAAAATCCTCATCAGAGTATCTTTTCCAGAAAATGTGAAAAGTTTTTGTGTCCTAACTTTTAAAAGCTGTAAACCAGCTTATCAAACTTTAGTCATAATTTGGAAATGTATTTGTTCATTTAGTTGCTGTCAGATCACTTCCCGATATGGGACTTTCGGATATTTTGTTAGTCTTCCATTTGTCATATGATGGATGAGTGTATCAGGATCGTGTTTATTATTTTTTTAACAAACCCTCACAAGGTTGATTTGCCATTTTCCTCCCACTTTTTATAATAAACTGGAAAAAATTCCATTATTTAAAGTTATATGAAAATTATGTTTGCAATGGAACAGGAAAGAGAAACATAACATTTAAAAGGGCAACATTTCTTGACATAGACTTGCTGTTCATTTAGTACCTATGATTAAGAAAGGAAGAGGTTTATCAAATGTGATTTAGATTATCTAGGCGCAGAATTAAATTACGAGGGTTGAATGAAAAGTAATGCCTCCACCTTCGTAACTCCTCGACAGATGGTAGTTCTGGTATGTGGCAGGTACTGGCTTGTTCAGTAGACTCTCCTCTACAGTTCCATTTTGGCGAGAAGCCTTAGCATTGAACGGTTGTGTTGTTGAAGTGCAAAGTATGGAACCCTGCACAGATGATCAGGCAATGCGACTTAAGCAGCATGCAGTCAATGAATTCTTGACAGCAGAAGGTGTCACCCCAAAGGAGATTCATCAGAGAATGCAAGCTGTTGATGGTGATTGTGTTGATGTGATTATTGTGCGTCATTGGGCATGTTGAGGTGGGAACGTCTGACTTGAGTGAGAAAAAGAGTTGGATGTCCTGTGACAGCAGCCACCGAGTTTCACAAGCAAAAGGTTGACAGATTCATTCAGGACAATTGTATCACTCAGAGAGAAATTTCAAGCATAATCAGCATTTCACAAGAACGTGTGGGTCACATTATTGCTTTGTTTGGCTATTGGAAGATCTGTGCACGATGGGTACCCAGGATGCTGATGCTGGTTGTGGAAACAAAGTGTCGCCTTCTTTCGTGACGGCTTCAGAAAACTTGGTAGATATGTATCCAATTGTCTGGTGATTAAGTGGAAAAGTGAATAGTGGTAGTTAAAGAGCACATTCTAAGGATTATTTCTGCGTTTGATTTATTAAAATATTCCCATCCAAACCCAAGTAATGAAGGTGGAGGCATTACTTTTCATTCAACCCTTATATGTACGGTTTGAACTCTAGCTTCTGTTTTCTATTATTCCTGTTAGCAATTGTTCTCTCCTAGCTGAAGTTGTATAAAAAGCCAAGTAAGCATTTTAGCCCACATGAAGGGGGAAAAAACAACCTTTCCTCTTCCCAAGACTTTCCTTGCTCTTCACCTTTGCCCTAGACATCTATTATATCTTTGCCGGTCAGAGAAGGAGTCTTTATACCCGTACCTTGTCTAATGCACTGTTGGCATTAATTAGCGGTAATAATCTCAGCCACCACCTCCGCGCTGAAGTTTAAATAAGGTAGTAAACGGTTTCTTTTACTCTGAGTAATTGAAAGTTGTATAACTTTTGTCACAATATGTAGTAGCTATAGGTAAAATACCCCTTTTTGATTTTCTGGCGCTGTGTCACTTTGTTAGCAGATTCGCTTCCACTTTGTTCTGAACTAGCTACTAATTTTGAGAGAGCTCCTGTGTAGTTTCCCGGATATAACTGAACTCACAAAGGAATATTACACAGACAAGCATCTTCATAAAGGCAAAGCCAAGGCAACCAGCCCAGCTTGGTAGTGATGGGTTCAGATTTCAAAGCAGCTGCCATGACCTTGACTGTGCACAGACAAGCTATGTGTGGTACTAAGGAACTGCAAGGTCTTCCCAATGCTTGCTGCCTTGCTGAGGTTATTAGTGGATTTTATTACTGGTCTAGCAGTTCCTACCAGCCACTTTTTTTCCTAGACCCATATTTGAAAGTGTTTTAAACAAGAGACATAAGAGGCTGAGATACAAAGGAACCTTTTGAAGTCGAAAGTGGGTCTGCATGAAAATGAACTGCTCGCCTGTGAAAGGAGTCAAGTGTGAAAGAATAGGATAGTTTCACTAAATGAATCTGATAGTCTGAATAAAACACTATAGTGAGGCAAAGACGAAAAATTTGTAAAGGTCAAAATTGCTCACGTGATTGAAACTAGGCAGTGGAAATACATGAAAGGAATTGACTAGAAGTGCTTCACTCCACATTTTTCCTCTTTTTGTGTGTGTGTTAAAACGAACTGTAGAAAAATAATAAAGAGAAGCTGGGAATCTAATTCCATTGGGACCTTGTCCCCCTTTCATTCAACTCTTCTCTAGTTTCAAACCTTTTGAGATCAAAGAGAGACAGTTCTTCATTACATGCAATATCTCATTAGAAAGACAATTCTAGCAGTGCATACTTCATTTGGCCAACGCTCTTGTGCACATTTTTCTCCAAATTACCATTTTAAAATATTCCAAGTAGAGTAGTTCTTGTTAGTGTTTCTTTTTTAATACTTTAGTAATCAACATAATTTGCAGGTTCTTGTACTATAAATCTGAATTACTTAGAACAGAAATAATTTGAGTGGTGAAGTGTCTTTTGAATACCAAATGCGGCTTTGACAACCAACATCTAGGACTAAGTTATTTGCATAATACTGCTTTGGCCCATTTTCTTTATTAGAGCAACTGAGTTCTGCTGGTGTGTTCTTCCTAATTTGTTCTATATATTACCAAGGAAATCATACTGACATCTTCAGCATTAAAACTACTTTTATTGATCATCTTGTTTTTCACCTCTACAAGGAGTAAATATCAAATACTAATGAACAAATTTCTTATAGATTCATCCAAGATAATAACTTTTTCAGTTTGATATCATCTGTAAAGGGGAGGCTGACCTGCGTCTTCCATGGTCTATCATTTCTTGAAAATCAGAATCCCTGTGGTTGATTAATATCTTTTAAGTTTAGACTACAACATCCTACTAATCTCTTTAATACTTAAGAGATAACTAGTCTGTATTAAGTTACCTCGAATATTCATGGATGATGAAGAATGTAAAAAAATGCTGTGCTGGATTAAATAAGGGTCCCCCTAGTGCCAAACAGTTTTGGTAGGATTATTACTCTTATCATTAAGGTGTTTTCTCATAGAGATGTGAAAAAACATCTTTTTTGCCACCAATGTTTGTTTGAAGGAATGCACTTCCTAAGGAAATGAGTGGAATCTAATTCAGAAAGCATACAGTTAGTCACTGATTGTGAATAAGTTCAACAGAAATGATGGAAGAAAGTAAAGGTAAAGGCTTCTCCTTGACATTAAGTCTAGTTGTGTCTGACTCTGGGGGATGGTGCTCATCTCCATTTCCAAGCTGAACTGCTCGTGTTGTCCATAGACACCTCCAAGGTCATGTGGCCATTACCTTCCTGCCAAAGTGGTATCTATTGATCTACTCACATTTGCATGTCTTCAAATGGCTAGGTTGGCTAACAGCAGAAGCTCACCTTGCTCCCTGGATTTGAACCGCTGACCTTTTAGTCAGCAAGTTCAGCAGCTCCGCAGTTTAACCTGCTGTGCCAGCAGGAATGCTTGATGGAAGAAAAGCAGGACAAAATCAAATAAGTATGTATCTATATTTAGATATGTTTGATGCATTTCTTATTTAAAGTAAGATTTAATATTACTTTTTTACATTCAAAGGGCAATGGACTGTTTATATGGCATTTCCAGTCATTTGAAAGTGGTCTAGATGTTTGGCCAGATGCTAAACTCTTGGAGTGAAAACAGCCTGATCAGCAACCTTCTTTCTTTCTTTCTTTCTTTCTTTCTTTCTTTCTTTCTTTCTTTCTTTCTTAGCTCAGTTTCTATGCAGCCACTCCCGGTGGGCTCGGGGCGGCTCGCAACATGAGAAGAAACATAGCAGAACACAACAGAGTAAAAACAGAATAAAACATCATAAAATGTCGATAAAATATCAATAAAATCACAGTAGGACACAGATTAAAAGCAACCAGCCCATGATATGGACTCCAACAGGGGGGTGCAAGAAGCATGGCCTACACTCGGAAGGCGAGCTGGAACAGGTGGGTCTTGCACGCCCGCCTGAAGGGGAGGAGGTCATGGATGGCACGCATGGCAGCCGGAAGGGCATTCCAAAGCGTCGGAGCAATTACCGAGAATGCCCTTCGGCGAGTAGAAGTAAGCTTGGCAGTCTTCGCAGAGGGCATAGCGAGAAGATTGGCATCCTCGGAACGGAGTGATCTCGGGGGACAATATGGGGAGAGGCGGTCCCTCAGATACGCTGGCCCCAGGCCGTGTAAGGCCTTAAAGGTAAGCACCAACACCTTGAAGGTGATCCGGTGCTCAATTGGTAGCCAATGCAGATCCTGCAAAACAGGTGTTATGTGGCAACCTGCTGGGGTGCCAGTCAGGAGCCGAGCGGCAGTGTTCTGCACCAGCCTGAGCTTCCGGGTCACCGACAGGGGAAGGCCAACGTAAAGCGCGTTACAGTAATCCAGTCTCGAGATGACCGTGGCTTGGATCACCGTGGCCAGGTCGTTCCGGGATAGGTAGGGGGCCAGCCTCCTTGCCTGTCTGAGATGGTAAAACGCAAGCTTGCTGGCCGCAGAGACCTGGGTCTCCATGGTCAGCTGGGAGTCCAGATGGACCCCCAGGCTCTTTACGGAAAACAATGGGCATAACACCGCACCGTCCAGGGTTGGAAGCTGGACATCCCCACCACCCGGGCGGCCCAGCCACAAGATCTCCGTCTTCGCCGGATTCACCCTCAACCTACTGGCTCGCAGCCATCCAGTAACGGCTTCGAGGCAGCGTTGGAAATTATCGGGGACGGATTCAGGCCTGCCCTCCATCCTCAGAATGAGCTGAGTGTCATCCGCATACTGGTGACACTCAAGCCCATAACTCCGCACCAGCTGCGCAAGCGGCTGCATGTAGATGTTAAATAACAGAGGGGAGAGGATGGCCCCCTGCGGCACTCCACAAACGAATGGGGAGGCCTCAGAGACCACCTCGCCCCTCCTCACACACTGAGACCGCTGGCGGAGGAAGGAGGTCAGCCATTTCAGGGCTGTCCCCCTCACTCCAGCCATGTCCAGGCGGTGGATCAAACAAAAAAAGAAAAGATTGTGGTCGACCGTGTCAAACACTGCCGTGAGGTCCAATAACACGAGCAGCGCAGACCCGCTTTGGTCGAGCTGGCAGCGGAGTTGGTCTGTGATGGAGACCAGGACCGTCTCCGTCCCATGCCCTGAACGGAAGCCAGACTGGAAGGGGTCAAGCCATGTTGCATCATCTAAGAAGGACTGCAACTGCTCCATTGCTGCCCTCTCAACTACCTTCCCCAGGTATGGAAGATTCGACACTGGTCGGTAGTTGGAGGGAACCGCCGGGTCTAATGACGGTTTTTAATTAATGTATCTCATTTCCCAACTCTATGACCATCTCGATGACAAGGAACAGCAAACCAAGGAAATAGTATGGGCGTAAGGAATTACACTTGTTTTTCTGGATACATGAGAGGATAAGAGATACTTCCTTTTTCGATATGTGCACTGTTCAATATTGCAGTCATTACAGCTGATGAAAGGTTAACAGCTACTCTACAGTGCACTGGTTGAGCTAATTGAGACTGATTTTTTTTAACCACTGGAAATGGTGGTATGTATGTATGTATGTATGTTAGTAAGAGCTCTTTGATACTTCCTATTCTCTGAACATAAAATCATGGAGTTGGAGTAGGCCACAATGGCCATCCAGTTCAACCCCCTGCCATGCAGGAAAATATAATCAATTTCAAAAGAAATTCAAGGAACTAGCATAGGGTGGATATGCACTGACCTATAAAGTGGACTTGAACCAGCATCTCAAGTCTGCTAGGCCGCAGCAGGAAATATCTACTACCCAGCTGTGCCAAACATAGTTTCGGTGACTGGGCAGGGACCCATCCGCCACCTCCCCTCCACCCTTGTTGCTTTTGGCTATAGCAGTGACTCGGCCACCTACCTTATCATTGGGGGTCCTCCTTCCTTCTACTGGATTGTATAACTTGTAAATGGGACTGGGAAGAGGGCTTTGGGGAAATATCAACATGTATACTCCTGTATGCTTTCGAAAGAAGACTTCCTTGCTAAGCAACATTTTGTAGGATTTCTGCGGGGTGCGTTATGTGGAATGGTTCTACATCTGTTGTAACTAAATATTTAAATCCATAGCTTTTAAATTATAAGGTGACTCTACAGATTCTTAAAAAAGGTTTTCCTGCCCAACTTCCCTTGCCTTTCAGTTCTTGGAAGCCTATATTTTAACTACTTGTGAAAACTAAGAAAAAGAATCGAATCATTTATTGCCTCATTTCTGTACAAAACAGCATTTGACTGAGTCACAGCTTGGTGCAAACTGTGCATTCGTTCTTCAAATACCTGTAAACTCTATGTTGTGGCCAAGTATATACACTGAATTTTACTCTTCTATGATTATTCATTTAAAGTATTAAAAGAGTTTGACTTTATTTATACTTTGTTTTTGGGTAGTAGTAGATAACTATTGATAGGTGAATTGGCAATAGCCTGGCGGTAGATCAGTCCATAATTTTTAAAATAGTACACGTCAGTCTTCTATAATTAATACTTTGCTACTCTGTTATTTCTGCCCACTACAGACTTCATCTGTAGTGGGGCCTTTGTATCCACTGTGGTTTGGTTCTAGGAACCCAATTGATATCAGAATCCATGGATGTGCAAGTCCAGTTATACACAATGGCATAGTAAAATGATGTCTCTTATATAAAATCAAGCTTTGCTTTTTGTGATGGAGGGAGGGGGTAAATTCAACTCATGAATAGTAGAATCTGTGCAAAAGGGGAACTGGCTACTTCTTTCAATGAACCAAGAGAGATTTATTTCATCCTTTGGATTTTGACACTGTATATTATTGAGTTGGGAGACAGAAGAATGGGCTTTCACAAATTGAGATACCACCATTGAGTGTTCTGGTCCTCCTTTTGAAAACCCCTGAGCAACATGATACAAAGTGGAGTTTCATCTGATGTATAGTTCTGCCGTTTAGTGGAGGTGGAAGAGGTGTTCGTGAACTTCGATGCATTCTGTAATCCTATTGCTCCTAAGCTTAATGTAATATGACATCTGTATTCTCCTAGTGTTCTTGGCTTGCATAGAGGACTTGGGATAAGGAAACGTTTGAGGCAAGAACACATTGTGACCGCGTAGTAAGCCAAAATAAGGTTTGTGAACCTCTGAAAATGAGTTTAATGTTTTGACATGTAATCAGAAACTTGATGCTGTAGAGTGTAGACCAACTCCTCTCTATAGACATATTCCACGGGACTGTCATTGTGTAAACTATGTAGTGATGCATGGTGGTGGTAGATGGTATTGAAGCTGAATGTAGATAGGGCCATCCTTCCTTTATCTGCCGTTCCCATCTCTGTCATTCTTTTCTACCAGACAGCTATAAGAGAGATAGATTGCTTGTGCTAAAAACTGAATTCATCTCTTGCAGAAGGCTTTTCCATCTCTCTTGTTCCTTCTGTTGTGCCTTTCCCCTTTGGAGCCATGCTATTCCCATTAAAACAGGACGAGAGCCACTGGTTGGCCACCCACAATTTAAATACTATTACAGCCAGAAAAAGGACCTTAGTATAGCATTTTATCTAAAGTCTAGTTCACACAAATAAATGACAGGTGCTATCATTTCTGAGACTAGTGGCTTGAAAAGAGCAGCCACGGTTATAAAAACTCTGCATGGTTACTGTGCATGGTGTTGTATAAACAAAAGAAATTCTGCTTTTTTCAGAATTTCCTCATATGCTTATATAGCATAAGAAGGTCCTATCTTTATTTGTTTGGCAAATAAATACTGTTAAAGTAAAAAGTTAATTGACTTGTAAGCAAGAAATCTGTGTACTATTTAATCTTAGAGGAATTACCCAATTAACATGTTCCCCAAAGTCTGCCCTAATGTATTGCTCAGCTAGCAATATTTTTAGCAAACTTGGTCTCCAAGGCATTGCATCCAAATCTTTCTCTTTAGTAATTCTTTCAGTAAACCCTTGCTTGGTTCAGTGCAATTAGAATAATTTACAGCACTGTTCTAGGCTCTTCTGCACAGGCTCCTGAGTTGGTTTCTTTGCTTTTTTTCAGAAGGAGGAATTAGCCTTGATTTTAGATATGTAGCATTTGAGAACTTGGACAATGGGAGCTTAGTCACCAATTAGTACGACAAGCCATAGGACAGATAAAGAAAGCATGAGTTATAGCAGGGTACCTGTTGAACTGGTTGCAGATTTAATGGCAAATTGAGATGGGGAAAGAAAGCCTTTGGATGTCTTTTTCAACCGCTATGCAAGAGGGCAGATCTCTTTTGCTCTTTACTACTAGGTCAGAGGATGTGCCATCCATTTCCTGCAACATCTAGACTGCCTTTGTTTCCTGTCGTAGACCTTCAAAAGGGCTACTGTTGGTCTTTACCATCACGTCATAGGGGAAAGAGTTTTGGCATTTACTGTAGAAGATCACATGCATTTTACTGTTGCTTCTATAACACTGGGGACAGTGGACAGGCCCTACTGCAAATCTTTTTAAAACTATGATGGAACTACTCTTTATTAAATTGTTATGGGACAGAGTCCCTTTTTGTTGTAACTACGAGACACACAGTGTGGCCATTCTATGACATTGTCACCCGAAATAATGTCTGAAATTCCTTTGACTTACTGCATGGTCTTTTTTCTTTTTTTAAAAAAAGGCCAAAAAGAAAAACAGACCCTGCAAATCTGTTGATTTTTGCCATTGTTATATTTAGTCTTTGCATGAAAAATCCTAAATCCAGTTTGAGTGTTCATTTACAATTTGGGTAGTGTACTCTACAGTTGGAATTCTACCCTAGTTCCAGCCTTAATTTTAACCCATAGCACATAATTTTCATAGGAGTCATCTCATTTGTAAGGGCTAAAGGGGCTCATAATGTCATTTGAAATGTGAGAATTCTGTGGATACCACGGACTGCCAAAAACATAAAGAAATTATCCTTGCAGGAAGTTAAGTTTGGACATTCAGTTGAAGCTAAGATGACTAAGCTGAGACTGTAATACCTTGGACATATCATGAGAAAACATGACTCAGTAGGAAATACCATAATGCATGTGAAGAAAAAGGGGAAGATAACACTACAGAGGTTTGGACTCAATCAAGGAAGCCACAGCCTTGAGTCTGTAAGTCCTTAGTAGGGCTGTTGAAGACAGTATGAGTTCTCATTCATAGGATTACCATAAGTCAATGTTGAATTAATGGCCAATTAAACAAAAAGAAGCATATGCTGTTCTATAATACATTTAGAAGAAACTGGTCTGATATTTTGAAGTTTAGCTTACCATGAAGCTGTATTGAGTTATATTTAATGGCAGCTGCTATGGATAACAATGTATTGTTGATGTACTTAAATTTGAATACACACACACACAATTCCTTTTCAACTGAGAGCATTGTGTACAGAGAAGTAGTGTGGAGGTACAATTATGGTACTTATTTTAAAAAGATGCACTTCTATAACTAAACTGGAATGGTGAAAAATTTCCATCATGTAGTTGTTGCGTACCCAATACAGAATGCATATTGGGATTTCTTTTTATTGTCTTTATGCAAAACCTTTGTTTAACCCCATCTTCTCATTTCTTGCATATTTTCATAATTGTAAGTACAGTTTTGTATTAGTTAAAGCTGGTAGCATTAAAATTATCAAAATTCTTCTAAGAAAAACACAATTCTGTGACTTACATGTATTCTGTAATATACATAAATTTTGTATATCTAATTTTAGTATATTCATTTTCTTTTGTTTGGTTGTTAAATCCTCTTTCAGTTGAAGTTTCCCAAAGGAATTGCGGACTCATCTTACTCTGTCTTTATAAGAAAGGAACAAGACTCATTGGATTAAAACAGAAATCTATTTAGTCTAGTGTCCTGCCTGTCCTGTTAACCAGATGCCTATGAGGAAGGTTGCAAGCAGGAAATGAAGTCATCAGCTTCTCATGCTGTTTATTTCTAGCAGCAATAATTGGGGCTACTGATCCTAGCACTGCTGGTTGAGTATCCCTTATCTGAAATGCTTGGGACTAGAAGTGTTCCGTATTTTAAATTTTTTCGAAATGGAACACTTGTATTGGCATACAGATTTGAGTGTGCAAATACAACCCAAGTAGCAAATGAACCAGATGTGATTGGTGGTGGTGGGGAGGAGGAGGAAGGGGGGGGACCAAGAAGTCGGGGGGGGGGGACACGACAAATAAAAAGAGAGTCCCACATAAACACTCTGCAACCGGAATAAAGAAGAGCAACTTCAGTAGCAGAACCCCATCCTCACCAGGGTCAGCAACATCCACAGCACATCTCTCTTGATGACCCCCCCCCCCCAACTCTTCTCTCCTTGTGGGAAAACCGAGTGGAAGCATTGACTTCAAGCACTTTCTGCTACTAATGCTGGAAGATGAAAGAGGAAAGGAAGGTGAGGCAGGCCACCATTTACAAATTAGCTGTTCAGGAAGGACTTAAGGACCTTGGCAAAATATACTGAGAATTTTCCTGAGGAAATGAGAAAGGATGGGTTGAGACCCTTTTCTAAGTATTTTGCACAATTCGTGTCCCCCTGCCACACTCACCCAGTGTTTTGGCTTGGGAGGAATAAGTTTCTCAAGCAAGGTGCTGGGTGGTTGTCAGTCAAGCTGGGCAACCTCCCTCCAGCACACTCACTCACTCCCCCCCCCCCACACACACACCCATTGCACAAGGATTGTTGGAAACTCTCTTATTTAGTTTGTGGTGATCCCTACATGGACACACAGAGACACACATGGCAGTTTTAAAAAAACTCAGGAATTCTTCTTTGTTCACCCACCAGCTTTCTTTGCAAATTTTCTCCTCATTGCTGCTCCTGCTTGAGGGACTTGCTGCTAGGGCCATGCTTGTCAACTGGAAGCAAGTATTTCATTTGTCACTTTGCACAGAGCATCCAAGAAATGCTGTGTGAAAGTATGTGCAAACTCTCTCTTCCAGGTTAAAGGAGGCTGCTTGATGTACCTTGCCTGAGAATCCTGGATCTGGCAGTGGCTTGAGGGCTTGCACAGCATGAGATAGAAGTTGGGAGGCAAAACTAATGCTGTAGACATGAATGCACGGCCTTCTTCATTTTAGAAATGATTCATACTTCAAGATTTTATGATCACTTTCATTCCTGTGCTGTAACCTGGAACGCCATTTCTGCAAGCTCCATTTCTGATTTCACAACTATGTGCCTGAGCTGACACACATGTAAACACATATATCTTTTCTGTAAGATTTTATGGATAGTTTTCCACCTACATTCACAGGTTTGTCTTGTAAACACTGATTAAGGTCAGCACAGAGTTAACCATTCAATAAGATCCAGACCACATATATGAATTTTTTTGTGTGGATTGGGTTGTTTTTCTGACCTTTGTCAGGGCTTCCATTCTGAAGCAATACATCTCTTTCCCATTCATATGTAGCAGCATTTTTGGACGACACATGTGAATGAATGTGCTGGGAGCAGTGTCATAAATCCTGGCTCCAATTAGATTTTTCGTATCAGGTGTCAGTTTGAAATTTCAGGAATGCATTTGCTCTTGGTTTTGGTTGTATTTTCAAGCAGTCAATACAATTCTAGTCCTGAAACAATCGGAATAAATCATTCTCAAAAATTCAAGTTTTACTATACGTTTACAGTAGAGTCCAACCTTTGCTCATCCAACATTCTGTATTATCTAACGCAGTCTGCCTCTCGCCCGGATCCACAGTTGTTTCAATACATTGCAATGTTTTGGTACTAAATTCATAAATACAGTAATTACTACATAACACTATTGTGTATTGAACTGCTTTTTCTGTTGATTTGTCGTAAAACATTATTTTTGGTGCTTAATTTGTAAAATTATAACATAATTTAATGTTTAATAGGCTTGTCCTTAATTCCTCCTTATTATCCAACAGTATCGCTTATCCAACGTTCTGCCTGCCGTTTATGTTGGATAAGCGAGACTCTACTGTACATTGCACTAACAGAGAGGGTTTATGATTTATGCTTTAAAGCAGATTTATGCTTTAAACCATCACATTCTGTTTATAGTAAACAAGACTAGATTAATTAAAATCTGTTTGATTTAAATGTGCAGTTTAAATTATGTTAACGTCTTCGTTCAATGAAAATAACATTAAAATACATTGGATGACAGCTCAATGCAACTTTTATACAAATATTGCAGAGTAGGATTAAATTTTTGTAAAATGATACATATTGCTGTGTGTGCAAATAAAAAGATATCGTAGATAGGGTACTAGGCTATAAGACAACCCCCCAACTTATCATCTCAAAATAATGAGTTAGGGATATACTCGCCGTTTAAGATGACTCCGCCTCGAAGCAAGGGCTGCCTTGGCTGGAGGGTGCGCGTGTCCCCGGCGCAAGGAAGTCCTCAAGCAGGAAGGCAGAGGGAAGGTGGAGGCGGGGCCAGTGCAAGCTCTCTGCCTCTTCCTCCCATGCCGGCATGGAGGCGTGGGAGCATCTTCTTTGGATGCAGGCGAGGAAGGAAGGAGGGAGGTGCTGGCCAGGCTGGCAAGGCTGGCCAGCAGCAGCTTCTGAGCCGAGCGAGGCAGAGGAGGTGCAGAACCGCGTTCGCCCTCCTTCGCCTCAAATCAGCTGTGTGCACAGCTGATTTGAGGCAAAGGAGGCAAACGCGACTCTGCCCCTTCTCCACCTCGCTTGGCTCAGAAGCTGCTGCTGGCCAGCCTTGTCAGCACCTTCCATGGGGCATCTCCTCGCCGCCACTTTCGCGAGGCAGGAGGACGCCATCCAGGGAGCTTCCGGCTGTGCGCGCAACAAGCCGATCCCTTCCTGCTTCCTGCAACGTGGTGGGATGGGCCCTCCGAGGCAGTATGGGAAGCGTAGTTTCTTGGCTCCTATGCCTCCCATACTGCCTGGGTGGGCCCATCCCATGCACGCTGCATGAAATAGGAAGGGATTGACTTGCTGCGCACGCGTGCAGCCGGAAGCCCCCCTGCATGGTGACCTCCTGCCTTGTGAAAATGCCGGCAAGGAGAGAGAGCGCCCCGTGGAAGGTGCTGGCTAGGCTGGCCACCAGCAGCTTCTGAGCCGAGCGAGGCAGAGGAGGGGCAGAGCCGTGTTTGCCCTTCTTTGCCTCAAATCAGCTGAGGTGGTGGTGAGGAGAGAGAGAGAGAGAGAGAGAGAGAGAGAGAGAGAGAGAGAGAGATCCTCCCGGTGCCCTTCCTCCGCCCTCCTCTCAAGGTACGATAATTTAATTTTATTATTTAATTTTAATTATTTTTAGGTTTTTAAATTTTATATCCGGTGTACTAGACGACCCCCAACTTTTAATAAGATTTTTCAGGGCTAAAATGTCGTCTAGTACGCCGGTATCTACGGTAAATGTTTTCAGTATTCCCTGAAGTACAATACTATTTTTTGTAAATGTCCAGTGCTTTCCAGGCCCTAGGCCTATGTCTTGGACTTTACTAAGCAAATCGAGAGGGATTTCTCTTTTAGATTAGAAGTCAATGATAAATTCCTCATTTTTTAGGAAAATATATAGATGCCATTATTCGAAAACTGAACAAATTGATTAGAAGACACACAAAAAATATGGCAAGTCCTTTAAATTTACAGGTTTAATTTTGTGGATCTAATTATTCACAGATTAGATTAGTATCTTTTCTCTAGGTATTTCTACCTCATCCAGTGTGACAGATGTTTACTATACGGTTGCCCTGGAGGACCTAGAGATTCCTGAATTGGTGTTCTTTCAGGTCAAATAAACAGCGTTTTTAGAATTTCCACAGCGGCACTGCACCCCTAAATTACCGGAAAATGGAAGACCTATTGTATAATATAATTGGGATGAACTTTGTGATGTATCCTGTAAGATACCTTGAAGCTGTTCCCAGAGTACTGGTTTGGCTCAAGTGGGTTCTCCATATTAAGCAAATTTATTTTTTACATGCAGTGATTGGTCACATGTTTGAAAGTGTAGAGGATTTGACTTTTAATATTCTAGTTTTGTTTTACCATGATTTCTGTGCAGAATTTAAAAGACAGGCTTATTGTACACAATACTTCAGAAAAAATGATTGAGGTAGTTCTTGAGTTAGCTAAAATCAATATTTTTATCCACTCTGAAATATTGAATACAAATTGAGGGTATTAGCAAAAATTAGGGCTGCCAACTGAATTTGGTTGTAATCGTTAAATAATCGACAAATAATTTGTCATGTGTAAGTCTTGTTTAAACGAAAAGCAGATGTTCAGAATAACAAATGCCACCCATGTTTGCGGATAGCAGGGTCTGGAATAATTTTAATGTTCTAGAATGAGATAAGCAAGTTCTTTTGCAAATTGTAGATCACAATTTTCGGAAAAGACAAATTTGGGAAGTGCTTGGAATTACTCCATTGCTTTTTTCCTTAGTACAGTGGTTCTCAATTTTCCTAATGCTGTGACCCCTTAATACAGTTCTTCCTATTGTGGTGATCCCCAACCATAAAATAATTTTTGTTACGTAACTGTAATTTTGCTACTGTTTTGAATTGTAATGTAACTGTCTGATATGCAGGATGTATTTTTGGTCACTGCACCAAACTTGGCACAAATACCTGATACAACCAAATTTGAATACTGGTGGGGTTGGGGGATTCATTTGTTATTTGGGATTTGTAGGTGCTGGTATTTATAGTTAACCTACAATCAAAGAGAGCACTGTGAGCCCAGCCCACAATGAATCTGCACCAAACGTGGCACACTGTCTACATGGCTAACATTGAATACTGATGGGGTTGGAGAGAAGGATTTTCTTTTTGAATTCCAGGAGTTGTAGTTCACCAACACTCAGAGAACACTATGTACCAAACTGGTGATGAAACTAATAAACTTTGAATACTGGTGGGGTTTCGAGGGGACTGACCTCAGAGTTTGGGAGTTATAGTTCACATACATCGCCAGAGCAATGTGCATGCACCCAAATTGATGGAACCGGACCAAACTTGGCACAAATATCCAATATGACCAACTTTGAATACTGGTGAGGTTTGGGGAGGGAATGACCCAACATGATGGCAATTGTAGTTCTCACTGCATCCAGAGAACCCCGTGACCCTCACCGATGATAGATCTGAACTAAACTGGGCACACAGACTCAACATGGCCAACTGTGAATACAGGTGGGGTTTGGGGGTGATTGACTTTGGCATGTGGGAGTTGTAGTTCACACGTATCCAAAGGGCACTGAACCCAGCTGACAACAGATCCGAACCAAACTTGGCACACAGACCCAACATGGCCAACTGTAGATACCAGTGGGATTTGGGGAGGATTGAGTCACATCCTTATACATTTTCTAATGGGATCATTAATTAAAAAACAAAACGAAAGGAAAGTGCGACTTTTTCTAATAAATAGTGATACAAATTACCTAAGCTGCTTCTTCTGTTCCTCTTCCTCCTGATGCTGCTGGGCCACTCTCACATGGGTGCTTTTTGCCCTGCCTTTCAGAGACATGAGCCTCCCTCCAGCCTCATGCTCTTTCCCTTGCCAGTTCATTCACACCACACTGCAATACACCAAGCACTTCTCTCCCCTCCCCGCTTGGAGTCTCAGAAACAGCCCTCCCCATGGCTGAGAGGCCAGTTGAGAAGCTGGCCAATCACAGCAGGAGGAGGGCTTTTGGTGGGAGGATTCGCTGTGTGTTTCCAAAAAAGAAAAGAAGGACAGATAGATCTTCAGCCTTCTCTGCCAAAGGGGTTCCTGAGACCATCAGAAATATCTGTTTTCTGATGGTCTTTGTGACCCCTCTGACACCCCCCCTTGTGACTCCCCCAGATTGAGAATCACTGCCTTAGTAGATTATAACAAAAGAGTCAGCATTGAGTTACAACTTTGGAAAACTGTTTCAATTTCCCGCTGGGGCATGTAAACCTATTTTTGGGCAAGGCATATGCTTTCAGCACCAGAAAACCTCATAGTAAGTTCACTTTAGGGTTGACATAAGTTGAATTCCTATAGCTGCAACAACAACAAGAAATGTAAATGCCGTAACGAAAGACCACTCTCAACCTGTGTGGTGAGCATCTACTGCTGGGTCAATAGTATGAGTCATACAGGCCTCCAGACATTATTGGACTGCAAGTCCCATCTATCCTCAAAGTTAGTGATTAATAAAGTTGGGGTTTGCAGTGCAACAACATTTGATTGGCTACGAGGTTCAAAAGAACATAAAAGGCCACATGAGATTTTTAAAAACAGGTGATTTATATATGCATCTGTTAATGTTCATCTTTTTATAAAAAGTACTATGCTTGTAACTTGCATCAGGGCATTGAGAGAATGTTTCCGATCTGTGCTGGTTTCTCAACCGAATTCTCTGAAAATGTGCTCAGAGGGACTTTACTTTTTTGTAGAAAAGGCAGATTGTTATGACAGTGCAAGGCTTAACCCTTTTAATTCCCATTGTTGTGGTCCTGATTCAGTTTGGTGGCTTCCAGAACACTTTTTTTTTAAAAAAAGTGTGTTTTATTAAATTGGGCCCTTAAATAGCACAATATTTCAGTTAATCTGGAAGGAGCTTTACATGTACACCGTATACCGCCTACTGGCATACTTGACTGTAACAACTTTAGTGACTTGAGTTTTAATTGTGCTTCTTCAACTCAAGAGTAAAGGCAAGAGAAAACTACATTCTTTCCTTTCTCCAAGGCACCAGACCTAATTATACGGTTGCCCAGGGTGACTACGGTACTGCAGTTTGCATCCCTGAAGATGGGATGGTATCAGTGGGTTGTTGCCAGGGCAGACAAATAGTATTTGTTCAGAAGGGGACTTTCGGATTTTGAGGGTGGGGTGGGTGGGAAGTGTTTGTGTGTGTGTGTGTGCAAAGTGCAGAAATCTTTTGTTTCTGGACCACTTGGTTTCCACTCGTACTCTGAGACTTGAATAGATTCTGCCTTTACCATTGAAGGCTTTTATCTTGCCCGAAATGTTAGGAACACTCACATTTATAACAATCTAAAGAGCCCATAGAATTCAGCACATTTATACTTCAAGCTACTTGAAACATTTCATCAAATCTTTCGTGTTTTTAGTTTATGAACTCAATCAGCTGCGGAGATCCTTTTCTCAAGTCCTATGCATCTGTTGACCTTTCTAGAAGATCTATAATGCATATATAGAAAAGGTGGTATTATGAAACATTTCTCATAAACAAGCATTGGTGTACCTGTAGTAGAGCTTTTGTAGTCTATTGAGAGGAGTTTCTGCAGACTTGAGCTTCTTGATTCTACTTGTTTTGACCATTATTTATTGTTCAAACAATTTCCTGATAATTAAGCTAGCAGCATGGGTGGCATGCCAAATATATTGATAAAGTTGGATGAGCAACTTCTGATCCATTGTTTTTATCTTGCAGTTGAAATTACTTTATAAAGCAGGGACATTTTTATGAGTGACGTATATAATGTGCTCAGATTTTGAGTGCTTGTTAATGGGTATTCAGTGGTCTATTAATTTGTTGCTGACTTTGTTAGATAGCTTGTAGATACCACTAATTTTAGCCTTCTGGCGTGCATAGTAAACTCAACAGGAGCATCATTTCTGATTTTGTGGTAAGGTCCAGAGAAGCTACTGCTGGAGCCTCTCAAGCCAAGAAAATTAGTGGTTGGATTTCTTGTTGGTTTATTTAGAGTAATTGTGCCTTTCTCTTCGTCCACAAAGACTTCCAGGGTGGCAATTGGAATGGATGAAGGGATTTTATCTGCTTCTGTGCTTAGGGCATGATGGAGCTGTGCTGCCTGCCTCTTCTTTTCTTCCACTGTGGCTTTTCATTTGCTATTGGAGGTATCCATCATGGGGCTAAGGAATTGCAGTATTTTCAGCCCAGTACAAAATCTTATTCCCCTACTGCTTATTTTGAAAACTGGAAGCGGGTTATTTACTTTTGTACTTCTTTTAGGAGTAAGTAGTACTAGACCATGTTATCTTTAATAATAATTCCATTCTCTTTGAAGCATTTAATTACCTAAATCTTCATTTTATTAATATGTTTAGGTTTGCTGAAAATGTTTTCTGCTGTTTTAATGATTTCATTCTATTAGGGTGCAGCAGGAAGATAATTGGGATTTCAATCCATCCCATTGACTCTAACACCAGTTGGCTACTCATTTGTTTGAACTGTTGCAATTCAGACTGGGCATAGTCAACATAGCGTATTTTTAAAGAAAACTTGCCTGAATCAAATCATTTTCCTTTTTCCCTTTTCCTTATTATTGGGACTTTTTGATTGTAAGTTTAAAAGACTCAAGTCTATTTTTTTGTAGGTATCTAGTTCATTATTTTCATCAGGGGTACATCTCGTCTTCCTGGTTACCGCCATCCTACATAATATGTAAGGGCTTTTTTGGTTTCATAATCCATACATTTCAAAAATATGTTATACTTGATGTGGCTCACAGCTTACACCTGAATTAATTTTATAAAACTTATTTATATTGTCCAGTAGGAATATAGTAAATTCCCTCTGAGCTCATGGATAATTCTATTTCCCTTCCACCTTGCAAGGGGCAGCCTGTTTGTCCCAGAAAATTAAGAGGGAGTCATGTTGCAAATAGCATCACTCTAGCCCTGAGTGCCTTGTAGCTTTTTTTAAAAAAAATGAAACATTGCCCCCGTTTTCTTGGCAAGTCCCAGCACAGCAAGCATCTGTTTTCAGAACTAGAGTTTAAAAGGCTAGGAGATGTACTCTTTCTATGTTTTTCCTGTGGCACTTCTTCACCACCAGTCCTTTCTCCCACCTCTCCAAAACTAATAATCTTCCAGAAGACAAAACAAAGGGAGTGAATTGGTCTCACTCTTTCTTTCTGATGTGTGTGTGTGTGTGTGTGTATAGTGATACAACTATTGTAAGTGGGGCTGATATTGAAGGTTTGCATAAATAAAAATACGGAGGTGGAGCCTTAAGCAGTGGACTCAGGGAAGTGAAAGGAAATTGCGTTGAGATTTATCTTTGCCACTTCCCGTGCAATCTTGCAAAGCAAACCTTTCTGATCTTAAAAAAATATTTGTAGTTGGGATAAAAAAATAAAAATTGACACAAATTTGTAAAGAACCTGTATTCTCAGGCTGATGGGTGGCGACCTGGGCTTCAGAGGGGGGTTTGGGTGGCTTCTGAATGTCAGAAAGAAGAAGGCAAATAAGATTGCATTGGCATGATGGTAAGCACATTTTCAAAGAAAAAGAGAGAGACTAAAACAAAACACAGCATGATCCTCATATCCATGGGAGATACTTTTGCAAAACCGTAAATAATAGCCTTATTGAGATTAACAACTTTTTAGCTAAAAATACCACAGAATCATACTGCAGAATCTGGCAAATGCCTGAAGAGGACCTATTTTGTTAGACGTGGATAAATGAAACCATGGCTATCAGTCTTGTGGATACCGGGGCCATACTGTAGCATTAGAGGCAAAGAATTACTCTGATTAACTTTGGAAGCAAGAAGAGCCCATCCGCTACTCCTCATCTAGCCAATCGTCAGTATACCTATTCATTATTTATGCAACATTTAATTCAATATAGGTATGCTTAATTATTACCATTTAGAATAATGATAATAAATCAGTTAAGATTTAAACTCTCACCAAATAATGGAATAGAACACTAAAAAGAGAGTAGTTGAGGATTCAGTTCACTTCTAGCATTGTGTGGTTCTCTCTGAAGTCAGAAATGGCACACAAATGATCTAGAGGCAATACTACTTCCTGAGCAATGATTTTTATGATTTCAAATTTGTAATGACAAAATGCTGCCATTGGATTATGTTAAAATCCACATAATGTTTTATTAGTAGTATAGTGAGATCTGCCTACCACCAGTGGCAAGTGTCCACCTTTTCTTATTTTTCTTCCTCTGTTTTAGTTTTTGTCATTTGTTTGGACAAAACACCCACAAATTTCAGTATGACTAGAATTAAAACAAAGCCCAGAGTGTATAGCTTTTCCATTTTGCATGGAGATACACAAGACTATTTCTCTTTTCTATCTTTAATACACACAGGTCAGCAATTGCCCAGCGTCTATAGATCTAATTTCTGCAGTTCTCTTTGTAACCTTTAGCCTATATCCTTTTTATGAGCTATATCAGCTCATTAGTCTCCAGCAGTTAGACTCCCTCTACCTTATTTATTGGGTATGGAATATATGAGAGACTTTGGGTTGTTCCTATAGCCCAACTTAAGCATCCTGTTAATGGGAAAGGTTAAACATTATAGGCACCCACCAAATTCTGCAGTGTTTGCAGAAAAGGTGAATAGGGAAAAGAGAGAAAAACCATGCTAATATATTTCAAAATTAAAGAGTAGTTTCCCTCCTAAAATCAACCCTGTTATTTGTTGGTTTATTTTTGGTGGTCTAACTTGGCTGCTCTATTGCAACATACTGTGCTGAGCATTTTTGCTTGCTAACATCAAAGGCTTTCTTGCCCCTGGCTTGTTGACAAGTGGGTTTGTTTTAGGCTGTATCCTTGTAATAAAATATTTCCAAAGGAATTAGTACTCTGAGATTTAAATCACGTGCCTTGAAAGAATTCACCGTGTTAATGAGAGCTTTCTTGTGTCTTAGTTTTCTGAGAAGGAAGGTTTGATATGGTAGTGGAAAGAAGAACATACACCTTGCTGGTTTTTCACTTCTGTATCTCATTTACATTTTTATCTTAAGCCTTGTTTCATTATATTCTTGAAGATGTTAGCATTACAGATATTTTAATACAATGAAAACATAACAGTTCATAAATCAGAAACCTAAAAACAATTAATGTGGTATATGTTGTATATATGTCTTTATGTCATCTGTTTACTTATGATGACCCTATAAATGTTATAGTTTTTTAGGTAAAGGATACTTAGAGGCGGTTTTCTAATTTCCTTACTCTGAAATATAACCTACAGCATCTGGTAATCATGGACAGTCTTCAATTCAACTAACAGTCAGATTTACCTTTATTACCCTCCAAGATCAGAGAATTGTGATAAGAAGTGCAACATTTTCAAGTGTCTTTTTGTCAGGTCATAGTCTGGAAGAGTAGTAGATGTTATGTAGAAGGGAGCATATTACACCTATTTTACGGCAACTGCACTGGCTCCCCATCGAGTGCCGGATTGCCTTCAAGGTGTTGGTGCTAACCTTTAAGGCCTTGCACGGTCTAGGGCCTGAGTACCTAAGGGACCGCCTTACCCCGTACGTTCCCCCGAGATCACTGCGCTCAGAAGAGCAGAACCTACTGGTTGTTCCATCACCCCGCGCCTGTCATCTGTCCAGTACAAGACAACGGGCCTTTTCATTTGTGGCCCCTATGACCTGGAATTCGCTCCCCAATCATGTCCGGGCAATACATGAACTGGGCCCTTTCCGAAGAGCCTGCAAGACTGTCCTCTTTAGAACAGCCTTTGGCTGACTTGAAAGAGGTGGCTCTAACGTTCAAACTAGGACCGATGATTTGTAATAAGCTGGCTTTTGATTCGAATTGTGTTTTTATTGTTTTATGGAAACTGTTGTGCATTGTATTGCGCATTTTATTTTTGTGTTGTGATCCGCCCCGAGCCTGCAGGGAGGAGCGGAATATAAAATTGACTAATAAATAAAATAAATAAATAAATAAATGTTACTGTTTAATGTAAGTTGTAATTTACATTAATGCCCAATGATTAATATCTATTCAAGATATATAGACTGAGTATTTCACATTTAGCATCTGCTAATGTTTAAATCTGCCCACATTATCTAAGATAACGAAGAAGGAATTAAGGCTCCAGCGATGTAGTTGGCTGATAACAAATGAATTTGAGTGGGTTGCTTTGGTGTATGTTATGTCAGTAAATTACAGTTTTTTTTCACTGCTGCAATCACTGTATATAGATATTATGTATATTTTCATTTTATATAATGTAGACTGAGAATTAGTGAGTTGTACAAAGTGTGAGATGATGATTGGTCGGCTGAATTTATAATGAAACAGCTGCTTGCAAGACTTTGTTACAATGATTTCCTTTCCTTTATGCTTTTTATTGCCCTAAAGATTTATCTACTTGCACTCGATGAGCAATTCCTTTCACACTTGTTTTGGTTGATTTGTAGAATGTTCATAATTTTATTTCCCTAGATGTGATGCTATTGTTATCATATTTTGATGTCTTAATCATATTCTAATTTCTCAGTAATTTTGTTCTTTTCCTTTTTATGTTTAAAAAGGTCAAATTTCTTAATTTACTTGTCTTTACTAATTTTCCCCTCATTTTCACTGGTCCAGAGTTTTCAGTCTTACATTCCCTTGATATATTTACAGTGGCCTTTTTTATTCTTTTTTCTTGGTAGCCTTAGCTTTTGTGTATATTTTTCCTTCAAGCTATAGTTGACTTGAGTGTGCTACTTGTTTGTTTGCTTCAACTTTGTTTTCAGTGACGATTTAATGCATTGCGTCTCTGAGAAGTCTCTCTGGAATCTATATTGATTACTGCCCCTGTCTTCAGGCCTTTGGGGGTTATCTCGGAGGCAGACTTTAATTAGAAACCTGCTGTGGCTTCCCCAGATTTGTTTCATAGCTGTGGATTTTAATAATTCCTCTTGCCAGCCTTCACAAGTCTAAAAATTCCACCAAGTATGGATTCCTGAAATAAATTACCCTTCAATAGTTAGTGTACACACCACTCACAGTGCCAGTTGATTACTTAATTAATGTTCTCTGAAACCAAGCTTGTGATGTTGGCAACTAGCATTTAGCATTTCTGGAGTGTCACTGTGCTAGGAATTGTTCAAAACAGACACATGGATTAGAGCCTAAGAATGAATTCACATCTGTGGTCATTTCATTATGGAAGAAAGCGATCCAGATTTTTACGAAGTGTGCTAGTCCTACTGTTGATTCTGCTACAATGTCTATATCATTGGCTTCCCGTTCTTGAATTGGTTTATTATGTACTTTTTATGTTTTAAACTGTACAGGCAGTACCCAAGTTATGAATGAGATAAGCTCTATAGATTTGTTCTTTAGTTGAATTTCTTTGTAAGTCAAAACAAGTACGTTTTTAAGTGTAATTCCATATATAGCTGTCCCCTTCCACACGTTGCTGTGGCCCAGTCTGGTGATCCACTAAATAAAGTAATGAGAAAGTGATGGTTTCTAATATCTGTAATTTCTTTATGCTTGTGGGTAAACAGAATTTCTTGCCGTTTCTTTGTCAGTGTTGATATTGAGATTGTCTGGTTTGCCTACTCTGGAACATGCAACATATACCGTAATTGTCCTTCTTTAGGGATCCCTTTCAAATTTTTGATACTATATCTGTCATATACATATATGTGTGTATGTGTGTGTGTATTATATATATTTATATCTATGGCTGGATGGCTCTTTGTCAGGAGGGCTTTGATTATGTTTATTGCCCTGGTGAAGGGAGTTGGACTGGATGGCCCTAGGGCAGCATTTCTCAACCTAGGGGTCGGGACCACTGAGGGGCCATGAGGGGGTGTCAGAAGAGTTGCCAAAGACCTCCAGAAAACACAGTAGTTTCTGTTGGTCATGGAGGTTCTTTGTGGGAAGTTTGGGCAAATTCTATCATTGGAGGGGTTCAGAATGCTCTTTGATTGTGGGTGAACTATAAATCCCATCAACTATAACTCTTTAATGTAAATGTCTGTTCCCCCAAACTCCATCTGTGTTCATATTTGGGCATATGGAGTAGACATGCCAAGTTTGGTCTACATTCTTCATTGTTTGAGTCCACAGTGCTCTCTGGGTGTAGGTGAACTACAACTCCAAAACTCAAGGTCAGTGCTCACCAAACCCATCTAGTGTTTTCTGTTGATCATGGGAGTCCTGTGTGCCAAGTTTGGTTCAATTCCATCATTTGTGGAGTTCAGAATTCTCTTTGATTGTAAGTTAACTATAAATCGCAGCAACTACAGCACCCAAATGACAACACCAATTTTTTGAGTGATGGTCACTCCTTGGGTTAGTAGGTATCTTGTGGCCAAATTTGGTGGCAATTTGTCCAGCGGATTTTAAGTTATGATGTCATTCTAAACAAACAGAGCATTATAGATAGATAGATAGATAGATAGATAGAGATAGATAGATAGATAGATAGATTGAGCTTAGGATAGCATAGTGAAGGACTAACACCCCTGTGTTGTTTGCTTTGTTGTCTGTGCCCTTATTCAGAAGATTTCTGTCCCTTTGATAATTGGATTTTGAAATATTTGGCTTGTTGTGGAAATAAGGATTGGTGCTACAGCTTTAGTGGATACACCTTTTCCCCATGATAGCTCTTCCAGGAGTGAATTTCCCTTCCTATAGCTTGGGTTCTCTCACTTCCTGTTGTCTCAGCCCGTTCCTAACTAGAAGTCATTTATCAAGCAGATGTTTGTAACTCAGGAACTGCCTGTATTGTTCTTTTAGGCTACATGCAGCCTTAAGTCCTAATTCTGGGAGGAAGTGGGGATTCAATTAAATATCATTGTTGTTGTCATCTGAAAAAGACAGCATCCTGAAGTTATGTCACACTAGGAATTCAACTATTGTTGGGCCTCAAATTTTAAAAAAATGTAAAACTGAACAAGGTTCAGAAAATGAGAAAGGGAGAAAGATCAGGAATATGTAGAAAGTGCAAGACAGAGAGATATTTTACAGCTAGTGCAAAGTTATACTACAGATTTTGCTTTCACAAAAGGTGGTGATGGAAGCCGTTTTTGATACCTTAAAAAGGGTATTCAGATTATTCATGGAGAATAAGCCTATCCATGGCTGTTAATCACAATGGCTATGCATAGGCAGTATGACTTTGAAAACCAGTTGCTGGGGAACATGACCAGAAGAATGCTATTGTCTTGCTCCTAGCTTGTTACTTCCCATAGGCATCTATTACAGGAAACAGAAAGCTGGACTAGTTTGGTATTTGGTATAGTCTAGATCAGTGGTTCCCAAACTTTTTTGGCCTACCATCCCCTTTCCAGAAAAAAAATTACTCAGCACCCCCCCCTAGATTTTTTTAAAAAAAATTAATAGCAATTAAACAGAAAGATATAAAATACTGGAGGGGGTTGGGAAGAATTAACAGTGATGTACGGCTAATGTAGTTCAACTACATCCGGAGAGCACTGTGAACCCAAACAACTATGGATCTGGACTCAATATGCCCAAATTTGAACACTGGTGGAGTTTGGGGAAAATCAACCCTTACATTTAGGAATTGCAGTTGTGTGGAGTTATAGTTCACCTAGCATCAAAGAGCATTTTGAGCTCCACCAACAATGGATTTGAACCAAACTTGGCACACAGGACTCCCATGATCAACAGAAAATACTGGAGAGGGTTGGGGAAAAATTGACCCTGGCACTCATTCCCCGCACTCATTCCAATTCCGGGAGAAGGTCTAGACCTCTCGGGGCCTTTTTTGGCGCTCTGCAGGAGGGGGAGGGGTCTAAGGAGGAGGTGCCACGCCTCCAAGGTTGAGAACCGCTGGAGCCATTTTGGAGGGGGCGGGGCCAACCAAGGTGGCCATCACCGCCCCCCTGGATCACTCCAGCGCCCCCCAGGGGGCGTTAGCACCCACTTTGGGAATGACGGGTCTAGATTTTATGAAAAGGTAGTCTTTTCTTCAGCATTGGTGAATTTGCAGAAAGGTTTTTTAAATGTTTTGAATTTCTTCAAAATTTTCCACAGATTGGTCCCCACATTTTTTTCTCAGTTGGGGTGTAAACCTAAATGTTCTTACAAAGGAGCAATTTACTTGTAGAAACATACATAGAGTGGTGCTATATGTTTATTTTCTTCCTCCTGCCCCAGTTAATCACATTTTAATCCGCTGCTTTAGCAATCCATTCTGTGATCCTCGTGGTAAGCCCTTCACCTCTGTTTTGCTGTAGTGTTTTATTTCCTGAACATTTAATTGAGGTGTTTGTCTTATAATTTATGAAGTTGCGAAATAAATCTGAGTACTGTAGGTTCTTAAGTCATTTTATTAGTGCATTTCCCACAGTGACATATGTAGTCTCTTATGCATCAGTTGATCCTTTGACGCTAAAGTGAAAGTTAAGGACCATCAACTTTGTATTTTTTCACTTTTGTTATAAATACATGTCTTTATGGCTGTATTCTCTCTGAAGTAGATATTATGGTACAATTTAGTTTGTTAACTAAATAGCTTGAAAATGGAGAGAAGTCTAATTGAAAGCATTTCAATTAGATATACTAATCGAAAGCATTTCAGTAAAAAGCAAAACTGCAGTTCAAAATGATGATACTCTTTCCTGTGTCAGTTTTCCTGGCCCTTGTGTATGTGTGCATGTTCAGCAATTTATTTATGTTTTACTATAGTTTAGTTAAGCAATTATTTAGTTATTGCTGTTGAGCTGCTATCATGAACTAAGATTTTGAAGATGAGCTGAGACTGTCATAAAATTTTCTGAGTTTAAACTATGTAGAGTTCGGATGTTTGCAGTAGAAATGCTGACAAAAGCAGCCTCTTAGTTTCGCATGCATGGAACCGTTGAGAACGGTTGTGTGGCAGCCAAAAGGATTAATACTCACTGTATTGAGTCTGCTAAGGTGCTTTTTTGTTTTTTTCTCTCTTCTGGTCTTGGATGCTACACTAAGCATACACAGTGTGTAGAGTACACATATTTACACTCGGATAGGCTTTTGCATAGTTAACTTTTTATTATCACAAATGAAAGCTCTCTCATGCTTTGAAGTGAAATCTTTCTCATTTCAAATTTCTGGATTTGTCTTTGGAGAGAAATTAATAGAAGAAGCAATGCCTACACTACTTGGAGTTGGAATTCCTTTGTAAAAGGAAAAACATATTTATTTATTTATTTATAGTTCAAATTTAATAGACCGCATCTCCCGAAGCTCGTAGCGGTTTACATAGGTAAAAACACACGATCACACAACATCCCAATATCATTAAAAACATCCTAGCAAACATTAAAATATTCCTAACAATAAAATACATCATAAGGCATCAAAAGGGGGGCGCCAATTCGTGGCGCGGCAAGCAATCAGAGGCAGGCTTGTTCTTACAGAGCGTTAATCAGTCACCATCAGATCGTGCAGGGCCCGCGTTCCTGCTGGCAGGGCATTCCACAATGCTGGTGCGGCCGCTGAAAACGCCCTCCGCCGAGTGCTAGCCAACCTACATAATTTCACATCAGGGATCTCGGGAAGGTTGTGGTCCTCTGAACGCAGTGATCTTCTGGGTACATATGGGGTAAGCCGCTCCCTCAAGTACACTGGCCCCAAACCATGTAAGGCCTTGAATGTCAAGACTAACACTTTGAAGGAGATCCGGAACTCAATCGGTAACCAGTGCAGTTCGCGTAGGAGAGGTGTTATACGCGCTGTTCTGACAGCTCCTAGCAGGAGGCGTGCAGCCGCGTTCTGCACCAGTTTAAGTTTCCGGATCGCCGTCAGAGGTAGGCCAATGTAAAGCATGTTACAGTAATCAAGCCTCGAGATGACCGTGGCTTGGATCACCGTGGCTAGGTCACAGCGGGAAAGGTAGGGAGCCAGACGTCTTACTTGCCGAAGATGGAAGAAGGCTGTCTTGCAGGCATTGATTTGTTTTAAAATACCAGATTTACCACTTGAAAATCCAGTGTTCAAATTCATGTAAACCCTTTGGGGGACCCTGGGTAGGTCATACTCTCTCGGCTTTGGAGGGAGGCAAATGATGACGCAAATGATGAATAATTCCACCCTCAGGGCAGATTCCAAACATAAAAAGCAAACATACACCCATAATAACAAAAATTGACAACCCAACATATAAAAGCAAATTATAACTTAAAAACTGAAATCAAATGAAAAACTCAAGCTATTATATCAGACATGAAACAAAACATCAACCATCAAACTGAGGCATCAGTTATTCAGTTCCTTGGCGACAAATAAGATTGATCATTGCTGAAGATGTCTATTGAGCTGATGGGGTGAACAAGGCATGGATACGGATGGCAGCTATTAATCAGAGGTATAATGGTAGTACAGTAGAGTCTCGCTTATCCAACATAAATGGGCCGGCAGAATGTTAGATAAGCAAAAATGTTGGATAATAAGGAAGGATTAAGGAAATGCCTATTGAATGTTAAATTACATTATGATTTTACAAATTAAGCACCAAAACATCATGTTTTACAACAAATTGACAGAAAAAGCAGTTCAACACATGATAATGATACGTAGTAATTACAGTATTTATGAATTTAGCATTAAAACATTGCAATGTATTGAAGCAGCTGTGGATCCGGGCGGGAGGCAGCCTGCGTTGGATAATACAGAATGTTTATTTTTATTTATTTATTTACAGCATTTTTACCCAGCCCTTCTCAACCCCCGGGGGGGACGACGACACTCAGAGCGACTAACAAAGGCAGCAATTCGATGCCACAATACACAATAATTAAAAACAATAGCAATTAATTAAAAACAAATTATCAAACAATCTATTACATTAAAACAATGCTCAATCCACAAACTCAATTAATGTTGGATGAGTGAAGGTTGAATAAGCAAGACTCTACTATATTACCTTTTATTCCTCCTCCTCCTCATAAGCTAGTGAGCAAAGGTACATCTTCAGCTGTTTCTTGAAGGTGTGGAGGGGGGCATCTTTAATTCTTTAGGAAGGGAGTTTCAGAGATAGGGGCAGCTATGGAGAAGGTCCTTTCTCTCGTTCCCACTAGCTATGCTTGGGACAGGGGTGGGACCGAGAGCAGGGCCTCCTCCGATGACCTCAGTGTCCAAGTTAGTCTGTAGTGAGAGATGTGGTTCGTCAAATAGTCTGGACCCGAGCAAGTTAGAGTTTTAAAGGTAATAACCAGCACTTTGTATTTTGCCTGGAAGCAGACTGGCAGCTGAACAAACATTGCTAAGAAAACTGTATGATAGGTTTGCTTTAAGGTTGCCATAAAGTGGGAACTACTTGAAGGCAAACAACAACAAATAGAAAGTAAATATTGAAAAAAATAAAATACCTTATGACAATGAATCTGACTTCTACATATATTGCGGGATCTTTCACTAAAGTGCTTGACTGTTGTGCTATAAATTGCAACATATTTGTATGTTCACATTTGTCCACAAAGCAAAACCTTGGTAAATCTCACATTGATTCTGAAGAAGAGCCTTTTGCAAAAGACCCTCTACATTCCCAATCTTAGTCGACATGGTTATCTGTTCCCTCATGAATGAAAACAAAGAAATTTGGGAGTATCTGTTTAAGCCGCTCAGCATCATTCTCTTTATTTCCATTGCTGTTGCCATAGTCACCCTCTAGTTGAGCTTTATACTGTCAACTTTGCAGGGAGAGATGTCATCAAAACCTTGATGCATTTTAAATATAACTACAGATAATATACAGCACCAAATCAGCTTCTTATTAGAAATCTTTCTCTCTGCAACATTCTGCACCTTATTTAATTTTGTTACCTGCAGTAGAGGGAACAAGCTTACATTACTTTAATGCTTAAACAAATTATTGTAATGCTGTGGCTATTATAGCTAAAATGCAAGGCTCTTTTGGTAATGATTTGCAATAGAATGGTTTAGGGATGCAAACATAAAGTGTGAGGCTATTTAGTAGTTATTCATCTATTCCAGAAAGGATCCTGAGTTTCTTTTGGGGACCCCCCGAATTTATTTTTTTAGTACTTTCACCTTTTCTTCAAGAAAGATCTTGATATTACATTGCAGTAGCATAAAATAGTTTGAATATAAAAGTTAAAATATATTGTAAGTGCTTTCAGTTCTTATGCTTGCAGATTTTTTGCTAACTCAAAATGGCTTAGTAAAATAAATAAAATGCAATGCAAGAGAAGAAAATGCTAAAGGAGCATTTGCTCACTTCAGTGAATTCTTTGGAAGTAGAAAGTAGTTTTTAGTATTTAATTAGTTTTGTCTTTTTACACCTTTTTGCATCCAGGTTATTATCGGGAAACATGTACAGAAATTATGTTTGACAGATGGTTTGAATTAGTCAACTTGATGCAGATTCTAGATTCTAATGCTGCAACCTCTTAGTACAGTTCCTCATGTTGTGGAACTTGGCACGATTGCTCAATATGTCCAAATGTGAACACTGGTGGAGTTTGGGAAAAATATACTCTGACATTTGGAAGTTGCAGTTTGCTGGGATTTATAGTTCACGTACAATTAAAGAGCATTAGGAACCCTACAAATGATAGAATTGGACCAAAATTGCACACAGAACTCCCATGACCAACAGAAAATACTGTGTTTTCTGATGCTCTATAGCAGGGGTGCTCATTAGGTAGCTTGCGAGCTACTAGTAGATCTTCGGCCCTCTTCCAGGTGACCTTCGGGCCTCACCAGCCAGATGGGGCGCTCTTTCCATGCGCACGCACATCCTGCGCGCGCGCACGCTCCTGCTGCTGGCTTTTGCTCTTGCGGTGCTTCTTTCGCCTGCGGGGCATTGCAGGAAGAAGGAAGCACGAGGCGAGGCCTCTGGAGGGAGCGCCCTGCCTCTCTCTCGTCCAGAAGCAGCTGTGCAGCCTCCGTTGCCGGCGAGACAGGCAGGGTGGAGCACTCCTTCTGGATGCCCCGCCTCGTGCTTTCTCCTTCCTGCAATGCCCCGCAGCCGGAAGAAGCGCTGCGCAGGCGGAAAACAGCAACAGGAGCACGTGCGGCGGCGGGAGCGTGCGGCGGCAGGGGCAGGTAGATCTTTTGGACTTGGTTGCTTTAAGAGTAGCTCGCATGCTGAAAAAGTGTGAGCACCCCTGCTCTATAGTGACCCCTCTGACACTCTCTTGCGACCCCGCCTCCCAGGGGTCCCAACTCCCAGATAAAAAACGCTATTCTAGATATAGAGGCTTGTTTAAGAGCAAGACTAGATCTATACTTCCAAATAATGCTGTTTGAACTGCATTATATGGTCAGTAGACTCATATAATGTAGTTTTAACTGCAGTGGACTTCATTATATGGGTCTACACTTCAAATTGCTTTATTTGTCAGTGTAGATCCAGCCTAATTATCTCTTCAATAGAAACCTTGTTAAGCATACTTTTAAAGAGGGATGTGAGATAGAGCTAAATAAGGTTACAAAAATTACCATAATACAGTATTCCAAACTACTGCTTCACGAGAATTCACAAGAAAACACAATATAAGACACAGTAAAAAGATAAATGGTCTTGAATTCTGATTTTCTAACTCAAAAGTCCTACAGGAATTTTCCACAGGGGCCAGAATAATGTTTTCTCGTATCTGCAGAATTTCAGCAGCTTGTTTTCCTTGAAAGTATTTTGGGATTATGGTGGTAGTGGACTTTGTCCTTTCTCCTGCTTTGTTCAAATAGACTGCTGAAGCAGTATTTCTGTATGGTTCCCTTTGCTGTGAATGAGAAAGAGTGCCGAAGGCAATACAAGCAAATGACAGTTTTGAGAGGACAATAATTTAATACTAAGTAAAGAACTAGTAAATTGCAAGCTCATGTTACAAAAGTAAATCTGTGTAATGTTGAAACTTTATTGTGCTTGATTTCTAATAACATCTTTGCTGAACTGCAAGGATCATGTGCCACTTACTTTAATTGACTTTTAAAATGTCAATTATAAGGTGTGTATATTAGTGATCATCCGCTGCTGTTGCAGGTCAATACGTGTCCTATTTCAATTTACTCTAAATTGATTCTTTACAGACCTAAAGAAAAATGTAATAAGGCCTCTGTCTACAATAACAGTGACCACACAGGGATGGTATAGCTCTAATTAACGCTTGGTAGTCAGCTTAGTTACAACAGTGTTAAAGCTGTGGGAAAGAGTTCTTGCACTTTTAGAGATGAGGGCAGGTGCATCTACACTGTGGAATTAATACAGTTTGTCCTAGTTCAATGCTGTGGAGCCCTGGGAGTTGTATTGAGGTGAAAGTCACCAACGCTATGGCACATAAGATAAAGGCCTTTTAAAACCACATCCCCCATAACCCCATAATATTGCGTGATGGCAATTAAACTAGTGTCAAACTGCATTAATTCTACAGTGTAGATGCACCTGACATCTTTATTAACTACCCCCTGCATAATATTAAAGAGCATTGGGAAATAAATGACATGTAAAAGGTTTTTTAAAAGAGTTTTCTTAAATTTGTTTCATCTATAAAAATGGTAGAGTTGTATTCTCTTTTTGAGTGTATTCAAATTTGTTTATATGTATTTACAACTTTAAAAAGGCATTTTTAGGGTGTAGCTTTCCAAGGTACACCCTTTCCTATAACATTTCAATTATGAAACAATAAAGAATGAGAACGCTGAATGGTTTCACTGAAATTAACAATCATAGAAAGAAAATTGCTGCTATGTGTAGAAAGGATGTTTGATGCTGATATTACGTACCTCCAGATTTCTCACTTAATAATTGAGCTGTGAATGAAGGTATTGGACTCTTAAATGTATTTGGGTAATGTAGTTGTGAAAATTTGTATTTTCTGCTGAGAAAACACAGTGCAATTCTGGACATGTCTACTCAGATAGCATTCAAAAGGGCTTACTCCCACATAAGTGGATAGGACTGTAGCCTTAGTCTAGCCCCCTGCACACGACAAACAACATTTGTCATTCTTAGCACTGAAAAATGTAGCTTGGTCCCTCCTTGTCACTGGCACAGACAGAGTAGAAGAGGTCAAGTGCCCTCAATTCCAGAAGACAGTACAAACGGGTAAAGAAGAACCAATGCGATATACACAAATGTTTAGAAACAGTTCATAGATATGTTATTGATGCTTGAGTAGAAAACAAAAGAAGACATGCCTGTGAATTGTGTTGGTTTCAGAAAAATCTAGGGGTTTTTTCACTTACCTGTTCGTTATGTCAAGTAGATGTTGAAGTGACCAAAAGCAGTTAAATACGTCCTGGAATCCAGACTCCTGAGACTTGTTTCAGCAACTTGGCATTGGTGAAGGGTGCCCCCCAGAGGTTTGGAAAGTTACATTTTAATGTTCATTTAAATGTTACTAAAAGTTGTATTCCGGATCCATTTTTTAAAAAATATCACCTTTATTCAGGGAGCATTTCTGTACAGAATTTTAAAAGATTATTAGATTTTTAAAAGGATGCATTTTACCAACTGCAGACTTAATATTAAATGCAAGCAAGTCCCCAAGTTGTGAACAAGACAGGTTCTGTAGGTTTGTCCTTAAGCTGAATTTGTTATGTAAATCGGAACAGGTACTTTTAAAAGTGTATGTATTTTTTAGGATTGCATAGCATGCTGTTTGTTTTGCAGTCTGTGCCCCTGTTCAGAAGATTCCACCTCACTTTCCGTTCCTGTGAAAATTGCATTTTGAAAAATATTGCTTGATGTGGAAACAAGGATTAGTGATAAAGTTTCAGTTGAGACACCTTTTCCCCATGATAACTCTATCTGAGACGCTTAAGCAACCAACATTTGAATGAAAAACTGCTGGTGACTTTCTACTGCTGTGCTATAGAGAGTGTTTTTACCTATTGCATCTGCGTATGGTTTGCTAATTTCACAGAGACAGATAGGAAGGCGCTCCAGAAGGTTACCACTACTGCCCAGAGAATTATTGGTTGATATCTCCCCTCTTTGGAAGAACCGTATAATTCCCACGGCCTTAATAAAGCTCAAAATATTCTTAAGGAGCCATCTCGCCCTGGATTTTTAAAAAAATTATTACTATTTGGCAGATGGTATAGGATGATAAAAACAAGAACAAATAGGCTGAGATATAGTTTTTCTTCTAGAGCTGTGACTATATTGAACTCTGTGATTTAACACTGATGTGGCATTAGAGGTTGTGCAATAGCGATTAAAATGTGGAAGGATGGGTACTTTATTTTGTAACTTATACATATATAATATAATTGGGGATGGGCATTTGATTTCATTGTACAATGTACAATAACAAAGTTATTCTATTCTATTCAGGAGTGAGTTTCCATTCTGAGGGGTAGATTTTTCTCACTTTCTGTTGTCTCACCCCTAATTGAGTTTGTAAGTCGGAGACTGCCTGTATTTCTAATGCTAATACTAATATTGATTAATAAACAAAAGCAATAGGTAAGGTAAATGTTTTCCCTGACGTTAAGTCCAGTCGTGTCCGACTCTGGGGGTTGGTGCTCATCTCCATTTCTACACCGGCATTGTCCGTAGACACCTCCATGACTGCATAGAGCGCCGTTACCTGCCCACCGAACCGGTACCTATTGATCTACTCACATTTGCATGTTTTCGAACTGCTAGGTTGACAGAAGCCGGGGCTAACAGCAGGAACTCATATCGGTCCCCAGATTCAAGCCTGTGACCTTTCGATCAGCAAGTTTAGCAGCTCAGCGGTTTAGCCACTGTGCCACCGGAGGCTCCTAACAAACGCAATAGTACATAATTAATAAGTAATCAGTAATAATAATATTCTTTTGTATCATAATTAATATTAATTAATATCCTATCTCACAAATTGCCTTGGACCAAAACTATGTTTAGCTCAGCAAAAGTTGCTGTATTGGACACCACTGGCAATTTCAACTAAACAATGGCAATATGATAATGCTTCCTTGTGACATATAATGTGTATGTGTTCAGAGGCTTTTGAGTTGGATGGGTTGCAAAATTAGAAAAACCTATGGTTTTTTTATATGCATACTTTTTTTTTGAAATTACCAGTATATCCTGGTTGCTTAGATCTAACTGAACGTCAGTGAGGTTGGATCCTGTGAGCTTTTATTGCTGCAAAATTTTGGAATAAGGTCCTCTTACATTGCATGCATAGGCTGCATTTTAGTATGTCCCCTTTCCTTTTCCCTCTTATATCTTTCACTTCTACCTTAGTTTTGTTAATAATTCCATTGATTTTTTAAAAATCAGTTTGGATTTGCATCTGAAATCCTGGAATAAGACTGTTTAATTTTTGCATACAGCTTTGCAACATATGCATGTTTGCATACAATAATATCTGTGTCTACAACAGGAGCTGAGTGAAAAGAGCCTTTACAAGATTTGTTCTAAATAAAGAAATGGCTACCATTATCCAGACCATAATTGAACACCTGCCAACAGCTCCTTGCTACGGATTCTTTTTCTGTTGTGTATGTTGTAGCTGACCGCATTGCCTACTCCTCACCCACTCTTTCTGTTTCCTACCTGTTCTGAGGTCCCTGTTGTTGTTGTTGTTGTTGTTGTTGTTGTGTGCCTTCAAGTTGTTTCTGACCCATTGTGATCCTTAAGCCAAACATATCACGAGAGGTTCTACCAACTGATAAACAAGCTGTTTATAGAATGAAAGGGTGTATGAATGGGAGGAGAACCAAGCCTATCATATTGAAGGTCCATGTAATCCTGGAATTAACCATGGGTGCAACTGGTACAGAGTAATGAATTAAGACTGCTCAGTAGTTCTGACCCAAAGTTTTTGGACTGTATCTCCCACAAGATCTTTGTATTTTACTATACAGATAGGGTTGGTGAAAGATGTTGGCCAGCAACAATATTTGGTGGGCCACAATTGCTTACCCCTGTAGTAAGACAAAAAGATGAGAAAATGGAATCTCTGCAGCCCTCGTAGCCATCACCTTTGGTTTGTAGCTGTTAACGCATCCTAGTTACTGGACTCATTTTAGTGCCCCAGATTTGCGAGGCCTCTTAAGCAACCACATCCCCAAGGAGCTTGTAATAGGTCCAACAGCTTCTAAGTGATGTTTAACCTCAATGTCACAGCTATGTCTTACTAATTGCTTCTATTTTGTGCCTTGATATTGATGACACTGCCTGTATAGTGACTGCCTTGCTATAAAGGGCTTGGACCTTTGTGGCCAAAGACCTTGCCATTTCTGCTTATTATCCTGTTCTGTTCTTATGGTCTGAGTTAGGAGGGAGATGCACAACTCCAGCAGCAGTTGCATAGTGTCGCAGTGCAAGTTCTCTGTTCCTGAAGTGGTCATAGTTTGTGTTCAGCAAGGATCCAAGCATTTTTGTGGTTAAACGTAAGGCTTCAAGAATAATTAACAAACATTTGAAAAACATCTAATTTCAAAAAGTATGCAATAGGGGAGAAATCATGTGGTTCTCTAAATGTTGTTGGATTGTGAGTACCAGCATTCGTCATTATTGGCTGTTCTGCTGGAATATGTAATCCAAAAATAATTGGATTTCTGTACCTTGCTTAAAAGAAGATTGTTAGGGCAGTCTTTATAGATTGCTTTCTTCATTTAGAAAAAAAGGCACAATGATTGCATAGCCTACTTTGCCACGTTTGTTTTGCTTTTTGTTTTTTTTCCTGTGGGGCAGCCTAGATTTTAAAAATGAATGCTTCATTGTGCTGTGTGTATGTGTGTGTATTTATGTGTGTGTCTAACGTATTGATTAGTGCTGGTCAGGCCCTAGCAGCTTCACTCCACTTCTTATGGAGAATTTCACTCCACTGTAAAGGACTGTGCTGTGCTAATCCTCCTTACACTGCAGCACTTGTCACCTACCTGATAGGTGTTAAATACTGCATTTGGAGGGGATTATCACCATCTCTTCTGCTCTGGCAGTGGAAATGAGAAGAAAGCAGATGCTTTCTTGCTGTTCTCTTAGGGAGGAGTGAGGGGGATTCCCAAAGACCTTATTATAATGTTTGCGTAAAGCAGTTTGGGATCCTCAGGGATGGAATAAATTGCTATACGAACACAAAGGGTATTAATGTATTTTGGGGGTTGTTTTAATTTAAAACCTCTATGCTAACGGCTGGAAAACAAACAAATATTACTCACATCAATACAAGGGTCTCTCTTCTGACACACCGGACACAGTTTGTTTATTTTTACTGTGAAATGCCTTAGATCAGAGGTGTCAAATGCAATTTCATCGAGATCCACATCAGCCTTTTGGTTTCCTTCAAAGGGCATTTATTATTATAATACTTATATTTATTTATACCCTGCTCTAGGAGCCCCCGATGGTGCAGTGGGTTAAACCGCTCAGCTGCTGAATTTGTTGACCGAAAGGTCACGGGTTTGAATTTGGGGAGCGGCGTGAGCTCCCGCTGTCAGCTCCAGCTTCTGCCAACCCAGCAGTTCGAAAACATGCAAATGTGAGTAGATCAATCGGTACCGCTCCGAGAAGATAATGCGCTCTTTGCAGTCATGCCGGCCACATGACCTTGGAGGTGTCTACGGACATTGCCGGCTCTTCAGCTTAGAAATGTAGATGAGCGCCAACCCCCAGAGTCGGACATGGCTGAACTTAATGTCAGGGGAAAACCTTTACCTTTACCTACCCCACTTTATTTATATTTATAATAATTGTAATTGTATAAATGTAACTATGATGCTTTGGCATTTAAAGCCTTGCAGTCCACATAAAATGACATGGTGGGCAAGATTCGGCTTGCAGACCTTGAGTTTGACACGTGTGCCTTATATATCCTTGTGGAAGACTCCATTGATATAACCGAAATTCTCCTTTGTAGTGACTTCCACTACTTTTAGTATTTTCCAGGTTTTACAACAAAGTGTATGAACAACATTACTAAAACCCTTGACTTCAGATTGTGTGGAATGCTTCAAATCTATCAACATGGTCACTGTTAACAGAGAGAACTGGGTCGCATATTATTTATTTCATCACTCTTGCATCCTAATATGCCTCTAATCTTGGGTTTTCTTTTTTTCTGTTTTTGTATCAGTATTCGTTTATGACATATTATTGGAGGTCAGGGATACTACTCTTTATGTCTCTGCTCTTCCTGAGTTTTAAAATTGCCAAAAATTGTCTTGGCATATGGGCCTTGAGAAAGCTGTGGTGGAACCTTTCTTTAGAAAACAAATAAGGATTTATGGATGCTGCAAAACTATTTTCCGTATAATATACAGCTGTTCCAGAAGATATTGCAAAATGTCATTGCTTCTCAATTCTACATGCTCTTCAGTGATACATATGACTTGGATCTGTACTAGTACGGTTTTAATCTTTTGGATCAGGAAGAGCCCTGATACATCCCGGTGAATGGTGCTGAAGAATTAGTGATGGAATATAACCCTGCTAGTTTTTTTCTAGACCTTTCAACAAGTGTTAGTCTCATGAAGCAAGATTCTTTTCTGTGTGTCTTAACTGGAGAAAAACTGGGTCTGGGAGGGCACTGTTACAGTTTCTGTTGTGATGTACTCTGGATGAAGTGCTGGGGGGCTTCCACTGCTCCACTGCAATTGGTATGTGTATGCACGTGCACACACACCTATATGCACACACATTTCTCTACACACTTCAGCTACCTGAAAGCTTACCCATATTGAGTTATGGGAAGGAATTCTGGGAAATGAAGTCCATTATTCAGAGAAAGGACAAAAACTCTCTGTGAGTTAGGAAAGTCTGTCGAGGAAGGCACAATCAAAGCACTCCCGACAGATGGCCATCCATTTATAGCAACTCTAGGCTATAATATCTACAATAACATATCTATCTATCTATCTATCATAATAATATCTAAATCTGTAATAACAATATCTATAGTAAAGGTAAAGGTTTTCCCCTGACATTAATTCCAGTTGTATCCGACTCTGGGGGTTGGTGCTCATTCCATTTCTAAGCTGAAAAGCCGGCGTTGTCCGTAGACATCTCCAAGGTCATGTGGCCAACATGACTGCATGGAGCATCCTTCCCTTCCCTTATTGATCTACTCACATTTGCATGTTTTCAAACTGCTAGGTTGGCAGAAGCTTGGGCTGACAGCAAAAGCTCAAGCCGCTCCCCCCATTCGAACCTGCAAACTTTCAGTCAATAAGCAGCTCAGCGGTTTAACCCACTGCGCCACCGGTGGCTCCCAATAATACTTATATGCCTTTAATATCTGTGTCTATAATAATAATAATAATAATAATACCTATATAATATCTTTGAACTGGGTTAAATGGAAGTGTGGACTCAGGTTACCCAGAGCCCTTCCACACATCCATATAACCCTTTGGCTTCCAGGAGACTGAAATGGACCTATATTAGGTTAATTAGGTTGACCTTTTGCCACTTCACTTGTGTATTGATACCTTACAAATCAGCTCTTCCTCTTTTCTTTATTTCCCATTTCTCCACAATGAGTCACAGCAACGTGTGGCTGGGTACAGCTAGTAAAATAATAGATGCCTAATTTTTAATCTGTTACAAGGGTCAGCAGAAAGAACTACAAATATCAATAATTATTTTGTGTTATACTGCAGAAAAATTAATTATTTTGGTGCTTTCATCTTGTGCCTCTTGTGTAGAAAATAATTTGGCTTGGAGTTGATGGCAAAATATTTAAGGAACTGAACTTTCTTTTCGACAGCCTATATTTTTATGAATGATGCAATTTTTTTGTCCACACCACTTAAAAATTAATGTTCTTTTCAAATAAATATCACAAAGCTTACTGCAGAGGTGTGAAAATAAATGTGAGTAATAAAAGTTGAATTGATGTTTGTGTCCTCTCTGTACAAGCCAATGGTTAGCCTCAAGAAACAAATACTTGTGACCTCTAATCTTAGCAAGGAGTTTTTATAGATTTTGGTGAAGCTGGAACTCAAGACTTAGCAGCTGCTTATACAATAATAGTGCATGATTTATAAACCAATTTTAAGCATTGGCAGACTTGTGTGGAAAGAGATCTGGTAGATGTGAAGTGGAATATGTAGGGTACCATAAATGTAGTGGTAGTATATTAAGATTTATTTATTTATCATGTCAGAAGCGAATTGAGGATACAGTTATAATGTATTTAAAAACACAAACAAAGTTAAAAACCTAGCCTTATACTAGATTTCCTGTGACAGGAAGTTGTCTACTTGGAGTGCCTCTGCTGTCACTGTGAGAAAGTCTTCCATTGTGAATGTGTCAGGGTTCAGGTTGTATTGTAGTAAGTAGCCTATGGTTTGCTCTTCTTTACACTTGCATGTCATGGACTCCACTTTGTAGCCCCATTTCCTAAGATTGGCTTTGCATCTCGTGGTGCCAGAGTGCAGTCTGTTTAGCGCCTTCCAAGTAACCCAGTCTTCTGTGTGCCCAGGAGGGAGTTTCTCATCTCATCTCAGCCATGGATTGAGGTTCTGGGTTTTAGCCTGTCACTTTTGGACTCTCGCTTGCCTAGGTGTTCCTGTGAGTATCTCTGTGGATTTTAGGGAGCTGTTTCTTGATTTAAGACATTAGCATAAGAACATAAGAACATAAGAAGAGCCATGCTGAATCGGGCCTCAGCCCATCTAGTCCAGCATTCTGTGTCACACAGTGGCCCACTAGTTGTACACAGGGATCTCTAGCAGAAAGGAGGGCAGAACCCTCACCTGCTCCCGACCCCCCACAACCAGTACCCGGGGAAATCCTGCCTGCCTCCATCAACACAGAGGTGGCACTTGGATGTCCATTTCAGTAGCTACTGATATCTGAACAGAGCATGGGCCGGAGATGTCAGTGCCTTGGTCCTTTCATTACAGACTGCTACTTCCCAACGGATGTCAGGTGGTGCAATATCAATGGTATAATTTCTCCAGTGGTGTAGGGTGTAGACATCCTGTGATAATGCAGCATGACTCAATAAAGGCCACCTCCACTGTTTTAACATGGTGAGATGTATTCCACACTGGGCATGCATATTCAGCAGCAGAGTAGCAAAGTGCAAGAGCAGATGTCTTCATTGTATCTGGTTGTGATTCCCAGGTTGTGCCAGTCAGTTTTCGTATGATATTTATATTACCCACTTTTTGCTTGATATTCAAGCAGCGTTTCTTATAAGTCAGAGCATGGTCCAGAGTAACTCCCAGGTATTTTGGTGTGCTGCAATGCTCCAGTGGGATTCCTTCCCAGGTAATCCTCGGGGCTCAAGATGCTTTTCTGTTCTTAAGAAGTATGTTAAGATAATGTTAGTTTAATAATTTTTATTCCGTTTCTAAAATGCTCCCATATGGCCAGCATTGGTACTTCCCAAACAATACGCTAATATCTTGCATAGATGAGATGATGAGGTTTAGAGACTCCATGCTACTATTAATAAACCTAGACAAAATGCCACTTTGTTTATTGCAAAAGTATACATTTTACATGCCATTTTAGCAGTTTTCCATCCTTAATTCAAGGAGCACACCCTCACAGTGAATTTGACAACAATGGCACTTTCTAAAAATTTCAGTTGCTCTTCCTAATCCAAAAAAAATGGAATCTATCTGCTCTTAACCACTACATCAGACTATCTTAATGGCTACTTTGTTTAATGTTTAATGTAATCCTCTGGACTGTTTTTGCTATATAGGTGTTGCTGTGTACATGTCAAGCCTGTCAATTCAAATCCCATAGGAAAACAGGCTTGAATTGCTATATAGGTATAACATGTTTTCCTTGAGTAACTGATTTATTGTGGCATAAGCTTTGCAATTAGGTCTCACTTTGTCAGATACATGAAATGTTATCTTCAGTTGACGGAGAAGAAACTGTACACAATGAGGCCAAAAAGCTATGCAATCAGCCAATGTACATCAGGTCTTTGACATTTTTTTATGCAAAATTCAAATGTATACAAGAAAGAACAGTGGTAGTAATTGTTGTTAACAACATCTTCTTACCTTTGTAATGCTAATTTTCTGCCTATTGTGAGAAAGAAATTGAGGGTCTTGATTGAAGCCATAACCTTCCTGTTCCAACCATGTATGGAAGATAATTGATTATATATGTGGAAATGCTAATATTACAATAGTTTCAAATCATACATAAATCATGAGACATTAGACTTTTCAGTGTAAGTCATGGATGGCAGCAGGTATTGTATAATCTAATTGTAGATCACTGAGTAATACAATAGTCTAAAAACAGCAAGTATAAAAGGCAAGTAAAATCTACGTACGAAGAAATTTTTGGTCATGGCTAGCTTGTGTCTCAGGAACAGTGTTAATAGTTGTAAAAAGGTTGCATTTCCAAGTCTTGACAATGAGTTGCCAGACTATTTTAGAACATTTAGAACTATTGATCTGCAGTAACTCAGATACAGATTTACATACTGTAAGTAGGACACTCCGGTCTGTGATTCATAAGCTGTAGGATATAATTGCTGTGTTATCTTAACCAGCATTTTGAATCTTGGTATTGTTGAGTGCCTTGTGATGGGGTTGATAAGATTGGTTTTGAGGGGGTTTGCCATCAGTTTTCCTCTGATTTATGACTTGGGGGTTTCCAGGGCTGAGTGTTCATTCAAGTCCTGATGTCCAAAAATCCCTAGCACAACATTCAAATCGCAACACCACTTGCTCTCCCTTTCCCAGCATTCTGTACCTTTGGTTAGGAAAAAGAAACAAAGGAAGTAGATTCCACAAGCTTGCAGTCTCTTCATCTCTAGTAAGCATCATGAACAAGCCCCAGGAGAGATCAGGTAATTATTTTGAAATGTCTCATTCTGTTAGCTTTCATATTCAATATCCAGACTTAATACATTGCTACTCTGACACAAAGGTTCTTACGCAAGAGCGTATCAGCTGCCATGCAATACATGATTGCAAACGACTTTAGTATTCATGGTGTCCTGTTGAAGATATATCCAGTTAACCATATTTTAACCTGTTTGCACAAGACATAGCTAATTAGCCTTAAGAATTGAATTACTTGCTGATTGTACGTTTGTATTTTCTAAACTTATTTGAAAGGATTTACACATATAAGGTGTTGTATAAATGTGTCAACCAGAATAAAACAAATATATGGGTCCTCCTGGATGGATATAGTTAGCTTTTGGCCTTATGCCCCGCAATATTTCTGAGATTAATTAGATGAGAAGTTGTTGACTTACAGATTCTGCTTTGGATCTTAAACAGGTTGAGGGGCTCATCTTCTCAAAATCTCATCTAGAAGCAATTGGCTTTGACACTGAGAGAAATAGTGGTCGGCTTCTTTGAAAAGATAACATTCATCTTCACTATTATAACATACCGCATTTCCACATCTCTTTTTATTGCAGCACTTGTTGTTTCTTCCCATCATTAGCTTTGTCCTCTTTGTGATTTGGGACGAGGAGATCTATCCCATCTAACTTTCCATCACCTAAGGGTACATCTTCAGTGTAGAATTAATGCAGCATGACACTGCTTTAACAGGAGTGGTTCAGTGCTATGGGAGCACAGGAGTTGTAAGTGCCTCACCAAACTACAACTCTCAAAATTCCCATTGCACTGAGCTATGACAGCTAAAGTAGCACCAGCATGCATTACTTCCATAGTGTTGATGCATCCAAAGTCAATAATTTAAGATAGTAATGAAATCTTCAGCCCAATTTGATCTGCTTTCCGCATCATTCTGCTTTCTGGTACTGTTGGCCCACTTCTGCTATCCCCACTAGTGGTAGTTCAGAAACCAAACATTACAAGGATGTTGTGTGGAACTATATTTGCATTCATATGCCTTACATATTTTAAATGAACTTTTTAAACATACAAAATATGCTTCTAGATGTTATTATTTGTTTATTATTTTAAATTAACCTTCATATGTGTGAGTGTCAAAGTATTGTCCAAATTGTCACACAAAAACAACAGAAGCACAAAAGCAACACAATTGTACCTGAAGCAGAAAATGCAGGCAATGTAGCTGGAGAGATAAATTGCATCGAGCAATTACAATTAAAATACCTGGGCAACTAAAAGGAATTTTTTTTAGATGGCATCAAACAATGATGCCTCCACAAAGACAATATTCCATAGTCAGGGCCCTATAGTGCAGAAGGGCCTCTCTTTTAGTACATAATACTGAAAACAGAATTTTTAAATAAAAAAACATTTCAAAGCAAAACAATGCTTTCAAAACTAGTTTTGAAACACACACTCACACATATCCTTCTCTCACCCACAAACACAATTAAAGCAGCCAAAAGGTTTAACCTTATTTTAGGGACTGAAAGCCGTATGAGACAATTTACATTTGGTTCTCCCTTTCAGAATTCAAAATTAGAGTTCCGCTTTTGGCACTTTTGACTTTTTGCAGCCTTCAGATGAGGTGGCGTCGCATTCAGCAATATTGACTCTCTTGTATACTTACAGGGCACTCAGCCCCCTTGGCTATTTGTACTTCCAAAGGTCCAAAATACAACCAGTTATAGCCATTTCTATCATGTGGTATGAATATTCTGAAGGCACACATTAATCTTGCATTAAAAGTATCAATAAAGCCAAGGCATGCATTCTGCAATTAGAGTAAATCATATCTACAAACAGAAATATGTTCGATTTGTTTAGGTTTTGTAAAGTTTCTGGTTGTTGTTGTTAACTGCTATCAAGTTAACTTTGACTTATGGGAATCTATGACTGAGAGTCTCCTTATGAACAGTCCTGCTCATGTCTTACAGACTCCGGGTCATGGCTTTCTTGATTGAGTCCACCCATCTATGAAGCAGTGTTCCTCTTTTACCATTGCCTTCTACCTTGCAAGCATTATCTCTTGTACCATATGGCTGTGCCTACATCTGGAAGCCCATTGAAATCATGTCAGTACTCTTGCTGCCCCTCAAGTGAAACTGAATTGTCCAGCAGATTGAAAAGATTCTCAGATATCAGTGGGTTCTCTGGGCATTTGGAGAGCCTGACCACCAGGTTACCACAAATGCTCAGAGATGTGTGATCATTATGATATAGCAGTCCAGACTGCACAGATAGGAGTCAAGCTACTGTTCTTTGTGACGCACACCAGTCTTGTGCTCAGAATGAGTAAGGAAGGAAAATAAATCTTTTCTTTCTCTCTTAGTACTCTCTCTATGTGTATGAGGGGGTGGGAGAGGGAGTGAGAAAGAGAGAAGGAGAAGAAGAGAAAACCTGACCTGTACAATCATTCCCCTTGTTCTTCATTGTTTTGATATCTCTGGTAAACCTGCCCCCTTTCACCTCTTTCCCTAAGATGAAGAGCCTTAATCTTTTAAATCTTCCACTATGTGTAAGCTTCTCCAAGCTTGTAATCATGTTTGTCACCTGTTCTCTGCACCCCTTCTATTTCCGCTCTGTCTTTTTTAGAGATAAGGTGACTCAAAATGAAACTTTTTAAAAAACAGAGATTATGCTGTTTATAAACAGCCTTGCTGCTGTTTATGCAGCATTCGACATGAACAGATGTCTGGGATGCTATTTTGCCCTTGCTTCTGGGTGGGTCAGTAGTCGAAAATAAAAAGAGAAGAGCTTATTTCTGTAACTGGCAAATGGCAGAGGCAGAACTAATGGGAACACTGCAGCAGGCTGCTAGGGAATCCTAAGGGCAAGGGGGCAAAGAGTAAGATAATTTTACAGAGTTTCTTAATTGATGCTATGCCAGTAGAATTAAGAAGGCTTTGGCAAGCTTTTTCATAGAACAAAAAGGTTGTTCCCAGCTAGTGTAAACAGTAATGTATTCTGTAGAATTTACCAGGGGAGAGCTGTCCAGTATCCAGTTCTGGGAGGAGCACATCAACTTCTGTGAAAGTTTCTTACAGTGGAGTCTGAATTGCCTTTCCTTCTAAGTTGGTGACATTGAGAGTAAAGCTAACTATTGGGGCCCTGTGAGAAACCTACACTGTGATTTTAAAATTGTAATCTGTTGAGCTGTTTCATTGGTTTGGGTATTGTGCACACACCCACAGAAACCACGACCATTATGGACTTCCGGCCCGGCGAAGATGGCGGCAGGACGGGCACTTTGAGGGCTCCTTGAAGTGCTGCCTGCTCTTCTGGCCGGAGGGCGATCTACGGCCTCCCTCCCAGCGGACAGAAGGTCCGGAGGGAGCGCGAAGCCGGCAGGCAGGATCTGGCAGCCCCAGAGGTCTCCCCCTCCTCAAGAGGAGGAGATCGAGCGGGCCCGGATCCAGGCCAGAGCGGCGAGCGAGCCGGGGAGCAGGGAGCGGGCGGCGACCCGCACTTACTGCTGGCCCAGCCGGGCCTCCCCTCCCCTTCCCCCCCCCAAGCAAGGGCAGGAGGAGAAGAGGACCAGGACTGGCCGTGAGCGCGGGAGACCAGCGGCTGGTAGGAGCGCCGCCACCGGTGGCACGAAAAAGGGGGCAAAAGCAGCGGGGAAGCCAGCGGGGAAGCCGGGGGGCGCCGCGAACGGCACCCAAGAACAGGGGATCGCCCCCAACGAAGGAGAGGAAAAAAAAGGTGCGTGAAGCCGACCAGACCGGGGAGGGAGCAGAAGAACCCAGCAGACTCAGGAGAAAGGGAGAAGGGATTGGCAACGAACACAAGATGGCGGCTGAGAGTTTATAAGGGGAAGAAGAAGGAAGTTTTGGCGAAGCGCCATTTTGAAAAGGGCCTCACTCCCCTCTCTCCTCAAGATTACAGGAGGTTCTCCCACAGAAGCCCTTGCCCACATCCCCATCTCCAGGAGGTAGGGGAGACAAAACCAAGGTATTATTGGGCCAAAAAGGGGAAGGCAAAAGGAGACCAAGGCCAGACATAAGAAGTGAAAGCATTATCAGGCTAAATACAGGAACAACTGAACAAATAACCAAACAATAAATAAATTAAAAGTGAATACCACAAGAGCAAAAGAGTGGAGGATGGGACAGGAAGAGGGATCAGAAGAGGAGGAAATATCTCTGGGAGATGTCCTTGCAGAGCTGCGAAAAATAAGGGTAGCCCAAGACGGCTTCCTACGGAAGATAGATGCCATAATGTCCCGGCAGGAAGAACAAATGGATGCGAACCGGGAGCACTCCCTACAGGCTAGAACAGAACCAAATGAAGAGGCGCTCCCCACAGGGCCAGGGCGGTCGACCTTCTATGAGGATGGAGAAGACGCACCCCGGGTCAAGGGAGAGAATGCAACAATAGGTGAAAGTGGAGAGAAGAGAGGGAAGGAGAACGTAAAGCCGCGGGCAGGATCAGAGGGAAGAGGACCCCGCCCCAAAAGTAGGGAGGTAGCCTCGCTGGATGCTGCAAGAACGACGTCGAAGGGCCCTAACACCTCGGCTCCCCAGAAAAGAGAAGAGGGGAAAAATCAAGGGGCCGCGGCAACACCCAAGAGCCCCAGCCTGGATGCAGATAAGCAGGACGGCAAAAAGAATGGGACGCAGCCCAATAGAAAGAGAAGCTGGGCGGGAACAATCCAACAAGGAAGAGAGAAAACCTAAAGAAAAACTGCCCTTACTCTCTTGAGGCGTACTTCAGGCCTACGAGATGTGGCATCCTGGGGATGGATACGGAAGGCCTCGAATCACCTAGGGAGAACGGTTAGAATGGAGGCTGAGGGCCGTGAAGGGGCATGGGGTACGGCTATGTTGGAAGACCGGGAACAGATAATGGCCACCAAACGCTGGAAAGGACAAAAACTAAGCACAACAGACTGCTCCAAGATGCAGAGGGATATGAAGACCCATCTCGGGGAAAAAAAAGAAGGGAAAAGAGCCTAAAAGGAAGACCAGGTAAAAAGGAACGTCCAGCTTAACAAGGAGGGAGACTGCAAGAGGGCAACAAGGAGCGCCCATAAACGAGGACCTTAGAAGGAAACAAGTTACTCCTATCCTTATCTCTTCCATCCACCATTACTCATCATTAGCCCTCCCAGAACTCGGATCAAACAGCCTCCTTCACCGCCCCTGACTCTTCCCCCTTCTACCCCCATCCCTTGTTACCAACCCCCCAGCACCCCCTTCCCACTCCCTCTACCCCCTCCCATCATTACTCTCAGCCTCTCCTTTATCTTTCCTACTGTCCTCTATTTGAAACTGTTCACCCCCTTTCACTGTTTGTTTATGGAAAAACCCCAATAAATATAATTCCAAAAAAAAAAAAAAAAAAAGAAACCACGACCATTATCATCATTATTATCATCATCATCCCACCATGCCCCCGTTTCTGTGAGACCTTTTCCCCCTATGTGACCCTTTGTGTTCGACACTACTCTAGTTATCTCCCTTGGGGTTTTAAATATTCTATATGTCCATGTGGCCCGGTTTTGTTTTTAGATTCACCTGTACTGTTGTGTTTTATTGTGTTTATTGTTTTATTATGTTTATTGTTCTTCTATGTTGTTGATATTTTATAATGTGTTGTTCGGGCACAGCCCCATGTAAGCTGCTCTGAGTCCCCTCCGGGGAGATGGATGCGGGTTAGAGATAAAGTTTTTATTATTATTATTATCTCCATATTAATTGAGATGGGTAATTCAAATTGAAGCATAGCAGTAAATAAACACGTCAGTTAAAAACACAAACGCCAATTAAAATACATAATGAGTTAAAAGAATAAAACATCAGCTTAAAAAAGCATACATACATACATACATATTAAAATCATAATGAAAAAAACATGCAGTTTAAAAACCATCTAGACAAACTTGCTGGAAGATATTGGTCTTTAATTCTGTTTTATATGCAGACAGTATATCCAGTTGGCGGATCTCTTCCAGCAGGTCATCCTACAATGTTTGGGCTGTCTGATGATAAAGTCGTCTGGTTTAGCCTTGGCTAATTTAACCCCCCCTCCCCCCAATGATCTGAGTGTACAGGGCATATTATACAGGAGAAGGCAATTCCATAGGTAATCTGAACCCAAATCATGTGGGACTTTAAAGGTAACAATCAATAGTTAGTACCTTGCCAGGAAACTAATTGACAGCCAGTAGAATGATAGGTCTAATATAATGCATAATGTAAATCCTAATTGCCCTAGTAACCAATGTGACTGCCATATTTTACACTAATTGAGATTCTAGAACTTGGCACAGTGGTAGCCCAATACACAGCAAATTGCAATCCCCCAGTTTTGAGGTTACCAGTGTATGCATCTTTAGTTACTTCAGTTCCTAGAACAGTTACAGCTGGCATATCAATCAAAGCGAATTCAAGTGTTCCTAGCTGTCATATCTGTCAGTCATTTAGAATGGTGTCTCCAGAAGCAACCCCAGATTAGGACCTTTAACAGTAAGCACCTCCATTTTATCTGGATTTAGTTTCAGTTTGTTTTTCCTTGTCCTGCCCATTAGCTCCTCCAGGTATTTGTTCAGAGGAGACACATTATCCTTTGCTATTTTTGAAGGCATGAAAAAGTGTTTATAGGTGTCCTTGACATACTTATAGTCCTGCACTATGTCTCCAGATAAACCTATCTAGCAATTTCATGCAAATGTTAAAACAGCATTGGAGATAGAATGGCATCTTGTGGTATGCCATAGAACAACTCCTTATTTGAGGAGCATCTACCCCCAAGCACCACTATCAGGAACCTACCTGAGAGATATAACTGGAACCATGGAAGCACCATACCTCCCCCTACATTCCCAAGCCCCCCAGAAGGTTCCAGAAGGGTGCCATAGTTGATAGTATTAAACATCACCGAAAGGTGCAAAAACATCAACAGTGACAAAATGCTCCTACCGATGTTTAGGAAAAGTTCCTCCATTAAGGCAGCCATAGCAGTCTAGATTCCATGTCCAGTTTGAAATGAATTTAGAAAACAAAGTGACTTGTCATATTTTATTACTACTAATACTTGTGGGTTGCTATAAATTTTTCGGGTTGTATGGCCAACCTCTGAGTATGCCTGCCATAGATGCAGACGAAACATCAGGAGAGAATGCTTCTGGAACATGGCCATACAACCCGAAAAATTTACAGCAACCGAGTGGTTCCGGCCATGAAAGCCTTCGATAACTAATACTTTTGACAAAAATAATGAAAGAGAGAGAGCGAAGGAGCAGTTTGCTTGGCAGTTCTCTTGTTTTAAGCAAAATGAAAAATAATGATAACTGCCAAATGTTCAAGTAATTTGCTTATATAATATATTTGACATTAAAGCTAAGCAAATAGAAGTCAACCTTTGCTTCCTATCTCTAGTATAGCAGTTGTAGGTCAGGTTATCATGTTCTATATAGTTTTGGGTTCCCTGCTGACTCCCTTATCTTGAATTTCTGTTACATCAATGTAGACCAGTGGAGTTTGGCTATTGTTAGCACATCAGTGACTTGATTAGAGTATTGCAATCCTAGGACTTGCATATTATTATACCTGAGAGGAAAGGATTACATCCTTGCAATTAATCCTTTAAAATGTGTGTGAAGCTTGGAAGTGTGATAAGATTTTGCTGAATCTACTGAGTAGTCTACTTCTATTTCCTGTGGTTTTATGATAGGAAGATATTTTTTCACTGGTTCTTATAGTGAAAAGCCAGTAAAATTCCCAATGAATCCTTTCCAAATATTGAGAACTACTCCTTGCACCAATAGCATTGCATTCTGCATTCATAATTATTAGTTATATCCCATCCCTCATAGCACTTTCCTGCCAATCTGGAGCTCAACTCAGCTCTCATTTTCTGTGGTCAGCTCTCATTTTCTGACTCAAGGTCCACCACCACCATCCACCTTAACATTGAACTGGGATAGGCTCTTGCAAGGGAGCAAAGAGGCAAAAGAAGTGAATTTTTGCCATTCCTTGTGATGGCAGCATTTGTTCCCCCACTTATCTGCCATAGATGTGAGACTGGGATTATGGAGGGAGAGCCAGTTGTCAATACCCAGTAGATAGTTGGACTGACTGCCAAAATAATTAACATATAAGGAAAAAGGGGAAGATGTGGGGAGAGGGATTTGAGATTTGAAGGAACCAAAGGAAAAACAACAATAAGAAAAAATACTGCTGTGGATAAAAGGTAAAGGTAAAGGTTTTCCCTGACATTAAGTCAGACTCTGGGGGTTGTGCCCATCTCAATTTCTAAACCGAAGAGCCGGTGTTGTCTGTAGACACCTCCAAGGTCATGTTGCCAGCATGGCTACATGGAGCGCCATTGCCTTCCCGCAGAAGCTGTACCTATTGATCTCACATTTGCATGTTTTTGAACTGCTAGATTGGCAGAAACACATATTTAATATTTACATTTGCAGCTTGATATATGATTCTGGCCTTCTTTTGCTGGTTGTTCTTCTTTGGCTGGTACCAATTTCTCTTGTTTAGATTTGTCTTCCCTAAAAAATCTCTTGAGAAGTGATTTTTTTTGGTTAATCTATTAAATACACTGTTATAACAAAAATTGAAGGCCTTATTTGATGTGCCAATATTTTAATGTAAAGCATTCAGCATCTGTCAGCATAATATCCTGCCTTTATCACCTCATTGAATTTGCTAGAGGAATGCTGATAGTAATTTGCACAGCATCATTTAATCTCCTTTGTCAAATTATGAAGTTGTTATTGATTTCCAGCTGCTGGTTAGCTTCACAGAGTTCTTTGCATCTTAAGGTTTTTGCTAGGGATTCTCATGCTATGTTACTTATTGCTAGCTCTGTCAATTAGGAATAGATGTTTTGAACGGTGGGAAGCAAATACCTTCTCTCTTGAGCTCACAGTCTGCACTCTTATTTCAAATGGAAAGTTGTCTGACCCAGGGTATAATTAAATAGTGGCTATAGCTGGTAATAACCAGTAAATTAAAGCATGCAGAACGTTCATGTTGTTTGTAGCTTTGGGTAAAATGGCCAGGGTGGGGAAATTGTTTTTTTCAAGGAGAGAACGTTTCTTCTTGAACTCAATTGCCTTTAGTCTTAGTATTAGAACCATCTATTTATTTTCATTGCTTTTCAGGTATACATGTGGAATAATTTGTGATAATTTTATACTCATCACCTTGTACCGTTTGAAGTTACTTTATATTCAATAAACAAGTCAATTAGTATAACATAATGAAAATACACATCTATATGTTTAGCTAAAATGCTATCTTACCTAATTGCTTTCTATCCTGTAGCAACGCCCCAGGAAGTTTACATTTATCCATACTAAATAAATAGATTTCTGAACTACATTTTGTGAATGTATACATTTAAAAGAAAAATACCATTGAATTGGGGGGGGGGGGGATTAGAACCAGAATTAAGTAATTCGGAGCAGATCACAGGATTAAATATATCCTTTTCCTATCCTTTTTCTTTTCAGTTATGAATTTCTGGGCCCTTACTTTAGCAAGAATTATTTTGATATTTATTTATTTATTTACTTTTTTATATAACCTGACTCAGAGTGTCTAACTCTCGGTTGCAAATCATTGCCGTTCAACATAATGCACTAATACGAATATATAAAAATCATAAAACCTGGTTCTGGCCCGGCTTACTTGACCAAACGCATCTGCCTCTACGTCCTGCCTCGTAACCTAAGATCATCCGAGGAGGCTCTGCTCTTGCTCCTGCCAGCATCTCAACTGCGGCTGGCGGGGATGAGAGACAAGGCCTTCTCGGCTGTGGCACCATCCCTCCTGGCATTCAGGAATGCTTGGCTATGGGACCAGGCCTTTGCACAGTAACTCACCATCCCTCCTGGCATTCAGGAAGAAAGTAAAATCTTGGCTATGGGACCAGGCCTTTGCACAGTAACTCAATGCAGCACTTTACCTGGAATGGACTGGTGATGACGGACTTAAGAATACGGCTGATCGCTTATTGATTGGTGGATACAGATGGAATATTTTAATCTAGATTGATTGTTGATAGTTTGTTTAACTGTTACTGCTTTTAACTTTATCTGTATTAATGGTTTTATATTATTTGTTGTTTTCTGGCATCTAATTGCTGCCTTGTAAGCCACTCTGAGTCCCCCCCGGGGGGGGGGGGGTGAGAAGGGTGGGGTAAAAATACTGTAAATAAATAAATAAATAAACCTGAGTTAGAACAACCATACATATCAAACATGAAAAATAATATTAGACAATATTAAAACCCGATATGATCAGATCACTTCATTAAAGGTTAGCTGTGCATTCATAATACAAGTAGGTCTACTTCCTTTGTATCCCATTCCTCAGTTATTCTGGTCCATTTCTAGTCCTTCTGAAGCTAATGCACAGATGATGTGCAATTCCCTTTCGCATTTCCATATGAAATTAACCAATTTCATCTATGCTATGTACAATTAAAAGGAATGGTTTCTAATGCTATTGCGAGGAGCTTATAGCTACTCCCACTCTTCCCTTCCTCTGATGTAGCTGTTAGAAGTATGTTCCATACATTTCCATTGTTTTTACAACTTTATTGTTGTTTCTTTTATTGTCAGACCTAGGAAGGGTAATACATTTTAACTATACCCATGTATGAAGAGAGAAGCTAGACAGGTCTGGTTAGACTCATCCAGTTACAACTCAGAGAATGTTGTAAAGGAGGGGGAAAGGGATATGCCAGCAGTTTGTCTGCTAAAGTTGGAGCCAGAAGCCATATAATAATATATTAGAGTTAGGCAGTCAAGTATACGGTTAAGTTCTGAATAGGGTTTTGCATGAGGGATTTATTTGTTTTGTAATACATCTTTGCTCATTTATTTTCTACAACCAAGTCTGGCTGATCCATTTAAGAAATGTGATGCCTACTGTCATACATTCCACACTGAATTCACTTATGAATGCAGTCACTTGTCCATAAGCATCACCTTGATGCTTAAATATCAGATTCAGGGAGGGAACTTGAGAAGAAAAGGGCAGTGAGAATGATAAGATCCCAGGGGTGAGATTCCCTCCTGGACGCACAGAAAACTGGGTGACTTGGAAGACACTGAACAGACTGTGCTCTGGCACCACGAGATGCAGAGCCAACCTTAAGAAATGGGGCTACAAAGTGGAGTCCACAAGATGTGAGTGTGGAGAAGAGCAAACCACAGACCACCTATTACAATACAGTCTGAGCCCTGCTACATGCACAATGGAGGACCTTCTCACAGCGACACCAGAGACACTCCAAGTGGCCAGCTACTGATCAAAGGACATTTAATATAAAGTCAAGTTTTAAATTGTGTGTGTGTTTTAAAAAAATACAATAAAAATGTACACTTGTTTCGCTCCTGATACAATAAATAAAGGGGTTGGAACTATGGTTAGTGAGAATTTGAGGAATTTTCCAATGCACCAAAGCGTTAAGTGCTGGAATCCATTTCTGTAAATGAAACCACTTCCAGTGATTGGATCAACAGCATTTAATATATTGAATAATCACATATCAAGCTTCTAGTTTGCTCATTTATATCATTGATATACATGCATTGTAACAGCTTTCAGAACATAACTGTTTGTAAAACCTGGAATTGATTTAACAATGGCTTTTGACTGTTTTTGCCTGAGGGGAGCATCACCCTGCAATAGATAGTATTATTTCTAGCTCAGGAACCATCATTTTACATTCAGCTACTAGATGATTCTCAAATGTCACTTAAAAGTGCACAATTACTTGCGGATTTCAGTTGGAGGCTGAAATTGTGTTGTACTAGGCAAAAATTGTAGGAAGGTAATGTTGACCTTTCTTAAATGTTTCCGCAAAACCATAAAAATGTGCTTAATTAGATGAACTCCTAAGAATAGAAGACATTTGCACCTTTGGTGTATGAATAAAAACAAGTTCTGCTGAAAAGTTTGATTTTCGGGCACTGACAACAATAAATATAAGAGACGGAGAACTTGATTTGAGTTCCTATTGATACAGCATAGTGATTACAAATCTAGGTAATGAGTATTCGTTTTGAATTAATGTGCTTCTCATGAAGGTGTGGTTTAATCACGCAAGAGCTTTTCAAGGAAGCTTTTTGCAATTTTGGGCTTTAAAACTGAACAAATGAGTAATGTTAGAAAGTAATTGGTTTGGGGGTCGTGTTTTTAGGATTGCAGAGTTAGTACAAGAGTGTCATTTTCAAGTTCCATACCTGATCTGCATAATACATTAATACTTTGCAAATCCTGCCTGATGTATTGTCGAAGGCTTTCATGGCTGGAATCACTGAATTGTTGTAGGTTTTTCAATCCATATGGCTGTGTTCTAGAAGCATTCTCTTCTGACGTTTCGCCTGCATCTGTGGCAGACATCCTCAGAGGTGGTGAGGTCTTCACAACCTCTGAGGATGTCTGCCACAGATGCAGGCGAAACGTCAGGAGAGAATGCTTCTAGAGCATGGCCATTCAGTCCGAAAAAACTACAACTCACATCCTGCCTACTTTGAATGTTCTGTAGCTATGAGGCAACATAGTGTTATCAGTGAGGTACAGTATAAACAATGACCGGGTTTCAGCCTCCCTTTTAAAAAAAGTTTTAACTGAATTATTGTAGATATATAAGCTAGTATTGGGACTTAATAGGGAATAGCATTTTCTCTTTTTTTAACCAAAGATGTCGCTGTTATAACTGACCTATGAATTGGATGGATGTAAGCAGTTTAGATAAGAACAGTGTTGCGATTCTAGTCAGTTTTTAAGGAAAGAGCCATAGATGAAATATTGTACTCTGAAGACATAGCAAGCTGCAATTCCTCCCAAGCTAGGAACTGTACCGTTGCTCCCATTTGCAATGTTTTACTCATTGTTCAGTATGCTAAGCAAAGCTTTGGATGCCAGAAATAAAATTCATTTACACAAAACTGCGTTTATTTGTACAGTACTTACTCAAATGAGACCCTCATTGGCACAAATTCATTAGGCTATTTTCCATTTTGTGCTTCACTGATTCTCTCCTCACCTATAATTATAGCTTTCTGAAGGCCTCTGAGAAAGTGTGTGGCATCTTTTAGCCATAAAGTGTGTGATCTGATTAGATTTTGTCTGGCAGGCATTCCTGTAGATGTGCATTGGGAACGTATGTAATGCTCTCATGTGGACTGGCAGCATATGTGGTTATTTTATGAAGGCTTTTGAATTTATACTGATGTTCTTATTGTTGTTATTATTATTTGCTTTGCAGGGTACCACCTGAATGGGTCTGATCGGTGTGAAAAGAACCTACAACTTTTGCTTACGAAGGAGCTGTGAGGAGGTTTGCTGCAGACAGACAGGTGGGTGCCATTGCAACATCTTTGTGCATAATTTTTAACAGGTTATTCATAATCGCAGAAATAAACTGTTTAAAACCTTAATCTTGAATAAAAAGGAACCCTAGAAGAGCCATTATTTAAAATCTAATGACTGTGTGAATATAGCCTAGAAGAGAAGATGCTGTGTTCTGTATTGAAACTGATGGTAATTTTATTTGTGTCCTGTATGATTGTACTATTGCAAACAGGTCAACTTAAAACTATTTATTTATTTACTAACTGAAGTTGTTTCCTTTAGGATTCATTTAAGATACCTTTAGCTTATGATAGATTTTAGAAAAATATATTTTTAACTGTATATATGTTGTCAGTTTCACTAATTAAAGTCAAATTCACTAATTAAATCAACATGTTTAGTAGTAGTAATATCATCCAATTTCCTCAATTCAGTAATTTCCTTTATCTTATTCTTGTATTCATTTGGGGATTAAAATAACTAAAGGGTTGAATCTATCCATTAACTGAAGAAATGCAAGGGCAGAAGGATATAGCCTTTTCAAAAAATTACTAACGTTTTGTATAAACAGAAAACTGCTCAGCTACAGAGTATCTTAAGGGACCACAGAGAGATCTTTGGGAAAAAGGTAATTAGCAGAAATCTCATTTCCCCACCACTCACCCAGCTGGAGTGTTCTATGGATAGGGTTCTGTTCAAACCAATTTAACATAATTTTATTTGTCATAACCCCCAAGCAGGCTTTCATACATAAAGACTGTAGCCAACTGTGTCTTCGACCATATATCAGAAATAATAATGTGTAGATGATCAGAAAATAACTGTCAATCTGCTCTACATCTCAAGATTGAGGTGACACCCTTTTTATCCCCCCCCCCAATTTATACTCTAGGAGGTGTGCGGAAGCCTATATCACTGTATATTGCCCCCCTCCAGTATGTTTTAGTCATGGGAAAATTATTTATTTGAAGCAGTAAGTGACTAGAAGTTCCTTCCAGTTGGGCAGGAGTTCTCCCAGCTTTCAGACTACCCAGGAACTCAAAATGTTGCAAAATCCTCCCAGGTTTTTGAAGATACAAGTGGTCTTCTCATCTTTTTTTTAAAGTGATGTGATGGGCATAGGAAGGACTACAGGAAGCCATGGGTTGCACTTTGCCTACCCCAGTGTTAGATGCAGAGATCTGTAGTACTGTTGTTTTTTCCCAACCTTTGCAGTTAGCCACTAATTCCACAAGGCTTGCTTGTACCTGTTACTCCCTCACTTTGTGAATACCAAAATTGGAAAACCCTTGTATAAAGATGGGCATAGGGGAGACACAGCATGAACACAAACTACATAATCCTGTAACTTCTTATTATTCACTATTATTATCATAATCATCATTATTTTATTTATTTATACCCACTTTTATCTCCACAAAAGGGACTCAGAGCAGCTTGATATCAAAGCATTAGCATAGAATTTTAAATATTCAAATATATATATAAATGATTTATGATTGTGGCATCATTGTCGCTATTTTAAATGCCCCTCAAATCCACCTGAAAATTCTTCCTGTTTTTGACAAGTGGAGCATTGAAGGATGATATGTCCAACCATATCTCCTTAGCACACTGAAGCTTACTAGTAAGAGAGGCTGGACATAACATCTTTTAGCATCCTGCCTATTGATGCTTCAGAACTCCGCACCTTGGTGCAGTTGGCTGGATTTTAAGGTGGATGTGGAGAGTCAGGTTTGGCCACGGAGCATCCCATGACATCAGCACATGCTATACATAATGTAGAAAATTCCAGTTTTTGCTTGCTATACATGTTTTACTAGAATAATAAATACATTAAATACATTTGAGAGCATGTAAGGAGGATACATTTTGTTCTCAATGGCCTTGCTGTCTTACACAAATGGGTGTTAGACACCATTTCTGGCTATATCTGGATTGATTCTTTGTGCCATGTATGGTTGACAGTATAATTTTTCTGTATTGCTTCCAGTAATTTGCAGTATTGTTTGACAGAATGAGAATGAAATATGAACTCATATTAAACATATAAAATATATAATTCCACAAACAACCATAGGATTAAAATCCTAATAGTCCCAAATAAGATTTTATCTCACTTTTAAACAGTGGCATCTATACTGATCTGTTGGGATAAACTGGACTGTGATTCATTTTTTAAAATCTTCCCGATTATCCATTTGGTTGGTTTAATGCTGTGTGAGTTATGTTGGGCCATTTCGAACCAGCATGATTTCCTTCAGTTTTTCATTTTCAAGTTAGTTATGGGACATTATTAAATTTAATCTTAAATTATTTTATTGTTTTAGCAAATCATTCTTGCTTTCAATTTCTTCTCACCCTGAAGTTGATATGTCTTTGGAGAATTTTTGGAAACATTGTTATAGATTGATCTAAATAGCATTCTCAACGTGATATCACAATGGCATTTTTTATTATTAATCAAAGCTGTATCTAAGAGTTCCATGACTCTTCTAATTAATTATAATTTGTGATAATTAATAATTATTGTGATAATTAAAGACAATTATGGATAATAACATTACCCTTCCTTTTTATGCTGCAACGGGCTAACATAACTGCTTCTTTGAAAACAAATTATTAGGTGCAGTATGGTGAAACAGTTGCATAGGTTCTGGCAGACAAGCACTCCAAATAGCAGTTTGAACAGTTTCTTTCTGTGGTATTACTTGGACAACCCTTCCAGAATGCTTCACACAGAATTGAAGATATGTCGCAAATTTGGTTTTTATCCTGAAATGGAGGTTATGTGGTGGGAAGCAAATACTTGTGCAGTGAAAAATATTGTGCGCTCTCTCCCCCCCCCTCTCTCTCTCCACACACTCACACACACTTACAGAGAGAGGGGGGGGGGTCTTATTGTTATTTAGCTGTTAAGGTATCAAGATTTCTTTTGGTTGAGTGCTGAAATTAAGAGAAAGAAGCTGCAGAAACCACAAAAGGTGAAGAAGTTAATTCTGTATGATGCTATAGATTTCCCAGCACATTTTAAGCTATATTTACTCAGAGAAAATCTAGTGAATACTGTCAGCCTATAAAGTAAAATGCTTACTGGCAGCTCAAAGATCACAGTTAGAAGGGGTCCATTCTGTAGACTTATAGTCTTTAAAACAGCTGTTAAATGCTGTACCACTTGGTTGTAGCTTGTTGTATATGCATTTTAGTTTCTTGTGTCACTGGTCATAAATTGGAAGCAGACAACAAATGGTCTCTGGATAATAATCTAGTTATAAAGGCAAATATTTCAGCTTACGGTTTGGCATTCCAATAACTGCACATTACATGTTGAAATATGTTCAACATATTTCTTTCTGAATTTGAAGCAGATTTCTTGACTGTCCTAATACAGAATTCTGTGTGCTTACAATTTTGATTGAAATGCAGTTTTGTTGCAAGTACTGAATGAGCTTAACGGAAATGATCTCTTAATCTCTTTCAAAGGCTTCATGTTTACTGTGAAGAATTGGAGTTAGAGGCATGAGAAAGGAAAATGTGTCTACTTTTTCGGCCTTAGTTTCTGGGGTATTCTGGGGTGCTGCGGCAGTATGTGACTATATACTTCTGTGAAGTTTATATTTCATCACATCTGATTTTTTTTGGGGGGGGGGGGCTTATACATCCTCTATACAAGCCCACAAAATATTATGATTCCTTATTCCTGCTTTTGAAGATTGGCAAAATCATCCCAGCCATAACTTTTAAAAGTTTGTTCTAGTCACCATAACCTATTGTCACAATTTTCTGAGAACTGAATGGTAGCTTGTTTCTCCTTTAAATGTCTTGCTGATCAGACAAGGTACTCAAAATCATGCTATAGTATTGGAGATAGCACTATCACCATCTAGCCAAATGGAGGCAATGGTGTTCCCTCTTTTCAAGAATACCCTTGAGATTGGCCTTATGTCATGGTACAATCATGTATCTTTGACACAGAATACAAAGGGTACATTTTGGGTTGGTAAGGGAAACCATGTAACTCCTTGAATTGATAGAAAGGTGTTTTTTTGTTTTTTTGTTATTCACTCTCCAACCATCTCTTTTTTAATGATAAGATGTGGTCATCCAGAAGTTCTTATATTTTTGTTTGATTACTTGCATCTGTAGCAGTGTATGTATGTGGAAGGAAACATTATCTTCATCACCAGCAATCATAATTTAATATTTCCTTGGGAATCAAGGCAGCTTACAATGAAAATAAATACAGTGGACTTGAAATACAATTACACTATTTAAATATTTGAACAATTTAAAACATACATTTTAAAAGATAAAAACAATTAAAAGCAGTTTAGTCTTAAAAGTCTGCTGTTTAAAACCATGCTGGATTACAAAGGTTATTGCTTGACAGTGGAAGGACAACTAGGAGGGGACCATTCTACCCATCCTTCGAAGGGAATTTCTAGAGCATATGAGCATCTACCAAAAGCCCATGCCTTTTGTTCCAAATAACTAGAGGATGGATTTTGGGCTCTGTTTCAAGGCACTTTGGAAATGGAGCCCCTCAAATTTCCACCAGAAGAGCCCATACATCATATGATGGCCTCTATGGGGCTCCCAATTCCTAAGTGCATGGAAACAAAGCTCGAAAAATGTCTGATGAGGTCCTTGGTGAGGTTCATTCAGGGAGAGATGGTCTATCAGATAACCTAGACCTAAGTAATTTATTGTCTTGCAAAATAGATGAGTAGATATATTCAGTCCGGATATATGATATCTACATGGACAAGGCAATGCATGTCCAGCATTTCAGATAGAAGTCTATTGGATATATAGAACCTATACTTTTTTGCATCCAAATGTAAGCACTAATGCTTAGCCATATGCCAAATATATTCCATCTCTTGCTTGCTGTTAGCATCATAGGTCTGACGAGTTTTAACTGTCTACAGTAGATTGTATATACTGACTGAAAAAAGTTACCTGGGCTTTCAGCCACCATTTCCTCCCAGTCTACTTAGAAATGACAAGGTCTGAACCTGGGGTGTTCTGGTGCTGGTGTAGATTTAGATTTATAGCCTTTAACGTTATAATATGTCATGCATGCACACAGAGAAACATGCATGCACACACTCCATCCTACAGAAATAGTCCAAGTGGTCTGTTTGGCTGTCTGCTCAGACTAGTAACGGCTCTTCAGGAATTGAGATTTTTTTCCTTTAGTCCTGTTATTTGAGATACCAAAGACGGTTGGAACCTTTCTAGAGACTATGACCTTTACACCTGCATGGCATATGTTCAGCTAATGAACTATGAGAAATGTGATCCTTCCCTTCTTTGAGACAAAATGCTGTTTATGGTTTTGAATATTGTCAGACGGAGATATTAAAGGAACAGATTGAACAGAGGAGCAAAAACAACATGTTTAGTAAACCTGCTATTGTACTATATTTTAGCTTTCCTCTCTATTTTCCTTTTCAATTTTATCCGGACTAATAATAAACACAAAAACTTATTGGTTTGCCTGTGTTTCAGCAGGTGGTTAATGTTTCACCTATTGCTGCAAGTAGAAGCGTTAACTGTGGACCGTTCCTAGGTAGCACAGGGTTTTTTTTATACTTCCGCTCTTTGAAATTTGTTGTAAACACCTTAGATACAGCAGGATCCCCTTAAATACAAATCCCATGTAACAGATGACAGAACATAATGAAAACATAAACTTTTCACAAATAAACCTGTCAGATGCACACATTGCTACTATCAACAGCTATAGAGTTTACACACAGGGTTAGGAAGTTGTTTTGGGGCTCGGCTTGGTGTTGCATAGCGAAGTTGGTAAAAAATTAGCTCTCTTTGGAAATAGCATTTTGGCATAAACCTGAGGTTAGGTTAATATCTGTTTTTAAAATAGGTGAGTTATGAAAATCTGCTAAATCCGATTCAGACAGCCTGGAGTGTGGTTTTCAGTTTAATATGTTGCAGTATCACTCAGCATAGGGTGACATGGGGGATATTAAAATTAGACTTTTAGTATCTTGACTACCTTATTTCTGCTTATCTCTTAAACCCATAGGTGTGTTTAGCACAGTAGTATTGATCATTGTTCCCCTTCACCTAACCAAACCAAGCTTATATCACTGAGTTAGATGTTAAAGTATTTAATTCATTTTGTACAGCTGCTAAATCGCACAGCAGTATTCTAAGATGTCTGCATAATTTGAGCAAGGTAATTCCACCTCAATGAGGTGAAACTTCAAATAATTTGGATGACTTCTGAATACATATAGTTCGTATTTTGCATAATGCTGAGTTTTCAGGTCACTTACTTTGTGACCCTGTATTCTCTTTTCCTGGCAGATTTGTAAGAGAAGGTACTGGAAATTTGCTATGCTAGGCATGTTATGTTCTGTTTCCCGCATTTCCATGCAAAAGATCTTTATTGCAGAACAACAGAGGCTTCAGTCAACTTTATTACATCATAACTGACAAGGCTATTTCTTTTGTGCTTGTACAATCTGACAAATAACACGTTGAAACCTCAGTGGTAAGATAATCTAAAATGTTTAAGAGGAACAGAGTTAGGTGAGATCAAAATCCGTCTAGTATAGTGTTGCAAAAGAGAAATCTTGTTGGAGTAGTTCAGATTTATCATTTCAGTACCAGTAGTTTTGGCTTCCTTCCTTTTTTATTGTGTAGAAAACTCAACCATTCAATCAGGAAATGTTGGCAAGTTGTGTCATTGGCTCTTTGTCTTCAGCATACACACAGCTTCTAATTATTTGAGCTACTGCTACTTGGCACAGGTTGGCTGTACTAGATTGAGTCAATGGTTCTGCCTATGTTAAGCTTCGGACCAATGAACCCCATCCAACTACATCTAGTAAGAGACCACCCAAACATCATTATAATATACCCATTTCAGTCATTATAGATGTTGGTGAAAATTAAATAAACTCTTAATGGTTGCTTCCTTTAGTGTTTATTGTTTAATCAACTACTTTTAAATTGTTGGTCCTGACCTCAAACAGGGTCCTCTTAGCTCAGTTTTGGGATCCCAAAGTTGTTGGTTTCTAAAAGAAGTGGCTGTTTTAGACATTTCCACAAATGTGTTAGTCGCAACATGGACTCTGAAGAAAATGGTTCAGTTGTACTTCATAAAAGGCAAATCAGCCTATTTACCAATCCTTGCAAATACTGATTTAATTTGTAAATGTTTGAATTTTATGCTTCACACATAAATGTTTGAATTTTATGCTTATTTTATATACCTATATACCCAGTATTCTATAAGAATTTATTGGGTAAAAGGGGTATGCAAGCGGGGGGAAAAAGAAACCCTGGTTTAATCCATGGTCAACATATAGGTAATTTTTGTTTACTTAGTGGGCTATTCTAGTTAGGACTATCAGTGGGATTTAGCTCTATATGTTGTGAAATATGTTGTGGCGCAGCTGGCTGGGAGTCAGCTGCATAAGATATCTACTAACCAGAAGTTTATGAGTTCGAGGCCTGCCTGGGTCGGGGTGAGTTCTCGACCAATTGATTAGCTTGTTGTCTGTCTATATATGTTGTATGTCTATGGCATTAAATGTTTGCCTGTATGTGTGCATTGCGATCCGCCCTGAGTCCCCTGCGGGGTGAAAAGGGCAGAATATAAATGATGTAAATAAATAAATAAATAAATAATCACTTCCCCAGCATAATTTTGAATAGCCCCTTTGATACAGGATTTGGTAAAAAGCCTATGTGTCTGGACATGTCTGACAGTTGTAACACCCTCTATTGACCACTTCTGTTTTCCCATGCAAAGTGAGAATATTTTTGCAGAGATTGATAAGGAATTTCAAATTTTGTTGTTCCCTTCCTATTTTCTGTAGAAAATAGATAATGCACATAATGGATCTGAAAAAACACGCTGTACAAAGCACTTATATAATTCAAATATATATTGGGTAAATATTGCCCAGAGATATGCAGAACATGAATAAATCAATATACCAATATATATACAGGCTCAGATATGAATATCTTACTGTATACCACAATCGATGAAGACCGCAATGCAATAGTAGATCCAGTACAGTCTGTGATGGGAATAGTCTGCAATAAACAATCCGCGATGGGAATAAATCGGATTAAATCGTCCAAAACAGGTGGCGGGGTAAGTATATCACAGATAGTTCAAAGGAGCCAATAGTTCATAGCAAGATGCAAGCAAAATCAAGTTCCGCGATATCAGGGAGGGTAAATCAAACAATCGATTAGGAAGTCAAGGGCATAAATCCACTCTTGGGTGTAAGCCAGTAGCGAAGGAAGTCTACTATTGCATCGCGGTCTTTATCAATTGTGGTATACAGTAAGATATTCATATCTGAGCCTGTATATATGTTGGTATATTGATTTATTCATGTTCTGCATATCTCTGGGCAATATTTACCCAATAGATATTTGAATTATATAAGTGCTTTGTACAGCGTGTTATTTCAGTTTATTTAAACCTTTGCTCTTTCCATTAGATACATAATGGATCTGACCCAGAACTACTTTCCAAACTCATAAATATCTGGCAGTTTACAGTAGGCCTTTGTTATACATTGGGTTTGATTCCAGGCTGCTCAAATCCCATTATATACAATGATGTGGTAAAATGGAGTCCCCTTATATAAAAAGACAAAATCAAGATTTGATTTTTGGATTATTTTAATTTTGAAGTACATATTTTCAGGTAATGGATTATTGAATCCATGGATACAGAATATGTGTTTACAGAGGACTGATTATACTTAATAATTGCTCCACTTCTTTCATTCCACTTGATTTAGACCTGTAGCAAGAAAGAACAATCTGGCAAGAGGTTCTCATAGAGTTTGTACCATTGTGTCACAAACGCCGACTTAGAACTGCCCCTTTAACACACACACGGAGACGTAGCAAAGGCTAACTACTTTATTGAGTATATAAAAACAGTTCAAAAGGTAAATAGTCCAATAATATGCAAGTGTTCAAAGTATAAAGCAAATAGTCCAAAGTATCGTAGCAAATAGCTTGAAGCGTGGCAAGGCTCCGCAAACCAATGCGGATCAGGAAACAGGACAAGGTTTCGCAATCCAATGCGAATCAAGGACCAGGGCGAGGTGCCGCAAACCACTGCGGCTCAGGAAACAAGGCAAAGGCAAGGCAAGGCTTGATGACCACTCTGGACTTGTGGTCCCACTCCGCTTCGCGCCTATTCAGTATAGACGTGGCCGGAGAACTGAGGATCAGTTCCCTCGGGGCCGTACTTAATCCCTCGGCCGGGACCCTCGACGATCTAGGGCCCGCGCCTCAGTCTCTACTTTCCGAGCGGTGACGGTCTAGGGACAGATGCCAGCTCCTCCTGCCCTCCTCTATGTCCCTGCGCCTGTTATGAGAACGGCCCCGCTCTTCCAGCCTAGTATCGCTATCTTCCTGAGAAGCAGCCTCCCCCGAAGTTTCCCATCCGCTAGCCTCCATCTGCTGCTCGGCCAGCTCCTGGGAACCTCGGCCATTTGGGAATTCATAACTATCTCCGCTATCTGCTTCGCTGCCTCCCATCTCCACCTGGTCCGCTCCTTCCCCGGGAGAATGCTCCCATTCAAAATCCAAGGTATCAAGATTTCTTTTGGTTGAGTGCTGAAATTAAGAGAAAGAAGCTGCAGAAACCACAAAAGGTGAAGAAGTTAATTCTGTATGATGCTATAGATTTCCCAGCACATTTTAAGCTATATTTACTCAGAGAAAATCTAGTGAATACTGTCAGCCTATAAAGTAAAATGCTTACTGGCAGCTCAAAGATCACAGTTAGAAGGGGTCCATTCTGTAGACTTATAGTCTTTAAAACAGCTGTTAAATGCTGTACCACTTGGTTGTAGCTTGTTGTATATGCATTTTAGTTTCTTGTGTCACTGGTCATAAATTGGAAGCAGACAACAAATGGTCTCTGGATAATAATCTAGTTATAAAGGCAAATATTTCAGCTTACGGTTTGGCATTCCAATAACTGCACATTACATGTTGAAATATGTTCAACATATTTCTTTCTGAATTTGAAGCAGATTTCTTGACTGTCCTAATACAGAATTCTGTGTGCTTACAATTTTGATTGAAATGCAGTTTTGTTGCAAGTACTGAATGAGCTTAACGGAAATGATCTCTTAATCTCTTTCAAATGCTTCATGTTTACATTGAAGAATTGGAGTTAGAGGCATGAGAAAGGAAAATGTGTCTACTTTTTCAGCCTTAGTTTCTTGGGTATTGAGAATACAGGTGCTGCAGCAGTATGTGACTATATACTTCTGTGAAGTTTATATTTCATCACATCTGATTATTTTTTTTGGGGGGGCTTATACATCCTCTATACAAGCCCACAAAATATTATGATTCCTTATTCCTGCTTTTGAAGATTGGCAAAATCATCCCAGCCATAACTTTTTAAAGTTTGTTCTAGTCACCATAACCTATTGTCACAATTTTCTGAGAACTGAATGGTAGCTTGTTTCTCCTTTAAATGTCTTGCTGATCAGACAAGGTACTCAAAATCATGCTATAGTATTGGAGATAGCACTATCACCATCTAGCCAAATGGAGGCAATGGTGTTCCCTCTTTTCAAGAATACCCTTGAGATTGGCCTTATGTCATGGTACAATCGTGTATCTTTGACACAGAATACAAAGGGTACATTTTGGGTTGGTAAGGGAAACCATGTAACTCCTTGAATTGATAGAAAGGTGTTTTTTTTGTTTTTTTGTTTTTTTGTTATTCACTCTCCAACCATCTCTCTTTTAATGATAAGATGTGGTCATCCAGAAGTTCTTATATTTTTGTTTGATTACTTGCATCTGTAGCAGTGTATGTATGTGGAAGGAATCATTATCTTCATCACCAGCAATCATAATTTAATATTTCCTTGGGAATCAAGGCAGCTTACAATGAAAATAAATACAGTGGACTTGAAATACAATTACACTATTTAAATATTTGAACAATTTAAAACATACATTTTAAAAGATAAAAACAATTAAAAGCAGTTTAGTCTTAAAAGTGTGCTGTTTAAAACCATGCTGGATTACAAAAGGTTATTGCTTGACAGTGGAAGGACAACTAGGAGGGGACCATTCTACCCATCCTTCGAAGAAATGGAAGGCTCTTCCTACCGAGGAGAACAGAAAGGAACACAAGCTCTGGCAAACTAAATGCAAAGCAACAGTCAGGAAAGCCAAGAGAGATTTTGAGGCACACATAGCAAAGAATATTAAAAAAAATAACAAAACCTTCTTTAAGTACATCAGAAGCAGGAACCCAACTAGAAAAGCAGTTGGGCCACTCGGCGACAATGGTCAGAAAGGGAAAATCAGCGAAGACAATGAGATTGCTGAGCGGCTAAATGACTTCTTTGCCTCTGTTTTCACACAGGAGGACAGACAACATATGCCTGCAGCTGAGTCAGTTTTTTCAGGGAGGGAATTAAATGAATTAAACCAGATAGAGATAAACAAGGAAGATGTTCTCACATGCCTTACTAAACTAAATGTCAACAAATCACCAGGGCCAGATGGCATCCACCCCAGAGTTCTTAAGGAACTCAAGTGTGAAATTGCTGAAATTCTAGCCAAAATATATAACCTTTCTCTAAGATCAGGCACTGTACCCGAGGACTGGAGGGAGGCAAATGTAACTCCGATCTTCAAGAAAGAATCCAGGGGTGATCCAGGAAATTATAGGCCAGTTAGTCTAACCTCAGTTCCAGGCAAAGTGATGGAAACCATTATTAAAGAAAATATTACTAAGCACATAGAAGAACAGGCATTGCTGAAGGAAAATCAACATGGTTTCTGCAAAGGCAAATCATGTCTTACTAACTTGTTAGAATTCTTTGAGGGTGTAAATAAACACATAGATAAAGGGGACCCAATTGATATTGTTTACCTTGACTTTCAAAAGGCTTTTGACAAAGTCCCTCACCAAAGGCTCCTAAATAAGCTCTTCAGCCATGGAATCAGGGGACAGGTCTTGTCCTGGATTGGAACCTGGCTAAACTGTAGGAAACAAAGGGTGGTAATAAACGGACATTTCTCTGGGTGGAAAGAGGTGAGAAGTGGCGTACCCCAAGGTTCAGTTTTGGGTCCGTTACTTTTTAATTTATTCATTAATGATCTGGATGTAGGAGTGAATTCTGAGGTAGCAAAGTTTGCAGACGACACTAAATTGTTCAGGGTAGTTAAAAATGAAACTGATTGTAAAGAGCTCCAGAAAGATCTCTCGAAATTGAGTGAATGGGCAACAAAGTGGCAAATGCATTTTAACCTAAACAAGTGTAAAGTCATGCACATCGGGGCAAAGAACCCCAACTACACCTACAAATTGATGGGGTCAAAGCTTTCCGAGACAAACCAGGAAAGGGATATTGGGGTCTTGGTGGACAGCTCAATGAAGATGTCAACCCAGTGCGCAGCAGCAGTGAAAAAAGCAAATTCTATGCTAGGCATGATCAGAAAGGGAATCGAAAATAGGTCAGCAAATGTTGTATTACCTCTCTACAAATCGATGGTAAGGCCACATTTGGAGTACTGTGTACAATTCTGGTCTCCGCACCTTAAGAAGGATATAACGGAACTGGAAAAGGTACAGAAAAGGGCAACAAGAATGATCCAAGGGATGGAGCGGCTCCCTTATGAAACCAGGTTGCAACGCCTTGGTCTTTTCAGCCTTGAAAGACGGCGTTTAAGAGGTGACTTGATCGAAGTGTATAAAATCATGCATGGGATAGAAAAGGTGAATAAAGAAAAACTGTTTTCTTTGTCACAAAACACTAGGACTAGGGGGCACTCCCTGAAGCTCCAAGGTAGGAAAGTTAGGACTAACAAAGGGAAATATTTCTTCACCCAGAGGGTCATTGGGTTATGGAACTCACTTCCAGAAGAGGTTGTGACAGCTGTCAGCCTGAACAACTTCAAGGCAGGATTAGACAGATTCATGGATACCAAGTGTATCGGTAGTTACTGAAAAGGACATTCAAGTGCCACCTCGGAGTTGGTTGAGGTAGGCAGGATTTCCCTGGGTACTGGTTGTGGGGGGTCGGGAGCAGGTGAGGGTTTTGCCCTCCTTTCTGCTAGAGATCCCCGTGTACAACTGGTGGGCCACTGTGTGATACAGGATGCTGGACTAGATGGGCTGAGGTCCGATTCAGCATGGCTCTTCTTATGTTCTTATGTTAAGTAATTTATTGTTTTGCAAAATAGATGAGTAGATATATTCAGTCCGGATATATGATATGTACATGGACAAGGCAATGCATGGCCAGCATTTCAGATAGAAGTCTATTGGATATATAGAACCTATACTTTTTTGCATCCAAATGTAAGCACTAATGCTTAGCCATATGCCAAATATATTCCATCTCTTGCTTGCTGTTAGCAACATAGGTCTGACGAGTTTTAACTGTCTACAGTAGATTGTATATACTGACTGAAAAAAGTTACCTGGGCTTTTAGCCACCATTTCCTCCCAGTCTACTTAGAAATGACAAGGACTGAACCTGGGGTGTTCTGGCGCTGGTGTAGATTTAGATTTATAGCCTTTAACGTTATAATATGTCATGCATGCACACAGAGAAACATGCATGCACACACTCCATCCTACAGAAATAGTCCAAGTGGTCTGTTTGGCTGTCTGCTCAGAGTAGTAACGGCTCTTCAGGAATTGAGATTTTTTCCCTTTAGTCCTGTTATTTGAGATACCAAAGACGGTTGGAACCTTTCTAGAGACTATGACCTTTACACCTGCATGGCATATGTTCAGCTAATGAACTATGAGAAATGTGATCCTTCCCTTCTTTGAGACAAAATGCTGTTTATGGTTTTGAATATTGTCAGACAGAGATATTAAAGGAACAGATTGAACAGAGGAGCAAAAACAGCATGTTTAGTAAACCTGCTATTGTACTATATTTTAGCTTTCCTCTCTATTTTGCTTTTCAGTTTTATCCGGACTAATAATAAACACAAAAACCTATTGGTTTGCCTGTGTTTCAGCAGGTGGTTAATGTTTCACCTATTGCTGCAAGTAGAAGCGTTAACTGTGGACCGTTCCTAGGTAGCACAGGTTTTTTTATACTTCCGCTTTGAAATTTGTTGTAAACACCTTAGATACAGCAGGATCCCCTTAAATACAAATCCCATGTAACAGATGACAGAACATAATGAAAACATAAACTTTTCACAAATAAACCTGTCAGATGCACACATTGCTACTATCAACAGCTATAGAGTTTACACACAGGGTTAGGAAGTTGTTTTGGGGCTCGGGTTGGTGTTGCATAGCGAAGTTGGTAAAAAATTAGCTCTCTTTGGAAATAGCATTTTGGCATAAACCTGAGGTTAGGTTAATATCTGTTGTTAAAAAAGGTGAGTTATGAAAATCTGCTAAACCCGATTCAGACAGCCTGGAGTGTGGTTTTCAGTTTAATATGTTGCAGTATCACTCAGCATAGGGTGACATGGGGGATATTAAAATTAGACTTTTAGTATCTTGACTACCTTATTTCTGCTTATCTCTTAAACCCATAGGTGTGTTTAGCACAGTAGTATTGATCATTGTTCCCCTTCACCTAACCAAACCAAGCTTATATCACTGAGTTAGATGTTAAAGTATTTAATTCATTTTGTACAGCTGCTAAATCGCACAGCAGTATTCTAAGCTGTCTGCATAATTTGAGCAAGGTAATTCCACCTCAATGAGGTGAAACTTCAAATAATTTGGATGACTTCTGAATACATATAGTTCGTATTTTGCATAATGCTGAGTTTTCAGGTTACTTACTTTGTGACCCTGTATTCTCTTTTCCTGGCAGATTTGTAAGAGAAGGTACTGGAAATTTGCTATGCTAGGCATGTTCTGTTCTGTTTCCCGCATTTCCATGCAAAAGATCTTTATTGCAGAACAACAGAGGCTTCAGTCAACTTTATTACATCATAACTGACAAGGCTATTTCTTTTGTGCTTGTACAATCTGACAAATAACACGTTGAAACCTCAGTAGTAAGATAATCTAAAATGTTTAAGAGGAACAGAGTTAGGTGAGATCAAAATCCGTCTAGTATAGTGTTGCAAAAGAGGAATCTTGTTGGAGTAGTTCAGATTTATCATTTCAGTACCAGTAGTTTTGGCTTCCTTCCTTTTTTAATTGTGTAGAAAACTCAACCATTCAATCAGGAAATGTTGGCAAGTTGTGTCATTGGCTCTTTGTCTTCAGCATACACACAGCTTCTAATTATTTGAGCTACTGCTACTTGGCACAGGTTGGCTGTACTAGATTGAGTCAATGGTTCTGCCTATGTTAAGCTTCGGACCAATGAACCCCATCCAACTACATCTAGTAAGAGACCACCCAAACATCATTATAATATACCCATTTCAGTCATTATAGATGTTGGTGAAAATTAAATAAACTCTTAATGGTTGCTTCCTTTAGTGTTTATTGTTTAATCAACTACTTTTAAATTGTTGGTCCTGACCTCAAATAGGGTCCTCTTAGCTCAGTTTTGGGATCCCAAAGTTGTTGGTTTCTAAAAGAAGTGGCTGTTTTAGACATTTCCACAAATGTGTTAGTCGCAACATGGACTCTGAAGAAAATGGTTCAGTTGTACTTCATAAAAAGGCAAATCAGCCTATTTACCAATCCTTGCAAATACTGATTTAATTTGTAAATGTTTGAATTTTATGCTTCACACATAAATGTTTGAATTTTATGCTTATTTTATATACCTCTCTCTCGGCATTACTTCGCGAACGAAGATTCAGGAAGGACTCATCCCACGCTTTTACAAGCGCGTTGATGACTAAAAAGGCCAATCTGAGATAGGCAAGTTCGGTTGCAGAAAGCGCAGCAGAAAGTCTCCTTGGGTGATGTTTTTTCCAAGTTGCGGTTCTTTCTGCGTTGTCGTTTCTCTTCGAGACCCATTCGGCGTGTCTTCTCGAAAGAGGCCGCAGCATTGTGGATAGTGCTTCTCCATGCCTCCCGATGTGAGGCCAGGGTGGACCATTGTTGGTGATCAATCTGGCCAAGCCTGAGATGTTGTTTCAGGGAGTCCTTATATCTCTTTTGGGGGGCGCCTCTCTTGCGCTGACCCGTGGCGAGTTCACCGTAGAGTAGTATCTTTGGGAGGCGGTGGTCCTCCATCCTAGAGACGTGTCCTGCCCAGCGCAGCTGTGTTCTCAATAGCATGGCCTCAATGCTGGTGATCCCTGCTTGCTCAAGGACAGCAACATTCGTCACATAGTCGGTCCAGTGTATATTTAGGATTGTACGAAGACAGCGCTGATGAAAAGCGCTCGAGGAGTCGTAGGTGTTGGCGATAGGTGACCCATGTTTCAGACCCATAGAGGAGAATGGACAGTATGATAGCTCTGTACACACTGATTTTGGTGCTTTGTCTCAGGTGCTTGTTGCTCCAGACTCTTTTGTGAAGCCTTCCGAATGCACTATATGCCTTTGATAATCTGTGATCTATCTCTTTGTCAATCTTGGCGTCTGAAGAGATGATGCTTCCCAGGTAGGTGAACTGCTGAACGGACTTAAGCACAGATGTGCCTATGCTGACGTGAGGATGGTGGTGTTCTTCCTGTGGTGCGGGCTGGTAGAGGACTTCTGTTTTCTTCAGGCTGACTTCCAGCCCAAACAGCTCTGCAGCTGTTGCAAAGCAGGATGTGAGGCGCTGCAGGGCTGCTTCTGAATGGGCGACAAGGGCAGCATCGTCAGCAAAAAAGTAGCTCACGGACTAGATAGTTTAGAGTCTTAGTGCGAGCCCTCAGACGGCTTAAGTTGAACAAGCTACCATCAGTACGATAGCGTATATATATGCCGTCTTCTTCTTGTAGGTCTGCCATAGCCCTTTGGAGCATCATGCTGAAGAAGATTGTAAATAGGGTTGGTGCAAGAACACAACCTTGTTTCACTCCATTAGTTATGAGAAAGGGCTCCGAGAGAGCATCGCCATATCTGACTTGACCGTGCTGGCCCTCATGTAACAGGACAATCATTTTGAGGAACTTGGGGGACATCCTAGACGTTCCAGGATCTGCCACAGACCTTTCCTGCTCACAGTGTCGAAGGCTTTGGTGAGGTCGACAAATGTTACATAGAGTCCTTACCCAGTATTCTATAAGAATTTATTGGGTAAAAGGGGTATGCAAGCGGGGGGAAAAAGAAACCCTGGTTTAATCCATGGTCAACATATAGGTAATTTTTGTTTACTTAGTGGGCTATTCTAGTTAGGACTATCAGTGGGATTTAGCTCTATATGTTGTGAAATATGTTGTGGCGCAGCTGGCTGGGAGTCAGCTGCATAAGATATCTACTAACCAGAAGTTTATGAGTTCGAGGCCTGCCTGGGTCGGGGTGAGTTCTCGACCAATTGATTAGCTTGTTGTCTGTCTATATATATTGTATGTCTATGGCATTAAATGTTTGCCTGTATGTGTGCATTGCGATCCGCCCTGAGTCCCTACGGGTGAAAAGGGCAGAATATAAATGATGTAAATAAATAAATAAATAAATAATCACTTCCCCAGCATAATTTTGAATAGCCCCTTTGATACAGGATTTGGTAAAAAGCCTATGTGTCTGGACATGTCTGACAGTTGTAACACCCTCTATTGACCACTTCTGTTTTCCCATGCAAAGTGAGAATATTTTTGCAGAGATTGATAAGGAATTTCAAATTTTGTTGTTCCCTTCCTATTTTCTGTAGAAAATAGATAATGCACATAATGGATCTGAAAAAACACGCTGTACAAAGCACTTATATAATTCAAATATATATTGGGTAAATATTGCCCAGAGATATGCAGAACATGAATAAATCAATATACCAATATATATACAGGCTCAGATATGAATATCTTACTGTATACCACAATCGATGAAGACCGCAATGCAATAGTAGATCTGAAGTACAGTCTGTGATGGGAATAGTCTGCAATAAACAATCCGCGATGGGAATAAATCGGATTAAATCGTCCAAAACAGGTGGCGGGGTAAGTATATCACAGATAGTTCAAAGGAGCCAATAGTTCATAGCAAGATGCAAGCAAAATCAAGTTCCGCGATATCAGGGAGGGTAAATCCAAACAATCGATTAGGAAGTCAAGGGCATAAATCCACTCTTGGGTGTAAAGCCAGTAGCGAAGGAAGTCTACTATTGCATCGCGGTCTTTATCAATTGTGGTATACAGTAAGATATTCATATCTGAGCCTGTATATATGTTGGTATATTGATTTATTCATGTTCTGCATATCTCTGGGCAATATTTACCCAATATATATTTGAATTATATAAGTGCTTTGTACAGCGTGTTTTTTCAGTTTATTTAAACCTTTGCTCTTTCCATTAGATACATAATGGATCTGACCCAGAACTACTTTCCAAACTCATAAATATCTGGCAGTTTACAGTAGGCCTTTGTTATACATTGGGTTTGATTCCAGGCTGCTCAAATCCCATTATATACAATGATGTGGTAAAATGGAGTCCCCTTATATAAAAAGACAAAATCAAGATTTGATTTTTGGATTATTTTAATTTTTGGAGTACATATTTCCAGGTAATGGATTATTAAATCCATGGATACAGAATATGTGTTTACAGAGGACTGATTATACTTAATAATTGCTCCACTTCTTTCATTCCACTTGATTTGGACCTGTAGCAAGAAAGAACAATCTGGCAAGAGGTTCTCATAGAGTTTGTACCATTGTATATAATGGGATTTGAACACCCATGGATGTTGGAATTCTTGGGGTGGGGGGTTCCTGGAACCAAAATCCAGCAGATACCAAGAGGATATCATATTCAATTGTATTGAAAATCCGATGATACAGGCTGTTCATATGAGTGACTTTCACTTTCTGTGCTACCTGTTCCTGCTGCAGACAACACAGTTACTTGCATTATTAGATGTAAAGCTAATGGTGGAAACACAGGCTCCACTTTGATAATGAGCCTGCTCTGTGTGAAGTAAATTCTGTATTTCCCTCTGTACCAGAGAGGAAGTAGCAACAGGTTTGGAGAGCCTCATATTTGAAAACATACTAAAAATAGGAAAGATAAAACAGTTCAGTGAAGGCTCAGTGTTGGGTGACTCCAAAAATGGATTGACTATTGGAGAAACTTTGATCAGGGATACAAGTGAGCATCCTGTATAAATTTGATGTACTGACCAACCGAATAAATGAAAGAACAAATTTCATATATTTATATATTTATTTATTTCGTATATTTCTATCCCGCCCTTCTCCCTACAAAGGGGACTCAGAGGATAGCGCTGGATAGGAATACTCCGCACTGCAGACAATTTGCATGTGTCAACAGCAAGAATATGTCCTTAAAATATATATGAGTCATACAAAAATAAGGCATGCCCTCCTGAATAGCTTTGTGAGAACAACATTGTACTATTTGCTTATATTTATATGAACACGGTCTCAGATCATGGAATTAAGAACTTAAAAAGATGCTCCCTGGGTATCTTCCAGTGTGCCATAAAGTGGGAAATAGCTGCATTGCATTGGCAGATGCTTCAAAGGAAAAGTACCTCTTTACAATTCATGGGTCTTCCCTTTTGGACTAATAATTTATGTAGTCTCTGCTCTTCTGTTCAACAGGGAGGAAATTGTCTCTGAAGCCTTCTAGTAGCAGAATGGTATTTTACTGTATGGCTTTGAATTATCAAAATCAATTTTAAGAATCCTTATTAATTTTATTTCCAAAGTTAATAAAAGTTATTGTTAGCAGTTATAAAAGAAAATCTGCTTTTCTGTAGAGCATATTAGCTGTAACATTGATTTTTGTCTTGAAAGTGCCCAAAAAAGAGAATTTAGAGCAAATAAAACAGCTGCAACGGTACATGTTTTGCTTGTGTTCATAAAGACGATACTTTCGGGATTTATAAGAAATGGAAAGCCTTCTGCAGATTCTTTGAAATGCAGTAATTTGCGTCTTAAAACATCCCCAGTTTGACTATAAAGGTCTTATCTCACCTCTGTAAAGAATTTATGTCTAAATGCATATTTTATATATTGCTGTTTTCTATCTTTGGGTTGCTTTATAGATCTCACAAATGGCAGTTGCGTTGCCTTTTTGAGAGAATAAAAACATGTACGCTGTTTGATGTTACTACTTTGTCCGCGGCGTTATATAATTTGGATGCAAATGAGAAATGAAATATCTTACTGTAACAGCAGTTGAATGTTTGCAAGTATAGCCTGGGCTGTCCTGCGGACAAGTCCTGCACCCGTTTTCTTCACTTATCCTGATCTTTTGTTTCTATCTGAGGACAAGCCAATGGCAGGGTGCGTTACTGACTATAGCAGCCACTCCTATACAACGCAATAAGTCCTATGTAACTTGTTAGGCCAAATGTCTGATTCAAAGTTACCTCCTTTAGAGTTACGCAATGTGAGCAAGTAGCTTGTGGCCCTGTCTCTCCAACAGAAGCTCCTTGAAAAGGGGGAATATAGTTGTAGATCAGTAGTTCCTAACTTTTTTTTGGGACAGGGACCACCCTCCCAACATTAGTACCAAAATGGTTATGGATCTGTTTTTGGTCAACTTTAAATTCTGTTTGATTATTTGGGGTGCTGATTCAGAACATTGCATTGGATAGACCACATCAGCTCTAGTTTCTGATACAGAACATATTCCATCCAGTAGTCACCATCTGCTCGCCCACAGAAAACCATATTTAATAATCTAGAGCTAATGTGGTCTATCCAATGCAATTTTCTGAATCGGTACCCCAAATAATCTGAAGAACATGCCTAAAAACAAAAACACCAAGGTGCCCCCCACTTCCAGCCATCACATGGAACGGCTCCGCTCAGGGAGAGGGAGGAGGAGGGAGAGTGACCGTCAGGAGGATTGTTGCTCTTTTTGTGGGTAGTCAGCTTCTCTCCACCTAAATATTGCTGAAAAATGTGCTAGATTCCTAGGATCACTGGGAACAACCTGTAAAGCCATTATTTGCATTTGTATTTTATCCCATTGTAAATCACAGTAAAACAATAGCAAATATGCCCCAGTCTGTGATTGTCAAGTTCCATGTTATTCTTTTCTTATTAAAAGTATCACTTGTATCATATTCAGTGGACAAAATGAGATAACTTACATGTACATTTATTTATTCCTCATAACTGTTTTTTTTAAAAATAGAGCCACTCTAATATTATTTTTGCATTTTGTTATACTACATTTTAGCACTCATTCTATATTGTTTTCTCCCATTTTTGTTGTGTCTGTAGTAGATCAGTGTTTTTGCTGTTGTGCATATTATTGTGTATGTTTTTGCATGCACAATTTTACTTTTATATCTCTTAGAATTAGACTTTTGCAACAAAAACATGCCAGCCAGCATGGGGTAGTTGGTTGAGTGTTGGACTAGGACTCTGGGAAACAGAGTCCTAGTATTTTAATCTTTACTCAGCTCTGGAAACCTATGGGATGGCCTTGGACAAGTCACACTCTCAGAGCCTTATAGGAAAGCAATGGCAAACTCCATCTGAACAAATCATGCCAAGAAACCCCTGCGATAAATTCATTCTGGGATTGGCATAAATCAGGAATGACTTGATGCAAATAACAAGAATAGATGTGTCTTCACATTCTATTTGAGTTTTGGTTTTTTTGATGAAGCATTACAGGTTGCTCCAGATCCCATATAGGTATAAAATTATTGACACCAGTTAGATAAAAAGTAGAATATTATTTGAATGCCCAAACTTCCTCTTCTTTAAAATAAATTTCTGTTCTTCAAGGCTTTGAAATAGTAAAACCTTTTTCACCCTAAGTATATTATACTTCAATTTCATTTAGACCTTTAGAAGCTAAATTCTAAGTAGAACATATTGAATTTCTCTCTATTAGTGTTAGATTCTCCAAATAATGTGCACAACAGCAAATTGGATAAAGGAGCAAATGCCATGAAGAGAGTGTTTTCTCCTTGGCTGAAATACGCAAGTCGATATAATAGGAAGCAACGTATCTGGATATAATAAATGTTCGCTAAATTTCCGATGAATGAGGAAATCTAATTATTCACCTGAAACTCTATCTGTTGGCATGTCAAATTCTTACATCAGACGCTTATTTAAGGTTGGTTATGAGAAAGCAAGAGAAAATCATTTATTTCAATTAAAGCAACCACTAAAGCTTAGCAGAACTTTATGCTTGCTATCTCATTAAGGAAAAGTGCCTGCCTGCCTGCCTCTTTAGCAATAACTTGCTACATCATCAGTCCCCAGTATAGGCTCAATCTAGATATTTTGTTAAAGAAAACAGTAAGAAACATTGCAAGACTATTTAAAGAAAAAGAGCAATTGCTTATTTTTAGAACAGGGTGGGAGTTGTGCAGCCCTCCAGATATTATATGCATCTCGAAGCATTCTTTGCTATTGACTGTGCTGGCTAAGAATGCTGTCAATTATGGCCGAATCTCACAGTTTCTGCCTGTTTACTGCAATGCGATCTACATATTATTGCCTTTGAAGACTGTCTGGAAGCTCCAAGTAGTCCCAATGGGCGGCAACCAAATTCCTAACTGGAACGGCATGCAACTCCCCTCTTATGACCTATCTGAATGTATCACCCTTTATGAGCCAACTAGAGCTTTGAGATCTGCTGGGGAGGCCCCGCTCTCAATTACACCCACCTCACAAGTTCGACTTGTGGGGATGAGAGACAGGGCCTTCTCTGAGGTGGTCCCTCGGTTGTGGAACTCCCTCCCCAGTGACGTCAGGCAGGCCCGATCCCTCCTGGTCTTCAGGAAAAGGTTAAAGACGTGGCTCTGCACACAGACATGTAGAGAATAGGGTAACACGGAACTGACCCAAACAACTTGAATAATAACTATGAGAAAGTCAATATGTATGGAAACCAAGACTTGGCATGTTTTAATCTATGATGTTTCTAAATTGATTTCATTGCTTTTATATGCGTTTTATATTTTGATATAGCTTGTTTTATGGTTGTTTTATGATGCGGCATGAAATTTTTGAGGAGTTTATAAGCTACTTTGAGTCTCGCAAGGTGAAAAAGGTGGGGTATAAATAAATATCTGTCTAGGAACCGATTAGTTAATAAAAGTAATTATTGAGCAACAGCAGACTTAAAACTGATAATTTACTTTGCTTATATTTTGAATTCCAAATGGTTGTGATACACACTGCTGTAAAGGTTCTAGGATACAGCTTTTTGATCTCTCCATCTCCTGTGCGATACAACAGTGAAACAACTGACAACATACAGCCCATTTTAAAATCAATCTATATCTATTCTTACTGGCAATGAATAAATGCCTATAATAATAATAATAATACTTTAATATTTGTGAGTCGCCCTCCACCGGCGGTGCTCCGGGCGACTTACAACAGTTAAAACCCTAGGGTGAACAATGTACAACAGTTTAAAAACATGGAATATGAACAGGAGGGGTGGCTCAGGTAGTCCAGGGTACCGAGCCAGTCCCGAACGCTAGGCGGAAGAGCCAGGTCTTCAAGGCTGGCCGGACTCCAGATAGAGTCGGAGGGCTCTGAGGGTGGGCGGCAGTGAGTTCCAAGTCGAAGGGGCGCGACGGAGAAGGCTCTCCGCCGAGTTTCCGCCAGTCTAGCCTCCCGCACTCCAGGGGTAGTCAGGCGGTCACCGTTGATGGAGCGTGCTGGCCTCTCGCTGCATTGGGCCGTCAGCCGGTCACTCAGATAGGAAGGCCCAATGTTGTGCCGGGCTTTAAAGGTGAGCACCAGGAGTTTGTAAAGGGCTCTGAACTCTAGGGGCAGCCAGTGAAGTTCTTTAAGAATGGGGGAAATGTGATCCCTCACTGATGACCCAGTAATGAGTCTGGCTGCGGCGTTATGGATACGTTTCAGCCTCTTAGTTGTTGTCTGGGGAGGCCCACATATAGGGCGTTGCAGTAGTCGGGCGTGAGACGACAGTGGCATGGACCACTGTTCTCAAGGCCTCTGGTGGAAGGTAGGGAGCCAGCCGACGGGCCCTACGGAGATGGAAAAAGGCGCCCTTAGCTGCAGCCTGGATCTGGGCCTCCATCGTGAGATTTTCGTCTAGGATCACTCCCAGGCTTTTCACCGCCGGGGCTGGAGCCAGGGACTCGCCCTCGAAGAGTGGAAGTGGTGGGCCGGGTCGGGACGACCCGGCCAGAGGATCTCCGTTTTAGCCGGGTTGATCTTGAGTCTATATGCCCTGAGCCAGCTCGTCACCGCCCTCAATCCTAGGCTGAAACTGTCCGGTACTGATGATGACCCTGGGTCAAGCTTCAAGAGCAGCTGCGTGTCGTCTGCGTATTGGTAGCAGGAGAACCCATGGCTCCTAGCAATATTAGCCAGGGGCTGGATGTAGATATTAAAGAGGGTGGGAGATAGAATGGCACCCTGAGGGACTCCACACTCCAATTCGTTTTCAAAGAGACTTGACCCTGCCACTCGACCCGCTGCGGCGGCCTCGCAGAAACGATTCCAGCCAGGCCAGAGCTCTGTCTTGGATCCCGGAGGCCGCCAGGCGATGGAGAAGCAGGTCGTGGTCGGCGGTATCAAAGGCCGCCGTAAGGTCCAAGAGGACTAGGATTGCCGAGCCTCCCCGATCCAGTTGTCGACGGATGTCATCAGTGATTGCCACGAGAACGGACTCCACTCCGTGGCCCGCGCGGAAGCCCGACTGGGACGGGTCAAAGCCCCGGATTGATCCAAGAAGACCAATTTGGCTTTCTACTGCTCGTTCAAGGAGCTTGCCCAGGAAGGGTAAGTTGGCAACCGGGCGGTAGTTAGCAGGAACCTCGGGGTCAAGCGATGTCTTTTTCAAGAGGGGTGACTCTCGCCTCTTTCAGGGAGTCCGGAAAGGCACTTGTTTCAAGAGAGAGATTCACCAGGTCCCTCAGAGCACCGGACAAGATGTCAGTATTGGACTTGATTAGATGTGATGGGCAGGGATCCGTTGGGCAGGTCGTCGCTCTCGCCCGGTCACCAGCTTTCTCACCTCCTCCGTTGTTAGGGGCTGAACTCTGAGAGACGCTGTCCGGTTGCCCGGATGGGGAGCTGGGACCTCAGGCCGTCTTCCTCGGGGGATCGATGGTAAGTCCTTCCGAAGGGCCGCGATTTTTCAATGAAGTGTCTTTGGAAGTCGTCAGCTGTTAACGCCGAGTTGTTAGGTTCCCTTTGTGGGGGCGAGGAGACTCGGACAACTTTGAAAATCTGCGCCGAGTGGGAGCCCGCAGCAGAAATCTGGGCTGCGTTATGGGATCTCTTCGCCTTTTGATCTCGAGTTCATATAGCCTGTGCTGGGCTCTATAGGCGGCTCTGGTTTCCACGCTCGGCTTTCGTCGCCAGGAACACTCGAGTTGCTTCCTCCGATGTTTTATCTGCTTCAGGTGTGTTGTAAACCATGGAGAGCAGGTTTTCCTTGGGCGAAGGGGGCGCCTTGGGGCGATCTGATCAATGGCCCTAGAGAGCACACTATCCCATCTGGCGACCAGATCTGACAGAGATCCTCCGGGGACTTCCAAGGGTTCCAGCGCCGCTGCAAAAGCCTTTGGGGTCATCGCGCTCTTTTTTGCGGGCTAGGATAGGCCTAGGCTCTGGTGGTGTTGCGAGGGGGATGTTGACCTCTACCCTCACGGTCAGGTGGTCCGACCAAGGCACTGCTCTGGTATCACGGTGTTGTATTGCGAGACCCTGACTGAAAATCAAATCCAGTGCATGGCCAGCTTGGTGGGTGGGACCAGTGGCTGTCCTGGAGAGGTCGAGGCGTCCATATGCATAAGGAATTCTCGTGCAGCGGGTGAAAGGGGACTGTGTCGGGTGGATGTTGAAGTCGCCCAGTATAAGAAGCCGGGAAACTTCAAGGCCCAGTCCACGATCAGATCCTGTAAGGCAGAAGTGGCATCTTTGTGGGCCCAGGGGCCCGGTAGACGACCAGGAGCCCCGTCTTTCCTTCCTCTCAAGGGTTGCCCCCAGGCATTCAATGCCGGTCAGCTCCGGTGTTTGGAGAACAGAAATGGTAACCGCGTCCTTCACAACCAGTCCTACTCCACCACCTCGACCTGTAGGTCTTGGGCGGTGGAAGGCTCGAAAGCCTGGGGGGGCTATTTCCTGGAGGAGGACACAGTCACCGTCCTGAGTCCACGTCTCTGTGATGCAGATAGCATCCGCGTTCTGTTCTACAATAAAGTCCCGCAGGGTGGCCCGCTTGTTGCAGATCGACCTCGCGTTGAGAAGTAGCAGTGAGGACCCGGGTGAAATAGGTGTTTGCTGGCGGGCATGGCAGGTAATGGGACGGAGCCAGAATGAAGGGGATTTACGGCGCTGATTGGAGGAGGGTGGGTTGGTGTTCCTTGCCCTCCTCTGCCCGCTGATTACTGGGATGGGGCAGGTGGGAGCGCCTTGGTACTGATGGTTGTAGCCGGGGCGCTGAGTTTGCGGCACGTCCCCGAAAAGGGGACGTTAGGGAGGCCTGATTTTGATTGCAGGCTTGTGGAGGCGAGTAGGACGGTGGTTGTGTCGCGGAAGGGCCGGCGGGAGCTCTGAACCTTCGAGCCCAGAAGGTTCTGGTCCTGAAGGGACCGGGATTGTCAGCTGGGGGTGCCCTGGAGTTGTTATGACCCCTCTGGGTGGCGATGTTGAGTTTGCACTGCTTGGATGGATCTGAGCATGGTGCTTTGGGTCTTTCTTGCGGGGCCCTACTCGCCGCGGGGGCCTGTGGGTCGGGGTCTGTAGGTTGTGGCGGGGTCGACGCTTCAGTGCCTAATCTAGAGGCCGCTCGCTTCCGCCGGCGCCTCAGGGCCTTCCTTGCCCCCCTTTTTGCCCGCCTGGTCCCTCCGTTGTTATTAATATCACTATTCAAATCTCTGTTGCCACAGAGTTTAATACTAATGTTTTTACAGGGCACATAGAAGTCATGGCATATATTTCATCAGAAGACATAAATCATTAGGGTTTGAGAGCACAGCTGGAGATGGATTGTCAGAAATTCCAATTAAATGTCTGCTCTGAAAGTGGGTAATGATGTAATGCATAACCCACAACTTTGGAGAATGTTTGTGGCCAAGAAGCAAGACAGAGCTAATTTTCTACAATTAGAAAATGACTTTCTGCTCAAGAAATGCAGTGTCATAAATAACTACAGACCATTTCTTCAGCTGCACAGGATTAATTCTGTGCTGTGCCGAGTTGATTGCAGGTACAAGCGATAGATTAATGAGAATGCTTTGCTGAAAATTCTCCTCTTGAACTTGGCATCAGGTTTAGCGTTTTTAATTAGTTCCGATTACAGGTTGAACTGCGAAACAGATGATTTGTGTTCATCTGGAGGTTTCAACATTATGTGGAAATGTTGATTTTGTGTAAAAGCCAACAATAGGTTTGTATTTCTAAGTCTGTGTCTAATAAATATAGTCTAATGAAATCATTTTGCATTGTAAGTAAGTGCTCATATGAGGAAATGTTTATCCACATATTATAACATGTTGTTGTTAAACAAATTTCTGTTCTGTGTAACCAAGCAATCATGTTGAAAGAAACTATAAAATGCAAAGTAAGTTTAACCACATTCCATTTTAAAATCACAATAATATTGGAATAATTCATTTAAAACACCACCACAGCAAAATAACCACATTACATATATATTACATTCAGTTCATTCATTCATTCAATTTAATATTTGTTAATTGCCCTCCATCCCAGATGCTCCGGGCGATTTACATAAAGAACAACAACAAGCAATACTGGACTAGGTATAAAAAAAAGACTAGAAAACATACTAAGTACAAGTCTATCTAAATGAATAGACACAAAAGTAGCAAAATATATCTCAATATAATGCAATAATCAAAGTATGATATCATGGTGAGAGCGTCCCAAGTCCATGCAAGGGGGACCCATATAAATCACTCAATATATATGAAATCGCTAGACATTTAAGTCACTCAATATCAATACATGAATTGTCAAAGCCGAGTGGAAATGAATTAGTACACTGTTTTCAATAACCTGCACTTCATGGGGGTTTTTGGGGGTGGGGGTGGGGACTGAATGTTTTCATGTAGACATTTTGTATAATATTCCTATTTGTTTCTTAAATTGTCTTTTCCGCTCTTTCTGGCATTCTTTCCTCACTGGATATTGCAGAGACTGGTTCAGTAAAAGAATCAAAAGTGAGAACAAATATGAAGTTTTGGGTATCTTCCTAGAAGATGTCACGATGAAGACTAAGTGTGTACTCACAAACAGACGCAGAAGCTTTCCCGCTCCGACCAAGAAGCAAACTCACATCTTTGTATTTGCCGCACACTTTATACAAAAATAGGCAAAAGTATGATAGCTGGGACCCTACGCTGGTTGCGCAATGCGGGTCTGAATTAATGAGGGGGACACGTGCGCAAGACAGTGCAGTGAGTGGGGGACGCAGCTGTGTCAGAGTTGTGAGAACATTGTTCGCCAGAAATGGGGAGAGGAAGATTTTCTATCCTGTTTACCATCTTCGTAAGCTGTTGTTTATCATTTAACAGTAAATAACTGTTAACATTATTTCGTTCATCTTAAGCACTATGCTTGGCTGTTTGTTGTGTCCCCCCCCTCCTCTGTCTTCCTCTTTCTGACCTGCGTTGCACACGTCTTCCCTTCATTAATTCTGATATGCATTGCGCAAGTAGCATAGCATAAGGTCCCAGCTATCATACTTTTGCCCAAAATACACACACACATACACACTGGCTGAAAACTGGAATATTTCTCCAGCCTTATTCTCCTGATACTTGCAGATAACTGGAGACTTCTTACTTGCAGCAGGCTAGTTTTGTAGTCCAGTTCTTCTTGATGCTCCAACCTTCCATCTTCTCAAGCCACAAACCTCTCAGAACTCCAAACATAGCAAACTCCAACCTTCCAACACCTCAACAATTTATTTATTTATTTCTCACTCTTTGAGGGAGAACCTATATAAAGTAGTATATAGGTGGTACTTGACACCCGCCCAGATAGATAATATCTACAAAGTTGGTAAGGATTCGTGCTGGAAATGTCTGACAAATAGGGGTACATTTTATCATGTATGGTGGTCCTGTGTACTGGAAAAAGATACATAAACTAATGGAAGCAATAACGCAAAAAAAAATGTGTATAAGCCCGAATTATTTCTTTTGAATATTCCAGAGGGAAAAGAGATGGCCAAGGGAACAGAAAGATTGTTAATTTATATAGCGACAGCCGCCAGGATTACCCTCGCTAAGTATTGGAGGGAAAGGACGATACCGGACTCAGAGGAGGTGCTGCACAAACTATTGAATATAGCGGAAATGGACAAACTGACCTTACTTTTGAGAAAGGGTCCGATAAAAATATTCGAAGAAACGTGGAGACCGCTGATCGACTATGTTAAAAAAAGAAAAGAACATTGTTTTGAAAGGTTATTGGATCTAAGTCTAGAAGGCTATATCACAGCCTAATATATACTTACAATTTGCTACTCTTGGGTGAAGTTAACCAGTTTGTTTTAAAGTCAGTCTATGTATGTATTTGTCAGGATGTATGCAACCTTTATGTCTCCCCACTGTCCCTTCCCTTCCCCCTCCCTACCCCTATCCTATGAGCCAATGGCAGTGAGAATGTATGCGTTATGTCTTGGTATGTTGTTTTAACCAATAAAATCTTTAAAAAATAATAAAATTATTTATTTATTTCATATCAAAAGCATTGCATAAATTAGTATAAAACTGATTACTCAACAATGAGTAACCCTTTTGCTCTTTTATTACCCCAGCAGTTACTTCATCCTGGATGTAATTGCACAATGCTAGCCAGATGGTTTGGCTCTTACTGCTTGCTGCCCTGATCCTTACACTACCTGTTACTTAAGAAATGATAAAAGCTCTAACAGAAGAGAATGGACCTAGCATGCCACAGTTTTTGTACCATGAGCCCTAAGTGACCCAGTTGCATTCCAGCTCTCATGTGCCATAGCTATAGTACTACCTGCATTAGACCATATGAAATTCCGCGTATAGCAATCTAACATGTTGTTGTTGTTTTTATTTGTTGTTGTGTGCTTTCAAATTGTTTTCAACTGAATTGCATCATGGAAGGGACCTTATCATGGGGCTTTCTTAGCAAGATTTGTTCAGAGAGGATTTGCCTTTGCCTGCCTCTGAGGCTGAGGCAGTATGCCTTGCCCAAGGTGATCCAGTGGATTGCTGTTGCCAAGTGGGGATTCCAACACAGCTCCCCAGATTTATAGTGTGAAACACTCAAACCGTTACACCATTCTGAGTCTCTAAGGTTGATTGGAGTCATATTTCTCCACAATGTACATGAGGATGGCATTATTTTTATGGAGTCATGTGAAGATAAGGCTTACTGCAAGAACTAGTTAAGAGGTATCTGTTTCTTTCCCCTCCTAAATGTCTGTCATTCTGAAGTGATTTAACATTGGAATGTTTTGAGGCAAACATATGAGGCTAAAGTTATGCGTATTCATTTGAGTTATTTTTGAATATGAGCACTTTCAAATATATATTTAATGTGCGTCTAATCAAGATGTTTGAAGACTTGTCCATCTTCTTCCCCCTAATCAAGAGGCAGTGTATAATTTAATGCACAATGAAAGATAACAGGCCCTGAAATTGCTCTGTGTCGCTTTGATTTGAAAACTGATATCTTTATTCAGTTGCTTTTACATAGGAAGTTTCCCTACAGCCCAAATTCAATTCAGTTTTAGCAAAGAGGTGATTTTCAGTGTAACTCGGCATTATTGATTTATTTTAACATCAAAAGAGCATCTTATTGTTGCCTTGTTGTGTGTCTCCAAGTTGTTTCTGACTTATGGCAGACTCTATCGTGGCAAGATTTGGTCAGAAAGGTTTTTGCTATTGTCTTCCTATGAGGTTGAGAGAGAGTGACTTAGTCAAGTACACTCGGTGGGTTTCCATGGCTGTGTGGGGAATTCAACTCTGGTATCTAGAGCCATTCAATGCTTCCCACTCCATATTTGTTTTCCAAAAGATCATACCGAATTAGTATGTGGTAGAAATGGCAACCACTTTGATAATAAATGTTTTAAGGTAGGAAAAGAATGAATAACATTTTGATAACCTTGTTCCCTGAACTCAGTATATTTATTGTTTACACAAAGAAATGCAAGATGGTTTAAGCTTAAAATGATTTGTTTAATACTGGTATACAAAAGTGTGATCATCTAGCAACAGAGGTTAAAGAACTCTAGGAAAAAATAATAGTCACTCATTTAGCTTTGCAAAGGGGAGTCCCATCTCATGATGTATCAACCACAATACTAAAGCTATGAAAACCTAGACATGTCACCGCCTCGGCCTCCCCGAAGTCAGGTCTCGGGGGGGATGGATGCCTCTCCACTTCTGACCCACAACCACACCTGGCACCTCCTAGTTTTCCCTTCTTCTTCCCCCCTCTATTCCTCTTTTTTCTTCTTCTTTTCCTTCCTCTAATCCTCCTGCTGCTGCTTCTTTTTCTTCCTTCCTTCCTCTTCCCTTTTCTTCCTCTCCTTCTCCTCCTTCCTCTATTCCTCTTCCTGCTGCTTCTTTTTTCCTGCCTCCCTTTCTCCTCTTCTTTTTCTTCCTCTCCTCCTCTTTCTTCCTTCTTTTCCTCCTCATCCTCCTATTCTTCCTCCCCTTCCCTTTTTCTTCCTCTCCTTCACCTCTTCCCCTTTTCCCTCTCCTTCTCCTCCCTCTATTCCCCTCCTCCTCCTATTTTAGAAATTTACCAGTAGCTGCTGCATTTCCCATCCTAAGCTTATACTCGAGTCAATACGTGTTCCCAGTTTTGTGGTAAAATTAGGTGCCTCGGCTTATATTTGGGTCGGCATATACTCGAGTATACTCAGTAGTTCTTTGTCATAGTTCTTTTCTAGGAAAAAAATAAAAGGTTAATAATTGCAGTAAATCTCAGATTATTCATGTTTGGAAAAGGCCCACCCACAATACCATAACCCTCTACATTTGCAAATCTCCAGTTCAGACATAGCAAACAAGAAAGTCTAATCATAAACTAAAAATGTTGACTTAGCCTTCATTACAAACCCAGTTTATTCAGTTATTACCTTGAGGTGCAGCTCATGCTTTCACCAAAGAAAAGTAATATCTTGCCAGGCCAAGCCTACTGGCCTATGAAGACCATAGGCAAGGGTCCTCTACCAAGCTCCTTTCCCTTGTACTTAGCTGCTGTTTAAAGATCAGATTTTCTCTAGTTGACTTTAGCAGATCAGATTAGATGGATGATCCGAAAGCCAGCTGAGAAGCTAGTCCTTGCTGGAAGTATTGACTAAATCTGCTTTGTTTGCCTCTCACCATCTCTCACTATGTTTGATATACTGTACTACTGGTTACTATTAGGCTGAGACCCCTAGTATCTCTGTGCCCTGGACATTTCCAAAGTCTTAAGTATGGTCACAAGGCTAGGTTGCAATATTATGTATACGAGGCCTATAATGTAAATGAGAAAGTTACATTTTCTCGCAATGATTCTGCTTAGTTTTTTTTTAGCCGAACTAGCTTGGTTAATAAACAGTTAAGCCTATAAATTTTCTAGCTAAGCCTTAAATTTACTATCAGCCTTAAAAATTTAATCAATAACTCAAACATTTAAAGTTCTGTACCATCAAGAAAATATTGTCTGTTTTTCAAGATCAATAATAGTCTTGACTGGATGACAGATTTTACTGATTTTCTAATGTGCATGTTCTTGTTCATACTACTCTGAGGACAGAGAGGAAACTGCAGGAGCTTTAATGATTAATTGCCTTTCTTGTCTGTAGAGTTATATGCTTGTTTGCTTATGTGCCTATAGAATTCAGTGTCACAATATGTAATGAATGATGGCCGCTAGGTTTGATGCCTTTAAAAGGATATTAGAGAAATCCATGATGTTGTCTGTATTGAAGACTTTTCCTCTTGATGGCTGGGTGGCACAGCCATTTCCAGAAACAGCACACCTTGGAGCAGCATACCTTTCTAAAAGTGTATTGTGCATCACTTTGAAAAAATTAGGACACATTTAGTGCAAGTCAGCAGGGCTCCAGCAATGGAATGAATCTGCCTTACACATACCATAAACTGGAAAGACAGTTTCCTTACAGGATGCGTTATTTATTTCAGTAAATGAAATTATCATGTCTTCTTCCTTTGTGCCTTAGCTGTTATACATTTGTTTTTGTTGTTTTTTTATTAAACATATCTGCATTTATTATTTTATGGAGAAATACTTGAGGGATTTGATGTAAAGGGAAAAAAATACACAAGGAAATGTCTTTCTAACCGTATACAAACACTTTGCACATTTTAATGAGAGATAAATAGTCAATTTTCTACTAAATTACTTGTTAGGAATAGATTCTTCCATGCCAGTAAATTAGTCAATTTCTGTAATGTCCAAAGACTTTAGAAATAATGTGTTAAGGGTAAAGCTTTCCCAGGGAAAAACACCAATACGCTTAAACGACAGAGAAATCTGTGACGATAACTAGAGTACAATTCATCAAACCACCATTGTCTATGCTCCAAATCAGTCAGTGGAGGGTAAAGAGAAAGCTGTAGGATGCTAACACGTAGGCTAGCATCTTGCGCTTTTGCTAATACCAATTTATGTCTGTACTGAGATAGCTTTGGAGTGCATGAATATTCATAACATTAAATGTGGTAGAGTTCAGTTATCTTTTTTAGGTCTAGCGTTTAAATTTTGTTCCATAGATTTCCTCTGGTTTGTATAGCACTTTTCAGTGTATAAAATGTTTTACTTATCTTCACAGCATCCATTTGAAGAAAGATAGACTGATAGGCGCTGACTTGTTTAAGGCTAGTTGAATAAGAATTTGTCCAGGAAATCTCAAGTCGTTCCACAGCATATCTTTTAAAAATTGCCAGATAAGTGCAAAAGCAATTTCCTAGAATCACAGGGCATCAAAGTCAATTCTTGAGTCCTTCCTTCAAAGGTTGGTGCGGGTAGAACTGCAGAAGAATACATTCCTTTTTTTAACCTGAAACCCTAAGTGAGGTGGATGAATTAATTGAGGATCTTTGTTTGGGACAAGGATATTGTGGGTTTCTTAAAAAATCATGTTGTGGGAGAAAGAGAATTATATTTAGTGAGAATTGTTAATTCGCAAGAAGATATCTGCATTGGAAGCATTGCTGGGAGCAGGTGGGAGACACTAATCCTTCTTAAACCAGGCTTTGACTATACAACTGAATCAGGTAAACTTTAATTAATACAACTCTGTTTTATATGCTTTTGCTAAACCCATGTTCAAGCACAAAAATGTATTACTCTGGGTCTATAGCACCTTACTGATTTTTGCAGCCTCCCCGGTAGAATTTACCCCCATTCCATCTAATTTCATCAGTTTGGTAGCAGAAGAAAATAAATACTAACATTCTGAAGGCAGTTGTATGGACGAAATACATCTATTTTGGAATCAAATGATTTTTTTAAAGTCCCTCTACCCCAGGGTATTATTTGGCTTCAAAATGAAGCCAAATGTCTACTGTGTTTTAAAGCCAAAATGTGACTTTTGTAGCTTTTGCTCTATCACCACAATTTAGTGTTTGATCATGACCAGTGCTATGGCCCTCCAAAGTCATCCATCCCTGCTTTATATAGAAAGACAGGTTGCAGGTTCGAATCCGGGGAGAGTGTGGATGAACTCTCTCTTCCAGCTCCCCGTGCGGGGACATGAGAGAAGCCTCCCACAAGGATGGTAAAACATCAGAAACATCCGGGCGCCCCTCTGGGCAACGTTCTTGCAGACGGCCAATTCTGTCACACCAGAAGCAACATTCAGTTTCTCAAGTCACTCCTGACATGGAAAAAATGTTCTGAAAGTGCATGTTTTGGCATTTATAACCCAGCTTTGCCTCTGGACCTACATCAACGCATTGTGAAACACAATACAAAATGCTAGACCAGAACTCAGAATGGTTTCCTTTTGGGGGGCTGCATCTTTCTTCTGTATTATTTTAGTCAATTTGTCTAGGCAGTGGTTCTAAACCTGTGGGTCCCCAGGTATTTTGGCCTACAACTCCCAGAAATCCCAGCCAATTTACCAGCTGTTAGAATTTCTGGGATTTGAAGGCCAAAACCTCTGGGGACCCATAGGTTGAGAACCAGTGGTTTAGAGGCTGTTTTGCCTGCAAAGTACTGGTAGCTACACACAAAAACTCATTGAATTTTTTTCCTTTATTGTGTCAGAAGCGACCTGAGAAACTGCAAGTTGCTTCTGGCGTGAAAGATGGTAATTTTCCCATACAAACCTGCCTGAGGGTTAAAATCATTGGGTGAAGGACTTCTCATCGTCCTGTTCCTCTGCTTGGGAGGTTTCGGTGGCCCTCCTCTGTTCTGCTGTTGCTAGCAGGTAAAGATACTTTTATTTAAATTGTTATTAGAGCAGTGGTTCTCAATCTGTGGGTCCCCAGGTATTTTGGTCTACAACTCCCAGAAATCCCAACAGCTGGTAAACTGGCTGGGATTTCTGGGAGTTGTAGACCAAAATACCTGGGGACCCACAGATTGAGAACCACTGGATTAGATGGTTCAGTGACACCCCCCCCCCCCATACACAAAAAATGTATATTGAAATATTATGTTTCAAATGAATGCATATCCTTTAAAGTTAATTGAATTGTCAATTGTATTTTAACTTTTTCATCAGGGGTTTTTGAATTTGATCTTGTCTTAGCCTTTTTGTGAGCCCCATTAGAGTAGAAAGAGGTCATGAGTGGAAAAGGTTTAAGAAGCCCTGGCCTTGTTCAATTATGACTTGCAATGTAAAAAAGACTTTCAGTTCTCCCATGCAGTAACACCTATTTGCTAGGACGAGTGAGTGTTTTGGAATACCATTAATGGTTGCAGATTCAAATTAAGACTGTAACAAACAGAAAATTCTGAGGAGCAGTTCATCTTAAGGAGAAAATAAGTATCCTTCTATTGCATGTGCATAGCATTATACGTAGGATGGGATGGTTGAAAATGACCCAGCTATAAAACAGAATACATGAACACAATAGGTGCACTGATTCACTTGCAAGGCCTGTTTGATAGTCTTGTTAAATTGATTTTATCATTACCCTTGATTTAATTTTCAATAGAGACTGTTAAGAAGCTGCAGGACCACTTGTGTCTGAGGAAGGTGTGAAGGAGACAATCTCTCTACAGTCTCCCTCTTCCCAGCAATAGTTCTTAGAAAGTTATTAATCAAGTAGCTAAGTCTTCTTGTAGAAAATGTATATATATTTGCTAGATGCATGATTATTATGTTGCTAAAAAGGACATATATTTAGGGAATCTGTGTTTCTGAGTTCCTTGATACTCAAATTGAAAAACACCTTTGAAGTTCTAGACAAAAGTTATTACACATTGCAAAGGGGCAATAAGGTTAGGACATGTTCAGTTTGATGTTGGAGGTGAGAGATTTTGTTTGGTAACTGCATAGTCAGATAAAGAAAAAACTCCTTAATCTTATTAAAAAGAATTGTGGCTGCTTTAAACTTCTGGCATCTGAAACATATAATTTCCATGCATTCATGGTTTACTTTCCGTCCAGAGTCTAAAACAAGGCTGTCCACTTTGCCATTGTAATGAAATGCCTCTGGTAATAGTTGGAAAAAGGGCACACAAAAAGGCATGACTATGGGGAATGGATTATAGAAATGATTTTATTCTGCTAGCTCTCTGTAATTTCTTCAAGTACTACAATGTATCTAAAAGATATAAGGTATTATTGGAGCTTAATAAAGGGGTACCTCAGGTTTCTTTAACCATAACATTAGCTACTGAGTGGAATGTCTATTGATTTAAGAAAAAAACTGTTTATTCGTTAAAATATATATTTAGCCCACCTCACAGCACAGCAGTTCTTAAGACAGAGAGCAAAACAACAACCCAAGAAACCATTTGAAACATCAGTACAAATCCAAATAAGCGGAGAAAGCAAACACATAGCTGTCAATAATCTAGAAAATTGTAAAAAGTGAGTCTAAAAAAGCTACCCTGTATTATTTATTTATTTATTATTTTATTTATTTGCCATATTTATACCCCACCTTTCTCTACCCCAGCAGGAGGACTCAAGGAAGCTTACAATGGCATATACACAGTGCCTTCAAACAACAAATTCATCGAAAAAAGTATTATATAAATGAAATAAATTTTTATATTTATAATACAATACAACGTAATATAGGACCTAAATAACCTACAGGCAACATGTTCTTTCTGATCTTGAAAGCTAAGCAGAGCCAGTCCTAGTTAGTACTTTGAAGGTAGACCTCCAGGAATACCAGATGTTCTAGGCTATATTTTAGAGTACTGCTTCTTAAACTGTGAGTCTCCAAATGGGGTCCCTTTAGCTCAATATTGGGGTTATGAAAAATTTGGCTACAGTAAAAGGTTTCAGAACACCATCTAGCGATTTATACAAATATTAGCAATAATATGCGGTATTTACAGTTCATCCATAAGTCATAAAGTTGATTCATAAGTCAATGGGTGACTTGGAGGGCCATACATACATACCGTAGAAGCAAACTTTATTTATACAAACAAATGCAGAATTACAGATTTCATGCAATTTAAAGTAGTTCAGTAAAATCTGTCGCATAAAGGCTAATGTTCATTTATTAGTTCTATCTCTACACAGGATAAAGAGAAATCTTGACACATTTACATAGGTAACACCATTTTAACATTTAATAGCAAGATGTAAAATGGAAGACTCATTAATGTGAACATTTGTGTGCAATCATTCTGTTCCATCTTCACAGTGTAACAACAACAACAATTATAATTTTATTTCTTTCCTCATGGCTCAATGCGGGTTACAGAATAATGAAAACACATAAGCATTGTAAAAATACCACAAATGCACATATTAAAATGTATTTCTATAATAGATATATAATAAAATTTATTTCTATAAAATACATATCAAAAACATGAAACAAAGATTAAACAAAGTACATGAGTGTAGTATTACCTTAAAACAGGAGCTCATGTCTATGAGCTGAAGAGGTCCCTGCCCCCCATCTACCCTATTCACTGTCCTTTATAACTCTAGGATCAAACTATATCTTGCGCTAAACAATAATCTGGGATGCACCTACACTGTAGAATTAATACAGTTTGACACCACTTGAACTGCCATGGCTCACTGCTATGGAATCCTGAGCATTGTGGTTTTGGAAAAAAATATCCTTCTCTGCCTAATACTGCTGGTTTCTTATCAAACTACAACTCCCATGATTCCATAGCATTGAGTTATGGCAATGCAAGTGGTGTCAAACTGCACTAATTCTACAGTGTAGATACACCCATATAATGTCATTTAAACACGTTACCAGCTCTCGGCTTTCAAAAAACAACAACAAACAAAAACCTTCAGTCTTCAAGGATTATGATTTAACTTTAGTGTATTGAATCTAGACTTAGTACAGGTTGAATATCCTCTATCTAGAAATCAAAAATCTGAAATTCTACAAAATTGCCCAAAGATAGTGACAACTTTGCTTTCCTGCAAAAAGCTTTTAAAATGCTATTTTTAATTTTAAAAAATACATTCAGGCTATGTGTATAAATTATATATGAAATATGTACGACTTTCATGCTTAGACTTGGGTCTCATCTCCAAAACATTTCATTATGCAAATATCCCAAAATCTGAAAAAAATCAAAAACACTTCTGGTTCCAAGGATTTCAATAAGGGGTAGGGTCAGGGTACATTGGACTGGATGGGGGAGGAATGAGCCTCCTTCTCTATTTTAATAATGACTAAAGAAAAATTGGAACCAACTCAGTAACATTCTGGGTGAGTAGTCAATCTTAGACTGATTATTCATTTCATAAATTATTGTTATTGTTTCAGGAGGCTACAATGAATTAAGAGTATGACAGTAGCAAATCTCAGGAATATAATGTGAAACAACTCATTTTAGTACATTTTCTGTGTATTTCATTGAATACTTCTGTCCAGTGAAAATTTATGGAGTTTAGAATTGTGTCCTAACCTTTCCTGTCAGTAATTGTACTTGGATGTTCTTCAGTACCATAAATATGATAGTATAAATAAGTTTTTGTTTATGCTTTACATTTAAATTGGAAATGCTGAGAGCTCATTCTGAAAATAAAGTGTTGTGCCTAAATTTGCATTTGCTGTTCATGGTTTTCTTTATCACTATGTATATTGTACCATAAATTTTAAATATTATTTTAAGGGAGCTAATTCCGATAAGGCAAAGAGTAAAATTGTTATCACTATCTGTATCTAATGGTTTCACTTGTCCCATGCATAAGAAGTAAAATCAAATTTCTTCTACTTTTTGGGCATTTTTCAATTTCACATTTAAAATACTGTATTGTATGCCTTAGTTGAATTTCCTCATGTTATTCTTGAATACAGTTTCTGTTCTGATATCCTCCTGATCCTTCATCTCTTATTCGCTTTACTTGCTTTTTTTTTTGAAAGGTTGCCAACATCCTTTCTTATGTTGCTTATAAAATGAATAAAAGACAGCAGTATTGCACATGGTGAAGTGAGCTGGTACTTTCTACAGTTCAGTGGGTCCAGATGGTAACCATTGAGGAGTCCTTAAAGTACTCAGATGTGAAATTGCCCATTTTCTAAAAGAAATATGTACCATGTCCCTACTATCAGCCTCGGTACCAGCAGACTGGAGAGTGGCTAATAAGACACATTCTCAAAAAAGAAAATCCAAGAAGAATCTAGGATATTTCAGTATGGTTAGTTTAACATGAGCTCCAAGTAAATTAGCTATGATTAAAGATAATATTAACAGGTATGTAGAAATATAGATGTTGTTAAAATAGAACCAGTGTGTTTTCAGAAAAAGTAGTCCCCTTTTCACTACCATTTTAGAAGTATATATCAACACAGTGTGGACACATTGGAGGGTACCAGTAAAGTAGTAATCTGATAGGCATTATTTGGTAACTGTCATAGCTGATGCAGCAGCTGGTGAGGAGCAGTGGTGGAAACACAGAGGATGAGGTGATAGAGTAGACCAGTAGTTCTCTGTGGGTCCCCAGGTGTTTGGGCCTACAGCTCCCAGAAATGCCAGTCAGTTTACCACAGTGGTCCTCAGCCTGAAGCTCCCCAGGTGTTTTGGCCTACAACTCCCAGAAATCCCAGCCAGTTTACCAGCTGCTAGGATTTCTGGGAATTGATGGCCAAAACATCTGGGGACCCTCAGGTTGAGAACTACTGATTTACCAGCTGTTGGGATTTCTGGGAGTTGAAGGCCAAAACATCTGGAGACCCACAGGTTGAGAACCACTGGAGTAGACCCTAGGGCTGTTGTGATCATGGCCATTCTTTTTCTCTGCAATGTCCATCTGGACAGGAGAATTATCTGAAACAGACTCAGTCGAACTGTTGGGATGGCTACGTAGCCCTGGGATATTGTGGAGTGCCTCCTAACTTTGCTTATTTATTTATTTATTTATTTATTTATTGCGATTTCTGCGTCGCCGACTCCCGAGGGCTCGCGGCGGCTCACATACTAAAGGCTCAGTGCCAGAGGTACAGCATAAAAACATAGAACACAAAAGATGTAGCTCAAATTAAAAACAGGCAGTACAATTAAAACAATTAAAACAGTTAAAACAACAATTAAAACAGCAGCGGTAGCCGATAAATTGGACCGGGCGTGAGTAAGGGCCTACTCCCCAAAGGCCTGCTTAAACAGATAGGTTTTGCAGGCCCGTCTGAAGGGGAGTAGGTCCCTCAGGGCTCTGGCCTCAGCTGGGAGGGCGTTCCATAGCGTAGGAGCTATCACGGAGAACGCCTCCGGCGAGTGGATGTTAAGCGAGCTAGCTTGGCAGATGGAACTGCCAGCAAGTTGGCCTCTACAGACCGTAGTGATCTCGGTGGGCAATATAGGGCGAGACGGTCCCTCAGGTACGCTGGCCCCAGGCCGTGAATGGCCTTAAAGGTAAGAACCAACACTTTGAAGGCGACCCGGTGCTCAATAGGCAGCCAGTGCAGATCCCGCAAGATTGGAGTTATTCGGCAACCTGCTGGAGCCCCAGACAGGAGCCGGGCGGCGGCTTAAACCAGGGTGAAGTCAGATTAAAGTTTCAAAAAGTATGGAATACTGACCAAAAATCGCTGTGTATTGTGAACGCTGTCAGTTGTGCAGTCATGGTGAGTCCAAGTTTTTTTGATCAATGTGGAGAAGTCCCTAGTCATCTGAGCTGAGGAATTAATTTCTGACCAAGGAATCAGACTACATAGAAAAGGATAAAAAATATCCAGTAATGAATACACTAAGAACAATACACGTGCTGTTGGAAAGTGATTACAGTACACAACAATGGGTTAAGCTGCAGTACCTTATTGCTAAACAACACGCGGGTGCAACAGTATAAATTCAACAGTTAATAAGTGATAACCGTCAACAATCAATGATTTATATACTGTATAATATTAGCAACTAAACATACACAACCTATAAGGGAACGGTAGCTCTATCTGTGGTATCAATTATAATACATCAAATGGTCTATATCCTACAACGGATATCACATGCTCGATGTATACTATAATGTATTTTCTATTTTAGAATTGTGATTTCAGTGAAATTGTATTATGTGCCTGAGTGAAATGCTCCAGGGAATGCCTCTGAGGAAGCCATATACTTTTGGCGAAACGGTTGAGTTCTCGATATGATACCATACTTTACATCTTACACACCGATATAGGATCCTAGCTGCCATTTTGCAGTCCAGGAGTTGCGGAGCATGTTTTTTCGACCTTGGCAATCTTTCAAACCTGAGCAGGAGCTCCAGGAACTTCATTTCGATATTGGATTACAAATCATATGGGTTTGCACCTTGAACGGTAATTGATTATCTACAACAGGGGTGCTCACACTTTTTCAGCATGACCTACTTATAAAACAACCAAGTCAAAAGGCTCTACCTACCTACTACAAAAATGTGAAACATATAACACAATATCTGCTTTGAACTGGGTTTTCTGAGTCCACACTGCCATATAATCTGATTCAAAGCAGATAACATGGGATTTTATTCAACTGTGTGGAAAGGACCTCAGATAACCCAGGGCCGGCAGCACTTGGGCGGCGTCGGGAGCCTGTGGGGCGGGACTGAGCCTTCCTCCAGCCCTGCCTGCGATCTACCAGGACGCCCTACGCGATCTACCAGTAGATCGCGATCTACCTAATGAGCACCCCTGATCTACAATATACGAAGCCCCTTTGGATTGCAAACCGAGACTGGGTAGCTACTATATACACAGCCTGAATCTAGGAAGGATTTCCTTACACAGACTCTCAGCCTTTTTGAGCATTGACTCTCAGCCCACCGATCACCACTTACGCTAAGTATACATTGAGCATGTGATATCTGTAGTAGGAAATAGATCATTTGATGTATTATAATTGATACCACAGAGAGAGCTACCGCTCCCCTATAGGTTGTGTATGTTTAGTTGCTAATATTATATATAAATCATTGATTATTGACGGTTATCACTTATTGATTGTTGAATTTATACTGTTGCACCCACGGAAAGTGATTACAAACATGTTAACAAAACAAAACAAATCTAATTATTTGGTGCATGAAATGTAAACTGAATAATCAGTTTGGATTTCTTCCCAAACATTTGACCTTCAACATTTATGTCATTGTTTCAAAAAGCATTTATTTGATTTTCAAGGGAAAGAATAATAAGCAGCGTCCTAAAGCCTGAACTGTTATGCTTGCACAGGCTCCATCAATGCATTGCTGACTTTTTTCCCAGGGTAACAAATAGAAAAATAGCAGTGCAAGGTAATATATTTTAAAGGGTTTGACAAGACTTACTGACAGCTGAGAAAGTAGAGTGTCCTTTTGAGGTAACTGTGAAAAATATAAACAATGCCCCAGAGAAACAGTTATTCTAGTATTATAAAAGGAGAGCTGAGGTGCTTATCAGTAAGTATGGCATCGTTGCATACAATTGGGAGAACTGAGAAAATTAAATGCATTTTAAGTATTATTTGATACTAGGTTTCCCCCCTGAAAACCCTGTGAATTTGTGTTAAATTTATCTTGGCTTATGAAAAGAGATGTAATGACTTCTGCTAACGAGATAAAGGAGAAGGCAGCACTTAATTTCCTAGGTGATACACAAAATAAAATGATTTGCATGCCTTCTAAAGATTATGCACAACCTTGTTAAATGCAGTACAATACAAATGAAGAACAAATGAGCTGGCCAGATAGGATGCATTTTTGTAACTCAGGGCGGCTGTCTGCAGAATTCCAATAGAAGATGAATCAAGAGGCACTTCTTCTCTCCAATGTCTCTCAGATTTTGATAATCGTTGTTGGCAAGGTGATGTATCCAGGCATGCAGTGATAATGTATGTTTGTTGTAGCAGTGGCATGTCATTCTGGGGTTTGATAGTTACAGTACTTTTTAGTGGAAAATGCAAATTAGCCAGCATTTCAATCTAAATCATTTTATAGTATACGTAATTTTCTTTCCTTTGATTATCTTAACATGCAATATATTCTAGCCACTTTAACAAGCGATGTTCCCAATAATTGAAGAATTCCTACTTTAGAAGTGTTGTACATGCAAATAAACTGTCTGTGGTGGTTCCAGAGGGTGATTCCGCAATTAGATTAATCTTGTAATGAGTGATTAGGTGAGCGACAGCACTCTGCTTGCAAACAGTGTATATTGACTAGTGAAGCTCTGTAATGAACCGTAGAAAGTTCTATGCCCAGTGTTGTCTGGTGGAATTGTCAGTCACTGGCACATCATGGTTGAAACAGTTTATTGAGTATGACTGCCAAATCTTACACAGGTGCCAGATTAATTTTGATGTATCACATTTAGAGCAATGGCTTTGGACAGTTACTTTCCAGTGTGTTTGCTGGAAAACCATCAAAGAGAATTTGTGAACCATTGGTCTAGAAGTAGCTGTGCTACTGTAAATAACCTCTTGCAGTACATTAAAATCTCTGTAATAAGAAGCTAATGCTTATGAATTGTAACATATTCTATCTATAAAAGCAATTCTTGCTCTCTGTTCAGCAATGCCATTCTCAATAATAAAAAAGAGGCTGTCTGCCAGTTTGCTTACTTTCCTTGGAATCAGGATCCGGAGAGACAAAAAGATCCATGTCATGAACAGTAACATGGTATGATTGTAGGGAAACAACATTTCATGTTTATAACTCACAAGGAATCATTTTTGTTGTTTATTCGTTCAGTCGCTTCTGACTCTTCGTGACCTCATGGACCAGCCCACATTAGAGCTCCCTGTTGGCTGTCGCCACACCGAGGTCCTTCAAGGTCAAGCCAGTCACTTCAAGGAAACCATCCATCCATCTTGTCCTTGGTCATTCCCTCTTCCTTTTTCCTTCTATTTTCCTCAGCATCATTTTCCTCAACATCCAAGGTTTCCTGTCTTCTCATTATGTGGCCAAAGTACTTCCTCTTTGCTTCATATCCTTCCCTCCAATGAGCAGCCGGGAATTACTTCCTGGAGTATGGACTAGTTGGATCTTCTTGCGGTCCAAAGCACTCTCAGAATTTTCCTCCAACACCACAGTTTAAAAGCATCTATCTTCCTTCGCTCAGCCTTCCTTATGGTCCAGCTCTCACATCCATAGGTTACTACAGGGAATACCATTGCTTTAACTATGCGGATATTTGTTGCCAGTGTGATGTCTTTGCTCTTCACTATTTTATCGAGATTGGTCAATTTCAACTTGCAGCAAATGTTTCCCTTTGGTTCTATATACTCTAAGGTCCTCTCAAGAAGTAAATGTCTTCTGATTTCCTGGCTGTAGTCTGCATCTGCAGTAATCTTTGCGCCTAGAAATACAAAGTCTGTCACTGCCTCCACGTTTTCTCCCTGTGTCTGCCAGTCATCAATTGGTCTGGAACCATTTGGGTAAGTAGGATGCCTGGTAAACACAGATGAGAGATGTGTGGCTGTTTCTTTAGGATGATCACACTATTTATTCTTCTTGGAATGTTTAAGGGAACTGTTTGACAAATGAGTATGAAAACTTTTGTGGGTATTGTAGCCTTGAAAAATACTGAGAGGAATCATGGACAAAACAAAAGCTCTTTTTTAGCATACAAGGTAATAAACTTGCCACAGCTCAGCACTATTCTAGCAAGATACATGCTTGTATGGGAAAATTAGTATCCAGAATTAATAGAGTCTCGTTTATACCAGAGTATATAGAACCAAAGGGAAACATTTGCTGCAAATTGAAATTGAGTAGAGCTGAACAGTAGAGTTTGAATCTTTGTTGAGTAGTGAGGTGAAAGTAGTTGTCTGGTAAAGGTAGATTACTCCTCACTGGAAACTATCAAATCATCAGTTGAACTGAATACACATGAAATCAAGCTAGTGCAGATATAGGAAGCAAAAGGCAATCACTGTAGCTTTAGTTATAGTTTGACTACAGAAATGAAAAGAAATGCTAAAATCAATATACGGGACAAGAGTACCTTTTGCTTGCAGACTGTGGATCCTGAAACGTGTAACCTGGTCCAAACTTAGAAGCTTAATGATGATAATGTAAGTGCTGGAAGCCTGACTGCAGGTGGAAAAGCCTGCTATTTTATTTTTCTAATTCTTGACTGTATCTAACAGTAACATAATTTATTATTTATAAAGCACCTCAGACACTGGGCGGTGTACAATTAACTTGAAAAGAACGAACTCTGCCATCAGACTTGCAGTCTTTTAAAAAGGGCTATTAAAGGAGAGAAAGACACACAAGAGGACAGGGAAGACGAAGGGGAGGAGATCAAATGTTAAAGACGTGTTGAGCAAAGATACATTTCCGGGAACTCTTTAAACACTTGAAAGGTGGAAGAGGTGTAGATGTTTTCTGGGTGGGAGAGGCAGTGGGAAGAATGAGTTCCAAAGAAGAAAGAAGATGGCAAATGTAAAGGATAAAGTACTTGGAATGAAAAAAAGCTAAACTGCATTTTAGACATCTGCGGAACAGTGTTGTGCACAAACCATACACTTTGGATCAAAACATGTACTTGGTGCTTCAGAAAAACTGCAAACTTTAGCTTAGACTAATTAGGAGGACTTGAAACCAAGTCTATTTTTTCTCTAAATTTGTTCATGCCTCTTATTTTTCAGGGAAATTTCCCTTTGTGTCTCAGATTTGGGTGAATTAACATAGGCACTAAGAAGCACATTACATATGCCAAATATCAGTTATCTTGATGGTAGATATCTTCAAAATTTCAGATGGATACAGGGATTGGGGCTATAACAATTAAGACTTTTTCAGTTGGCACAGCTCATCAGATGCCAATATGGGTAGATGTAGGAGTGAACAAAACAGTACATGGACTTTAATATATAGCATTTCTCAGACAAGAGCTATTGATACATACTCCCAGTAGATTACAGAAGGAATAGAGAAGAAATTCAGCCTTTAGTTATAAATGGAGGTCGAGTGGAGCAGGTGGCCATTTTTAAGTTCCTGGGTGTTACCCTGGCTTTTCCTTTTGAATCATTACCATCAAGCAGGCGGTATAGGATGATAAACAAGGACAGATAGGCTGAAAGATAGCTTTTATCACAGAGCTGAGACTATATTGAACTCCATGGTTTCACACTGATGTGGCATTATGGATTGTGTAATAGTGATTAGAATATGGAAGGATGGGTGTTTTGTTTCTGTAATCCTACATTTTATTATTATTACTTACTTACTCACTTACTTCATTTATATACCGCTTTTGTTACCCAAGAGGATTCAAAGCAGTTTCCAACATATTCACGGCAAAATTCAATGCCTTGCAAAACATGAAAACCTAACATAAAACAACAGTAACATAAAACTCTCAAATCATAAAACATAACTACATTAAAACATTAAAACAAGAGATTAAAACACATTAATGTAAACATTAAAATCACGTGATCCAAAAGCATGGTCCAGGCCATTCCAGTATCGAATAACAATTGCACATAACCAGTGTTCGTTTTTTGTCCTGCTTGCTGCTCAAATGCTTGGTTCCACAGCCATGTTTTTTTTTCTGAAGGCCAACAGGGAGGGCACTGATCTAATTTCATTGGGGAGGGCGTTCCATAGACAAGGGGCCACTACTAAGAAGGCCTTGTCTCTCCTCCCCACCAGTCACACCTGTGAAGGAGACGGGACCGAGAGCAGGGCCTCCCCAAACGATCTTAGCCTCTGAGATGGTTCATAGAGGGAGATAATGATGTGTACAATAATGTGTATTGGGGATGACATTTTATTTCGTTGTATGATGTACAATGACAATAAAGTTATTCTATTCTATTTTTTATGTTTGAATTCAGTTTGGGTGCTTGGAATTTTGATTCAGATGTTTCCCAAATTGCTTGAATAAGCCCAGTTTGGATCGAATATCTTCCAAATCTGAAGCAGAACTCTTTTGCAGTATGATGATAAGACAGATAGGCAGAAAAGAATAAACCACCGTGAGTTAAATAATGGAAAGGTTATTAAATAATAAGTACTAATATTACTTCCTTTTCTTCCATATTGGATTCGGTTGATGGGATTGTAACCAAAGAAATACAAGATTATTTGTAGATAACCAAATCTAGAGAGGTAGAAGGTAGTATAAAAGCAGAACTGATTAAAAAACCCTTTTTATTATATTTTAGGGAATGCAAGAAAATAGATGAGAAAGAATTGGGAGAGAAAAATGCATAAGCTATGAATGTGTACTAGGCATATAAATTAATATAAATTGACCGTATGTTCTCCCACTACCCCAATTACTTGGCAGTGATACTTGTGGGATACATATTTTTCCGCGGCTGCAGCAATAAGAATATACACTATATTGAACTTTGAATATTGGAGTTAAGTGAAGACGGTTTAGCAAGACACAAATCTAGAGAAAAGCAAACTTTTTCTGAGAGGAATATTGAAGCAGGCAGTAGAATTAGACTAGATCAATCAATTTTTAAAACAAGAGGCTGTCGTATATATAAGCACAGAAAGATACGTTGCTTCTTTGAACCTATTCTATATTAAATCCCTTTCTTTATTAATATCAGCACAGACCTCCCTGTAAACCTCTGATATTAATCTTGTTTCATTTTCTCTTTCCATACAATACCATACTCTGCTCAGCATAACATGACCATGAAAAAGCCATCTTTTAGTTATTCTGCCAATTCAGAGGTGTTTCAGAAATGGATAGAGTGAATTATAATTTTTAGCTGGTTAGCTGTAATAAAATAGAAAATATAGCCATCTCCTCCTACACTTCTGGATATTTAGGAACAAGAAGCATACGGAAGAGAGTTGAACTCATCAATCAGTCTGTTTTAGAACTTTTCCTTAGGGTTGTAAGTAGGGAGGGAAGAACTGACAAGCCTAAAACTTCATGATGTGTAATTCTGTAATAGAGGCAGAAGACTGTGAATTAATTTTATCCCATTCAAAATTAGTTTTAAGAGTCAAGAACAAGTTTTTAGAGTAGCATGAATATAAAAAGAAATAGAGTCAATGTTCTGTACCTAAGGAGATGAAAGAATAGGAACATTCTCCATGGTAAGAGGAAAAGATAAGAGTACAGGCGCAGCAGAACAGACATGAAGCTCAACTTTGGATAGCAAGGAGACGTCTTGTTGGAAATAAAAAGACAGCCATGGATATTAGAAAGAAGATGGAGATTGAGCAAAAGTCAGAAAGGAGAGCCTCAGCTTGTCAGCATATGAAAGATTATGAGAAGAATAAATGAAAGGATCAAGATGAAAGAGAGCAGGAAGATTTAAGACAAAATTTCAAGGATCTACAGCTGAAAGAGAAAAAAGATGTTACCAGTTAAAGGTACCCTCCAAAATGCCCAGAAAGACCTTTTAAAAACAAGAATGAAAATAGAAAATCACATGCTCACCAAAACCAGAGAAAAATGATCAGTGATGTCAGATATGAAAGCCAAGCCAAATTGCAGTAGAACTGAAAACTGACCACAGAGTTTCATGCAAATTGAAAATGATTCTAGAGCCACAGGTAAAGTGACAAGAATGCAAATAAGATGGTCCATGATATCTCATCCTAACTGAATTACAACCATTTATTGTTAGTTATAGTTATTTCCCAAAAAGTGCTGGAGGGTGTGTGTGTCTTTCAAAATATATATTTAGATACAAAAATATTCCCCCCAGTATGTGTGTGTACACACACACACACACACACATATACACACACATACATACATACATATATACATACACACACATGATTTTGAAATGGCAGGAAATAATTATTGTGGAGGGATTTATAGCTATTCTTTTCTTTTCCATTTCAGAGTCTACCCAGGTGCCTATGTTGATGTTGTCTCAGTATTTACTATTCTTTTTATTTGAGGTAGGGTGCATATTGTATTTGTCCTGTCCCCTTCCAGCAGAACACGCATCAAAGAGCAGCTGTTGTAGCTGCTTTTGATGCTTCTGAGGTCTAGTTTTGTAGGCTCAGTCTGAAGTGCTAAAAAGACCCTGCAAAGCAAGCTTGTTTAAAGACTTTATCAAACCAAAAGAAATGATTTTTTTCTTTGTTGTCTCTGTGTTGGATTACCTCGACAATCGAACTCTGTTACCAGCTGGCAGGTCGACCTCCCCCCTCCTCAGTCCTGCCTTGAGCGATGGCCTAGCATCCTTCACATCCTTCCTCCATGGAATTCCACTGGACTCCGTTTGCAAGGCAGCTATCTGGGCCAACCCTCTAACATTTGTGCCGCTCTATAGACTGGACTCGAGGTCTCATCCGGACACTGCATTTGGTTGGTCAATTCTGTTCTTCTGCCTGTCATAAATATCGCCTGGCCTAAAGCCACATATATGCGTGCTTTCAGGCACAAGAGACACACCAGTTCTCTTTTTCAAGACCTTTATTAAGCAAGAACCATAATGTTACATTTGCAATCTTTTATGCACTACTGCCAGGCATGTAGCCGGGGGGGGGGCTAAGGGGGCTTCAGCCCCCCGAAATTCTCAGGGTGGTCCGCGAAAAGGCCTTACTGGTACATTATTTAAACTGTTATGTGCATTTAAATCATGATCTGATCACCATGCTCATTATATCCCACATTAATGGGGTTATTGGGATAACAATACAAAAGGTTTGCTAGGGTAGACCCTCTTCCACCCAGTCTCAGCCCCCGAACCAAACTCAGCCCCGAATCAAAATCCTGGCTACGGCCCTGACTACTGCTAACTGATATGTGCAATAAATGCCTTATTGGTTCACTTAATTGGTGTGGGTTTGACATGTGTCCCACCTACCATGACAGTAGCTTGCTAGTTTCCATAGGTGTGCATTCCCAGAGACCACGAACAAAAAGGACAGCTTCCTTACCTGTAACCGTGTTTCTTCAAGTGGCCCTATGTGCATTCACACAAACCCGCCCATTCCTCCTTAACATGCAAGCTTTCTCTTTTCTAGCTGCTACTGTGGCTCAGGAACTTGGGAACACAAAGCTAGACTGCCTTTTATGCCCTGGGGAAGAATGGGCAGGGGTATAGCCAAAATCACAGCTTGGGAAGCTTCCGTTACAGCCTGCACAGGCACAGTAAACTCCATATTTGTGAATTACAGAGGACCATGGTTACAGGCAAGCAACCTGTCCATATTAAGTAGATACACTGTAGGCAACAATGGTGTTACATCTTACAATTTCATCTACCTTCCACATTTGTAGGTTTCACATTCATGGATTTGCTTATTCAGGAATCGAGCAATATGGTTTCCCTAGGAATAGTGCTCTCATCCATGATTTGTCTATTTATGTATGGGTGATGTTCTCTTAAGTGAATGTGGACTGACTGTATAGTAGTTGTGCAGAAGTCATGATCACCCGTCTCCTGTTTGTTTGTTTGTCACCTCTTATTGGAGGGCTCTGGCAGTGTTTGAGGGCTGCTTTTGGGATCTCTTGCTTAATTTTTCTAGTGGCATATGTTTGCTTTAGCTACAATAGATAAACTTTTGAAAAGCAGTAGAATGTTTACAAAATGAAAAGCTTTTACCTTGTTGCCTGCAGTTTTCAGAGGCTTTGGGGAAATGAATACATGCAAGTATGAAGCAAGCTCACTGTGAACAGTCTGATTCAAGCTTTCTCGTTCCCATTTCCAGCCTTCTGTCTGCTTCTTTGCTGTTTCTTGAAGTTCTATTTCCCTGATGACCACCGGGGGAAAAAAACCCAAACCCTTAAGGCAGTGGCACAAACTGCTCTTCTTTTTTAAACGAATTATATTGTCATTTTTTTTCTTTCAACTAGTATTTGTAGTGCAAAAATGACATAGCTAATTAATTCAGAAGTTCTTTTCTGTGATGTATAATATGCAAAGATTTGGTAAGTGTATATTAGATGTATTTCGCTTACAAGGATGGGATAATTGGAAGATGAGTTTTCTTTTTGTCATGAATAGTGCTGGATCAAAAAGAATTCTTTAACATTCATTTTATTACCTTTTTTAACAGAAAAAAATTAATGCCAACATCTTAATTCAAGGCCCTGGAGAACCAGGTTGCTTACTAGGCCTGAGGGGAGAGGGAAAGCTAAGATGGAACTGTAGATCATAAAACCGTTGTTACTGTTTTGGATGGCACAATGAAATGAAGGGTTTAAAAGTTTTATTTGGAGGGTCCTCATCATGAATACTTTGCAAGAGGCTAGAATCTTCAAGGCAAAAAAGATAGGGAAAGAAAAGAGTGTGTCTCCTATTTCAGTGGGAATAAAATCTAGTATTATATTTGTACATTCCTATTTTTAGAATAAAGTTCTATTAAAATTGTCTATGGGTTGACATTGTGTATCTGAATGAACACCTCCAAAGATCGATACTTAAAACTTCTGTATAAGTTCTCTTCAGCATGTTCGTAAAATACATGCTAGGATTTGGGCATTTTAGCCTGCAGAAGAGAAGGCTGAGAGGAGACATGATGGCTGTGTATAAATATGTGAGAGGAAGTTGAAGGGAGGAGGGAGCAAGATTTTTCTGCTGCCCTGGAGACTAGGATGCGGAACAATGGCTTCAAACTACAGGAAAGGAGATTCCACCTGAACATGAGGAAGAACTTCCTAACTGTGAGAGCTGTTCAGCAGTGGAGTGGAGGCTCCTTCTTTGGAGGCTTTTAAACAGAGGCTGGATGGCCATCTATCGAGGGTGCTTTGAACATGATTTTCCTGCTTCTTGGCAGGATGGGGTAGGACTGGATGGCCCACGAGGTCTTTTCCAACTCAATGATTCTATGATTTGAGTACTCAGCAGGTCTTGATTGTCATGCAGGGATTCAACCTGAATGTCACACATGGCTCTGGGCTAGGAATGAAGCAGAGCAGAAATGAATGATAAAGCCCAATCCTTGAAAATACTTCCATGGCTCTGTTGGTATTAAAACAGTATATATTTCAGAATTCAAGTCAAAACGCTCAAAACAGTGTACTCTGCTGGCTCAGCTTCTCATGCATAGGGTCACCATAAGTTGAAGTCAATTTGGCTGCACATAAAAGTAAGGGATCTGTTTTTTCTGAAAATCACTTTGGAATACTAGCATTGAATAACTAGCAGAGTTTCCTTTGACAGGCAAGTAGATAATACTTTTTTTGTCAGCTAGCAAATAACATACCAATACTCGTTACTTTAGTGATACTCAGAGGCATAATAATGGTACTGACTTTTTCTGGGACTGGGTTACCGCTTCGTGTATAACTCAAGCTATATTTTTGCCATTGCTTGGGAAAAATGTGTTTTTCTAAATTGTTCCAAAATCCTTTCAGACACAATCAAATAGTTGTCTTTATTGTTCCAATTTGCTAATAAGTTCACAACTCACACCAAAGTAGAAAGTACTTAAATGGTTAGGCTTATCAACTTGAAAGATGCATTGTCTCAGCTGCCAAGACTGATTCCCTTCTGGTTTTTATGTGTTGTGCAAAATATTCAGCTGTGTAGTTAATTAGGAATCATTAGCAATCTGAACAAACAGATGTGATTTTAGCTATTAGTTCTGAAATCGTCTCCTTTTAATCAGCTTGAACATTGATGTTCAGGTTACACTAAGAGGTCTCTTGCAGACCTTAAATTGTATCATTTCCTAAAACATGATAAAATGTTGATGAAAAATTAAATGCGCCCTTTGTTTGTATGGCCTTGATTCTTATACCTGCACTCCATATTTTCAGAAAAGTGTAGATTAGTAGACTATCCAGACTAGCCGCCCATCTTTAATAGTGACCTGAATGCCGCAGAGGACATGGGAATCATGTTAAATGGTGGTGGTTCAGTCTTTGTTTCCACTCTGGTGCTTGGGAACAGGCGTTCTGTTTTGACAGACCCAACCCTGTTGAGGATTTTGGAATGGGTGCTAGTTACTTTTCAAGGAACTGAAGATTCAGCCTTTCAATTGACTATCTCTTTAGAAGGTTCTTTCAAAAGTGGAACCAATCTGGAGAAAGTAATCGTGCCAAAGTAAATAAATTTTGGAAATATATTTTGTGACATTCAGAGTCTGATCACTAATGAGAATTTTATTTGAGTATGAGAAAATACATTATGAAGACTTAACGTTTCCAAAACAAATAAATACGCGTCTGATATTAGCATTGTGTTCCAAAAACAACTAATATATTATGTGTTGTCTTTTCTGAACCAAACCATGATTGAGTCCTATCATTGTTGTTTGCTTGTGTTTTATGGCATTCAATTTGTTCCTAAAATATCAATTTCTTTTTCTGCTATGGAGTGATTACCAATTTTTTTCAATGACTGAGGCTTTACAATTATTATTACCACCACGGGCATACATGGTATATGGCTTACAATGGCCTGATTGTGTATGTATGTATATAGTATATGGATTCTGTTGTCCATTATAAACATATATTTTAGTTAGAAACTATTTTTGCTACAATCATGAAATATAGATTTGTTATGTAATGTTCTATAATGTTAAGTAGAACAATGATTCCCATGATTTTAAGACCACCTTTAGATAGTCAGGTCTCCATGATACCAATCACTTTAAATTGCATGACTGATACTTTAACTTTCTGTATCTAGACAGGCTTTCAGTCTCAGTTAGGTTGCCTGCTCCAACTAGTACTGGATAAAATCAGATATATGCTCTCCCCAACCCCTGGAATTTTTATTCCAGCTTTCTCCAGTGGAATACAGTCAAGCTGACTATTGTTTGTTAAGCAATGTTGACTTTCCACGTAGTGTGCTGAAGAGGAATTTGTAGTGAGAATGCTTTGCTTTATGATTCCTTAAATCACATATTTTCCAGTTGAGTTAAATACATTTGTTGTAGTTGATGTGTTATATGAGATAATCTATGGCAAGAAGGGTGACTACTTCAGCTCATCACAATTTCCTGACTCTGTGCTGAGTGTTATATCTTAGTTCCAAGGCTGGCTGTCACCATTGGTCACTTTGCTCCGCTGATGACCTTAGCTATCCCTGTGGAAGAAGGTTTACAACTCCAGAAATTAGCCTTGGCCAAGCTTTTTGGGTGGATTTATGGGAGAATTTCACCATGGCATGTGACAAATGGACCTCCAATATTATAACATTATGGACCTTAGAGCAACATCTTTTCTATGTAAGAATGCCAAATCAGTTACAGTGAAACATTGCTTCCAGAATAGTTAGAAAAGCCAATTTAACTTGAGTATTTTGTTGACATCAATCAATGTTGGCCCAATAGAGAATTTTCAATTTTGCAGTGCTGTTTGTAAGGAACATTTCCTGTGATTTTACCATTGAATTATTAATCTGAAAAAGACTGATTTTAGTTAAATCTGAAAAAATATATCTTGCATTTTCTGTTCAGCAGTTAATTATTAAATACAAATAGTAGCACTACTTAAAATTGCTTTTGGAATTACATTTATGTCCATAATTCATTATTTAATAGTCTGACTTGGCCACGGTGGTCCACGCTCTGGTTACATCCCGAATAGACTACTGCAATGCTCTCTACGTGGGGTTGCTTCTGAAGACTGCTCGGAAGCTGCAATTAGTCCAACGTTTGGCAGCCAGGTTACTAATAGGAGTGGGGCACAGGGAGCATACAACTCCCTTGCTGCGCCAGCTTCACTGGCTGCCAATTAGCTTCCGAGCACAATTCAAAGTGCTGGTTTTAACCTACAAAACCCTATATGGTTCTGGCCCAGTTTACCTGTCCAAATGGATTCTCCCCTACGAACCATCAAGAACATTAAGATCCTCGGGAGAGGCCCTGCTCTCGGTCCTGCTGGCTTTGCAAGCGCGGCTGGTGGGGATGAGAGACAGGGCCTTCTCTGTGGTCGCCCCTCGGCTGTGGAACTCTCTACCAAGTGATGCTAGATCTGCCCCCCCCCGGTTGTCCTTTAGGAGGCTGGTGAAGACCTGGATGTGGAACCAAGCCTTCCCAGAATAGGCTGAGATTGGCTATTATCTAAATGTATGACCACGTTTACAGATTGAGTGGAATTGTTTTAACGGCGATGTGGTTTTATGCTGGGTTTTTATGTATTTTAATATGTTCTTTCTAGTTATTTTTAAATTGTATAGCATTGAATCTTTGCTGTTATGCCGGTCTGAGTCCCTTGATAAAGGTGAGAAGGTCGGGGTACAAAAGTTTTAAATAAATAAATAAATAAATTAACAAAATTCTATTCTGAATGTTATTATGCTGCTTTGTGGTGGTTTTAAGAAGGGTCTCTAGATGTCTGGTGATATAGCATGCTTATACAAATGCTATACAACAAACAACAAACTATCTGGTTAGGCAGACAGTAAGAGAGAGTCAAAAAAAGGACCTAAGGGTTGAAAACATGATGGAAAGAGAAAGGAAATAACAATGTCTTCATGTTATCTTGTTCCTGTGCTAGAGGTCTCTGTTCTGATTCCCACCTTCCTAGGCACATGTTTCTTTCATGTGGCTATTCTATTCACTGCAGTGGATTCCATGAACCATTGTTTCAGGGCAGACTCCATTTATGACAATGACTTGATGTTTGCATTTTTCTAAATATCTTTATTACCAAAGCCTCTTCAATGAGATTTTATAAAGAAAAGAAAGCAATAAAATGCAAATACAGCTAAAGCAGTGACATTAAACATTACAATAATAGTAAATATGAGAAAATTAAAACCTGACATTTTCATCTCCCTGTCTGCTCATTTAAAAGCAGTCTATGAGAACATTTAAAACAATTAGAGTAGCTTGTAGTAAATGATTACAAGGACGAGGAAAGAAAAATAGTCAGGGGCTTAGCAGTATAATAGATCTTACCAGTAGTCATGTTCATATAGGTGCAGTCAATGATCCTATAAGACATTAACAGTAAGCCATCTGCACTTTCAATTGGGCTTGGAAATAAATTGATGATGAGCATAACTGTTATAATATCAGCATCATCTGTTGAGAAAATATGCATCCCTCGAACAACCAGAGTTCTGAATTCTGCAGCAACTGAAATGTCGAAGCCCCATGTAGAGTTGTGGCAGGAGTCACGTCTCAATGTAACCAGGTCTTGAATGTCTATGCCAATCTCTGCTTTTTTCAGCAAGGTTGCAACAGAAAATCAGCCAAAGAAGTTAAAATTCATTTGCTGAATCAAAGCCATCTTTGTTTTTATGCATAACACCAACTCCAGGAAAACCACTAAGTAGAAAGGCACAGGAAGCAAGTGAAGTAAGTACATGGTACCAGGGAGAGAAATGTGGTGGCAGAAGGAGAGGGGAAGGTGGGAAGTGCAGTGGCAGAGTGCCAGCGACCTAAGATGAGAAAGAGAAGGAGACAAGGTTGGAACACAAGGAGGGAGGTGAGGTACAGTCCAAACAATCCTCCAGGAGTGGTGCAGTTTAACCCTCTTGGCTCTCCTTTACCTGATGTAGCCACCTCTTCTGTGCTAATTTGAAATGTCCTCTTAGAAAAGGTGTAGCTGGTAGAACAGAATAAGAGATGGTTTACTTCAATGCTTATTGAAGAAAAATCCTAAGATTTTTGGTTTCAATTAGTGTTAATTGACTTCATCCAATGTTAAAGAAAAGATTAAGTTCCCTTTGGAGGACTAATTCCACATTTATTTGTCTTGGCAATATACTTCCCCCAGCAATTAGCTATGTTTGTCCTTAATTTCCGCTCAATATTCCCCTTGTGAATCAAATGAGTTAGTCTCAGGGGCATCCTGTGGTGTTTTCCTGAATCTGGAGCTCATTGTTGTCAGTAAAAAAAAAAAAAAGATAAAAAATTACAACGAATGGATGAGAATACCACTAAAATGCCTGTGCATGACAATAATATTGATGTTGTAGTTATTTTACTCATTTAGGAATGGACATACCTATCATTTACTTATTGATTATGCAAGGAAATCTTTCTGAGACGCTTTAATTGCATAAGATAGTTTCTTACATATCATTGTGCAGGGGTGTCATATTCAGTTTCACTGGGGGGCACATCAGGCTTATGGTTGCCTTCAAAGGGGTGTTTGTAATTGTAAGAATGTATAAATGTAACTATGTTGCCCTGGTTTTTAAAACCTCGTGGGTCACATAAAACGACACCACCCATTCCAGGATTTTGCTGATGTATGGCAAATTGGACACTGGTCTATAGTTCTGAAGTATGGTTGGATAAAGGGATTTTTTTAAATGTAGGCCTCACCACTGCTTCTTTTAGAACCGTAGGGACCTTGCCTTGGTGGAGTGAGGCGTTGGTGAGCTCCCTTATCGAAGGCTTGTACCCCTAGTTTGTTTAACAAGCCAGGAGAGACATGGGTCCAGGATACCCGTGGTGCCCCTGACCTCTCCAGGGATCTTGTTGTCATCCCGGGAAGAACCAATTTAAAGTGATGTATAAAAAGAGGACCAGACAGTGCTTCACAGGAGCTGAAGCAAACTATGGTGTCCAACTCAGAGCGAATCTGACTAATTTCGGTGGCGAAATAGGATTTGCAGTGAGCTGTTGAGTGGAATGGAAGATCATCTGTGTTGGGTTTTACCAGACTTTGAAACTTTGAACCACTCTGAATAACTCTTCAGGTCTATTCTTTACTGCAACTATCAAACTAGAATACTAAGGGGGGGGGGGGTTGCTGCCTCTATAGCCAATCCATATAGTCTGCAGTGGCCATTGATTTTCTTCAAATTGGATTCGTTCTATGTTTTTCGCCATTTGCACTCTAGTCTCCTCCCTCTTGTTTAATTGCTAACAGCTTTAATTGGAAAACCAGGTTTTCCAATTAAAGCTGTTAGCAATTAAACAAGAGGGAGGAGACTAGAGTGCAAATCTAGTTTAGCTGCACATCAGGAAAGAGGACACTTCGGAGTGATCATATTGATAGCCCTGGCTGCCTCTGTATTCCAGAGGGTGTCAATAGGATCACTTTTCCTGGTGGCCAGAAATTCCCCAAAAGACACCAGGAATCCATCCTGATCCATATGTCTCCTTGGGTGGGCCATCTTAATGGGTCCGCCACGTCTGTGGAGGGTAGGAGCCCCTGAGAATCTAAACCTGACCAAGAAATTATCTGACCATGACACAGAAACTATGTCTAGTTCCTTCCGCTACTGCTGCTTCCTGGTGTGCTGAGGCCATTTGCGCTCCAGGACGCCACAGCTGCTACTGCTGCATTAGCCTCGTGACTGTGACTGTCATACTAGGCATTATTATTATATCATATGAAATTATTGCAATAAAATATATAATAGGTGTAAGTGCCTATTTCTCCCTTCTCCTCATGTTTGAAGACCCTTGATGAGCACCTTTAAATAAATTTTTGCTGTACTTTTTAATTTTAACTTGAATCATAGTAGTCTGTAGCAACACAAAATATTCAAAGGAGGTCCTTGGTAAAGAAAAGGAACTACAGTACGGTGTTCCCTCGCTACTTTGTAGTTCGCTTATTGTGGACTCGCTGTTTTGTGGATTTCAAAAAATATTAATTTTAAATATATATCATGGTATTTTCGCTGTTTTGTGGGGTTTTGCCACCGTCACTCTCCAAGGCCCTTTCCCACCGATGTCTTCCCTCCTTACCTCCCTTCAGCCTTGAAGGGCCTTTCCTTCTTTTCCTTCACTTTATTTTAAGTTTATAAAGACTTAAAATAGTGTATAACTACTAAAATAATGTATAAATATTAAAATAAATAGAGTATCCCTATATCGTGGTTTTTCACTTATTGCGGGAGGTCCTGGAACCTAACCCTAGCAATATGTGAGAAAACACTGTACTTCTTATGTATGTGTGTGTGTGAATGAAAATTTTCTTACCTTGTCCTACCAGTCAAGTTGATCACTAAAATTATTTATTATTGACCATTAGGAGGCTCTACATGTTCAAAATACTGTGTACTTATTAGTAATGTATAGAAAGCTGTTTTTTCTGTTATGTACATACTTACATGGATAAACTACAGACCAATCTGTATTTTTTCTATAGTCAAATGTTCAGTGACACTTACTGACAACTATGGATGGATTGCAGTCTTGGAATAATAATCTACTGAAGTCATTCATGTTTAACAAATTGATCTCAATAAACCATAGTTTATTAAGCGGAGAAAGAACATCAGGCCCACATGTTTTCTTTGACCTTTCCCCTCGTTATCTTGTATAGTAGCCTTGGCATTTTTGTCCTTTCCTGCTTAAGCAGCAATTTCCTGTTTTACCTAAAATAGTTGTAGTTTAATGTTGTCTTACTGATTAGGTCCTGATAGTAGATGTTGCCTCGTGTAAAGCAGGCTGGTTCTAGTCTTGCTCTGATATATTTGAAGCTTCTGTGCATGGGAATGACAATAAAATCTTCCACAAATCTTCAAAACAAAACAAAACAAAACAAAAAAACCTTTCTAGTTTCACCAGCCAGCTGGGCTAAAGTAATATTTGAAATTGTGATCACCATGTATTCCTCTCAGTAGGAAATAGGTGGTGAAAAATAGGAATTTACACCAGAGATCTCTTTAATATCATTGGATTCTCTAAAACAGTCTCCCATTTTCCTATTTGGTGTATGAATGCTAGATAACTCCTGAGAACGTATTATAGAGGATTCTGGGATGATTTCCCTAAAGTAGAAAAATAGTAGAATAGTAGAGCATTATTTTTCAGAGGATCATCAAATGTATGTCCTGTTTGGAAGTGAAAAACAATTCATAAACATGGCGCCATAGCATCTCAATGCCACACAGTTAGCAGTGAGAAAGAGTATATTGCTCTCGTGTACCTTTTTTTTTTACAACACTCCTTCTCTTTGTGAAATAGATGATTCTATAGCATCCTTGGGCAACAGTTCAACCTCTTGTAATTAATTCACTAAAATTCATTATTTATCGGGTTCAAAATGTTCTACATTATATTCTCTTAAAAGCCGACTGTTACTATGCCATTCATAAAATCTTGCTCTGTGTGCGTGGTTTAGTAAAGGTGTGGCATAATATAATAAACTAATAATTACGACATTTTACAGGTGTATGTATAGCCAGTGTATATTTGCAGCTAGCTTTGAGATAAGTACACCAACCCCTGAATTGTTGTTAAGAGAGGCTATTGTCTCAATGTGTGCACAATTAAATTGGCTCTGTAAAATATTGCCTTGTCCCAGGGATTTTACATCCAAGGAAGCCTATGTTTTGATTGTTGCAGAGTTAAAATACAGCACATTTGTTTTGGGCTAAGGAAAAAATAAGTTAATGGAACTGGTTGGCTACTGATGTTTTATTTTGGTACACTGTTTCCTATCACTGGACTTGATAGGTTTAATACCATATAGTAGTGCGTCTTAGGCTATATGATCCAGGGCAGCAGCAATTGTTTTTCCAAATGTGACAGGTACCAGCACTGTATTTGTGCCAATTGACACAATTGTTTTTGCTTTCCTGGAAACTCACCATTGAACAGTAGTGAATGGTCTTTTGCCATGTACCACTTATTGATGTACAACATTTTAGGAAGTCCTAATCATGCCTGAATTTTATCTTTTATTTCTTTTCTAGGGAATACAGTCTACATGTTTTAAACCCTTTGGTTGGGATTTTTGCAGTGAAAATTTTACAACTAAGCTGTATTTGAGACATGTGATCTCCCAGACTGTTTCTTGGGAGTATAGTGATATGTGATATGGTGGTGATTGGGCAGTAATTTGTTCTGCTTTCACTGAAGTAGCCCTTAACCAATAATTTACAAGGGAACCCATCTTGCTTAGATGGTTATGGCTATTATGTGTGATGTAGAGGCCAGATGCCTATCTTCTTCCAGATTCAAATAATGGGATTGGGGCCCATTGTGAATTGTTCTGGATGTTGGGAAGAGGAAGGGGAAGGAAATTAACTTTTGTGTTCTTGACTTGCCAGAATTGATCTTGTTGTTTAGATAGCATATCTGTAATTTGTTTAATGATTGTTTTACCTTTTGGTTGTTAACAACCTTGAAATTATGTACAAGATTTCATGAAACATTAAATAAACACATTAAATATTCTTCAATGCTATCTAGATATCCTAATTTAATCCTCTTGAGAGGATGGAGGTTTCCCCAATCTTAATATGTCTTGTGAGTGATGAAGGTATTGTCAGTGTACCAGTAATTTAGTGGCTAAAACTGCAAAAATTGAGTATATTTAATTCCTTATTTTAAACTATACAAAACATGTTAAATTGTAGTGCCTGCAGGATAAAATATAATTGACTGACTATACTAATTGTAATATAAGCAACCAGAACATCATTTTTGATAAATATGCTGTACGTTATTGGAATTTCTCTTTTGTTCTGGGACTTCGGCGAAAGCAGTTCACTTAATGCAGAAGAAAGAGTAATTTGTTCTGTATTGATTGGAAAGATAGCCAGAATTTAAGAAATGCAATATGTATAACATAATTTATACTTGATATCGTACAGGGAAGAAGAAAGTACTCAAGACAGATGTCTCCCTGGTCTTTTCTATGTGTAGTGCTAACAAAACTTACAATACTTTCCATGATAAATGAGATAGTAACCATGGGCGCACACATGGACAAAAGTGACACACTTTCCGTCAGATATTGGTCATGTGCAGTGCCACATAGCCCTTGCCATAAAGCATCAGCAGAGCTTAGACTAGCAGAATTGAGTGACCAGCTTTTTTAAATGGTATAAATGAAAGTGACATTTTTTTATTTTGGGAACTGAATTTCCTGGTGTTCATTAAAATTAATTATACCTTCTATTAATATAGATTGTACAAAATGGAAACTGCTACATAAATGCAATTTGTTTCTATAAAGCCGGTCTACTTTTACAGCAAATGTAATTGGTTTGAGATAAATTGCTGATTTTTAATTTTGTGGATTACGCGAAACCTGTTGTTCACATAAATAAACTTTGGGAAAGCAATATGTAATGTTAATGACTTGGCGAGCACCTGTCCCGTGAATAGTGACTCAATAACTAATTCCCCAAATTTTGTTTTTCTTTTGATTCTTTTTGGTGGGGAGAGAGGTTCATATTATTATCTGCATCTATTCTCAGTGCTGTGTAATATTCATTGCTCTTCAGAAAGAGGCTGAATTCACATTATCATCTCAGTCTGTTGCTGACACATTTTTTAAAAATTAACCTCCAAAAGCTGTATGATTGAGTGTAAAGCTTGATCGAAGTTGACTTCTGCATGTGTCATTTGGCACTCATACAAATGCTTTAACTGGTAGCAGTGTCTCAAAATATTAGTACAGGCTGGTTTAAAAAACAGTCATGGAACAAGTCTCTTGCTCAAATGCTCTCTTGGTCTCTTCAGCAGTAAAACAAAGAAGATGTTAATGGAGAAACTGGTAAATTAAATTAACACTGGGATCATCAGTGTATAGTGTTTTGAACTCCTAAGGATGCATGGAAAACCACCACTGTTGGGGACTTCCCATTCACTTTAGCAAATGAAGACTTGAGTGGGTGAAAATTCGATATACTTTGGAGCACTCACAATGGTTTGGATAAAGAGAAGTCTTATTATGGAATACGAATTTTGCCGTTGTCCCACTTTACTAATAGAGTATGAAGATTATTTTTTAAATGAATCTAAAATGGGATTATAGAGAAAACTTAGTGTTGGAAGATGTTTGGGGGTACATCTGCATTATTTAGACTTTCATCATCTGGTGAAATCTTAGGACGAATACGTTATGTCCTATGATGTAAAAAACGGTAAGCCAGAATTTGAGGTAGAGCTTTCTAGAAGAGACTTGCAGTTCAACCAAACTAAGCTAAAATAATAGATCAAATGCTGCTCGGCAGCTAACTCCAGAAATCTAATCTGAGGTTTTTTTAAAAAAAAATATTTATCAGAAACAATCAAAAATATACCTTAAAGCAAAAAGCCAGTTGCCAAAGTATAAATAAGAATTGGACCCATATTTCAACTACATAGAGGAAGAAAAATGAAAGTTTTCAGCAGAGATTGGAAACATTGCTTATTTGGGTAACAGCTCACACACGTTGTAGCCATGTTGCCCAGGGGTTTCTAACAGTTGGAATAAAAATAGCAACTTTAACAGGCTCTGATTTTAGACAGCTGAATATAGGTAAAACAAGCTTGGCACATTTGCCTGACCAGGGAAGGGTACTTGCTCAAGCTGTTAAACTTCTAGCTTTGAATCTCTCTGTGTTTAGGTCAGCATCATTTTAAAAAGTGTTGGGGGTTTTTTTTTTGGGGGGGGATGTTCTCATCTTTAATAGCTGCGAGATAGCTGTGTACTACTCTCCATCCTGTTGAATTTGGCAACTCGAAATGGGTGAAATTTTGGTTTGGTTTATTTTTTATTAATTCATTAGTTCTATAGGAGAACACATCCAAGATTAGAAAATGAAATGTCAATACAAAGATATAACTAAAGTGGTTTGTCCGTCTTCATCTAAAACTATATTAAAGATTAAGATTTGGTTCTTAAGTAGTGATTTTTTGTGTGTGTCAGGAGTGACTTGAGAAACTGCAAGTCACTTCTGGTATGAGAGAATTGGCTGCCTGCAAGGATGTTGCCCAGGTACGCCAGTATGTTTTACCATCCTGTGGGAGGCTTCTCTCATGTCCCCTTTATGAGAAGCTGGAGCTGACAGATGGGAGCTCACCCTGCTCCTCAGATTCGAACCGCCAACCTTTCAGTCAGCTGTCCTGGCGGCACAAGGATTTAACCCATTGCACCACTGGAGGCTACATGCCAGAGTAATAGAATAGGGCTCTTTGGGTAGAGAAGCCTCCATATTATTGATAATTGTAGTCTTAGCTTTTATACTTCACATGTCAACCACTGCAGAATAGAAGTCAGGAGATTGTCTGCTCAGAGGATAGACTTGGCACTACAGCCTACTAATGGGGTATGAAGATTTGTTACAACAACTCGTAAATCATAGAAGCAGTTTCTCTTTTGGAAACATACATTTTAACATGATTAGTCTATAACTCTCAGTATGCTAAATTTAATATTCCTAAACTGTACAGAAAATGCTTGAAATTGAGTTTTGGCACTGAATATTGAAAGCAGTTATTCATTTGCAGCTTGGATAAAGTAGTTCCTGCTGTTTGTGTTTTCCTATTCCACTATTTTTCCAGATTTCTACAAAAGTGTTCAAGACTACTGACAAAAATAAATGCGGGAAAATGTTATTAGGAAAAATTAAATTAAAGTACATTGAAATCATTAGCAGCAGCAGTTAATTCCAGATTAAGGTCCAGTAGAACCCTTTCGATTTCAAGTTAGGATCTGGTTGTTTACAGGCAGGCAGGCATATCACAACAACAACAACAACATTTGTATCGTGCCCCATCTCCTGGAGGGGACTCGGAGCGGCTCACAGAACAATAACTTTGCCAACCATAAACAATAATTAAGATAAACAACAAAATTAACTTAAGTCAGCAAAAAGGAATGCAAAAGAATATAAAAATAAAGCAACATATTAAATTGACACAACAACATCATTCATAATTGAAATTAAACAGTGGTGATGTTATATAAACCAATTTAAACATCCCAGCTACTAGTCTGGCTAAAAGCGAAAGTCCAATTAAACCTTAGTCCCATTTAAGTCCTTCGGCCATTCAATATTGCATTAGCCTTTGTCAAAGTCCTGTTTAAACAGCTAGGTTTTCCATTCCCTCAAAAAAGTTGAGAGCATGGATACTTGCCTAATCTTCCTGTGGAGGGTGTTCCAGAGCCGGGGGGTCACAACTCAGAAGGCCTTCTCCCTCGTCCCCACCAACCTCTTGAAAGGATATTCCAGAATCGGCTCCAAAGGTGAAAAAATTCACCTTCTGGTGTTCATCTTTTCTATATTTGATTGTGGTTGTGTATTTTAGATGGAGAAATCTGGATTGTAATTCTTTCACAGGCAGATTGTGGGGAGCAGGAAAGAGATATGATGCTTAAACTGTTCTGATCCCAGCCTACAAAGAGTACCTTGTACTGCATCTGGAATCAAATCAGTAATCAGTAACACTGATGAAAAGTGAGGATTGTGTAAAGCACGTTGTTGTAATCTAGTCTAGGATTGTGATGAGCATGATTAACTGAGGCAGAGTCTGCCCCAGGCCTCAGGAATAAGGCAACTGGTGTACAAAACCAAGTTGATTTAAAGACATTCTTGGACACTGCTTCAATATTCATGTGCAGCGCTCCCAAACTCTTAACCTCCTGGATTAATAGCTAAATTCTTACTCCGAGACCATTAGAACCAATAGAATCTTCTTCTTTCAATGTATTGTCCAAGGCTTTCACAGCTGGAATCACTGGGTTGCTGTGCGTTTTTCGGGCCGTTTTGTTGGCATTGAGTTTAGCTTCAGTTTGTCATCAAATCCAAAGTACTGCCAGGCACACTTTTTCCAATCTGAGACATTTAATTAGCTAGTTTCAAAGATTCTGCTTTTATTTTAATTATTCTGGTGTTGTTGTTTTTTTAGTTTATGTTCTTATCACAAGCTGCTCTGGAAACATTTGTTGTAGGACTTTGTATTGTAAGACAGTGTCTTCCCATTTACTAAAAAAAGGAACTTGAAATCACATGTTTCAGTATAGGGTGCTCCTGTTTGAGGATTGCCAGCCATCCAGCTATGCCTTTTAGAATGAGTAAGCCTAGTTCCATGCCATTCCCTTTCCCTCTTTTGCCCAAAAGCATTATAACATACTCAGACATATTTGGGTTGTTGCCCCAGTTAAAGGTTTTTGCAAAGTTCCTTGTTTGTTTGGGGAAAAACCCCTGTCAATTGTAGTGTTCACAGGAACACGGGTACTAACTCATACCTGCCTACTGTGCATGGATATTTTTATTTGTTATAACAGTTTGCATTAAAGAAAGCTGGGGGGGTTTCTGTTTCTGTCTGGTGACACTGAAGCCAAAAGGAAGCTGTAGAGAAACAGCATATATTCAGACTAGCAGCAAGGCATCTATATGAGTATGTTCAGATAAGTACTAAATTTTAGAGAAATTGAACAGATAACACTTATAGAGAGCACCCCAAGAGCAGGCATGGACAAACTAAGCCCCGGGGGCCAGATGCAGCCCCCTGGGCACTTACCTCAGGCCCTCCTCCTTTTCCCTGTCCTCTTGGCATAAGGGCACAGTGGCCCGCTGTATCCTTATGCAGAAAGGAAGGGGGAGGAAGGCACGCAGCAGCTGAGAGTCCTCCAGAGCGTTCTCGGCTGTCACCTGTCTTGCTGTCCTCCTCCCATAATGCCAAGAGTACAGCCTGAAGATCGGGTAGGAGGATTGGGGCAGGAGGATTGGGGCAGTTGCCACATGTCTCAATTTCTTCCTGGCATAAGGATTGAGCGAGCAGCCCCATCCTTATGCCAAGAGGACAATCTGAGGATGATCTGGGCCCTCCCCCAACCCCTCGCTCTTGCAGGCCTTCCCCCTCCTGGGCCCATCTCACCCAGCACATACCTGGTCACCCTCCCTCTCAGCTCAGCCCTCTCAATCGGGCCCACATTGTGGCCCTAAAGCAAAAAGGTTTGCCCATGCCTGCACAAGAGCCTTATGAGAATTGAGCATATTTAGGTGCTACAGAATCATGAGTGTCTGGTAATTGAAGATAAAGAAGAATTAGGATGGGCTTGGGCTTGGAATGGGCTGTTAGAAAGAAAGCATATCAGGTGTCTGGGACACTGAACAAGGCACACTGGCATTTAGATGCAGAGCCGACATGCAGTCTAACGCATAAATAATAAATAAAACTAGAGTTCTAGAGAAATGGGAATAATAGTCACGAGTGACCTACTTTTGGTTACCAAAATTATCTTCACTGGCAACACATAGTATTTGAGAAAGCAGATAAACTTGAAACCTTTGAAGAAGTATGGAAGCCATTTCTGAAACATTTGGGTGATAACTGAATGCAGCCTATTGAAGCAATCCTTTGAGCCTTTGAAGCACCTCTAATCTCAGTTCCCTTTCTCTGCCTTTTCTCTTTTTCTTCTTGGGAAAACACAACACAGGATCATAACCTCTGATCTTGCAGGCACTGTGACATTTCCTGTGGTAGGAGGTGGGGAGCAAGTGTATAGTATGAAAAAAGACAACTTGGGAAACTTAAAAAACGAAGAAGCAAAGGCTACCTAACACCCTGACACTCTAGGATTCTGTGTTAGAGAAATCTGTTCCTTCCCTGACGCAGCAATGTCATGGGTTTTCAGAGGCAGAGCTCTGCTCTATAGAGGAAAGAGGCAAATAGGAGAGGGGGAAAATACTAGGATCTTTAAAATATATTGCCTGACTGCTACACTGACTGGTAGGATCAGACCATAAAGGATGTATGGGCTCTTTTTTTAAAAATCCCCAATTAAAACTAATTTGTTTTAGCATACTGTTTATTAGTACAGTCAAAAGCAGCTGTATAATGTTTAAGATTAAACAGAATATTTTAACAAGATCTGTAATTGTGGGCAGCACAGCTCCGAAATGCATTCATTGGGTTTATTTGGATTGCAAGTTAAAAAAATAATCACTTGACTCACTAAGACATGCAATTCATTGCAAAATGTCACACCAGTACTATGCAAGTTAATGTAATTTCAGAGATGGTATTTAAAAATACAAAGTAATAAGGCAGAATAACCACAGGTTGTGTAGGAGGCAGTTGTGCCCTATTTTGGAATGCCGATGACTCATTTTCTTCCAGATTGGTTTACCATGGTATTCTTCCACTGGGCATGATCTTTGGTCACCAGTTAGCACTCAGTCATATAGAGGCTTTTGATGAATTTGTGTTAAGATTAGTGCGATCAAGTGGTAGCACAAAATAGGAGCTTTCCTGTGGGAGAAGTAATTTCCCTGTTTGAATTCCTGTGTTAAATTTGGCCTTCTTGTTGTTGATATATATACCGAAAATGAATTATGCTTGCATCGATCTTATTACATTGAACAACTAATCATCTAAAGGCAAGAGATTAAGCAAAGCTGAACTTTGAGTGGAAAACTAATGCCTTTGGTGGGTGTTGTTTGAAAGTGGAGGATTTATAGAATATGCTCATTATTTAAAAACCCAACAACGTAATAATGTAAAACTGAAACAAATTTAAATGTAAAGGCTTCATAGCATCACCATCAAGCCTTTAAAGGCTGTCATGGTCCCCATTTTAATCAAGTACTAGGTCACTGGATATGTGCACACATGGATATTTTTTATCTTCTCTGTGGCTCAACAGGAAAGGACCTTGCTACTCAATTTGTTATTCCCCTTTTTACTTACAGGTCAATTTAGTAACCAGAGCAGTGTTATTTTTTAAAGATCGATCCAGCGCCAAAGTTGTGATTTCTTCTCTTATTGCTCAGGTGTTGTTATTTGTTACTGGAAATAAATACTTTCTAGGATTGTGACAAAGGCAGTAATGTAGCTGAGACATGACAGATCAGTTGTGATTTGTTTATGGAGTTGAAGGATTGGATGGGGGACATAGTTGGAGTAGGAAAGAAGATATGGAAGGGCTGTAGCCTCCTGAGAGGCAAAGAAATTCTTGCCAGGGCTGCATTAGGTAGAGCTGGGGATCCTCCCTAAAAGAATGGAGAATCACTGCTAGTTACCACAGAGAATATTGACCTAATGTTCACCTACACTAGCGAATATAACCTGGACTTAACCCTGGGTTCACTCCTGGCTGTTCCCACAATGTTTTTCCACTTCTCGTAGGTATCATGGTTTAAACCAGGTTACAAAAATTCAGGAGATGTGCAGGAGATTGCCTCAAACTCTGGAGTAACCCCGTGAGTTCATGGCAGTGTCAACAGCAGGATCAGGTTCAATTCTCACCACTCAGGTGTTCACATAGGGCACTACTGTCCTCTTTTTACCTGTGCTCATCAGAGCCGGCGAAATGAGATAGATCATCTCTTTATAGCCAAGTCACTGCTCCCAGCAGAGCTCCAAGTGAACTCCTGGCCATTGGGGTCACCTCATGCTGACATCAGCAGACTAGGAAGAAGATGGGGAGGATGGTTGTCATTGGATGTCAGCCAGAAACACCCACAATGGCCAGGAGCTCACATGGAGTTCTGTAGCCATCTGAGATCCGCAATGGCAACATGGTCAGTGAGGTGACAGTCCAGTGTAATCTTGGCACATTTGGGCCATGTAGACTCTAACCTGCCACTACAGTACAGTTGGGTACTTGGAACCTCTCTGGAGCTAGTCCAGAGCATTTCTACTCCACACTTTCACTAGATTTACTGGCCAGTGTAAACTTGGCCTTAGAAAGATAAACAGTCTAAATTAGTAAGATGGTTATTTCCAGGTTATTAAGAAATGACTGCTAAAGTGCAATAGGGATTAGGGTCCAAAGGAAACTAGTTCATTTGTCTGAAATATGTATAGTCTACTTCTGCATATAAAAATTGCTTATGGCAGCTCATAGTGTCGTCAAGTCACTTTGTCAGTTTATAGCGACCCCATAAATTTCATAGGAGTTTCTTAAGCAAGGAATATTCAGAGGTGATTTTTCCATTTTTTCCTCTGAAATGCAGCTCATATCACCTGGTATTAGGGTTGCCATTTTTTGATATAAGAAATAAGGGACATTTATGGGATTTTTCACAAAAATAAGGGACACTTCATTAAACTCAAACATTAGGTAGAAATAGTTTTATTAACAGAATAAGATAATGATTGAAACTCACAAAAGAAACTGACTTATACCCTCTTAACAGTACATGGTATGTTTCTGCGTGCTTCGTCATGCAGAAAAAACATTATTAGAACTACCTAATTTTCTCCATCTGTATTTAGTACTTGACTCTGCTGACTTTAAAAGTGCACTGTCTAAACATTAAAATAAAATAAATTGTATAAGACAGTACATCTTCATTATTATTATGTCAATAGCTAATGGTATAGTATAGTATGGGATACACAGCATTGTATAGTATTGGGATGCACAGCTAGGCCTATTTTAAGAGTAACTCTCAAGCAACCAGAAACTATCTTTATCCAACATGATCCAACATTCCCCTTGGATAATGGTTAATTAGTCTACTGTACTTTGAAAAAGTCCTGTATCGCCTCTTCCTTCCAACAGGCATGCAGGCTGCCCTGCGAGTTGGAATCCCCAAGCAGGCATTGCCGTGGAAACCACAGCGCGCACCTTCCTCTGGTCAACCCCGCCCAGTCCTGTCCTGCTAGTAAAAAATAAGGGACAGGGCCTGAAAATAAGGGACACAAATTTTAGGGCCAAAATAAGGGACGTCCCTTAGAATAAGGGACATATGGGAACCCTACCTGGTATTAATTGGCAATCTCTCATCCAAGTACTAACTAGGGCTGGTCTGCTTAGCTTCCAAGATCAGATAGGATCCAGCTGACCTTTTCATCAGCGGTCCCACGACTGTGGAACTACCTGCCGGCAGAGCTCCGACAAATGAATCAGCTGTCTGAATTTAAGACACAAGTGAAGACCTATTTCTTCTGGCAGGCCTACCCAGAAAGTTTTAATGGCGAATTTTAAACTTCCACTCTATGTCTAACTTTTGTTTTGTGTATTTTAATATGTCTTTTATGTAAATATGTTTTAATATGGGTATTCTAAGGAGTGTTTTTATATGATTATGTGTTTTAGCAATGTTGTAGCCCGCCCTCCTTGAACCATGTGGAGAGGTGGGTAAGAAATAAAATAATCCTAAATAGAAACTAGTGAAAATTAGCTTGTTGGGTTTTTTAAAGCTCCCAGCATTATTTTGTAGGAATTCTGGTCAAAGAATCCACAAAGGAATGCTTTTAATAAAAATACTATATTTTCCTTAAAAGGATGTTAGAGACTCATGGTCAGAACACTGGTTGAGTGGAAGAAAGAATGGGATTCATATTGAAATAACATCCTGGAGCTGAAGCATGTTTGTGGTAAATACTCAGCAGAGACCTATTCATATCTTTGCAAACCATTGTCTTGAAGAAATAGAACTTCAGAAATATTGATTGACAAGATCTTACCAGACTTCCCTTGCTATTGTATAATTCTGTAATAACTTATGATACAGTTCTACAGGAGTGCATTCACAAAACACATTTCCGGCATTATCTTCCACGGGGCAACTTCCTATGGAATCCTGGGGGTTGTACTTTGATGAAGCACTGGAGTTTACATCTGATAGACCCATGACAACATGGGATCGTAGTGTATAACTGTGCAGTGCAAAATGGCCTGAGATAATACTAACTTCTATCGTTGATCTTTGTAGCCCTGACTTTTTTAAATTGTCATTTAAAAATTAAAAGACTAAGCATGCAGGATTACAGGAAAACAACATCAATCAGTACATATTTTACTAAAGGCCCCCTTCCTCTGCATTGCTTGAATAGACTACAGTCAGATTAAATAAAATACGTTGAGCAGCATTCAGCAAGGAGCAATGCTATTTCCATTTTTTCCCCTGGTAACTTGGATGAAGATTTGGATAACATACTTGTTCAGTTTAAGAAAAATTCAATTGTGAGTGTTGGGAGAGTGGAATTAAAATTTCCATTATAAACTGGAGAGCTGTGCAGATAACAACCAAATGAAATTCAAATGAACAAATAAAACATTGCAGAGGAAACTACCAAATACGCAGGTGGGACATTGAGGAAGGGGCAAAAGCAGGAATCCACAATGTGTGATGTTAGGAATTCTTTAAAGAAGAGCTGTTAAAACTTCACAAAGTATGAGAAGGAAAACCAGGCGTATATTGAGAGGACATAAAACCCATTGGGCTTAATCTAATCAGGCAAATTTAACACTAAGATACATTTCACAGTTATGCCTGCAATGAAGGAAATCAGGTAAGTTGTTTGAGGAATTTCCTGCCTTGGAAATATACAAGGAAAAAAACCTGGCCAGGTATAAATTACCTGTCACAATTCCTTAATTCCTAAATTCTGTGGGAATAGGACAGCCTATCTTGGGGCAGAAACCTATGCGGATGCATTGTGGCACTTCTGAAACATCAGATCTTTTAGATGAATAAGCAATCACATACCTGACAAAACATTCTAGACACTATAGGACACAAAATTGAGACCTAACCCTGATGTTTCCAACGGCAGTTATGTCTGTTTTATGTTAAAGGTATCTAAAGCTAGTCTTTGCTCATTTGAAAACTTCCTTGTTGTTTATCAGTCCAAGTATAATTCAGACTCCCAAATATAGTTTGATGTATATCCACATTAGGCTTCTTATAGCCTGTGTTTGTATTCTGAGCGCCATTTCCATTAGAAGTGGATGGTCACAAGGGAAAATGCCTTCTTGCTTGCATCTCCTGTTTATGTATCTCTTTCCCCCAAGGAGATTTAGCTGGCACCTACTTCGCTGTCTTTTCAATGCCATCTGAATGCATTTTTATTCTCCCAGGCTTTTAACTTTTAAACAGTGATGACATTTTTGTTGCTAGATTTATCTGTTGTTTCAACTTTATAGTTACATTTGTTGTTCGTTTGTCTATTGTTTGGATACAATAATGTGAGGAGCATGAAAATATTTAGATTGAAGGGCTACAGATACATCAGTAAAAGGGGAAATACTTTCAGCTACCTATCTTTTGGAGAAAAATCTTGTTTTTTTAATTTTTATTTTACAACCCTTTCCTGCCCAGGAGAGACCTTTATTTAACCGGGAAGATAAATAAAGGCGTCTCCTGGAACCCTAGTGGTGCAGTGGGTTAAATTGCAGAGCTGCTGAATTTGCTGACCAGAAGGTCAGCAGTTTGAATCTGGGGAGCAGGGGGAGCTCCCACTGTTAGCCCCAGCTTCTGGCAACCTAGCAGTTTGAAAAAATGCAAATTTGAGTAGATCAATAGATACCGCTTCTGCGGGAAGGTAACGGTGCTCCATGCAGTCATTATGACCATGTGACCTTGGAGGTGTCAATGGATAACACCTGCTCTTCAGCTTAGAAATGGAGATAAGCACCAACCCCCAGAGTTGAACACGACTGGAATTAATGTTAACCTTTAGTTCCCAATCTATTCAAAGCACCCCCTTCATGAGCTTTTAAAAAGTTTTTTTTTTTTTGCTGATGGGATACATACAGATTATTCTATCACACAAAACAGTGTTTCAGTAACGGAAGAATCCATAATATTTCAAAAAACACTATTAGAATTCTGTCTGCAAATAATCCATTTCTGTGACGCTTCGCAAACATATTCTGATGAAATACTGATGGGATGGGATCACGTCATGTGATGTGATAAGGTCCACAGACACAATTTTTGTCTTCAGATATTTTTCCATTTAATTTTTGTATCTAATATACATCTAAAAGGTAAATGTTTCCCCTGACATTAAGACTAGTCATGTCTGACTCTGGGGGTGCTCATCTCTATTTCTAAGCCAAAGAGCCAGCGTTGTCCGTAGACACCCCCAATGTCACCTGGCCAACATCACTGCATGGATCTAACCAGTGAATTTTCCTGGGACTTTAAAACATTTTTGTATAATCACAACTATAGTTTCATAGTGTTTTATGCCAGCAGTGAGGTAGATGGTGTGGTAAATATTCATTATTGAATAATATTACTAAATGATGAATTATTTGTTCCATTCAAAAAAGAAGGAAGGGAAGGAAGTGACCATATAAAGGATTTTGAAAAATTAAAACCGATACTGTAGAGCAAGGCTGCCCAGGAAGTCGATCGCGATCGACCAGTTGATCCCGGGACCGAAGGAGGTCGATCCCAGCCGGATGGGGTGCTTCTCAGAGGGGGTGGAGCCAGGCCTTGCCAAGCCCCTCCCCCTCCCCGGCTTCGGCACTCCCAGCAGCTGCTCCAGGTTTGTGGAGGGCAGGGCCAAGCCAGCCTTGTGCTAGCTATGCCACCACTGGCTTAGCATTGCCATCCTCAAGCCTGGAGATGCTGCTGGGAGCTCCAAAGCCAGAGGGGAGGGGGTGGGGCTTGGCGCGGCCTGGCTCCACCCCCTGTGGCATCCGCTCTACCAGCAACTTCTCCAGGCTTGAGGATGGCAGTGCCAAGCCAGCCTTGTGCTAGCTATGTCACCACTGGCTTGGCATTGCCATCCTCAAGCCTGGAAAAGCTGCTGGAAGCTCCAAAGCCAGAGGAGAGGGGGTGAGGCTTGGCGCAGCCTGGCTCCACCCCCTCTGGCCAAGCCCTGCCCCACCCCTCCCCTCTCCAGCCTTGAGGAGGTAGGTAGATCTTTCTGACTTGGTTTTAATATAAGGAGCTCGCATGCTGAAAAAGTGTGGACACCCTTGCTGTAGAGCAAAGCTGTCCAACTTCTACGGGCCCAAGGGCCGGAATTCCGGTCATTGATCACCTGGGGGGCCGAAGGGTCTGCCTCTGCCCCCAGCTCCGCCCCTCCCCTGGCTCCGCCCCTGCCCCTCCCCTGGCTCTGCCCCCTCCACAGCTCCTCCCCCTCCCCAGCACCAATTTACTTACAATTGACCTTGAGTTGTGGAGTTCTAGTTCACCTCCATCCAGAGAGCACTGTGGACTCAAATAATGATGGATCTGGACCAAACTTGGCATGAATACTCAATATACCCAAATGGGAACACTGGTGGATTTGGGGGAATGTTTCCTAATACCTTTGAGTTATTTGAGTCCACACTAAAATTGGGACACACCAAAAAAAAAACAAACACCTCAATGCCGTCGCAGGGCTTGATGGGGCCTCCTTTCCCAGAGGCGGGTGGAGGAGGCCCAAAGAGCTCCCTCCCTCCCTGAAGGGAAAACAAGCCGCGGGGACAGGCGCAAAGGAAGCCACGTTGTGCCCTGCACGCGGGGGAAGGCAGCACAACAAGGGGGAGGGGGTGTGGAGTAGGGGAAGGAAGTGTCGCCAAGGAAACTGCCGCTGAGGGACCCCTCCCCCCTCACCCAACGTCCCACTGTTTTTAGATTGATTGATTCGAGCCAGGCCCTTCCTTACCCATACTGCGGGAGCCCCGCCACAGGGCCGAAGCGCCAACGCCGCCGCATCCCCGAAGAGCCCCGCTGGCGCCGAGGCCAAGCTCAGGCCGGGCGTGGCGGCTCTCCCATCCACGGGGCGGGAAGCGAGGGCCCTCCACAGTAAGAGGACGGAGCCAGGAGGGGCTTTCCTGCCTAACTCCCTCCTCCCTCTCTCTGAGGGAATGGGGGCTGGCCTGGAAGCAGCCGCGAGGGAGGATGAGGCACGCGCCCAGGCCGGCCGCAAATCCGAGATTTCAGCAGCTATCGCGAGACTATGCAGCCACAGACAGGATTTCGACCTCCCTCGAAATCCCGTCTGTGGCTGGCGTAGTCTCGCGATGCTTGCCTAAACCTGGAAGTAGGTTTATTTTTTTTAATTTGTATTTTATTAAAACAAGTTAGGGGGCCGGAGGGAAGGGGCTCGGGGGCCGTGTATGGCCCCAGGGCCGCCTGTTGGACAGCCCTGCTGTAGAGTACCATATTATGGATCTGTAGTTCAGTTCTTATGAACTTGCGTCTAATGGGAGAACTTATCAACCTCTATCCTGCAGACATGCTCTGATATTTCACACAACCAGAATCATTTTGACCTCTACATTTCTTGCCAGTGAGAAATGTTCTTAGTCTTTTTCTTTTGAATGCAAATTCCAAATACTTGATAGGATTTGAAACCAAAGCAACAGATGGAAGATGGCATGTAGGGTGATATAGACTTTATGCTCAAACTGTTGAGTGGATTATGAGCCCCCAAGAAAAGACAGAGAAACTATTTTAGCTCATTGCCTTGAATGAGGATATGTTCCATCAATTCCACTTACGCTGAAGTGGAAGATTACTATAAACAATGTTAGTTGCAGCCTGTCTACTCTGGGCAGAATCGATTATAATATGATCCCTACAGTTTACTCTAACTTTTCTTCCCAGGACCCTGCTCCATCGAATTACTTACATAAACTGTATTTGGAATATTTGCAATAGTGAAGTCTTTTTGGTATAGAGCGAGTGACACATAATAGCTTAAATTCAGCCACAAGGATTATCAGCAGACGTACTGACTCGAGAACAGCAGTGATAGTGTCTGATCCAAAAGCTTGATGGCTGATCTACATAATTCTGCAACAGGTCCTCATCCTCTGCTGCTTTTAGATTCCCTTTTCTACTTGCAATGATAAATTGCTTTTTACATGTTCTCTTGACACCTTATACCTGAAGGCTCTTTAGTGAAAAGTAGATTTATATTGCTACCTAGTAAAGGCAGAGGTCTTGCAGAAATGTTTCCAGAGTCAACATTTCTTTTAAGCTGGTAATTCCTTAGCAGAAGGTTGCTGGCTACATGAAGTATTTTTCTACTCTGTTTTCCTGTGGTGATTTTCCAGAGAGGCGCCAAGGAGAAATCAAGTACTTCAGGTATAGAGAGTTCTTGAACAAATGACTCATGCTTACTAGGAATTGATCTTAGTATCAACCTGGAAATGCTGAAATAATATTCACAGCGTATCATTCACTGTTTCTCAGCTATATGTATACATTCATTCTCATAAAAAGCATCGTGTTTCGGTGACTCTTTGTCTGTGACCATTTATTCACTTCCAAAAGGAAAAAAAATCCCCAACCTGTATCCAAATATCTCGGGAGATGTAATTTAAACAATTTAAAACAATTGGCAATTTTAAAACAGTAAAAGATGCCAATTATAAAAAAGTTCAAACACTTATGTCATTTGTGGAGGCAACATGTTTTTGCTAAGTAGCTCAGAGAGGGTGCCTTTTACTCTAATTTTAGGTTCCAGCTGATTGCCATACTTTGGTTCAGGATACATTTAGTCCTACAGTAGATTGACTCAGTGAAGTTTTTTTTAATTGATGTGTATAGCTTGATTTGTTTGCTTGAATTATCTTGAGCTGCATGCTCTGTTGGGTCTTTAGTAATGGGTGGTTAATGATGGTGTCTAAATGGATGTGCTTGACTGCAATATTTTATTGCTCTAAACCAGGGAAGAGTAACTATGTGGTGCCATCAGGGACTGCATTCTCATACACACAGCTCTTTCGGCTCCACACCATTCCCCCAACCATTACTGTCATTAGTGCCACAGTTTAGTGGCAAAGGTAGTGACTCAGTTGAATTGTAGGGTTCTAAACATACTCCTTCACCATAGACTCATGTGAGATCCTGCAGACAGAGACTGCAGAATTAATGCAGTCTGACACCATTTTAACTGCAATAGCTCAATTATATGGAATCACCAAAGTACAATTCACACGATTCCATAGCATTGAGCCACGACAGTTAAAATGGTGTGAAATTGCATTAATCTTCAATATAGATGCACCCAGGGTGCTCTTTTCTTTACTCTCACTAAATGAAGCAACTGGATTGAGCTTTTAACCATAATTTTGTTGGGAATTTTGTTGGTCCAACTATCAGAGCTTGCCTGACCCTGTAGATATCATAAGAATTATTTTCAAGCACTGAGCATGATTGAGAACACCCTGAACTTTTAGAGTGAGGTGGCAACAGTAAGGGATTGACTTTTTAGTTCCAACAGTGGCAGCTAGGTGACAAAGTAGGGGCTCCATGTGGCCCATGTGTCATTCATCTCAGCTCTGAAGAGTAGTGCTGTTGTCATAAATTATGGACCTTAAGGGTTGAGATGAGGACACAAATTTGCTGGTTCTTGGGGGAAAAAATAAAATGTTCAGGCAAGGCCTGTAGGATTTATCTTCAACACAAGCATGCATATAATTATATGAAAAATTGGCCTCCTAACCAGATACAAATGCCTTTTATGTTTACAATGCAGCTTCACTAAAGGAATGCTTCTCCCATCCTAGTTTTTACAGTTCCTCTGCAGTGAGCTTTACCATTTGTATACAGAAGTGATCACATTTTGACAACATTATGTTTAGGTTCTGCAAAACCATAATCAGCTATATGAATGCAAACTATTCAAGCTATATAATAATTTCCTAAGCCTGCCATCTCACACTTCATTATTGTGGAAAGAAGCAGGCAAATGATAAATTGCTTGGAAATCAGAAATTGCTCATCTTCTGGAAAGGCTTAGTAGAAAGGTGGGGGGAAAGAACATAGGTTGGACATGCTTTTTAAAAACATCTGTAGTCTGAGGTTTGTTAAAAAGCATTTTCTACACATTCTGCTCAGTTGAATGGAGGTAGGGGTGGAAATAATGAAAATTAGGATCATTTTTGTCTTCAGTGTAGGTGTATTCTAAAAGAATAGAAAGCTAAATAAATTATCCTGTTAAATTTCAGGTATTGATATTTTGAAAGAATAGAATATTGTGTAGTGTTTGTGGCTAGGTATGTTGTTTTGTTAGCAGTTCTAGAAAGTACTTTTAGGTCTTGTTGAAGCTTGTCCATTGATAAGGCATATTGCAATGACTTGAATATCATAATAATAAATTTCTTATGCCCTTAATAAGAAAATGCAAAGAATATTATCTGAAATTTCTGTCTGGCGTGCAGAAAACATAAACTTTTATCGCATTGCAACAAAAATAAACTCATTTACTGCTTTACAGAAATGATTATGCCCTGTGTTTTCCTGTTGTAAATTTGATTTATTCATATAGTAATTACAACAGTTGATTTGGGGAAAATTGAAACATTTCTTTCCTCAAGCATAACAAGGCTTCTGTGTTCCCTTTGCTGCTGCATTGCAACACTTTGAACTTGGTTAGCAGATGCAACAAAAGGGTTTAATTAAAATACTAGAAAGATGAAAAATACATTTGTCTGCATTAACTTTGCACATCTCCTATTCTTTAATTCTAATAATAAAATAAATATAGTGTGACTGAGATAATAGGTTATCCTTTCTTGTTGTCTATGTCCTTCCCCAGATGCTTCAATGAAGGGCAGGGCAATTCTGCAGGATGGTTTGGTAATTCTGCTGCATACCCTGAAGTACAATTTAATTATTAGCTCTTGGTAAATAAACAAGAAAGTAAATAAACAGGCTCCAATGCCCAAGGTCACTATAAAACACACTTTATGCAAAGAATCAATTCTCAACAGTACATACAAATGCAGATGATTGCTGGGACATTTGCACACATTGTATGCTTTCTTTCTCAGTTATAATTCCTGAATTCAGTTTTGTATTTTAAGTCTGTCAATATCTGCCTGCTTAATACAACACCATAGCATCCTGGACACAGTTTATTTTGTTTGATTTCATGAGCTATGTTTGGATGAGAGACAACCAGTTAGGGCGAGGAAATAGTTTAACTGGTAACACTGGAGAACCACCGCCAACCAGAGTTTACAATAGTGGGTTAGAAGGACTAATTCATTACAAAACAACTTTCTATGTTCCCATAAGTATTCCTACATTTGCTTTTTTAAAGGGGCATTCATCTAGTTTATAACATACAAAGAACAATCATTGGAACAGAATGCTAAACTTTTTTTTTGCTGTGACATTCCAACCAAAAACGTTTGTTTCTTCATTTTTTATCAGGATATATAGTTGTATTCCCGAAGGTTTTCATGGCTGGAATCACTAGGTTGTTATAGGTTTTTTGGGCTGTATGGCCATGTTTTAGAAGCATTCTCTCCGGACGTTTTGCCTACATCTATGGCAGGCATCCTCAGACCTCACAACCTCTGAGGGTGCCTGCCATAGATAGATGCAGGCGAAACGTCAGGAGAGAACGCTTCAAGAACATGGCCATATAGCCCAAAAAACTTACAACAACCCAGGATATGTAGTTGTTTGTGTTTCAAAGACCAATTCTAAAAATAAATACCGTCATAGACTGGCATAACTAACATTGATTAATATTTTTGAATGCCAAAAAGATTTATACCAAAGACTTGGCTCCAAAGTACTCCCCACAAGATAATTGTATTATGTGTAGGTATTCAGAGCAATATCTCACAGGTTTTCAGCATGATGTTCAAGGATTTTTTTAAAACAAAACTTTCAATGCATTCTTATGTGGAATGTGACTAATGCTGTTAAGCAGTTCTCAAGCCCAATCCTACCATGTTGTCAGTGTTGCAATAATTGCCAAAAATAATCTTTCAATGCCAGGGCTCCATTAAGCAAGCATTACATTTTTAAACAACAACAATAGTGAGTATGTATTCTTATGCGTTGTCGTCCCCCCCCCCCCCCGGATTACAATTCAAACATACAACTGGCATTCTATTAGTTAGTCCTAAGTAATACTCAATCATCATTAAATGGTAAATCAACACATAGGAAAATCACATTGATTCTGTGGGTCTACTTCAATCGGGGTTAACAGTAGCCTTTAGGCCAGTGGTTCTCAACCTTCCTAATGCTGCGACCCCTTAATACAGTGCCTCATGTTGTGGTGACCCCCAACCATAAAATTATTTTTGTTGCTACTTCATAACTGTCATTTTGCTACTGTTATGAATTGTAATGTAAATATCTGAAATGCAGGATGTATTTTCATTCACTGGACCAAATTTGGCACAAATACCCAATATTCCCAAATTTGAATACTGGTGGGATTGGGCAAGATTGATTTTGTCATTTGAGAGTTGTAGTTGCTAGGATTTATAGTTCACCTACAATCAAAGATCATTCTGAACCTCACCAACAATAAAGTTGGGCCAAACTTCCCACACAGAACCCCCACGACCAACAGAAAATACTGTGTTTTCCCATTGTCTTTGGTGACCCCTCTGACACCTCCTCGCAACCCTTCCAGGGGTCCCAACCCCTAGGTTGGGAAACACTGCTTTAGGCCATCATAAGTAACTTAGCCCCTAGATATGTTTCAATGTTTTTATCCTTTTATGTAAATCGCCCAGAGCATCTTGGATGGAGGGTGATTAACAAATAATAAACGGATGATGATGATATTAGACAGATTTTGTCACTTGTAAAGGTATATTATTACATTGCTAAACTGCAGCACCAGTACTTTTTATGTCTCAATTTATGTTGTTCTTCCGGATTCATCTTCCACAGTTTTGTAATTCTTTCCAGAGGTTTACCTGGGCATTTAGTATGTCTAGCCTCCATTGTGCCTGCATGATGTTATTAATCTGTCATGTGCTGATATAAGTGGATTTCATTATTGAAGGCATTGGTTGGAGAGAGCCATGCTCCATAGTCATGTTTCCCCTCTGGTTGTGCCATACTTGTCTTCAGCTTTTCATTTTCTTGCTGGAGAGGACAGACCAGTATATTTTAAGCAAGCTGTCTTGTTTTTTCATATCCTTGAGATATTTGGGGTCTATCTTTTGGATTTTTTAATGCATTTGGGCTTTCTCCTTTTGCTTTTTCATAGTTTGGTCTATCAGCTTTGTAATGACAAAAGAAGACAGAATTGTATGTTTTTAATTGTTAATTTGTTATTATATGGTTTTTTGGGGGTTGCCTTGTTGCTTGTGTTGTATTGAGGGCAGAGACTGCCTGTGTAAACCGTCCCGAGTTGCCTTCAGGCTGAGAGGGGCGGTATAGAAACGTGACAAATAAATAAATAAAAAATAAAATATCAATATCCAATAGGAAGGCGTGGCCTGAAGGAGTCTAGAGGTCCAAACTGAGGGGCTTGAGGGTCCACATTTGGCTCATGGGCTGGACACCCCCTACTCTGCAATTTTTCATCCTAGATATGAACTCCTGCTCACAACCTCTAAGGATGCTTGCCACAGATGCAGGCGAAATGTCAGGAGAGATCATGGCCATACAACCCGAAAAACCTACAACAACTCCTGCAGCTGTTGGTCTTGAGGCCCTTCTGACTGCTTCACGGGCAGTCCTTAAATCAAGGCAAAGACTGTTAATACTAGCAGGCTCTTCACTAATCTAGGAGTTTCTGTTTCTTAGCCTCAAACCTGTTTTTCTTTGACATCAGAGATAGCCTCCTCTTCTGAGGAAAGAGCCAGTTGCCCTTTGGAGTGTCTCAATCCTTCAGTGGATGAATGGCACAAAGCAGTAATTATTTCCTGCCTCTTGTGATCTGAGAAGTAGAAGCTGTGTGTCTGGGCACATCATTAAATTTCCAAGCAGCATGGTGGTTAAAAGCCTTGGAAAGGAGAGAATCTTATGACATTTTCAAATGTTGGAGATGGGAATACTCAGTAACAGGTGGTATTTTAAAACTAATTAATATTTGTGAATAACAATGTGTTACTAGTAAGAAAACATTATTCTCTATTTGAATATTTATGATACTGATTTTTCAGGGCTTCTGGAATTGCTCAGCATTTCTCCACCTGCTGGTCACATGTTGTTGTTCTGCCATAATATCTTCCACAAAGCCTGTTGGCCACGTGTAGTCAAGTTCCTGGAAGTGAGACATTTAAGCAGACGTGATTTTTAACTGAATTTTTGTTAGTTTATTATCGTCTGGCCACTGAGTCCCAAACACTTTTAGCATTCTTTGGCATTTCAGCGCAACATGCTATTTAAGTTGCGATTTCATCCTATTAAGAACCAAATCAGGCACACAGACGATGCTATGTTTGACGTGAAAGTGGGTGTTAAAGATTGTTCTATCTCAGTGTTTTGTGCGGGAGAGCTTTACGGTATCTCAGACTTGCCTAATACAATCTTCATAATACTTTCTTTTGAACTGCTTTCTGTTTGGAGGAAGTAAAAAGGGAGAGTCCACATTGTTTCTTAGTGGGGTGGAATTTACTATTTCATACAGGTTCACAATGCCCTTTGAAAATGATCATGAGCCTTATTGTCAGTGAATTATACACTGAAGTTTTGATGTTGGAGGAATTATTTTGTCTTTTACAGGCCACTAATCTTGCTTTGTAGGCACAGTTTATCCCAACAATAAGCTCTAAGATTCCTTTATGTTAAGGGCGTAGGTTCTTTCCTCTAAGCCAGTGCTGTCCAACTTCTAACCGGCCAAGGGCCGGATGACCTGGGGGGCCGCCCGGCCCCAGGCCCCGGCCCCGGCTGCCGGGGTGCTTTGGGAGAGAGGGGGGAGCCACGGGGCACCCCCTCCCTTCCAAGGCATCCTGGCCGCAGATGAAGCTGGCGGTTTCGCCGGCTTCAGCTGCTGCCGGGATGCCTTGGAAGGGAGAGAGGCGCTGCGGGGGACCCCCTCCCTTGCAAGGCATTGCGGCAGCCGCTGAAGCCGGCGTCGGCTTCAGCCGCTGCCGCGATGCCTTGCACGGGAGGGAGGCGCCGCCGGGGACCCCCTCCCTTGCAAAGCATCGCGGCAGCCGCGAAGCCGACGCCGGCTTCAGCCACTGCCGCGATGCCTTGCAAGGGAAGGAGGCGCCGCGGGGGACCCCCCTCCCTTCCAAGGCATCGGCGCCAGCGAGAGAGAGGGAAGAAGAGGGCGGTGCAGGGAGGAGGAGCTGGCTCCCTTCCTCCTCCTTGTACCACCCCTTGTCCCTCTCTCACCGGTGCCGATGCGATCCGGTTTGCATCGGCGGCACGGAGAGAGGGATGGAGGGGGGCGGTGCAGGGAGGAGGAGCTGGCTCACTTCCTCCTCCCTGCCCCGCCTCCCCCCCTCGCCGCCATTTTTTTTAAAAAAATTTTGATTTTTTTTTTTAAATGGCGGCCGGGGGCATAGCGGGGGCCATGTCCAACAGGCTGGGGGGCCGTGTACGGCCCCCATGCCGCCAGTTGGACAGCCCTGCTCTAAGCCAAAGGTTCTCAACCTGTGGGTCCCCAGATGTTTTGGCCTACAACTACCAGAAATCCCAGCCAGTTTACCAGCTATTAGGATTTCTGGGAGTTGAAGGCCAAAACATCTGGGGAACAACAGGTTGAGAACCACTTCTCTAAGCAGTCCTTTGAGTAGGAAGGGTTAAAAACTATTATTTTTACCTTTAAAAAGTTTTGTTGAATTCAGCTTTTAATTGAAATTCTATTTCTAAAATGTAATAATAATAACAACAACAAAATCAGAAAAAAACCTGTCTTAAAATGAAATGTTAATTGGGAAATTGTTAGACTAGTCTTGTGTTGAGAAAACGGAATTAAATTGAGCCCCATTCCAACCACAGCATCTACTTGCTATACACAGGAAACTGCCTCTTGAATGCAATTATCTGGTTGCTGATAGTGAATTGCCTTCTCCGCATCAGCAGTTCTCAGCCAACGAGGTGCAAGAGTCAAAATGTGGCCACTGGCAAAGTGAAAGGACCAGTTGGAGAAAAGGGTGGTCCTCTGGCATTCAAAAATATTTCCAGGATATATGTAAGTATGGAAAGATCATGCAGCCCTGATGGCAGCAGTGATGGAGTAGTGCAGGGCTGTCCAACTGCCGGCCCTGCAGGTGTCGTGGACTTCAACTCCCACAAATCCAAGCCCCTTTACCAGCTGGTAGGAATTCTGTGATTTGAACTCCAAAACACCGGCAGGGCCGGCAGTTGGACAGCCCTGGAGTAGTGTTAGCTTCAGTCAAGAAACATGAAGATACCCACAGGAGAGACACCAGGCCAAGCCACATGGCCCTGTCCTGTCTGTTTCACCATACAGCTGTTTACTTTGTATAGCAAGTAACAGTATAATTAGCATGAACTTAAGTCTATGTCACCTGGTTCAAATGACCTATCACCGACAATTTCCTGCAACAGCGGCCTTTCTTTGGTCAAATCTATCAACAGCGCTCCACTTCGCCCTAATTCCATTAATTAAATGAAAATGAGACAAGAGCTGATAAAACCTAAGTGTTTGGGTAAGTATCTTGTTAAATGCATGCAGATGGAGTGTTGATTTGGCTAAAATAAAGTAAGATTATAAAGGAAGCAGCTCTAGGGAGACATATCATTACTTCTTTCAGATGAACTTTCAAATGACCCTTCTAATCTTCTTCACTTCTCACCGACATCCTTTTTCTAAGAGGAGGGTCAGCATTAGTTGATCTGGCTGCTGCTCTGTTTTGTCTATTCATGGCATCAGTAGACGTTCCTTCTTAAATCTCTAGCAAAATGTCTCTCTGCACATGGAAAACATTGTGTAGAATCTAACAAAGTAGTTTTTGGGATTGCATTTTGTTGTTTATTTATATTGGGTTCATATTTTGAAACATAAAATTTGTAAATCCAATACAGCAACAAGAAAAACGCTAAAGAACCAGAGATTGCACATATTGTGTAGATGTGGCTTCAAGTTACCTGCCACGAATTTCATAGCATTTTAGGCAACAAATATTCAGATGAGTTTTGCCAGTTCCTTCTTCTGAAATATAGCCTACAGTGGTGCCTAGCATTCATTGGCAGTCTTCCATCCTTGTACTAACCAGGGCTGATGCTGCTTAGGTTTCAAGATCAGACAGGAGCTAAAGCCTTTGGGTATCATTTAATATGTTTCACAAAAATATTTCATTACCAGATGAAGATCAATCTCCATCCCTCCCTCATAGGATCTAAGAATGCAATACAATAACATCAGCTGAAAACAATTTTACAATTTTAACCAGTAAGTAATAATTTAAATGGTCTAAAAGCAATTATACTATGTAATAATCTAAAAATAATAATCAAAAGAGTTTCAAATCATAGCTTTGGGCAAAATCACTGTGCTCCAAAGGCTTCAATAAAAAATGTTTTCACTAGAATAAAACTGGTTTCCATGCCAAATGGGCCTGCCAAGGGCATTCCAAGCCAGCATTCCCTAACGTGGGCGCTCTACCACATTCTTATGCAATGTCTTTCTTCCACGGATGGGACACAGATAAGAACTTTCCCAGAAAACTTCAGATCTTGGAGCCGGCATGTGTTGGAAAGGTTCCTTCAAGTAGCAAGATGCCAGGCTGTTTCGGGCTTTAAACAGAACACCTTGGATTGAGACTGGGGAGTGTTTTGGCAGCCAGTGTAATTCTTTAAAAGCTGTCTGTTATGGTTTATGTGAGACACTGTTATCAATAGTCTAGCTATGTTGAAATCCCCAAAACTACAAGCTCATGATTCTTCAGCATCACCCCGAAACCATCTATGCCATCCGAGGCAGGAAGACAGCTGAGAATTGGACCAGCACTGGCAAACCCCTTTTGAACTCATCTTGCCAAGAAGAGCTCGTGATAGATTCACCTTAGGGCCATTCTAAGCTGGAAACAACTTAAAGGCATTCAACAACAAACTTACTATAGATGATGTTCATGTTTTTGATAATATTATTATCTTGGCGCAAATCAAATAAGCATTAGCCTATAAATTTAGTTGTTAGTGAAGGTATACAGTTATCCTTTTTTATCCACAGATTCTCCATTCATGGATACAACTACACATGGCTTGAAAATATTTTTAATGCAAAAGCAAACCTTGATATTCTCATTTTGCAAACTGTTGTATATAATTGGGACTTGAGCACCCATAAATTTTCATATCCACAGAGGGGTCTGAAACCAAATTCCAACAAATGCCAAGGGCCACTGTACATTATGTAGGTCACTAATAGAGTACATAAACTCCTTATATTGAATCCAACTTTTCTAAAAATGGTCAAAATGCTGAAATACGTTTGTGCACAACAAATGTCCTCAGAGATATTGCGGCTTGTGATAGAAAAGAGAATCCAATTTTGTTGGCAGGAAAACTTGAAAATGAAAAGCATTTGGGTCCCGGGAATCATAGGATAGTCTCTGCCAGGAGCAGATGGTTTTTCATAAGACAAGTGTGAAAAACAAAGCAGAGGAAGAGCCTTGGGCCAGGGTGGTATAGTCAAGTGTGGTCAAAGAAGTGTTGCCTAAATATGGGGCAACAAATGGGGGAGCAGGTGTTCAGGGTTTTATGCCTCACCGAAGAAAATATACAAAAGAGAGCAAATTGGCAATGAGGTTTGGCATCCTTTTTCATAGCTGGATCAGTATTAGGTTCAAGCAACTTTATGTTTATTCTGCAAAGTTAGACGTTGGGCACTAGTCTTCCCGTCATCCCCATGGCCATGCACATGCAGAGAGAGTAGAAGAGAACATCTGAGTGAGATAAATAAATAGTTGTCAGTGCTGAGATGAGAATGCAGGAAATGCTAAATCTGCCTGAAGGAGAGCATCTTAATACATAGAAGCACATCCATCAACTGTCTTACAGAGTAGCTTCAGATACATGCTTAATTGGACTTAGTTCTTGAACATGTTGGCAGTATTCTTAAAAAGAACAAAACAAGTCTATACAAAAAATGGAATCTCTGCCAGTTTGTTGTACTGTGGAACCAAGGACAAGCAGCTCAGAAAAGCTGAAGAGAGATTGGAAGGTCCTGACATATCTCCGACAGGAGTAATAATTTCCTAACTCATTATCTGATAGTGGTTAAATAACTGTAGTCAAGAGTTCTCTGCTGATATTGTACAGTGATTGCAGAAGGCCCAGACAATGCCCTTGAGGAAGGAAGTATGTGCAACACAAACTCAGAAAATGGGGGGACAATGTACGGAGTTATTACTGTGTCCTTTTGTTTCACACTTTTGTTGATGGTTTGTGTATGGTCTTAACGTTAATTTTTTGTGAGACCTCCAGAACTTTAAATCCATTTTTAAATATTTCTGGATGACCTGGAAGAAACAGAAAGTATGCTGTAGTTATTTCTTTTAGAAAAAGATGTTTGTTTTTAAAAAGCTCATAGCAGGTAGCCCTTGCCTGTGGAAAAATTTGGGGTGGGTTCGGGGTTGACTGGCATGCATCATCATCTTGTAAAGTGTTTCTCTTTCAGCTCAGCTGGAAAGGAGCTTTCTGATCTGGGTCATAGTTTATCTGTAGGGGCTTTTCTTTAAAATAATTTCTTCAATAAAATCAGTTTGATTTGGATGAGGGAAAATGCTTTTATTATAAACAGTCCTTCCTCCTGCTATGAAGATAAAAAGGGAGAAAACAAAGCGGGGAGGGTGTTATCTCAAAGTTGTTTTTCCATCTTGTCAGGCTAGAGATGTCAGAAATGAGGGATTTATAAAGAAGACCCTGAAGATAAAGTATAACCTAGATTAGCTCAGTTTGGGCTAGGTTTTGGAAAATTTTGCCTCTATGTAACATCCTGAATTGGTGTTATTTTGAACGGGAGGCCATAGCACTTATGTAGATTTAACATTGTAGCACCAATAGCTGAACTATGCTTTTGTGAATACTAACTGGTTTCAAATATGTGTTTGCCTCTTGCTGTCAGTGGACCTCTAAAAACCTGTTGAAATCTTCTTGATGTGATTTGCAGTGATTGTCAAAGGAAAAGGTCCTCTGAGGAGTTGGTTGAAGATGAGGTGATGGAAAAGGGAAGTTGAGTTAAATCAAATGTCCCCGAAATTCCTTTTCCTGTTGAGTGTGGTGCCGTCCCTTTGCCTCTGTTGTCAGGCACAAAGGCTCAACTGCTTCACCCTTTCCTCTCACCATGATGTATATTCAAAAACATTAATTTTACTAATGTATATTCTGCCCTTTTATCTTGTGATAGTGAACAGGTTTCATCTCAGGTTTTACTTGCAGCAAAACACATTAGTAACTTTTCAGTACACCTCCATGTTAACCTTAGTCTGTTAAAATAAATACGAGTATAATGTGCATGACCCCCTCTCCCCAATACAGAAGTGATAGGTTTGAAATGTGTGACATGTCATGACTACATATGTTAGGAATTATTGTCATAATATGATCATATGCAGTGCTGAACAAAAGCAGGGGACACTCCTTTTTGAAGCCCCAAAAGTCTCCTCTTTGAAAAAGCTATTATTATTTCAAAAATAAAGACCCGAATGCTCGAAACACTGCTTGATGGAGCAATAAAATTGTCCCACCAAAAGCTGATTTTCAAGCAAAACAACAACACACACAACAAACCATAAATATCATTTGGAAATAGGCTCGTGATTTTCAGAGATCGAAATTAGCAAATTGAACCCACCACAAGGGGGCAGGTGTGAAAATTGCCGTAACTTCTTTTCCAATTCAGTTCCTATCACTGCATTCAGATTTGGTCACATGATTCTCCAGCAAAGAATTATTATGCAAATCTTATGTCATTAAGCAAGAGTGTCATCATGCCCACTTTGTTTTAGACTAAAAGAACCCTGTTCAGACTTCTTGAGGTGGTTTCTGAGATGTGTTCGAACTTAGTCAAGTTTCCGGAATTACTTTTATTTAAATATTTGCTTCTCTTCTTTGTTAAAAGCACTTTACATTCCTGTTTGATTCAATGCTGTTCCCTGGTAATTGTACAATTGTTCAAGTGTAGCACAACAAATTCAGTTCTATAAAAGAATATTAGGGTTCCATATTCTTGTCAAAGACCATGTCATAATGTTAATTTGCTTCATGAAGGTCCACAGCTTGATGCCTCTTTCTGTATAAAGAATCCTATCACTTCTTAGAATGAAGTAAAACCTGCATGGCTTTCCCACTGCTATCTCCTCACTTATTCCCAGTTTAGTACAGTTTCAAATACAATGGTTATAAAGAACATGAGTCATTTTAGTAGGCATTGTTCACTAAACAAAATCAACTCAATTATAGTTGAGTGCATGCCCCAAAGGAAGCCCCAGCACCCAAATCCCTAATGCTACAGCCTTAAATACACTGGATATTCAATTAATCCTTCAACTCACCCAGACAGACACACTATGGAGCAGCTCCTAAAGCCTATTGCCTCAGAGAAGCTGGTAAACACTTCGTTAAATTGACAATTACGATTATTCTAAAGTCAACTTTATTATATAAACTTCAGGAACAGAAATTAATTTAATATTTGACCGTGACAAAACAAAACCCACTAAAGCATATACTGATGAAAGAAACGGAAAAAAGAAGCAGAAAGTTTCAGCTACTATTCAATTTGGCAAACAAATTTAAAACTGCACAATATCAAGTTTCCTGTGCATATCGATTGCATTAGATTTTTAGATCTTTTTAAAGCCCAAGAAAACTACAGGAGAACTTTCAGAACAAGTAAATAGGATGCATTGCATCATTTCACATCATCTAAACTTAGATACACAGTACTTCAGACCTACTGTAATCTAGTTCATAAAAATTCTCTACTGCCCTGAGATACTATCTACTTTTTTACCCAAAGAAGTAACTTACATGTGCCAAGGGTACAAAGGACGTCGCAAAGAATGCTTAGTTTCCAATTTATGGCAGCTGTAAGGTGAGCCTATCATAGGATTTTCTTGTGAGAATATGTTTGCAGGAAGTTTATATTTTGCCTTCCTTTGAGGCTGAGAGAGAGAGAGAGAGAGAGAGAGAGAGAGAGAGAGAGAGAGAGAGAGAGAGAGCAACTCGCCCAAGGTCACTCAGTGGGTTTCTGTGACCAAGTGGGAATCCAAACTGTAGTATCCTAGTATTATAGTCCAGTGATCAAATCAGTGCTGTACTGAAAATACATGTATTTCTAACACGTAATGTTAGGTCCAACTTCTGAGTGTAAAAGCATGTTCAAAAGGAAATGTTTAACTGCAAAGTGTACTATGCTTTTGTTTAACACACTACAACACACTCACACATCCCACTATGGGCATTCCCATCTATACAGATCCACTAAGGGCAGAGAACATTGGTTATCATGTACATAGTCTTAATTGTGGAAAGATGCAGTAAGTCAAAAAACAAACAAATGTTATAATTGCTTGTCCTCTACTACAAAACTTAATTAATTAATTAATTTGCAAAGGGGACTCAGGGCGGAACACACATGTATATGGCAAGCATTCTGTGCTAGGACATAAAATAACTATAAAATAACTATAAATATACACAAACACTCAAATCAGTTATATCTTCTTTAAAAGCGGGTGTTTAAAACCATCTCAAAACGCCATGATGGCTCAGGTAAGCTGAGTGGGTTTCCTATTATTTCAGTCTGTCTGGTTACTATAATGAATAGTGCATTGCAGACTGTACGTATTTTATGTGTTTGTTATTGCTGTGTTCTAATACTGTTATTATGTTTAGAAAACATTATTGGAAAGTAAGAAAATACACAGATAGGGTCAGGTACAGCTTTTTTCATATGCTCATGAAGACACATACAATTTGAAGTCTAGAAGAAGTAATAGAAGTAAAGTTCACCATGCAGCCCAAAACCACTTTATTGTAGCGAAGGTTCTTCAAAGTAATATTGACAAAAGCCTTCTTCTCATTAACACTGTAAATATGTGCCAGGGCTATACTATTTCCCATTGGAGGGTAAGAAATGCAAGACTGAAAGCTCTTCTGCATGTAAAAAATCCCCTGCATGTTGAACTCAGCTTGCCAAGGTGAAAGGTTCTAGCTGAATGTTCACTTGACAGACCAATTTTCTATTTTCAGGGAATTTGTTTCTTTCTTTCTCTGCAAAGCATTGCGGAGGAAGTATAATTTTCTTCACTTAGTTGTGGTCATTTTCTTACAACTCAGTTTATATGCTTCATTTTACTTTCAACACCCCTATGTTATTCTGCTCAGCTTGACCTCCCCTGATCTTATAAGTGCCCAGAGTATTTTGGACAAGTATTATATTGGCTGATCATTGTGTCTGCTGATCATGTATATACCTATGCTCCCACTGCAAAAAAATGTTTCTATGTGATCTAGTGCTTATTGTTTCTTTAGTTTAGAAGAAATGTGTTTACAAAAGCTCATAATAGGTTTCCTAAGTGTCCTTACAGTGTTTACAAGTTAATAATATGGCTGTCAAGGTAGGTGTACTTGGCTCTGCCCTTCCACAAGGCACTGGCTGCCACTGGGAAAGGGGTTGTCCTGGCTCCAAACTGTTCAGTGTTTGGAGCCAGTAAGAAAAAGTACTTTGAATGGTTCCTGAAATTAAAATGAAAATAAGTGCAAATGGAAGATAATTGGAGTAATATATGCTGAACCGCAAGATTCAGAGGTAATTCTTGCACATAGCATTTGTGCTTGTATAAATTTCTAAATGCTTTCTAAAAGCATTCCCATGTAGAACATCTTTTAGTAATCCAGTCTGGATTACTGGACCATGATTGGGCATGTGAAATATTTAATGACTTGGCTCTCTAGAGATGGTATTTGAACAGCCTTTATATCAGGCTAGTAGATCAAGCCATATAGGCATTTGGTGTTAAAAACCCCCCCTCATTCTCTCACACACGCATACTCACAGGAAATATGCTTTTGGAATTAACCCAAATCTTTAGTAGGTGTTACACAATCAATAAAGGAATAATTCTTATGCCCTGTTTGTGTCACCTGTAATTGTGCAAACATGGTCACAATGATCTTGCCTTGACATCACGACTTCTGACCAACTATTGTGCCTTTCTAGGTAGAGAAAACACTCTTTAATAATGGGGAACATATGTCAGAATCTAAGGAAACATTAATTCATATAATTTGCTTGAAGTATAGAAATCTGCTTTCTTCAGCTACATCTTGAACTACAAGAATTGAAGCTTTTTGTATAAAGATATACATGGTGCAATGAACAAATGAGAACAACAAAAGGGTTCTGAGAGGTTATGTTCCATGTCATAGCATGTCATGTTTCATCAAAAATTTGGCTAGCTTTTTGAAATAAATGTGAATTCTACCCTTTTTCATTTCTGCGGAGCACAGCTGTGAACACTTATACGTTAAGTGTTTTATGATTTTCATGATTTAACGCACAATGTATATTGTATTTTGTTTGTCTTATGTTAATGTGGCATTGAATTATTGCCAGTTTGGAAGCTGCTGTGAGTTCCCTTCGAGGTTGAGATAGAGCAGGGTTAAAAATACAGTAAATAAATAAATCAACACCCAGCTTCTTTTTCCATCTTTCCATTTTTGCTACCTTCTCAGATTCCTCCTGTAGGATTCCCCCTCTGTAGCAATTCCTAGGCTCTACTGTCTACCAGACTTCATTTTATGATCTTAGTCGCTCAAAGCAATGGCAGAAAGAGTTCCTTAGGGCAGTGTTTCCCAACCAGTGTGCCGTGGCACACTAGTGTGCCGTGAGCAACCATCAGGTGTGTCGTGAGCAACCATCAGGTGTGTCGTGGGAAATTGGCACTCTTCCCCCTCCTAGCAGCTCTTTCCCTCCCCAAAGATCCTCCCCGAGGCAAAGGAAGGGCTCTGCCGAATGCCAGGGCCAGGCCTGCCTTGAGGAAGCCTTCAGGAGCCTCAACTCAGTATGGGTCCAGCTCCCGCTCAGGGCTGCTTCAGCCTCCTGATGCTCCCAGGTTCGCTCATTGCCCAATTCACCGATGTGGAGCTTCCGACTTTGGCTGTTCTCACAAGAAATCCAAGCCAACGCTAAAATGCCAACTCAATCACTTCCGCACAGTGCTCTGCTTTTGCGGAGGGAGGCAGCGAAAGAGGCCACACAGATCTATGAAACTTATAGAGTCTATAGGGGTCTATAAGGGTCTGTAGAAAAAGCGCTATGAGGAGCGGCTTGAAGAGCTGGGCATGTTTAGCCTGAAGAAGAGAAGACTGAGAGAAGACATGATAGCCATGTATAAATATGTGAGAGGAAGTCATATATATGTTGTGTTCATCGAAACATGCCCAGGTTTCACACTGAGTGTATAAATACTGTACATTTTAAAACATATTAACTATATGTATTATTGTGTTAGAGTGTCATTTTGTGTCATTTTGGTTGGTGGTGTGCCCCAGGATTTTGTAAATGTAAAAAATGTGCCGCGGCTCAAAAAAGGTTGAAAAACACTGCCTTAGGGTGACCACAGTTTTTGTCGTGGGCCTTCCAGTTTTATTTGACTTATGGTAAATCTAATGCAGGCATGGGAGAAGTTTGGCCCTCCAGGTGTTTTGGACCTCAATTCCCACAATTTAGATTAGCTGGCAAAATGGCTGAGATTCCTGGGAGTCAAAAATGCCTGGAGGGCCAAACTTTGCCCATGCCTGCTCTAAAGTCACAATGACATTGTTCACGGGATTGCCACCCTCTGAGGCTAAGAGCTCATCACTTGACTAAGGTTGCTAGTGGGTTTCCAAGACTGAGCAGGATTTAAACCCTGGTCTTCAGCATGATAGTCCAATGCTCTAACCCCACTACACCACACTAGCTCACAGAAAAGAACAAAGCAATGCTGCCATAGTCCTTTCTGATAACCTGATTTATTAGTGATGTAGCAATGTCATTACCTAAAATGGAGGAGAAGACTTCATTAATATTTAGTGCATTACAAAATGTGTTGTTGTAGTAGTATGGAAAAGTTGAATGTAATAGAATGGATATATATCATAACTTGCAATTTTGAGTACTTAAAACGGGTTGTTCACTCAGTGAAGCCATTTTGGGTTATATTACTCCTGCTAGATCTATACATACTGCGTATAAGTGCTAGAATTTTCTGTAATTTGTTATTCTGCTTAGCGCACAACGGACAGTGCAGCAAACATGCGGCTTCTACTTAAATGGAACTCTATAAATCTTTCAGTCCAGTCCAGCATCGCAGATGCAAAAGGGAGAATCTTGTCGAAGGAACTGCTTGTAATGGATGCAGTGAAACACAATACATTGTATGCCATGGTTAAATATTAATATGCATAGGCAGTGTTTAAAGCTCACGAATGAATCTTACTGAGACTGAAATTTCAAAGCGCTAGCAAGGTTTCATAATGAGGCTCCTGGATGTAGTCAGGTCTGTCTTATCAAAAGCAGTCACTCTTTCGTGAACTATATCAACAATTAAATGAAAACGTATTTCTTGAAAAGGTTTTGCCGACATGGAATACTAAAGAATTTAGACTAAAGGGTCTTCTCGGGTCCTTCTTAATTACCTAGAAATGTAACTGTGGTCTTTAATAGGGAACCAGATTGACCATTTCTATTTTTCACTCTCTTTTCATCATTTAAAACCATACAATGTCCACTTTTCAGCCATTTCCATTAAAGCTAATAAGGATATCTGAATAAGAGGTGTGGTTAATGTTAAGATTACTTTTCCTTATAGTGACCTCCACCTGTACGAATCAATTTTCTCAGCTGATGAGGAAGAAACTGATCCTGTTTATCCATTGGAACATAGTATTTTGGAGCTGAAATCCACATGGAAATTGTGATTTATGAGTTAAAACTACCGTGTTCATCGTCGTGTGGAATCCAGTATTCTGTTTCCTATGCCTCATGCTTGCAAACTCTTAAAACTGGGAGTGTGAAGTTTAGATCTTCATTTTTCACACATAATTTTGTTTTACTGCCTCTCTAGTATGTCTATTGAATTGAGCTTCGTCCAAATGGAAAATACCATTGCTCTGTATCTAAATTATTTACTGTTTATTTCTGGGTTTGTATCTTATTTGTTTGCAAACATGTGTGCTGTTATCAGTCAAGGTCTTTTAATTGATAAAGTGTTCCGAAAACTGATTTTGAGAAGTTAATCTATAGATGTCATGACAAGGACATCATTTTATTTTTTGTTGGAGAGCAGTATGACTGATTGTCTGTAGATGTTTCTGACACATCCTGTCAGAAAGGGTTATTTTATCTGAAACCAGTATGGTTACAGATGAGAGTGGGTCTGAAAAACATTTTTCTCTTTTACTGGCAACATCCATCACCTCCTTAATTACTGTAGTTTTCAGGTAGGAAGCACATTCCTCCTTATGGTCCCTCAAGGGAGCTGATTGTCGCTGATGTAACCAGGCAGTGCTGAATTGACATGGAGACTAATAGGATTAATTTACTGGATTGAGGACACACCTATGCTTTGGGCAGAAATACACTACTTTAGCTTGGAGGCATTTTTTAAAAGTTTATATTCCTGGCAATTGTGCTGAGACTAGCAGTGCTAAATTGAGCATAGTGGTAGGGCTGAACATCCCTTGTATTCACATTAGGTTTTAGAGCCGTTTTTGTTGATCAGCTTTATAGGAACATACTTCACAGCACGTAAACGTTTGCCTTCTGGCCACTGAAATAAATATCTCTTCTATTTTTATTAGAATTATGAAATGTATGGATTTTTGTGTAATTTTATCCCCCACGATTGTGTGGTGGCATTAAATGTTCGACATGAAAAGGAGAAATTAAAAGAAGAGAAATTAAGAGTCTCATGATTTTTAACAGTATTTGTCCACTTTTCATTCAGTCTCAGTGCCTTATGTCAATTTGAAAGGCCTTGCTAGCTAAAAAACATGTACAAGTAATGAGAAGCTTTCATTACATTTCCATTATGATGACCTAATCACTGATCCAGGCTTCGTTTCGTGGCATTTTATAAGCCTTATATAATCAGTTGAGCAAGTGGATCAGTTTCAAAGAAACATACAAAAGTGGCAGAGTGAACTATTTATTTATTTATTTACTATATTTATACCTCGCCCTTCTCGACCCCAAAGGGGACTCAAGGGGGCTTACAGCAGAGGCAAAATTCAATGCCTTAAACAACCCAACAATTGAATAACATTTAGTTACAAATCTAAACAAAGTTAAAAGCAATTAAAACATAAACAATAAAATCACATTATGCAGTCAAGGTCAGGCCATTTCAGTGATTGTTACACATAAATCCAAATCATCTATTTCACTGTGTTGGTTGCCATGTTTTCACCTTTTTTTCCTGAAAGTCAGGAGGGAAGGGGCTGATCTAATATCACTGGGGAGGGAGTTCTATAGCCGAGGAGCCACCACTGAAAAGGCCCTGTGTCTCTTCTCCACCAACCGCACCAGCGAAGGAGGCGGGACCGGGAAAAGGGCCTCTCCAGATGTTATCAATCTCTGAAATGGTTCATAGGGGGAGATATGTTCACACAGGTAAGCTAAGCCGGAACCATTTAATTAAAGGTATAAAGAACATTAGTGTTCTTTAGCTATATTTGCTGTTACAGTCAGTTCTTTGCTATTACATTCAAGTGTGCTGTAGAATACCTGGGGGGAAATTGGTAATATATATGATTTTTTTTAGTGTGTGTGTGTGTGTGTCTATGGATGAAGTAATGTTAACAGTCTCTGAGAAGTGTCAAGCCAAGATTCTGAATATTCTGTATGGAAACATTAAGAGAAATGTGTACATAATTACCTATTCAGTTCGTATTGCTTTGTTCATTTCCAGCCATAACCAACTTCAGATTTTCTATAATAAATTAAAAAGCATTTGGGGAGGGTTTGCAGATATAATGTTTTAGAAATTTAGTAATACTGCCTGTAGCATTCAGTTTAGATTAGGAGTTAAGGAATGAATTTGATTTTTATGTGCGCCTCTGTGTGTTGTTATACTAGTCTTTTTCCTAATATAGGAACAGCACGGAGGATCCAAAAATCACAATTTGTGAAGCATTTAGTAATTATGAGAAACAGGTTTTTTTGTCTTGGAGGAAATGTGTATATATTTACACATTTAATGTTATTGTTTAACGTGCTGGTTTTGATTGCACAATCTGGTAGAGGCAGTAATTACATAACCTGATAATAGCAACAGCATTCGTTTTTACCACGGATGGGTGATATTGACTTCCTGAGACACAGTACCACTGCATTGGCACTCATTTGAAATTCAGGCCCAAGGGTAAAATCTACTATCCATAAATGATGCAGGAGTGGGTGGCTCTTACTTCTCTGCTAAATACATTGCTAGCTTCCCCCTGGCAGGTGTAAATTGGTCAATTAATGTGATCCTGCTGGGCACAGACATAGGCATCTGTTATGCCATCTACCAACCATGAGATCCAAACACTTGTGGTATTTTCCTCCTTCAATTGTTCTCTTACTCATAAGACAGGATTTTTTTCCCTTATTCACCTGTTTTTTTTCTTATTCACCAGTAGCTATTTTCCAACCTAGTCAGAACAATGTGCTTTGCATTCTTGTTTATAAATGTTAGATTGATGGAAACCGTGCGAGGAAAGTATATCCTTAATTGCCATATCCTTCCTTGGATCATCAGACTGCTGTAAGATGTGTTACTATGACCTGTTCTGAAGCCTTTATTTTTAAAAGTGGGGGCATTATTTGCAGAAGTTACAAATAATGAGATTTTGTCAAGATGGCCAAATACTGTTCACACTTCCTGAACCCACTCAATGACTTGCGGCAGTTTCTCTTATCAGGGGTTCAGTAATGCCTGAATTGTGTTGAAAGAAGAAAACTGCAGCAACAGAGGGAACCACGGTCCATTTCCCTTCACCAGTCTCTCCACACAAAAATTATACCTGGGGTCAAAAGTGAGTCTTCCACAAACAGAAATGCTCTACCTATTAATCAAAGACTTTTAAGGCACTTGAGGGAGGAATGAAGAAAGGCATCTTTTGCTTCTAGACTAGCCCCTCTGTTTTGGGGAGTTGTAGCTTGGTAAGTCACCAGCACACATTGGCAGAGAAGGCTAAATTACTTTTGAAACTACAACTCTCATCATTCCATGGCTGTTAAAGTGATGCTAAACTGCATTAATTCTACAGTGTAGATGTGCCCCTAGATTCTGGAACTCCCTTCCATGGAGGACCAGTTGGCATTCCTTCTGCTTTCTTACTGCGAACAGGTGAACACATTTTTATTCAGGCTGTCCCTGAATTTTAATTATGAAACAGTAGTGTGTGGCTAAAGTAATGTACTGTAATTTTAACCCGTTACTGGAAATTGCGTTTTAAATATGTTTGTTTAAAACCATTTTAATGATGATTTAAACATATTTTTTAAAAAACTTTTGTAAACTAATGGTTCAACCTGGACCTGCCCAACAGGCGCCCTGCGGGCCGCATACGGCCCGCCACCCCTTTGGATGCGGCCCGCCTACCCTCCTGCAAGAAATCAGCTGGTTTTTTTATTTTAAAAAATTGAATTTTTTTAAAAAAATGATTTCTGGGGGGGTGGGGCCGCTCACGGGGGGGCTTTCGCGGGGTGCGGGGTCGCTCACGGGGGCGGGGCCAATTGTGGGGGCAGGTGTCCTGCATGGCCCGCCCCTTTTCGGCAGGGCTGGGTGACGTCAGGCGTGGCGCCGGTGGCGAGGAGGAAGAGATGGAGGCAGAGGCCTCGGCTTCCCTCCACCTCTTCCTCCTCGCTGCCAGCGCTGCGCCTGACGTCACCCAGCCCTGCCAAAAAGGGGCGGGCCACGCAGGACACCGGGCATGCGCGGCAGGGAGGGAGGCGGGCCGGGGGAGCGGCGAGGCACCCTCCACCATGTCCCTGGCTGCAGCAGCGCCCGCGCCCGGGAGCTTGCCTTCCTTCTCTGAAGGAAGAGAAAGGAAGGTAAGCTCCCGGGGCAGCCGCTGCAGCACCCAGAAACATGGCGAAGGGCGCCGAGCCGCTCCCGCCCTGCCACGCATGCCCGTGAACGGCCCACCCCGCAGCGGCCCCCCACGAGCGGCTCCACCCCCGAGCACCCCCTCACAAGCGCCGCGCCCCCACAAGTGTCCCCGCCCCCCGGGTGTGGCGGAGGGACCCCGCCCTTTGGTGGCCCCCCCAGGCGCCTTCGTGGGCCGGGTGGGAGAGGCCGTTAACCTCCCAGAAGGGTAAAAAAGCAGCGGAGATGAGCTGGGTCGCCAGGCAAGTTGAAGCCTGGAAAATGTGTAAACACTGGGATTTAAAGGGGAAGTAGTAAGGGAGGGATACCTTTGCAACTTCCCTTTAAATCCCAGTGTTTACATTTTTCCAGACTTCAACTTGCCTGGCGACCCAGCTCATCCCCGCTGCTTTTTTACCCTTCTGGGAGGCGCAGCGGGACCAACTTCCTCCGCCGCCCCCTCAGCAGCCCGAACTGCCGCCTCAGCAGCCGCCACCGCGCCTGGCCTTGCTGAGCGGCAGGAGCGTCGCGAAGCTGTGGCTGGGCCTACGCGGGAAGCGGCGGAGGAGGAGGGGAGTGAGGGAAGTAGGAGGCAGAAGAGGAGGAAGGGAGCCTGCTCCTCCTCCCTGCCCTGCCCTGCCCCTCACCCCCCGCCGTGGAAAAAAAATATTCAAAAAATAATTTAAAAAATATTTTTTTAATCTTAAAAAGCAGAGATATCTTGCAGGAGGGTAGGGGGGTGTAGGGAAGGGGCTGGGGGGCTGTATATGGCCCCCGGGCCGCCAGTTGGACAGCCCTGTTCTGAGAGGTCTGGTCCTGAATGGGAGGGAAGGGGGTTGAAAGATAAATAGAATCATAGAATTGGAAAGGCCATCCAGTCCAATGCCCTGCCATGCATGAATCCACAATCAAAGCACCCCGATAGATGGACATTCAGCCTCTGCTCAAAAACTTCCAGAGAAGGAGACTTCATCACACTCCATGGCAGCAGCATATTCTATTGCCAAACAGCTCTTACCATCAAGAAGTTCTTCCTAATATTGAGGTTGAATTTTTTTTCTTGCAATTTGAAACTATTGCGCTGTTTCAAAGCAGCAGAAGCCAAGCTTGCCCCTTCTTTGGTGTGACATCCTTTCAAATATTTAAACATGGCTATCATGTCCCCTCTCAGCCTTCTTTTCTCCAAGCTAATCATACCTAGCTCCTCAGATTCAGTGCTACCTCATCAGCTGAGCTCTGGACTTCTCTTCAATTTGTTTCCCATAAGATAATCAGTTATCATGTATGATTGTTGTTCAATAAATTGTTAATTCAATAGAAATTTTAGAGATCAAAGCAAATGGAGTAGGGTACGACCTTCATATCCATGAGACTCCACCCACCTTCATAGGGTTTTTCCAAATGATTCTATGGTATGCTTCCACAAGAATTTACTCTACAACTGTGCCAGCAAAGTCCTAAGAGGGATATTTCTCTAGGAAATTTCTGATCCTCCAGAACAAGACTATGGTAAAAGCCACTTACTTCATTAGGGTTTGCGGTTATCCGTGGTCTCCTGTTTTCATAGTAAGTTTATGAACATACCCCTTCCAGCTATGTATCAATCCATTTCCCTTATTCAGGATCAACTTCTTAATCATTCAATACAACTCTGGTTCCTCTTGTGGTTCTGCAGGACGTTTGACAAGGTGCCTTCTCTGGCATGTATTTCCTTGGTCTCGTGCTTATATTTAATCAGAAGTGATGAAAGGATCTGACAGCTGTGGAAAAAACACTTTCTGCCAGCATCAGCTCTGTAGATAAAAAGTTTCCTTAATTCCCAGCATGTTCCAGATAGTAATATTTCTATAAGGCAAAAAAAAAACCCCTCCTTGGATATAAGTATCACATGCATAAAGGCAATTGGCAGCCACATAGGAATACATATGAGAGGCTTATAACTGAATCCGAGCATTGGTCCTTCTATCCTAGCATTGTTGACTTTGGCTGGAAGTGGATGTCCATAGTTCTAGGCAGGATTTTTTCTGGCCCTATTGAAAGGTCCTGAGGATTTTAGCAGGAGACCTTGTGCATGAAAAGCAGATGTTCTCCCACTGAGGAAAAACCCCTTCCATTTTGCAATATCTATATATAATTCTATTTCAAAAAAGGGCCAATATAATTATTTGTATGTTTTGAAAACAGCTTGTTTCTCTGCTGTTTTGGCAGCACATACACTAAAATAGGAATGAGATCAAGAAGATTAGTATACCCTCTGTACGAGGATGACATGCAAATTTGAAAAGCATTTCATATTGAGAGAGAGAGAGAGAGAGAGAGAGAGAGAAGAGAGAAATAAAAACCACTGTTTCCATTTCAGTGTGTATAGAAGCACTAATGCATGTAGATGTTAGGATTATTGCAGTGCAAAAATAAGGATGTTGATGGATTATTACATCTGGTTTTTAGATCTGTGAAGCAATTTTTCTCCCTGGAGAAAAGGCTGCTGTTTGAAATATGTTGCTGTGGTTCCCTCCTCCCCTTCTATTTGTTTGAACCCCGGGCCATATTACCTAGTTCATGAGAGGCCATAGGAAGAAATCAATAGAGACTTGTGCTGGATATATTTAAGAACTACCGCCAGTCAGATTAGATCAGTGGTGCACAACATGAATTACTCTCAGGGTTACTTTTATATTTTTATCAACTCAGAAGGGCCACACGGCTGCATTAGCAGTAGAAAAGCATTTTCCTTGCATCTTTAACCCATCCTGTGTCAATCCCTTTTCTTTGATGCATTCTATCACATTGTTCTTTCTGCAGCCCTACATTTCAGCTAGCTTCCTTTCTCATACAGTCTTATGTGTCCCTTTGTACTCTATCTTCAAAATAAACAGAGCCCTCCTGGATATGTCAAAAGTCTGTCTAACTGAACATTCTGTTCCCATTGTGGTTAGTCAGGTATCCTCAGGAAGCCCATGGGCAGAGCAGGAAGGTCATGGCCACTGTCTACTCACACCATTCCTATTTGCAAAAACCTCCATCAACTTAATTATTTCAAGTACTTCTAGTGTCTGCAATCATTATGAAAGCACAACCACCAAATGGCTGATCATGTGCATTTTCTACACAAATTTTACAAATGCCTTGGGGTTTTTTTTTAAAGGGAGGGATTTTGCAATGACCCAGGACTGTTTACAGATAATGGCTATGTCTTTGTGTGATATGTGATTTTATGTGCTGTGTTTAATAATGTTTAATTTTTTTATCAGGGGAGGGTCAATGTTGATATTTTATACTGTTTTTTTTTATCGATGGATTGAGTTGTTGCCAACACTGTGAACTGCCCTGAGTCCCCTTCGGAGTTGAGAAGGGCGGTATACAAATACCGCAAATAAACAAACAAATAATTTAAAACTTCACTTACAGGGAATTGATCCATTGTAGCAAAAGTGGACAGAAAGACTCAAATTGCTTGCCTTCCATTCATGTCTGTTGTTTGGCATTTTGGAAGGGTTCTGGCTGCTTGAGTCCTTTGCAAAGCAAATAAACCAGTTCTTCTAACCACTGTTCTCTTGTAAGGGTGCACCTGCACTGTAGAATAATGCAGTTTGACAATATTTAACTGCCGTGGCTGTATACTTTTACAATGACTTTAGCCTTCTCTGCCAAAGAGTCCCAATACCTTACCAACCTGCAAATCCCAGGATCCCATAGCATTGAGCTATGGCAATTGGTGAGGTCAAACTGCATTAATTCTACAGTGTAGATACACCTCTAACACTCACTTTCCCATCTTCCTGACCAATTTTCTTTTTTATTCTTTATTTTCATTTTTAGTTGTTTTTCTGTTCCTCAGACAAACTTGGTGACCTGGTCCCCCAAGTAGTTCCTTTGGTACCCCCTTTTTTCCTCCTCACTGTCTTCTAAAGAAACAACACAGATTTATTTATTTACTTATTTATTTACTTTATTTATATTCCGCTCTTCTCACCCCGAAGGGGACTCAGAGCGGATTACAGTACACATACTTTGCAGACAATCCCTGCAGTTCAACAAATGAAATATATAGACGAACATACAACACATAGACGAACAGAGGCAAACTTCTGGCCACCAGGGGGAGCTGACACACTCCTCATCTCTCATCATTTTCCAGCGTCCCTTTGTTGTTTCTTCTGCATTCCTCAGCGATTCTTGGGGTTCTTTTTATGGCCTCATAAATCAGTCAAAATTTGCCTCCCCACTTAATGTACCTTTATCTCCTACTTGACAGATGCAACTGTCTTTTGGGCTGCAAAAGTCGACAGCAGGCAACACTTGAGGTCGAGCACCCACCTCAACCCGGGCAGGCCTCGAACTCATGACCTACAGACCAGAGAGATCTTACGCAGCTGACACTTAGCCAGCTGCGCCACATTCCTGGTGCATATTCTGTTCTTGTTTTAATTCTTGCAGCGTATGGTTGGTGATAAGCAGAAGATGTTATGAAGCTTCTTGGATAACAAAGAACGCTGAGTCTTCAGTATAAAAAACTATTCTTTTACTCACACACAATAATCCACCTCACTCTACAGCACAATCTCTTCCAACACGCGACAAGGACAGATAGCATGGCTTTTATACAAAACGCCGAGGGACGCTGGTCCAGACGTCCTTCGTCACTTCCCACTCTACATAACCTGCTGGTTAACCCTTTCTGCTCCAGCAGTGTACATTGCATCTTTGCTCTGAGACAGCACCAGATATATACATACACAAATTCACATTTCATTCCTATGATACACTCTATCAATTCCAACATATTCATCTAACAATAAAGCTATGTGAATGAATACAACACAATGCTAATTCCCAATACGGCTGGAGGTACTGTGACGACAGCAAAATGGTTGTTTCGCATTGAGATGCTTCCTCAGGGTGCTCTAACTTCAGACCGCTCCTCCCTGGGTTTGTAGTCCATTAACATCAATAAAGGTTTTGACGAGAGGTATTCGCGTTTCCGCACTACAATGACATCACTGAAGCAAAAGTCCTCCCGGGCTGAAAGCTGTGTGACACATATCTTACAGTTCTAATATTTCTTCCCCTAAGACAGCAGGGATTTCAGTTTTACTAACTGTGACAGAAGGAATGACACCCACCCTAAAAAATTCTGACAACCAAATTTACTAAAGCATATTGTAAACTTCAGCATTAAGTAGAAAACCTCAAAAATCAGGAAAATCCCTAGAAAAAAATAGTGAATCAATGACAAAACAAATTAATCGGTGATACTCCGGTTTCTCTTCAGATCGTATAAATCTTTTGCCTTTTACAAATTAATCGGTGAAATAATACCAAGCAGTGGACATTACACACAGCTTCCTATTTGTGATTTAATAGCCACCCGAGTTTTAACTAAACTAGAATAAAAGAGCTTAGGAAGAAAGAGAAGATGGAAAACATGGTCCTGTCTTTTTGTCATGGCTACTAAATAGTGAGCTAACTAGTCTAGGAGCTTAATGTCCAATCCAGTTTTGTCTTTCAGTTTCTGGACTTAACACCTGACAAAAAACTGAAGATGTCATCGTGTTGCAAGTTTAGTATCTGTTGTTACTTATTAAGTGATGTTAGTATGCATGGCGTATGCTTCCAAAGTAGTAATTTTTAATTTTATTCTTTCCAATTTAATATGAGCTTTTTAATAATGTAGGACTTCAGAGACAGAAGCAGTGCATTTGCATATGCCAACTACACACCATCAGGTTTGTGTCTTTATACATCCTGTGCTTCTGTATCAAAGCCTGTTTTGTTGTTTTTTTATTTAATAGAACCCAAAGGTGCGCTTGGCACATCACAGAAGGCATAAAGAGACACAGCCCCATGCACTGAAAAGCTTGTACTCTAAATTTAGGATTGACGTAATGTGTTTGGATGAGAAAAAAAAAGTGCTTATGTGTGTGCATGAAAGAGAGAGCATTGCAGGAAAATAAGTTGCTTACTGATTTGGAGAAAAAAAACCCCTACTACATATGATGACTTAATAGGGGGGAAAAACGGTTGGTGAAAACTATTGCAGTTAATTGACTTGTAATAACTTAAAAGAGTAACATCTTGCAAGGGAGATTGGACAATCAGAGAAACGTTCGAACCTGTTCGGCTTTGGAAAGGCCATTTCTTGACTCCATCTGTGAGAGCAGCTGTCAGGAAAGAGAAGATGGGCCCCAAAGCAGTTAGAGGTGGACTTCTAATGTTATAGGAAAAGAAGTGAAAAGTTGTAAAGCTGTCCGGGAACAAGACTTTAATAAGATCCTCTGGTCCTGTATCCGACTTCACAGAACACAATTTCTTTCTTTGAAGGGATATCAGAGGACAGTTCTCTGTTTCAGGGCATCCTCTGCTTGAAGGGTTGCCCATTCTAAGTCAGGTCTAAAGATCAAGAACTAAAACAAGACAGGAGAGCAGGGGTCTGCTGCAATTGGCAGCCAGGGAGTAACTGAGCAGACCGGCAGATGGATTGCTCACTTCATGTGTTCTTTACCCTATCTAGAGGTATTTTATTTCTATGGACATCATAGTAATTATTTCTGCCCATATAAATCACCATTTTCAGTTTTTATTGAGGCTCGTGCCGTCCCCTGTTTTAACATTGCGTAAATAGTCACCTTTAATGTATTTTGGAAGGATTTCATGGCTGGAATCACTGGGTTGTTGTAGGTTTTTCGGGCTATATGGTCATATTCTAGAAACATTCTCTCCTGACGTTTCACCTGCATCTGTGGCAAGCATCCTCCGATGCAAGGATCCTCACAGCCTCTGAGGATGCTTGCCACAGATGCAGGCGAAACGTCAGGAGAGAATTCTTCTAGAACATGACTATACAACCTGAAAAACCTACAACAACCCAGTCACCTTTCATTCCACCCATGCATTCTCCGTGACAAAGCCAGGAGTCTCCTGTGGTGCAATGGATTAAACCCTTTGCTCTTGACACGGAAAAAAAAGTGATGAAGCCATAGTAACATGTCTTGATTTGTCCATTTCCCCATCATGTTTGTTTGTCTATGCATCAGAGTAGGTAGATATTTTTCTCCTTAATTTGGCTGGTAATCTTGCTCAGTACTGAAATTTCAGGCACCTAGTCCCAAGGAAACTGTCATTATATATTATCATATTTTTCTGGCAGAATTATAGTACGAAGACATCTCTTCTATACAGTCTTGTTTCCACCTTATATCTTGGTGCCAATTTTGTGATGCTGCAAAGAATTCTGTGTCCTATTGCCAGCTTCTATGATCTTAGCAACATTTGATTGGTACAGTAGTCCCATGTGACATGCTCTGTGATGTCCTTGATCCAAATATCAGGTTGATGTTAATTAATCTTCATTGAAACTGACATTGTGTTTTGGCATACTTAAAGCCCAAGTCGCACCCTGTGATGTTCAGATATGGTGGTGGGAACACACACACACAATTGTATTTAATTCACAAAATTATTAAAAGCATTAAGAACCCCTGGTGGCCAATGGGTTAAGCCCTTGTGCTGGCAGGACTGCTGACTGAAAGGTCAACAGTTTGAATCTGGGGAATGGGGTGAGCTTCCATCTGTTAGCTCCAGCTTCTCATGTGGGGACATGAGAAGCCAATTCTCTCACATCAGAAGCGACTTGCAGATTCTCAAATTGCTCCTGACACACACACACACACACAAATTAAAACCATTATGTATTAAAAATGGGGGGCTATGGGTATAAGAAGTAAATCCTACTTGAATTTTGTGTTAAAACAAGGGTCTTTGATAACTCTTTAGATACTTATATGCAAATAAAATATTCTGAACAAAAATCCAAAAAAAAAACTCCTGATCCCCCAACATTTTGGATAAGGTGCACTCAATCTGAATATTCAGGGATAGAAGAGGATGTGTGCATCGTGTTTCTTCAGGAACTTAGAATGCGGTGTTGGGTACAAAATTCAGTTTTCTCAATAATTCTGGTTTCTGGCTTTAAAGCAGAATAGACATCGAAGGATCCTCCAAATTTGTTGTTGTGTGCCTTCAGGTGATTTCTGACTTAAGGCAAGTGTAAGGCAAACCTATCATAAAACCTTTGGCAAGATTTTTTTCCAGATGATTGTTTGCCTGGGTCTTTTCTTGCATTCCATAACATTATTGGCTCCAATGTTTATTTCTTTTGAAATGGAAAACAAAAACAGGTAAACCACTATGTTGATCTAACCCAGTGCTGTTTTTCTTTGACTGGCAGTAGATTTCCCAGGGCTTTTGGAAGGGATCCTTTTAACTGAAGGCACCCTAAATTAAATGTGGAGCTGTCTCTATGCAAAGTATTTGCTCTGAATTGTTGTCCCTCTCCAAATCTTGTTGTAAGGTTCATTCTGTTGAAAATAGTTGAACAAATGACTGTTTTATAGTAAGAAGATGCTGACTGTAGTCCTGCCACATCCATTGATCCTGTCTTCAGCTTTTAAAGCAGCAGAAGGCAATTGTCTTTTACCCAATGCTTCTTTACGCTGTTTCCCACCTTCTGCCATGACACAAAATTGATTATAATTGTTGGTAAAGAAAAAAAAAGAGTGGAGGAAGAATGGGCCAGGAACTTTGGGGCTAGGCCAGTACGTTTTCTTCCTCCTGTCTCAATATTTTGAAAGCTATAGTTGCAGTTCTATTGTGCAGGGGAAATGGGATGCAGTAATTTTGGTTAGTCCATCTGTGAAACACTGCTATCTTAGTTTGTGTTTACAGTTAGTTTCTACACCTGGGGACTAGGCAACTCAGAGCTCCTGTAAAGCTTAAACTTGTCCTGCCTAAAATCCAACAGATGTGCCATGGATGGCAGGAAGATTAGAAAGATGCGGAACGGGAGCTTTTAGGCAAGCTTTTCTTCTCTGTGCCAGTATGCCTCTCTTTCTCCAAAATATAGTATTTTTGATCTTTTAAAAGACTGAAATATAAAGTATCTGTCAACTCCCTATAGACTAATTTGTGGGCACGGCCAGAACTAGCGTAAAGTCCCTTGCAGGGAGAATGGAAGAGGCCATCTGTCAGTGCTGTTTTTAGTGGCTTTCCCAATGGTTTAGGTAGAATATCTTGTCCCTGATACCAGAGTGAAGTGGAGTATGGAATATAAATATTATTTTTTCCTTTAGAATACCAAAAGTACAGGTTAACTCCAATCCTGAAACTCTTCCTTTTCCCTATTGCTAAACTTGACTTCATTTGTTGTGTCTAAATGTATACAACTGCGGTTTGTTTTCCCCAATATTTCCCTTAGATATAGTTGTGTGATCATATAAATGCATTGTTTTGAAAGAGAGATTCAATTTTGAAGAATGCTCTGCTTTCTTTTTCAGGTAAAGATTGGGGGCAGAAGTCCAATTCTCTGTTTATTTTGAGGAGGAATTGTTTTCCTCAGCCATTACATAAGCAATTTGACTAAATAGCTGTTTTAATCAGGTTTAATGACGTCTCCTTCATGTGTAAGAGTCCATAAGATTTTCAAGTCTAAAGGTCTGTTGTAATTAGCTAGGTTATTAGATTTGTTTACAGATCACAAGGTATGGCTTTCCTTTGATAGCGGTGTATAGTTGACCTTTATTCTTAGTTAAAAGTTAATTAGGGAATACATAACAAAGTTACCTCTGTTGCTGATTGGGATATGTTACACACTGTGCATGCTTACTGAAGGGGAATATTAAAATATCCAGATTTAATTTATCATGGGTATCAAAATAACAAACTGTGTGTGTGTATCTGTCTTGTTGGATGAGGGAGCTGAAGGCAGTAAACTATACCTGACACAAAATTTGTAATATGGAAACATACTCATTTTTAATGTAAAAGGTAGGTTTGGGTTTATAATCTCACCCCCTCCCCTTTCTCCATATGGGGTGAAGTTTAATCTACCTCCTTAAAATTTGATCAAAGTGAAAATCTCTCTTTCAGCTAGGAAAGGAGCTCTCTCATTGATTCCAATGAGGTGATAATGACATTGGAGGCGATTTTCATCAGGACCACAGTTGGATCTAAATACTGTAAAGCAGGCACCTTCAGCCCTCCAGGTATTTTGGACTTCCGCTCCCAAAATTCCTAACAGCCGATAGGCTGACTGGGATTTCTGGGAGTTTGCACAAAACACTTGGAGGGGCAAAATTTGCCCATGCTTACTGTAGAGGCACAAGACCAATAATGCAAAACACAGAGCAAAAAATAAATCCACAGAGTTATCTAGTTTATCATTCAATGTATTTATGGTCATTCAAAAAATTATAATAATCACGTGGAACACTATTGTGGATATTAAATGCTGGAAGAGTATTTTTTCAAAATAATAGCCGCAAAAAACTCAATATATCAAGAAATTCAAAATTATAATCCGTATTATCTGGAGTTTGACACCACTTTAACTACCATGGCTTCTGGGATTTGTAGTTTCATGAGGTACCAGCACTCTTTGAAATAGAAAGCCTGACATCAATACCAGGAAATATTATGGAGCAGACCATTAAGGAGACAGTTTGAAATCACTTAAAGAGGAATGCTGTGTTCACTAAAAGTCAACATGCATTTCTCAGAAACTTGGGTCTTCAGAGAAAGGTGGTATAGAAATGTGCCTAAATAGATAAATTTAAAAAACAAGTCATGCCAGACTAATCTTATCTCTTCGATAGAGTTACAAGCTTAGTAGAGGCAGGGAATGCTGTGGATGTATCATATCTTGATTTCAGTAAAGCCTTCAACAAGGTTCCCATGATATTCTTGCTAACACACTAGTAAAATGTGGGCTATTAAGTGGATCTGTAATTTTTTAAGCGACCGAACCCAAAGGGTGCTTACCAATGTTTTCTCTTCATCCTGGAAAGAAGGATGAAGGTTCAGGGTTCGGTCCTGGGTCCAGTACTGTTCAACATCTTTATTAATGACTTAGATGAAGGTGTAGAGGGCATACTTATCAAGCAGGTGACAGAAAATTAAGAGGGATAGCTAATACTCCAGAGGACAGGGTCAGAATTCAAAATGACCTTAACACATTAGAGAGCTGGTCCAAAACTAACAAAATGAATTTCAACAAGAACTAATATAAGATAGTTCACTTAGGCAGAAAAAAAATGAAATGTAAAGATATAACACCTAGATCAACAACAGCTTATGTGAAAAAGACCTTGGAGTCTTCATGGAGAACAAGTTGAACAAGAGCCAAAAGAGTGATGCAGCAGCTAAAAAGCCAATGGGATTTTGGGCTGCATCAAAAGGAGTATAGTGTCATGGTGCCTCTCTATTTGGCTTTGGTTAAACATCACCTGGTATACTCTGTCCAGTTCTAGGCACCACAGTTCAAGGAGATATTGACAGTGGAACTCTCTGCCTCAGAGTGTGGTGGAGGCTCTTTCCTTAGAGGCTTTTAATCAGAGGCTGGATGGCCATCTGTCAGGGGTACTTTGATTGTGCTTTTCTTGCATGGCAGGGGGTTGGACTAGATGGCCCGTGTGGTCTCTTCTAACACTATGATTCAATTATTCTATCTTGCAAAACTTCCACACCCAGGATTCCATATCATCAAGCAGTGGCCATTAAAGTGGTATCAAACTCCATTAATTCTATAGTGTAGGTGCACCCCTTCCCTTTTCTTGAATACGGCATTAAAGGCAAAAATTTATGTAGCCTGCCAAATACATTGCAGCCTACATCTTCTTAAAGAGTAAGATACTGAAGTTTCAGATTGATAGTGTTCAGATTGATACAGGTGAGACTTCCTTTCTTTTCATCACTTAGGGTGTCAAAACAATAGTATTTTTTACAAACGGCAACTGTGATAATAAGATGATTAAGTTCTGATTCATCACACTGCCTCTCTAGTCTCTCAAGGTAGGGGAAAAAAAGGTTTCTAGGGAAGACACTATCTACCTTCTAAGCAGTCTTCTGTTGGAAGTGAAGCACTTACACTAATCAGGACAGTCTGAAAGCTGGATGAAATTATGTGGAGGACTATCTGTGAGAGCCAATGATTTTAACAAGTCTGAAATTCATAATGCAAAATTTATATCTATACGGCAATGTTCTCCTTGAATGCTTGCAGTTATGAATGATTCTGTATCATGAATAAATTGTATTCATTGTATGATAGACAAGAGTGCTTATCAGTGTGGAAAACAGGCAGGTAATTTGATGCCCTCCAGATATTTTGAACTGCAAAACCAATCATCCCTGACCATTGGCTATGCTGACTGGGGCTGATAAGAGTTGCAATATAAAATATCTATAAGGCACACGTTTGTGTATATGTGGATAAAATGGGTTCTTGGCCTAATCCAACGAGGATTTTCTGTGATTGTTTTGTTTAATAATGTATGTTGCGAATAATCTTCCCTTTCCACTACTCCTCTGCATGGCAGTTTCTGTCTTCTGTCTGTTTCGTCTTTGATGCCTGAGTTTCTCTTTTGTTAATGGGTTATTTTTGTATATTGCTGCTGGGTTACTAGCAAGCAGTGATTTTCAAATTTCCTTCTTTTTTATCCATCATATAGAAAGGACTGCTTACAGGTGGTTTAGAACAGGACTTCTTAAACCTTTCCACATATTACTCCTTTCATCCCAATAATGTTTATGGGACTCCAAATATATAGGTAAATAAAAAACAACAACAATTACTGCAGAGTCCACTGTAAGCACTGCAAGTTGTTGCCAACAGATTCACATAAATGTCTAGGTGGCATTCAGAAACCCGACTGTTGCAAAATGTTTTGATATCCCAATACTGCTCTAAGGAGACCACATTTGGGGGCTTGATCCTCAGTTTAAGAAGCAATGGTTTAGAAGGGCAGCAAGTTTACATATACAATCTTGCATCCTAGTTTCTCTCTCCCATCCCATTATATGTTTAGAGTAAGAAGGAGAGAATGTAAGAACAAGGATCACAGACGAGCCATTGTGGGATAATAGTTGTAAAACCTCAAAACAGACTATTAGCATAATTGGAATATATGAATTACAATTTCAGATTCTGAGAACTCAGTGTGTGAGAAAACATTAAGATGAGCACACAGTCCTCACTGTACCTAGTGTGTTCACAGGGAGGATTTAATTACCATTTTATAGTATAGTGTCTTCTTTCAGTAATTGATCTGACCTTAGTATTACATCATTTAAATAAGTAGATGTATCTGCTCTGTGAGACTCCAGTCAAACTGATGTTGCAACCATAAGCCTGTTTCCTAGATATTTTATGAAACAATGCTAATTGACTTCAGTAGCCAAAAGTTGTATGCAGGTAACAAAAAGCTACATTCCAAAATTCCAGAACGTCCACATGCCGCTAGAATTAATAGTGATCTAGATATCCAAGTCACTTCCCTGTTACAAATGTTCAAACATGCATTGTCAAACGTGTGTGTGTGTATATCAAATTGGTCCATTTCTCAAAGGGATGTTGTAGCATCATTGAGGCTGAGAGTAAAAAGTTGTTTGTATAAGCTCACATCTCCATCAGATGCATGGAGTGGAGTGCCAAAGGACACGCATATATATGTAGGTTGTCACAAGTAGGCGATCAACAATAATGCAAAACTTGTGTGGATCATGATGAGGTGAAAAGTTCAGTTTTAATTGAGGGACAAAGATGTGGAGAAAGACATTGTCTTTATCTCTCTCTGTTCAATTTTTGACTGGTGTTTGCGGATCTATTGAATTCATTTGCTTTGTTTTCCAATCTCTTGTTGTTGTTGTTGTTCAAGGATTGCTGTTCTGAGGTTTGACATGTAATATCCCAGGAAGATGGTTTTGTTACTTTTTTTATCTTCCCATTTCTAATGTCTAATTAATGTCATTATTATTTGTTGCAGAAACTGGCCAGTTTGCTCAATGCAAAGTTGAAGGCTATGTTTGACAAAGGATTGTATATGTTACCTTAGAAGGGGATTTTTTTCTTCGTGCCAGGAGTGACTTGAAAAACTGCAAGTCGTTTCTGGTGTGAGGGAATTGGCTGTCTGCAAGGATGTTGCCCAGGGGACACCCGGGTGTTTTTGATGTTTTACCATCCTTGTGAAAGGCTTCTTTCATGTCCCCGCATGAGAAGCTGGAGCTGACAGAGGAGCTCATCCGCACTCTTCCCGGATTTGAACCTCCGACCTGTTGGTCTTCAGTCCTGCCCACACAAGGGTCTAACCCATTGCGCCACCAGGGTCTCCTACATTAGAAGATGAGGAAATGAAATACTTCTAATATTGTGATGATTTATTTAGGCCCCATGGTGACATTTTCCAAGTAGATATGTGGGCAAAGCTTCCATCTGGATTTGTGGTACATCTCCCTATCTGTGTTGTGTGTACTGCTGTGATTAAAAAGTTGGAGACTGAAAGGCAAGTAAAAGCTTGCCACCAAAGAGCCCTTGAGAGGACAGTATCATTGCCTGATCTGATGAAGAAGACTTAGTCTGCTAAAGCTCATATTGCTAACTTGTTTCAGGTAGTTAGTCTCAAAGAGTCCTTTTCATAGTGATCCAGACTAATATGGCTATGTTGTTATAGTTGTATACTGGGTCCTGGACTGAATTCTGTGGCACTTCACTAGTCACTTTTTTCCAGGATGAAGAGGAACCATTGGTGAGCACCCTTTAACTTCGGTCACTTAACCAATTACAGACCTACCTAATAGAACGTAGCATTTCCTAGCCCACATTTGACTAGTTTGCTTGCAAGAAGGTAATGGGAGACTTTGTTGAAGGCCTTACTGAAATCAAGATATCCTATATCCACAGCATTCCCTGCATCTACCAAATCTATAACTATTGAAAAAAGAGATAAGATTAGTCTGGCATGACTTGTTTTTGAGAAATCCATGTTGACTTCTAGTAATCACAGCATTCCCTTCTAAGTGATTTCAGACTGCCTCCTTAATGATCTGCTCCAGAATTTTTCCTGGTATTGATGTCAGGCTGACTGGACAGTAATGGTTTGGGTCCTCTCTTTTTATGCTTCAACCTGAAAGCATTTACTGTGCAGCTAATTACCATCATCTTAGGTTATCACTCATGGCCAAGTATGATTGTCTTTCAAGTATAGGGTCTTGGTTGTGGCCCCATAGGCGACTGTAGAGACTTGCTCTTGATCCGCCTGTTCTTGATCTACATCCACTAGTTTTATCTTAGCTGTAATAGATGTATAGCTTCCTTACAGCAAAGGCTTTATTTCTTGAAATGTTGGGTGGGTGTGGGAGGGAATGGAGAGCAATGACAATAAGGTGCATGCCTTATGCTATCCCTTGACAAATGAAAAATCATTCAAAGTACAGAAAATTATTTTAGTGTAGAAAGGATCTCAGTATTGACAGCAGCACCTGAAGATTAGGAGGAGCTGTTTGTAATCCTAGAGGGAGCTGTCATGAACATTGCTTCATATTTGGAGCTGGAGAGTGTACTTACAATATCTATTTCTTCTATTGAACTTCCTGTCAACTGCCGGTGTATTTATGACCATAATGGACGTTCCAGCCTCTTGGCTGAGACAGAACAGTATGTATGTACATCCATATCTCAGCATTTTATTTTATATCTGGCAGGACCTGATGTCAGAAAATGTGAAATATTTGAATTGCATCTTTATTAGTTACAAAAGAGCCATCTGACACATCATAAAATATTCTTTCCTTGCAGGACAGTTATAGCACTAAATTTGGAGAGTGTTTTAGCTATATTTAGGTATATTGGATGGGAGCTATTCTCTTGGGCCTGATGACATCTGCCTGCGAAATAGAACTTTAGGCAAAGTTCTCTGATCAGCTTTTCATTGTGCGTACTTGAGCTCTTAATACTTATTCACCAGATTAAAGATTTCCAAATTAAAATAAGGTGAGTTTGGTATTAATCCAGACAGTACTGCTTTTTCCAGCTCATAGATTTCTCTTTATTTGCTTTGCTTTATGCTCCTGAAAATAAAATACCGGTAAATTCTTCCCTTGCAGCATGGCATGCATTTTAATGTGGAAGTTCTCAAACATTTCCCTGATCTTAGCAATGTAAATATTTCAGAAGTCACGCAGTGCAGTGCCTATTTTTGTCTCTTGCTTCAGTTTTAATAGGCCAAGCAGATCTGAAATTGTCACTAAATTGTTGGCAGTTCCTCTGTGTAGCAAGGTCATTGGATCATTAACAAAGGTCTTCGCTGGGAAGTTTCTGCTAAGGAACTAGTGTGCCCTTTCCATTAAACTTGATCAATATTTAATATCAAGATACACACATTTTCCCCCTATCTGAGCTAAAAGAATCAGCTATCGGGCAGTAACTTTTTCTATCCATGTACCCTTGTTTCTCCATGTTTTCACATAGAATTAAAGGTGTTGAAATGGTCAAATAAATCTGCTTAAAAAAAGAAAGAATCCAGAATATTATGCTGACAAAATAAAAGTTTCTTATATCATGTTTTGCCTCAATACTCTGAAGGCACCAGATTCAATTAGACCTTGCAAGCTTAGCAGAGATAGCTCTGATTAGTACTTGTATGGGATACCACCAATAAATACCAGGTGCTGTAGGCTGCAAACAGAGTTGTGGCTTTCTTGATTGAGCCCATCCATCTGGGATATAGTCTTTCTCTTTACCTCCTGCCTTCTACTTTACATGACTCACTAGAGACAACAATCATTATTGTAGTTTCTAGTGAACCATGTCTTCTTATGATATGTCCAAAGTATGGCAATCTCAATTTAGGCCCCATCTACGCTGCCATAATACATAATGTAGTTCGCATGCAGTTAAACTGCATTAAGGTAAAGATAAAGATTTCCCCTGACGTTAAGTCTAGTCGTGTCTGACCCTTGGGGTGGTGCTCATCTCCATTTCTAAGCCAAAGAGCTGGCATTGTCTGTAGACACCTCCAAGGTCATGTGGCCAGCATGACCGCATGGAGCATTGTTCCCTTCCTGCAGAAGTGGTGCCTATTGGTCTACTCACATTTGCAAGTTTTCGAACTGCTAGGTTGGCAGAAGCTGGGCCCAACAGTGGGAGCTCACCCCAATCCCCGGATTCAAACTGCCAACCTTTCAGTCATCAAGTTCAGCAGCTCAGCAGTTTAAGCAGCTGCACCACCAGGGAGCCCTTAAACTGCATTATGAAACTGCATTATAAGGAGGTGTAGATGGGGTCTTAGTCACCTTGACTTCTTGGGAATGTTCAGGCTTGATTTGCTCTAGGATCCATTTAATTGTCTTTTTAGTAGTCCATGATATCCACATAACTTTTCTCCATTTCAGATGAGTTGATTTTATTCCTGTCCGATTTCTTCCCTCTCTAACTTTCACAACCAGTGTGATTTTAACCATATTCTAACTTTTGTATTGTATGGTTTTATTCCATTGTAAGCTGCCTTGAGTCCACTTTGCAGAGAAAGGCGGGGTAAAAATATCTTAAATAAATAAATAAACCATACATAGAAATGGGAAATACCATGGTATGGACCATCCTAACTGGTAGTATTCAATTATTTATTTTTACACTTGAAGATCTTGCCTTTTTCATAGTTGTTCTCCCAAGTCCTAGACTTCTTTCGATGGATGTCTGAGTCATTGTATGGAAAATCTTGACCTATTTCAATGTCTTCATTGTTAACTTTAAAATTATGTATTCATCTCTGGTCATAATTTTGGTTTTTTTTAATGTTTAGCTGTAAACTTGTTTTTGCATTTCCTTCTCAATGTCCTTCAGTAATTCTCCCAGGTTTTTCCTACTTCGGGCTGGTAATATTGCTTTTGTACTTGTAGTATGGTGCCATTTGCAAATCATAAATGGTTAGTTTTCCTTCCTCCAATTTTCACATCCCCATCCTCTGAGCCTAATCTTGATATGCTCAACATGCATCATATGATACTAAACAATATTTTATGGGTTTCTATGTTATGTTTTTAACATTTTTCTCCTGTAAACTACTCAGATAATTTGGAAATAGGTGGTATAAAACTACTTTAAACAGTTAAAGAAAACAAAGTGGAAGAGGGAAGGGAAATACGCTTCAGTCATCAGGATAGAAGGCTGTCTAATGTGACTCCTAATTTGCAAACCTTAGTTTGCGGAAAGATTGAGTTCTGTTTTCACTGATCAAATCATTACAAAAGTGTGCCACTCTGTTTATAGCCCTGTACCACTGAAGTTGGATCACTTGTTGCTTTGCATTATTTCATAGATTGAAAAGACCTAAATTGAACTTGGTCCAAGCTGTCTCCCTCAGTAAAGTGGGAGAGAAACCAGAGAGCAGCTTGTTTTCGGCTTATTGAGATAACATACTCATTCATATTTCCAACTGATTGATATATGTCCATGGCACATTTTCCCCCCAGAACACTAATACCGTTTTCCTCTGTGTATCTGGTTGTATTCTGCTTCTGGATAAAATGCTGCCAGTCCAATAAAGCTGGCTTGGAAGCTAGGATATTTTAAAAATGAAGTACTATCTCAAAGTCCCCGGGAAAAAGAGAAATAAGACCACCGTTTTTTCCAGAAAAGGCACTTTTATTGAGAAGGTAAAACAAAAAGCACATTGCACAATGAATTATTAAAGGAATGGGAGAGCGCGGGATATGGAGGAAAAAGAACAAAGAACATATTTGTGATGTTGTTTCACTATTCAGGCCAGGGGTTCTGAAATGGAAATTGGAGAGCTAGTGAGAGTGGGACCAGACCCGTTGTTCTGCCCTACCTAAAGTCTGTTCAAAACATGTTGATGGGAGAGGATTGAGGATTCTTGGAAGACTGATTTTGTGACACGACTTTAAGCGAAGTCCTGGGTGTTCCTTGCTAAGTTTTGTTCATTATTGCCTTTCTGTTAGTATGAGATAATTTGACTTTCCAGATCTCTCAGTAGGCTTCCATAGCTAATCTTAATTGTGGCAAGGCTTGATTGGGAAGGCATCTTTGGATAACAGCATGTGTGGACTGGGACCTAGTCAGGCTAAGTGTCTCCCAGAAAGACTGCACTCTTGAAATCCCAGAAGCTATAGATCAGTGTTTCTCAACCAGTGTGCCGTGAGCAATCATCAGGTGTGCCGCGAGAAAAGCTCTCTGCCCCCCTTCCTTCCCCCCTCCTCCTGCTGAACTGCTGCTGCTTGGGGGGGGGGAGGAAGGGCCGGACGGCAGCAAAGAAAAAGAAGAAGGGGCCAGGGCGCCGCCTCCTTCGGCCGTTTCCCCAGCCAGCCTCCAACCCACCATGACTCCCACCATGACTCTTGCCCCTCGCTTGCTGAAGCTGCGCAGAGGAGGAACCCTGCCCACTGAAGCCCATCCACCGCTCATGCTGCTCCTCTGTGGGAGAGCTGAAGCCGGGGGAGGGGGCTCACACAGCTTTGCCAGCCTTGAGGGGGCAGTGCCAAGCCAGCAGTGGCAGAGCCAGCACAATGCTGGCTTGGCACTGCCACCTCAAGGCTGGCAAAGCTGTGGGAGAACTGAAGCCGGGGGAGGGGGCGGGGCATGGCACGGCCTGGCTCCACCCCCTTCCCGGCTTCAGCACTCCCAGCAACTGCTCCCAGCAGGCCACCATCCCCCAGCCGTTCTTTACTGTGTTAGAGTGTCATTTTGTGTCATTTTGGTTGGTGGTGTGCCCCCGGATTTTTTTAATGTTAAAAGTGTGCCACAGCTCAAAAAAGGTTGGGAAACACTGCTATAGATAACTACAGGATAATAGTTTTGATCCTTTAGCACAGTGTTTTTCAACCTTTTTTGAGCTGCGGCACATTTTTTACATTTACAAAATCCTGGGGCACACCACCAACCAAAATGACACAAAATTACACTCGAACACAGTAATACATATAGTTAATAGGTTTTTAAATGTATTTATATACTCAGTGTGAAACTTGGGTCTGTTTCGATGAACACAACATATATATGACTTCTTCTCATGGCTATCATGTCTTCTCTCAGCCTTCTCTTCTTCAGGCTAAACATGCCCAGCTCTTCAAGCCGCTCCTCATAGAGCTTGTTCTCCAGACCTTTGTGAAATTTCTCCCTGAGTGAAACTTGCTTCCAGTTAACTATGGATGCCATGAAGCTGTTATAAACAGTTCCTTGGGAGGGGGGAAGGCAACTCTCGAAAAATCCAGTAAAATAGTTTTTAAAAAAACATTTCCAAGTGGAGAGGCTCAATTTGTTTTTTGGAAACCTTTGAGGGGGCTTCTAGGAGGGGGAGAGTGCCAATTTCCCAAGGCACACCTGATGATCGCTCACGGCACACTCGTGTGCCATGGCACACTGGTTGGGAAACACTGCTTTAGCAGAGTAGAAGTTTGCTAAAGTAGAAGTATCCACATTGCAGAATGATAGAAGTTTGATACCACATTAACTGCCATGGCTGAATGCTATGAAATTTTGGGATCTGTAGCTTCCTGAGAGATTTACTTTTCTCTGTCAGAGAGCTCTGGTGCCACACTAAACTACAAATCCCGAGATTCCACAGGACAGTACCATGGCAGCTGTAGTGGTGTCAAACTATTATAATTCTGCAGTGTGCCTGATCTCAGAATGGAATGACTCTCTGCTCTGTCTTTGTCTATTTTTGTGCTGTGTCAAATCCTGAACTATTGCCACAATTTTTTTTCTGTGAAAAACATTAAAGCCACACATAATGCAGAAAGTTAAATTTTTTAAATGTAGAGGGTAATTCTTAAAATGTCATTCCTCCTGGTATTTTGTCACGTTATATCATGATATCAGTGGTTGCTTCCCTGGTATCTTGTACTCAGCATCTACCTGTCTGTCTGTCTGTCTGTCTATCTATCTATCTATCTGTCTATCTATTTTATGGTCATAGTGTGTAAGTTTGTCCCAGATCTATAGTTGGTGAAAGTTTCAGTTTTGCTTAAAGTCATGTAACAAAAACAGTCTTACAAGAATCCTCAATCCCCTCCCATCAACATGTTTTGAACAGACTGTAGGGAGGGCAGAACAACTGGTCTAGTCCCACTCTCACTAGCTCTCCAATTTCCATTTCAGAACCCCTGGCCTGAATAGTGAAACAACATCACAAATATGTTCTTTGTTCTTTTTTCTCCATATAGTGCATAAGTTTGGCCCAGATCTATAGTCGGTGGAAGTTTCCAAGACGTGACAGCCACCTTGGAAGAAATATACATACAAAGATACATGTAAACATATTTTCACTTTTATCTCGTTTCTGTTATCTCTCTCTTCCCCCCTCCTTCCCCCCTTTCTTTCTGTGTGTGTGTGTGTATGTGTAGAGCAGTGGTTCTTAACCTGTGGGCGCGGACCACCAATGGGCCATGAAGACGAAAATCTGGTCCACAAGCCTCCTTCCTCTTTATTTTTTTAAAAAAATTCTGCTCCTTTTGCGCTGCCTACTACTCCTTCCCTGTCGCTGACCAGCCCTGACCACTTGGATAGACCACATCAGCTCTAAATTATCAATTATTTATTTGCTTGCTTGCTTGCTTGCTTACTAACTACTGGACAGCATATGTTCTTTATCAAAAACTAGAGCTGATATGGTCTATCCAATGCAATTTTCTGAATCAGCACCCCAAATAACCAAACCAAATCTAAAGTTGACCAAAAACTGATTCGTAACCTTTTTGGTACTAATGCTAAAGAGTCGTCCCTGGTCAAAGTGGTCACTGGTCAAGTGGTCCCTGGTGAAGAAAAGGTTGGGAACCACTGGTGGGTTGAAACAAAGAAAGATTAGACACAAATTTAATGACATAGCCATGTTTGTCTGGGTTTGTGTGCAAACATACCTTGTACCATCTTTGAGACCAACTTACAAAAAGAAGTTGACAGTATACATTTTCACAGACTGAGTCTGTTTCATTAGATGCATGAAGTTAAGTGTCTCTTGTTCCTTGCATTTGTTGAGAAATATGAGTTCTGTATCTGGACAAGTGTTTCAAAGAGGCTAATGGATATTCACTCCATCCACTATTTGTAATGTTTATCCTTACAAAAGATCTAACACGGGCATTGCCGGGTACCTAAGCTAGTATATATTACAAGAAAGTCAAATTTTGGATTATGTACTGTACTTCTAAATGGGTTCTCCTCTCGCTAAATACCTATTTTTATTCAAATCTGATAATCCTTCTTGAGATAATTTATTTACAGTCTATCCAATATGTAAATCTATAATTCATGAAATTACATCACTGACATAATGTCAGATCTCCTGTTTGGATTATTGCAATGTGTTGTATGTGAGCTGCCTTTGAAAAGCGTCTGAAAATGTCACTGTAGAAGATGGCTGTAAGAGAGCTAACTGGGAGCTATTTTATAGTCATCACTGCCTTTCCTGCCTCCTGGTCTTTACTCAGGCCTAATTCAGAGTGCTGGGTATACATGTTTATATGTCCCTACTTGTGCCTTGAGATTATTGGCTGGTATTGTGGATAGCAATGAGAGTTGCCAGGGGAAGAATTTCATAGGTAGTTCCTTAGTTGTAGAATTGTCTTTTTCAGGCAATTGGCACATTATGGATTTAATCTCAATTCCTACTTTCTCCTTGGTTCTCGGTTTAACCAAAAGGCTTCTTCCTTTCCTCTCCCACTCCATTTTTTGCACCATTATAATTGTATCTTATGTAATGTTTATGTCTGTGTATTTTAATTGTATGTTGCTGAAAGAACTATTGTTGTAAATTGCATATGAATTAAGTAGAAACAATCCATGCATCAATCAATAAATAGAATGGCAGTTACATTGGCACATCGGTATTGCAATAATTGGTAAATCAGTGAAAGCTGACAAATGCTAGCTATCCTCCTTCAGCCAGAATTTTAAGATGGATTGTGCTAGTGAACAGCAGCCCTCCTCATCCTCTGTAGATAAGAATTTGTATGGTAGGTGATGTATATTGGTTGAGCACTGGTTCATATAGGCCGGAATGTGCAGTTGAGACTTGGTTGTTATGTGCTTTCCAGTTGACTTCAATTTATGGTGATCTTCTCCTCGGTTTTCTTGGTGGAACTTATTCAGAGGATGTTTCACATTTCCTTCCTCTTAGGTACCTTGCCCAAGGACACACACTGGGTTTCCTTGGCTAAGTGGGATTTGCTCTTCAATGTCTCATAGTCTTCTGGAGTCCTCGTCCAAGAACCAAACTGATACACTACACTGGTTTCCATTTGTAGACTAGTTGTGTTAATTGTCATATTTTGAATTGAGTTTGCTCCACTGCACTGGAATGTGAACACATTTTCATGGTTATTTCATTTTAATGATTATTTTCTAAAATTAAAATGGACTTGAAACCTTTAAAGGCCTGTAAATGCTGGTTTGGAGTTTTAAAATTGTTATTGCTTTGAAATTGTCATTTCATCATGTTTTAGTGTTGCTGCTGTGTTAAATTTAATGTTTTTCATATGTGGTGTATATCTTAAATTGTTTTCTGGGGACCATTAGCCATGAAAATACAATGCAAATACTTAAATAAACCTTAATAATATGGTTAATGATGGGTTATGATGCTTTCTTCTAAACACAATGTATTTAAACTACTTGCAGTACTATAATCGTAACAATATCAAAAAATTGTAATTGTCCTAAACTTTTTGGTTTATTGTGTTTCCACAACCCAGTAAACTTAATATGGCCCGTGGTTCAAGAAAATGTATTCTATAGATCTTAATATTGCAGGCAACAGCAATAGCTATGTGTTGGTTTTTTAATTTATTTTCTGAAAGAAATTGCTTTAGCTCAATCCAGGTAACACTCAGTTTAAAATTCTGATTTTTTAAAAGACGAAATACTGAATTGGATGGACATTAGTCGGCTTCAGTAGGGTTGGCGCTAGGCTGCCTTAACAGCCTGTGAATTAAAGAGGGCATTTTTGGATAGCTTCCATTGCATCATAAAGAAGTCAAGCATGCTATTCTGTTTCCTTTGGCACAGGAGTAAGTTAACGAATAATACTCCTTTCCATAACAGGTTGATACTGCAAGACTATCAATTACTTGCTGTGATGAGGTAGTATTTACATTGTAACATTTAAATGTTTATTTATTTGTTGTTATAGAAAAGAGGGTAGAACAATTAGTGTTTTCCTTGGAACACAAAGAGTAGAAATCTATATATGCCAGATGAAAAGAATCAAAATAGCTGGTAGAAGAGAAATGTATTGTCTTGTCTCCCAGAGGAAAAATGCAATATTGGTTGGTAAATTACTGTTATTTTCAGTAATTTGTAACACATTGTTTTTCATCTGAAATTAAATAATCAAAGTAGATTAGCATGGTGTTTTTGTATCTCTTTTTTACCACTAGGCAGTGCCTCCTTTTTCCTCTCCTGAAAGACAGCTTCATAGTATCACATAGATTTTTGTCTAAAGTAAAGTATTTAAAAGGCATATCCTGGGTATTTTAGGGAGTTGTAGTTTGGTAAGGCACCAGCGGTATTTGGCAGAGAAGGCTGAAGGCTTTGTAAAACTCCAGCTCCCATTATTCCAAAGCACTGAGCTATGACATTTATAGTGGATCCTACAATGCAGATGCACCGTTGGATACACAATTTATTTCTAAAAAAGGATGTGTAGGAATGCTATTTACTGTATTGGCAGCAGGTTTCATCCTTTCCTAGAAGCTGACTTGATAGAGTGACTTTTATGTAACCTAAAGGGCACACATCAGAGAAACAGTTGAACAATAGGGAAAATGTGTCCTAGTTTGGGTTTTGTAAGACCTCTGTTAATGTTTGGGATTTCCCCCCTCCTTCTTGTATCAGAGATTCTGAGCTGTAGCCATACACTGACATCATCCGTTTTTCAGACAGTTGTGAGACTTCAGAATAAATAGCAGGCTAATTCCAGCAGTCTGTGGGATGGCTTCTGTTAAGTGGGAGCAGAACAAAACCAGCTTTGTGATGGGCTGTTTTTATGTTTCTCCAAGGAGCTGCTGGAAGTCTAAATTATAGTTTTCCTGATGGCTATTTGAGGAAGGGGAGGGTATTACTGGGAAAGCAGTTGTCAGCTCTTGGATAGCTACAATAGAGGTTTCCATTAGCTGATGAAACACTAGGAGTGGGAGGTTCATGGAGTCTGATCAGTCTTGATACAGAGAAGGAGAGTTGCCTATCAAAGTTCAGCTTTTATAATGTATTTTGCAGAAAGTATTTGTCAGGAACCAAACTATCTCCGGGAGGGAAGGACAGATGACACCTTGAGAACAGCCTGACATTCAGGGGAGGAACCTTGGCACAGGAATAGTGTTATGACCTTATCACATTGAGATATACTCTCTTTATATCAGTATGCATCTAGTATTCTTTTTAGGACTGGATTCATACTGTATTCAGACAGAATGCATGCTGACCCCATCACACCTGATAATAATAAATAAGTAAATAAATAAATAAAACCTTATTTATATCCTGCCCCCTCTTCCCAAGGGAACTCGAAGTGGCTTACAACAAGGAAAAACAATATGAATAATAATCACACAATATAAATAATAGTAATAAAAACATACTTATGTTTTGAAGATACTGCACTTCGACTCATCACATCACAGAAGGCTGGCTACTCCCAATCCATTCAAATGCCTCCCCATGTAACTTTTTTAAAAAATTCTAATAATTGCACAGTTATGTAGCCTGGAAGTCTTGAACTACTGCTCTCAGCTAGATTTCTGCTAACGGAATGCATACTGATTTACCTGATTTTCTGATCACACATTAAAACAGCATCTCAGAAATGTGTTAAATCAAAGAACACAATTACAATCGTGTTTTGGAGAAAGATTCCAACAGACAGACTGGGGCAAACACCATGTGATAGGATCTGTTCAGAACCGCATTCAAAGAGTCTCAGAAACGGAGTATATCCCAATGTGATAAAGTCCTGTGTCATTGCTCAGATGAAACGAAGACCAGGTAGTCATAAAACAAATACGAAATGAAGATTGCAAAAGATAATTAGGATCTGAGGGCCACGTATTCCAGAAGCTCCAGCTAAACATTCCTCAACCTGTCATCTATCAGATGTTTCATATTCCCATTTCCTATCAGTCTTATTCAGCTTGGCTATGACCAGGAACAATCATGTAAAATATCTGAAGGACAAAGAATGACAAAGATTCCTCCAGCAAAAAAAAGCTCAGTGCATATGATGTAGAAACTACAGAGTCAGAGAAGCGTTTGACTCATGCTCCTTGTAGGGGTTTTTTTTGGTCTCAAATAAACAAGAATTAATTTTGTCTAAAGAGTATTCATTTGGGCTGCACTCATTAATAGATGCAGATATGTTGGTTATTTGTTTGAAGAGCTGTGATCTTTAGAAGAGGACTGTTATCTTGAAAACGAAATCTATTCTGGGCTGGAGCTCCAAGTGTGATTTGTTCTCCTCCTGGGCATCCTTGTTTCTGTTTAGCATTCTGTGTGCCATATTGAGGCCTGGGCCTTGTTTAATCATTTTGGTTCTGATTGCTTCCTTGTATCCATGGGTCGCATCTTGAATCCAGTGTTTTGCATTACAAATCTGCTCTCAGGAGATGGACTGAATATATGGCTCCATCTGCCATGTCTCATTTTAGCTTATTTCAATGTGTTCCCATTAACAGGTGAAATACATGGCCCACAGAGAATTTAGCTCATGTCTCGGTATACAATTGAAGATGAATGCTGTCCAGCCAACTGTTCTGCAGCCCAGTGATGAGATGGTTGTAACAAAAAATATTCCAAAAGTATTAACCTGTTACTCACACTTCAGATCATAGGTTGCAATCATAGGATCGGTGTGTGTTTTAAGTCCGGGACTGTACTCCCATTTTATGCCTATGCATCGGTTTCTAAATACTAGGCAAAATGCTTGGAACATAGATTATGCCGAGGTTTATAATTTGCGGTCTTTTTGATCCTTGGGATTTGGCTGGAAATGCCTCCGAAATGAAGTTTTCTTATTCGTTCTGCAGTAGTTAGACATGTATTTCAAAAAGTGCAACTCTAAAGGTGTTAATGAAGATTCTGATGCTGGTGTTAGGATTTATGTAGATTATCATTATATTAAGCCAGAATTCTGTATCCCTCAGCTGTTTTTCTGATAGAATTATTTTTAGTGCTTAATTTTTCCCCATAGCACCTTTAATACCTTAAACAGCTAATTAACAACTTTGTTTAAAACATTATGCTTCTGACTGTGGTACTATTGGAATTTTTTAGCTGAGAGATGATAGTTTTATCGTTTGAAGGGCTAAAAGCAGATTAGGCAAATATGTTTTTTACCTAGTTACTCTCTTAAAACCGCCAAATGTTGCTGTAGCAGAAACTGTAGAAGTGATGATGCCTAGCAGTTTCATAGTCCATTTTAGTGAAAGTGCTGTTCTGAAGTCGAGTTAATTATTTTCTTACTGTATAAATACTTTAGAAGAGGAAGCAGAGAAGATAAATATCATGGCTTAAAGATGATGATCTGGTGTAGTTGACAGCTGAAACTGGCTTTGTAAGGATATTCACCTATAGTCTGATAAACAATGCCTGTAAAATCATATGTAAATAGGCAAAACCTGAATGTTGATCTCTTGTGAAGCTAGGAAATGAATGTATAAAAATCAAAATGACAAATGTTCTCAGAACTAGTAGAAACTAACCATCTCTTTTTCCTTGTCTCATTTCTGAGTGGCCAAAATAATAATAAATAATCTTATCTTCTCAGACATTAGTGAACTTCATCTGAAGATATGAATATATAATGGTTGATTGGTATGACTCCCAAGAATAAAGGGATGAAAAGAGGGACCAAAATGTGTGGGACCAGCTTTTCAACTCCCACATACTATTTCCTCCATCCTGTTTTTCTCTGCCCATGGTGGCTTCTCTGTCTTTCACTGGTTATATTCATAGATATCCATGGGATTTAATACACAACAAATTCAAAATGTAGAGGATTTGTTAAGAGTCTAACACCAAACGCCTCAACAATAATACTAATGTTATAATCAGAAAGTTCCAAAAGTCTACAGCAAGTATAGATTTCAGTGACAAAGGAAACATACAGATAGATTCACAGTTAGAACTGTAACTGTAGTAACATAATATGTGCAATAGCTTCAATCTGATCTCCCTTCATAAAGCAGCCTAGGATATTTCTAAAATGAAAACTCTTATTGACTGAATAGGACAGAGCAAAGCTGATGTCCAGATCAAACCCAGGTACTCAGTTAAAGCAATTTAGGTTGAACATATCTTGAACATATTCAATTTTCTGAAAGTTAGAGCCCCCTATCAATAACCTAATTTGGAGAGTTGTGTATGGCATAGTTTCAGATATTTATAATTAAATATCTTATTATTTGTCCACAGGAATAAACATTTCTTGGGAAATTACAGATAATAAAGTAATTGACCAACCAGTATGGTGGTATGGAGTCTATACCACCATTATTGTGATTGACTGGGGAACTAATCTCAACATTATAGATGAGAGAATAAATTGGTGGCAGCACTCTTATTTCATATGTTAGAATAGGTCACTAATGTGAGTATTGCTAGGGACAACCTAAATTGCATAGTAGTTAGCACTTACGAAATGTAAGTATGTGGTAGAGTTGAGAGCTGAAGCAGAACAAATGTTTGCAGAGTATAGACTAAATGCCATTTTTCTTCCCAAGTCCTCACCATCATGGTTGTTGCTTGCAAAATATTGATGCTTCAGTGCTTCAAAATATTAATGTAAAGTATGGAGGTCACACTGGGAATGAAAAACAAGTAGGTATGATTTATTTTGTTTCCACTTTATGCAAAACACAACCTGACATACGTCTTAGAAAGAATGGATTCACATTGCAGGAGTAGACTCAGTTTGATTTGGTTCCTTTGCTCAGTAAGTTATGCTTTTGGGAATGTAATTGGCAACAAATTGAAAAAATCATACTATTACAATTCTCTCTCCTACTCTCGTCTCTTTCTCGTAACACAGTTATATGTGTATGTGATTGGAAGGACTTTGTGTAGCCATGTTCAAAGTAGTACTGTACTCCTCAAGCTGAGCTGAAATGCATCTCAGCTTGGAGTCTTAATCTCACAACATTTTTATTGGGCCATCCCAGTACAAACCTCAATCTTTCAAGAAATAAGACGTAGATTTTCATATAGATGCCTGATGTTAACATATATTGAATGAATTTTGTTACCATTTGTATTCATATAAATGCATTTTTGAAATTGTAGATGAGATGCAAAGTGTTCTGTTTTTATAGTGTTTTGTGGAATATGCTTTTGATACGATATTTCTGTAAATTGTAATGCTGAATCTGAAGTTGTGTTTGAGTTATTGCTTAGCCTGCTTTGCCACCATTGCACTTATGAGGGGGGAATATATTTCTTGTGCTTATTTAGTACTATAATCATTTCACATTTATGACCTTAAGTGACCATTTCCAAACGAAGCATGTCTGTTCTGGTTATACCAAGAGGCCACTTAGCATTCACACAACAGGTATTCAGCCTTCATTTTATGCAACTAAAGCAAAGCTTAGGTTACACTTCGAAGGAATGTTATGGCTCGTGGGTGTTGCTGTTATTATTTATATACTTTGTCATCTCAGGAAGATAGGATTCACTTAATGCTACAGAGGCTTACTTTGAACAGATTATTTAGTGTTCTCTTACTTCTATTGGTCACTTCAAAGAGGCATATTTTAAAGTAATGTTGAATGCTGAATTTGTACTTGTGCTATCAATGTGTATTCTTAGAATACCGGGAGAACTGCCTGGTTTTTAATTGAGAAAGAGTATGCTTTTCAATGAACTGAGCTTTGTTCACTAGAGCTTCTAAGATATTACGTATTCTTTGGTAATGCATTGATACCTCAAACCACTTAGGTGGGTGTGTTCAAAGAGTGGGCGATAACTGTGGCTGGCTGTAGTGTAGTAATGTGCCTGTAGGCTTCAAAAGGGATGATCTTCCTGCCGGCTTGGATTGATGAAAATGGGTGAGCTCTGCTGCATTAGCTGAATGAATGACATGTCATACAACTCCCAACTTTGTAAATGATGGGTGAAAAGCTTTAGCTAATGTCTTTTTAATAATTAATTGGTGTGTACAGGCACATCTTAAAGCCATTTTCATTTTATATGTTACGATCGAGCTTTGATTAATTACTCTACCTTGCAAAGTTGAAATAGAATAGTCTGTGAAGAAACATTATACTTTTCATTGACCAGCTAATAATGGATCAGTTCTGAGGCAGTTGGCTATAGTTCAGCTTTATTTATTGAGTATAGTGGCATGTACATTAATGTTCAAGTAACAGAGGCTGCTGGATGTTTTGATGGACTGCTGTCCCTAGCTCTTGTTACATTATGTATATTCTAGATTCACGCAAGTAGCTCCTTATGTGGATATTGCATTCATAACTCTACTGGAAACCAAGTGGTCTCACAAGGATACCTTGAAATGCCAGTCTTCTTGTTACCACATTTTAACATTAATATATACCACACAGCACATGCATACACATCTACAATCTTGTTGCCAATTGATAGCCCAAAGTTTGCATCTTGAGAGTGAAGAGATGAAGACATTTCTTCTTTCTGCAGACCATTGCATTTTTGGACTTCAAAAACATAAATGAGCACAAGAATAGGGATATATGAAAACTTGTTTCTGTGTTCATCAGCCTTTAATTACTGAATCAAATTTTGTGAACATAATGTCAAGTGGGAACTAAATCTCCAAAGAGATTTTAATACAAACGAAACTAGGCTGGTCAGTTTTCACGACAAGTTGAACAACCTGAGATGGACCATGAATCAGTTAACAAAAGTACCATTTATTCAGAAAACAAAATAGATTTGAACATAGAGGAAAAGAACATAAGGTACCATTCAAACTGTTCCAGAATGGCAGGGGGTTGAATTGGATGCCCCTTGTGCTCTGTTCCAACTTTATGATTCTGTGATTCTGGAACTCCCTTCAGATGGCCCAAAAAGTAAATGATCATGTCTCATATGATTAACTGGTGGCTGCATGTGCATGGATGCTTTTGTGTGTCCACAGTAAAAAGTGCCTTCATTTCAATGATCCATGGTCTGTGACACTCACAGTTCTGGAGCCTAAATATCAGGAGGTGCCATTATACTTGGAATTACTCAAAGTGCATAGATTTGAATAAATTATAAAGAGCAAATTCCTCTCTTTGTCAAAGACTGCATCAGTGAGTCCCTTTAGGAAACTGTATGACTAAATGAGATAAAACTGGCAGTTTGAGTCACATAGACGCTGCCAATGTGAAAGAAGAAAACAATCCCTTGTGTGGCAGGAGTGATCTCCAGAATCTTTTAGAGTTCCCAGTGTAACAAAGGATCCGTTAGTAGGTGGATTAAACAGTGAAGGATGCTTAGAAACAGGAATGTGAATTGACCACTTAAGAGTCTTAGCAAAACAATTAGCTGGTGTCGCCATGAAGTTGACTTGGGGATTACAGAGAAAGCTCACTTTAAGGGAAGCCATAGAATCAGAGATAATTGATTCAGTGTACGTTCAAAAGTAGAAGACAGTAGAAAATTAAGGTGGTTCAGCATTTAAACCCTATGTTGGATTATATTCAAAATAGCTACAAATTGCTACCTTTTACTTATTCCAAGCTAATTATTGCAGTATAGTGAGTGAGGCAGCAAGTGTCCCAAATGATGCAAATTATATACATCGTCTAATTGTATTGTCATATCAATTTCATTGGCGTCTGGTTTATTTCGAAATCAAATTCAGTATGCAGAACCACAGTATGCAAGACTCCTCTTTCCTGTATGATTCTGTGCAGCCACTGACGTCTTTGGAGAAAGACGTTCTGTCTTCTTTCACTAACAGAAGTTTGATTTGTGACACCGAGGTTTTGAAAGAATCTGCCATGAGAACTTTGTTTGGCCTGTCATTAATGGCATTTTGGCACAATATAAAACAATATTCTGTACAGAGTTTCCGATCTCTATTATTGTTTTATGTTGATGCCTCTGTGATAACTATGTTTAGCTTACTGTCTTATTGTTAAGCCATTTTTCATAATGCGAAATGCCCAGTGGGACCGCCTCACCCCATATGTTCCCCCGAGATCACTACGCTCGGAAGAGCGAAATCTTCTAACTGTGCCATCTATTCGCTCCTGTCATCTCTCCACAACAAGACAATGCGCCTTCTCGGTTGCGGCCCTGGCACTGTGGAACGCACTGCCGGATGATGTTCGGGCCATTACAGAACTCACCCCATTCCGGAGGGCATGCAAAACCACTTTGTTCAGGCTCGCTTTTAATTGAAGCCCTGGATATTGTAATCCTCCGTTTCACCACATTTTATGTACTACCGTATCTACGGTATTTTATGTAACTGTCTTGCATTTTTATGCAATTTTATGTGTACTGCTGTACGAATTGTTGTAATTTGGTCATGTGTGAACTGCCCTGAGCCTGCAGGAAGGAGCGGTATACAAAATCGAAGAAATAAATAAATAAGCTTTTAAATTAAGAAATTAAGCAAAACATTCATATGCTGACATTCAGTCAAGTCTCTATGGCAGCATTCCTGCACTTCTTTCAAGAATCAGATACAGTATTTTCCTTTTCACCTTCCACTTCAGTAGCTCCATTTTAGATTTAAGTCATGAGCACCAGAATTTAAAGGTCTACCCAGAGTCTGATTACCTTGTGGACCCATATAATCTAGTAGTTTAATGGTCTATGAGGAAAGTACCACTACATTCTGGGAGATACTGAAAAGCCGTTGAATTTCTTGGCTCAAAGAGGATTTTACTTAGAAGATAGGCTTTAACCTAGCCTTGGTACATACATAAATACATACATCCCACATGGACACACTCTGAATTGAAACATTTTGACCGAGGTTCTTTGTCAATATTGTATAGAGAGAAATCTTTGCCTGAGAAACATTCATTATGCTATGCAACCCATATGTTGAATGGCAGCGGATTGGAACCGAACCAAGACATCAAATGTGCACAACAAAAGATGAATATGCATCCATTCGCAATGTGTGTCTGCCTGGCAAACATATATAACTCCAATTCTGTAGCCTTGAAATGAGTGTGAATGTTTTGTGTCAGAGATAAAATTCCCACTCTTTCCATAGTAAAACTTACACATGCGTAAACTATCAGCAGGATTCCAGTCTTTCTATCTTTATGTGATGTGAAAACATGGATTAAATAACACTGAACCAGTGGTGTGTAATAAGGACATTATTAGTGTTTGTCTTTAAAAACCTTATTATTTCTATAGGCATATTATCAAAGGCATATTATGAAACTCATGTTACTTAACCATTTGCCTGTTCTTGTAAAGCAAGAGGTTAGTGTTTTTGTTGTGTAATTACTACAGAGTTGCATTTAATGAGGCCTCAGTACCCTGAAGGCACCAGATCCTATCTTATCTTGGAAGCTAAGCAGACTCAGGTCTGGTTATTGCCTGCAATGAAATACCAAGTGCTGTAGGGTATATTTCAGAGGAAGGAAATGGCAAAGCATCTCTGAGTGATCATTACTTAGAATCCCCTATGATATTAATGGGATTATCATAAGGCAACAGGTGACTTAAAGATTCACACACTGAATTATTCATCATTGTTACACAATATGCAGAACTAGTGTGTTTGCCATAGGTATGTATGTTTCATAAAAGTAATGACAACAGTCTTGAAATAAACAATAGGGAAGATACATTCCCATGTTCTCAAATGAATTCCTCTCTATCTATTAGAACTTCTGTGGTAATGTTCAAAATAGGGAAAGGTCAGGTCAGTCCCCTCCCTCCTGACCTTTAGGAGGCAGGTAAAAACCTGGCTGTGGAATCAAGCATTCGGCCCATCATAGAAATATTTAAATTTAAAGTGAAAGTTGAAAGTACAATGTCCCAGAACTGTTTATGGACAATGGCTATATATTTGTGTGATATGTGATTTTATGTGCTGAGTTCAATAATGTTTAATGTTTTATCAGGGGAGGGTCAATGTTGATGTTTTATACTGTTTTTATCGATGGCATTGAATTGTTGCCAACACTGTGAACCGCCTTGAGTCCCCTTCGGAGTTGAGAAGGGCAGTATACAAATACCGCAAATAAATAAAAAGAAATAAATAGGTCTCTATATTTAGACTCTACCCTTGGAAGACAATCATACTCAACCACAAGTAATCGTCTATGGTCGTGGAAATTTTCAGGCTGATAGAGATATGGATTGCCTACAAAAACATCTTATTTGTCTTCAAGGTAAGGTATTTCCATGTCCCATACTGCTTGGTATAAGGTGAAATCTGACCCCATACAGTTGATTAAAATAATTCATGTTTTCACCTGAAAATATTATCAAGAGATCTCATGGGAAATTTAAACCAGCTACTTTTAAATGGAGATGATTTCCAATCCTGTAGGTCATCTCAGGAAAACTGCGGGGTATTTTGTACATTAATGATTACTATAACAGATACTCGCATCAACCCTGTGCCCTGTATTTGTCCGCGACAGAGTTGCTTGGATATGGAGTGCAGTAATGGTATGCAGTACCTATTTCATCTATTAAGAGTTCCTGAGGGGGGGAAGCAATAAAGTAATGCAGTAAAAAATGTCCCAATTGTCCCTGCTATAAAATGCTGTTGGGCCTTCTGGCAGAATGTCTTGTGAGCAATGAATGGGGCTGCCCAGCTGTCAGCAGTCATTTAGTAATGAAATACCACGGATTCATTCAGTAATTCTCTTCCTCTCCTTGCTCAGTGCTCTGATGCGGCAGTCACTGAAGAGACGATTCCGTGAAATCAATTAGCTGAGCTACCTGTTTCATGCTGGGTAGAATTAGTTGCGGGGTGAATTCTCAGTTTCTTTTAGCATTAGGTGAATTGTGAGACCAATTAGTTGCCTTAAACTTCCAAGGAGATCCCCTTTTTAAAAAAAATGGTGAAAACAGACTGGCTGATGGGGTGTGCAGGCATTACTAACTTCCAAGCAATGTATTACCAGCTCCAGTTAACGTTAGCCTCTCACATTCTCGTCCAGCCCAGATTTCTGTAGGCTGCTTTTTATAGATGTGTTTTGAAAAGACCTTGTATCTAATGATGCTTAGTACAAAAAAAGTGTTGCTAGTACTTACGTGTTAACTTTGCTCTCATTGAAGATGGTCTGACAGTAATAACTGTGTTCAAGACTTAATCTGACTGTGGTACATAGAAATGTTCAGTTTTGGTACAAATGAGTTGTGATGGCTGCACTCATGTGTCACTGGGTATTTTTTAATATAAAGATTTTAGGCTGCATTTTATTCTTGCAGTCTAGTAGCTTAGCATTAAACGGTTCAAAAGATTTTCTCCTGTAGTTCAATATTCTCAAAGCTGCATGAATGAACTCAGGCCTTTAATAAACAAAAGCCTAAAGAACTAGTTTGCCATCTTCTCTGTAGTTGCCTAAAGCTTTCATCACCAGTCCAGAAAAACATGGCAAATGGCATACAAAAAATAAAAAGTTTTTGGTGGCAAAGCATGTTTGTTAAAACTTTCTTTGCAATTGTTGTATTCTCTGGCAATTACCAGCTTAAACACTGTTTAAAAGGACTTTATAAATTGGTGGGTTTTGCCATATATTTTCATAGTCCCCAGAGTCCGGGATCTTATAGTGTTAGTGTTAACTAGAAATGTATGACGGTAATAGTTTAATAAATATTTTAGTACTGTGTGCCGTAGCTGAAGTTTTGACCTTTCTCACCTATTTTTTTTAATTTTAACAAGGGAAATTGTACACAACTGGGATGTTTCATCCTCTGTTATCCTTTTCCTATGGAACTTTTGAGCTGGGATCATTATTATATTTAGCTATCGAATGGATATTGTGAACCTTGCCATTGGGAAGAATGCAATATTCTTGGTCTTTTTTCCAAAGAAACCTCTGAAATAGTCTTGTTATTACTTTAAAACAAAAGTGTCTCTTTCAGTAGAGAGTATTAACTCTACTGTGAAATCATGGGATTTCAGGCCATAATATGTCTACTCAGTGAATTTTGAATACATTTTTCTTAGTAATTTTGTCAAGTTAGAAATATACATACTGAAGTAATCTCTAATATGAGAGGAACTTAAAATCATTATGTCAGGGGGATTGCCAGCATTTAGTCACATGTTCATGGTTAGCAAATGGCAGTCAGTCAAAAACTTTCACTTCAGCTAAACAAGTGCTGACCTCTTTCTCTCAGTAGTCTCAGTGATTCTACAAGATCCCTTCATATCTGAATTTAGATCAGATGGTTCTCAACCTGTGGGTCCCCAGATGTTTTGGCCTTCAACTCCCAGAAATCCTAAGAAACCCTAGGATGTCTGGGAGTTGTAGGCCAAAACACCTGGAAACCCACTGATCTAGACTAACATGGTTCTGTTTCAACATGGCTATTATGTCTTTGAATTATATCACTAGGGAAAGTATCAAATTCAGCAGGATGGGGATCAGTCTCTTTAAGACACTTGTCCAGGTATAGACTTAATTAATCTTTGTCAACATATTCAAAGAACAAGAGGTACTTCATTCCATGTTATGCAGTTTTTGGGGGTTAATGCCAAAGTTGTTTTTGATCTCTGGAATGCATATCTTTTGCATCTGCCATCTTTTGAACATCTGGGGCCCTGGAGGCCACAAAAACAAAATTGAAGACCGCATGCGGCCCAGAGACTGCGCTGTGCTCACAGTGCCTTAAGCAGAATTCCATCTACTCATAATATATAGACTATAAAAACTCATATGGTAAACTGCTCAACGGTCTCATTATATAGTCTGCAGAAGTGCATCGTAGACTCAGACCTGTATGAATATGGTCTATAAATGCTGGCAAATTTTTCAAAAGATATTTCTTATGCAGAAATTTATAAAGGATGACAACCGTTCCTAAGAACTTGTGGGATCATTTTGACATTCTTCTTCTGTAGAATGAATTTCAATGAAGTTCTACTAACAACCCAGAAATGAAGAAATCTATCTCTCCACTTTATGTCCAACTAGGTGATTGTAGCTGTGCTCAGTCCTATCTTCTTTCTGTCATTCTCTCTTTCCTTTATAAAAATAAAAACATAGATAAAAGAGAGATAGAAAAAGAGGCTCCTTATTTAGAGGGATTTTGAAAACATACACACATGCATTCACACTCACACTTTGAGTGGGATGCAAAATCCTTTGTGCTGTGTTCTGCTTCTGATACTCATACTCCTGTTTCATTTAAACCTAGATGTCTACAGCTCTATGTGCATAGTGTCTTTTGAATGCTCCCAGTTGGATTCAAAGAATGCATAGCTGCATACTTGTACATTTGGTTCAAACATTTGAATAGGCATGTGGTAATTGGGAGAGGAACATTGCACCCACCACTTTTTCCTCTTAGGACCTCATCACATGGAGATCCTTAAGCTGGGGGACAGTGGGGCAAATCCATCAGGTAGCGGGGCAAATTGTAGAGCAGTGTCCCATGTCATCCCCTTACTATCCCACACATAAACCCTTCTGTCCTGAGCTTGATCCCGCACTGTGCCCGGTTTACTCTATGAGAGCACAGTTAGTCACCGTGTTCTCAAGAAGGCTGCTTAACATGCTGTCAAAATGCATTAAAACAATTCCACTCAATCTGTAAATGAGGTCATACATTCAGACAATAGCCAATGTCAGCCTATTCTGGGAAGGCTTGGTTCCACATCCAGGTCTTCACCAGCCTCCTAAAGGACAACAGAGAGGGGGCAGATCTAGCATCACTTGGTAGAGAGTTCCACAGCTGAGGGGCAACCACAAAGAAGGCCCTGTCTCTCGTCCCCACCAGCCACGCTTGCGAAGCCGGGGGGGCTGAGAGCAGGGCCTCTCTGGAGGATCTTAATGTTCTTCATGGTTCGTAGGGGAGAATCCGTTCAGACAGGTAAACTAGGCCAGAACCGTATGCAATGAGGTCCTCAGTGAAAGGCTGTCTGGAAAAGGCAACTGTTAGCTTGTGCAGCTAGAGCACACCTTGTCAAAGGGCAGCCTACAGTCCATAGCACACAGCCTTCAACATACTGTATCTTTCTTCCAGATATAACATTTGTAGCGGGTCCTTTTTCCAAGGGAAAAAGAAACAACGACACAAACTTCTTCCAGAACTGCTGGGCAACTGAATGTACACAGAGTAATCTGCTTTAGAGGCAATTATTTTAAACTATTTATCAATGATTCCTAAATGCTAGAAACAGCACTTTATCCAAATGAAAGGGAGGCTGACTTCTTCATTGGTTATAACGGCATAATTATTTGATTGGTTGCAGCTAACAAGCAACAATTAAAATTTGGGAGATGTTTGTGGTTTTAATATTTGTAGTGTTTTAATTCTTCTGATCTCTAAAATATGCATACAGAAGGCTTTTTGGTAAATGAGCATCATTAAAAATGAGAGATAATGAAACTGAAGAGATCTAATAAAGAGTTTGTCTATCGCAGACACTTCCTGATCATTCTCCTTTCATCAGAGAAAACCTGAGCTATTATCATTTTCGTTTATTGTCTACAATGCAGCAACAACAATTGGGTTAGATATCTGTTCTCCTTACTATAGTTTGTATGTGGTTTTATCTGGAGATATCTTATCCAAAAATAAATAAATTCTGCCCTGCCCTGCTCCTGCTATATCAGGTCAACCAAGCCTGTTCTTGTTGTTCTCAATGATGTATTATTTGAAGTCGTTTACATGCATTGAAGTATACCTGCCATTCCTCCTCCCTTTTTTCCACCCCCCCCCCCTTTTGCAGTGTCCAACAGAATTTTGTAAGGGGATTTTCACACTACAAAATTATAGCACTATGATTCCATTTTAGGTGCCATACTGAATCCTGTGGAATCCCAGTGTTGCTAGTTTGGCACTAGATCTCCCTGCCTGAGGATTTGAAATACCTTCCCTGAACTTGAAAGACCCAAGATTCAATAGAATTGAACTATTGTAATTAAAGTGAATCATAGTGTTGTAGTCATAGAGTGTATGCTGTTGTCTCTTGGAAACAAAACATGTAGGCGTGTATTTGTATGTATAATGTATTTAGAGAGGGCAGACAGGGACATGACATAATTTTCTTCCAGACTAAATGGAATATGTTATTGTTTGAAGGGAGTTTAAGGGATGAGAACGCGCTAGTAATGAGACCACAGATATTTCCTCATTCTTAGAAATGATATATTCTGTTGAAATGTGACTCTGGTGGCAATAAATACTCCCATGCTCATGTTTCATATAAGCTTAAAATTGGGGAAATGAGAATGGCAAAATAATGTTGATACAGAGGTACTGTGGTTTGTTGCATAATCCTGAGGATGACATATTTTAATATATATATTTGCTGCAGGAAAACTGTATTTGTATTATGCAGAACATTTACTTAATTTTTGCTTTTATCTTGAAAACAAGTTAATACTGTACTTAAAATGTGTTTTGCCCCTCTTACACCATTAAATTTATTTTAACCCCTCCTCCCTGCTCCATTAAACTTTTGCTTTGAGGGATGCAAGCTTTGGCAACTAACAGAATTAATATTGCTTTCCTTCTAAGTGCAATAAAATGTATGTGTGTGACTGCTGAATCGGATCATAATGACTTGAAGTGTACATTTCAGCACATTAATGCCTGAATGGATTAAAAAATCAGCCAGCAGTAACTTTACTCCTTCAGCAAATTCAGTAGCATTTTTACTGAAAGCCTTTTCAATAGGCTGCACACTCTATACCCCCACTTGGTATCATACAAGGTCAGTTGAAGACTTTAGTCAGGAAAGAGTGATCAGTAGCAAAGCAATGGCTGTACTGGAGATAACAGATGGAAGGCACTCCATTTCAAAGGTCCTTCAGCTTATTGTCAGGGGGAAGTAACTTAATTATAAAAGTCTGCCTTCTGTTGTGAGGTACATAACTCATTGAGGTGGATCTTCTGTTACAATTTTGGTTTATCTTTAATCAGTCTATTAGTGGTAAACAGTTCCCTCAGTGAAGTTATATACAAATTGTGAGGTGTAATTGAGATACAATTGGGAAACACACTTGTAATTTGTGATAGTGGAGATTTTGAGTAGAGGGTTTTTTGTGGTGTGTGTGTGTGTGTGTGTGTGTGTGTGTGTGTGTGTGTGTTTGAAGGCCATGATCAGTTCTGATGTTCTGGAGATAATTTATTTTTTCTCCTCAACACAGATGAATTGAAAGAAAGGGAAGCAGTCCTAACCTTTTTGAAGAGTACTTTTTACTTCAGTTGCAGAAACATGCACTATTACAATAATAGGTGGTGACAGTGATAAAGATCATGGTGACCAGGCTAAATTGCCCAACTGTCATGAAAGATCTAGAATAAGCACATGTCATAAGCTACTAATCTCTCTCTTTTTTATTATCTGCCACTGGCCACTAATCAAGCAAGGCGACAGATAGGCTGGTCAGCATTCAACATAAAAAGAAATAGGTACATTAGGTTATGCTCCTAATTGTTAACCCTATCTCATCCTTTCTGTCAGTTGTTTGATATACTGTGATTTAATTTAACCCTTGAACATCCAAATATTCAGCAAAAACCAGCTGACTTGGCCAATGTGTACATTTTATAGAATAATAGAGTTGGAAGAGACCACATAGGCCATCTAGTCCAACCCCCTGCCATTCAGGAAAAGCACAACCAAAGTATCCCTGACAGATGACCATCCAGCCTCTGTTTCAAAGTTTCCAAGGAAGAAGCTCCTAGCACACTCCAAGGCATAGAGTTCCACTGCTGAACAGCTTGTACGGCCAGGAAATTCTTCCTAATGTTTAGGATGTCTTCCTTATGAATTCCTTTCACATATTCATACATGGCTATTATGCTTCCTCTCAACCTTCCAGGTGAGGTTTAACCAAAGCGGAATACAAAAGCACAATGACTTTCCTTGATCTAAACATTAAACTCCTTTTGATACAGCCCAATATCCCATTGGCTTTTAAGCTGCTGCATCACACTCTTGGCTCATGTTCAACTTGTCCATGAAGAACTAAGTGAGTAAGAGACCTTTAAGTCACCCTGTTATCAACAGTCCTGAGCTGGACTGCTGGGGTTAATTAAATACCAAAACACAACACAGGGTAAGGGAATGTCAAAATATGCATGTCAGAAAAAGAATCCTAAAATCAGGGATGCTAGTAGCTAAAGTTCTTCACTGGTAAACCAGGAGAGTTAGATTTCTCTGATGGGTGTTCTTCATTGTTAATTTCACTGAGGTGAATGGGAAGGGACAACTAAAAAAGGCATTCTCTAGGTTTTCTCCTGTTGGTCATGAGGTGGCTTAGACTGACAGCATCCTCTCCTCAGCCAGGTGATATATAACCAAGTGATGCCCAAGAAAGAGGCAAATCAGTGTCAGTGTTCATGAAGGAAAGAAATGGGCAAGGAAAAGGCTAATCCTTCCCTGTCAGATGGTTCGGAGTATATGATGGATTGCATGTTGGACATGACTGAGAGCATTGTACCAAATGGAGGCTGTTTTTCCAGCTACTACAGGGAAAGCTGAAATGAAAGCTATGTCAGATTCTGGACTGGTATGTCAGAAATGTTTCTTTTGAAAATGTGCCTTTTCTTCCATTCTTACTGTACTGTCAAAATCTCAGAGCCAATTATATGTCTTTTGTAGTTCCAGCATCACATTCAGGATTCCACATAGTCACCCAGCTTCTTGCCAGAATTGTGGAAGAAGCCCCATTTGTGGAAAGAAGGTTGGGAGTAAAGAGATTTTTCTTCCAACCTATAAGATCTCATAGTTTTGCTACTTATGTAGATTCCAACGGGAAACAGAATCCTTTCACTTTTCAAAGACAGTTGGTTTCTCTCACTTTTCTTTGGGCCTTTGTGTAGAAAGCACACAATACGCCTCCATCACTGATGCCCATTCACTTCACTAACATACACTGATTTCTCCTTCTTGCTGCCTTTGCCTCTCAGAAAATTCTAAGGAAAAAAGAGAGACTAACCTTTCTTGACAGGAGAGGTGGTTCCTCTCTCTTTCAATGGGACTTCAGTGTCTGCTGAAAAAGGTCAGTGCAAAAGGAAAGCAACCTTTCCTTTTTCCAAGTTCTATGCTTATGTCTTTAAGGAATGGAGAAGTCAATAATGGCATGGCTGTTAAGGCCAAGTCAAAACTTATGAACGTCGGGTTGCAATATGTCACAAGTGGAAGCGTGGCAGACTTCCACTTGTCCTGGGAAGTGAAGTTTTAAATGTTACACTACCATTATTTTATTTTATTATTTTGACTTGTATACCGCCACTGCCCAATGGCTTGGAGCGGTTTACAAATATCCAAGGAACAAAATACATAAAATACAATTAAAACACAAAAACCTAATCGGCACGATCCGAATGCTTGCTGAAAAAGAAATGTTTTGCATGCCCTCCGGAAGGAAGGTAAGCTTCGGATGGCTTGTGTTTCTATCGGCAAAGCATTCCACAGATATGGAGCCACAATCGTGAAGGCTCTGCGCCTAGTGCTCGATAAATGAAAGGTCCGAATATTAGGGACTTAGAGCAAATGTTGGTCCTCAGACCGAAGTGATCTCTCACCGAAGTGATCATCATCCATTATAAACTTAGCAAGTAGCATGTTGGTTGGGAATAATAGGAGATTCCGCTGAAGGAGTCCATCACTGAGTTCTCATATATGTCAAACCTTGCAATATATGTGCACATATGCTAAAATGTGTAGAAAAGAAAATTCAAAACACCAATAGGAATCAACAGCAGACTATTTTAAGTGGAAATATCCTGATTGCTTGTTTGATTGGTGTAATACTGATTAGTATTGCTTACTTCCTCTTCTTTCCAAAAGTTTAGAGTCCCTTTTATTCAGACAGACTTAGTTCAAGTAGGTAAAAATATTAACTATAAGAATGAATAATTATTTAGGCTTTTCGTTACTATTAGCTATAGTATCTTTTTGGATAACTTTGTTTCTCTGTTAGATTGGAACAAGTAGCAGGAGGGAAACTGAACAAAATGCCCTTGTGTGTGATTGTAAGTCTTAGACTGAAGAACATGTTTTCCTTCTTGTCACTTGTATGTATGTCTTTATACTGCTGTGAAAATTCAAATAATGTTTTCAAAATAGCCAGTGTGTTGTTTTGGACAAAAACAGGACAAAAACAATGCAAGAGTCTTCATTCTCAACAGATGTAGAGCAATCTTCTACCAGTTTTATATGGTCCCTTGTTGGACCCAAGCACAGCATTCTTGTAATTCTGTGGTTGGTCAACTTTTCTTGTCTGCCAATATGCAAAGTTAAAGAAATATGACCTACAATCTTATTTTCTTATTTGGAAAACATATATTGTCTTCAGCAATATTCCATCACATTGGGGAGGTTCCTTGGCATCATTTTCAGTTACTGTGGGAAAGGTACTTGAATTAGTCTGTTCTATGACCAGTAAACTTGATCCATGCCCATCTTGGCTGATAGCAGCTAATAGGGGTGGGTTGACTGAGTGTGCCCATAGTTATCAATGTAAGAACTACTGTTATATCACTACTATCCCTTTTTGAGGCAAAGTGCTTAGTGTATGGTAGCTGGCAGTTTGGAGAATCGGATTACCTGGACCAGTTTCAGTCTGGTTTCAGGAATGCAGTTGGTATCTACAAAGTCTTAATTCTCCTAACTGATAGTTTGCTCTGGGTGAAAACAGGGGACGAGGCACTGCATGCTTCATCTTTTAGATCTTTCAGCCATTTTTAATATTGACCAGGTATCATGTTGAATTGACCCTATGGGGTGGGAACTGTGGGAATACTATGTTATAGTGATTTTGTTCTGCCTATGTGGTCAGTTCCAGAGAGTACAATACTGATGAATTTTTGTTCAGCTTCATTGTTATTAAGCTGTGGGATGTACAATGATTCTAGGCTACTCTCCATTCTGGGTAAGTGCTCTGTCTTAAGTAGGATTTCAACTCACCTGAAGTGTGTAGCTTTCTAGATCCATCACTGTCACAGGATGTCCAGCTGAAATCCAGAGCTTGGAATACCTAAAGGACAGACAGCTTTGATTAGCTCTGGGTGACATAAGAATAATCTGGACACAGTAACCTGATAACTTCCAAATCGGAGTGTTGCAGTACATTGTACAGTGGGCTACATAATGTCATGAAAGCTTAGGCTAGAACACAGTATTCTAAGTGAAGTCTGGTGGCAAGATATATAGCTGCCTATGCAATTGTGGCCCACTGGAGTGTTTTTCCTCTGCATTCTACAAATGGGATCAATAACTTGTGTAGAAACACAAGATAGGGACTTCTCTGTTGTGATGTTTGGGTTGTGGAATGCCCTCTCTTTGAAGGCCTGATTGATTCTTACATTGGGATCAATGCTATGCTATCCAAAGCTCTCTCTCTCTCTCTCTCTCTCTCTCTCTCTCTCTCTCTCTCTCTCTCTCTGTGTGTGTGTGTATGTGTATGTATATATATATATATATATATATATATATATAAATGTAACATCCGTGGTTCTAGGAATATAGGCAACAAAACCACACAAGGCAGACACACAAAACTAGCCCACATACACTCACAACCCTACTTGCTATGTTTGCAACTAAAAAAAAACCTTTTAAAAAACTAGCCAACGGCCAAAAACTCTTAAAAAAAACCTTTGGGACTACAAATCCCAGAAACCACTGCACCAGGAACAAAAAAAGCCCTTCCCCCTTCCAAATGAAAAAAACCTCCCTTAATTCTCCAATAAGTGGCGCGCGCCAGGGCCAGCCCCAAGAAGGGGCTAGCCTCGCGCCAAACGTCCTCATCCCTCCCAAGGGATCGCGCGCACGAAAGCACGACAACGCTTCTGGCCGCCTCCTCACCCCCACACAAACAACACACAGCAAAGTAAAAGGCCGGAGGAGGGGGGAGGAATCTCCGTCGGGTGCCTGCAAGAAGGACAGAAAACGGAAGGATAGCACCAAGGGAGGGAGGGACAGGAAGAGAAAACAAGGGAAGGAAAGAAGGAAGGTAGGATGGATGGAAGGACAGAGGGAAGAAGGAAGGTCGGGTGGATAGAGGGAAGGAAGGAGGGGAGGAGAAAGGAAGGGAAGGACACAAGGATGGAAGGAAGGTAGGATGGATGGATGGAAGGAAGGAAGGAAAAGGCAAGGCTAGAGGGAAGGGAAGAGTGCATGCTGCTGCTGCTTCCTCCCCCGGGGGGCGAGTCTTCGCACCAGCTGCTGGGCCGGCTCCGCTTCCTGAGCGAGGCGGTGGAGTGCCTTCGCAGGGCGGAGCCGCTCCCGGACGAGCTGTGCTTTGTGCCACAGGAGGTGCAGTACAAGCTCTGCAAAGACGCCAGCGGGCCGGACCTCTCTGCCGCTCTCAGGCAGAGCCTGCTCTCGTTCTGGGAGAGCCCCGGCGGCGGAGGCAAGACCGGGAAGAGAGGCGCCCTTGGGCGGGGCGCCATAGAGCTGCGCAAGGGCTCCTGCCTCCGGGCCAGCGGCGAGGAGCACTGCAACGGCCAGGGCCTGTGGGTGAAGCTCTCCAGGGTGAGTCAGGGAGGGAGGGAGGGAGTGTCCCCGGGGAAGGGAATTGGAAAGCGCTCTGCATCTGCTCAGAGGCGCATCTATGGTGGAGAACGGGTGCCCCTTGGAAACGTCCCTTGATTGCTGATTCACAAGCATTCCCTGGACAAAGTAGCGATGCACTTTGCACATGCTCAGAGGCATCTCAGAAACACACATATACATAAGAACACACACATACACAATATACATATACACATATACACAGAAACATAAGCACACACATATATACACACACATATATACTTAAAGACATGCACACATACACACATATATACATGCAAAGAAATATACACATGCACACAAACATCCCACAGCAACGCGTGGCCGGGTCAGTGTGTGTGTGTATACATACACATACACACACACACACACACACTCATACATACACTCATACAGCTTTAGTTACACTTAAAATGCACTTTTCTGATTTACAGACAAATTGAACTTAAGAAGAAACCTAGAGAACCTATCTTGTTTGTAACTTGGGGACTGTCTGTTCAGATAACTCAATAAAAGTCCTCTTGAAGTCTGTTTTATATTGTTTAGAATATTTGAAAAATTCAAATTTTATGCAGGTTCATCATCCCACCAAACTATAGTTCGGTGTCAACATGATCAGTCTTAAACAATGGTTTTGAGTTTATAAGTCTAGAAGCATTTTTTTTAATATTCAGTATATTCAGTATTCCTATCATTAGTACAGTGGCCTCCAGTGGTGAAAAAGGTATAATAGTTCTGTATTGTAAAGCTATTACAAGCTATTAAATGTGATTCAACATTATATTTGAATAGAGCCATAGGGTATGTGGAACATCATTATTAGCTATAAATACTTCAGTTCTTCCAAAGGATGGAAGACTAAATCCTCCCCATTGGACATACTGAGACACAGAGAATTAGTCCTTTAGTCCTTTCACAGGAGGCCCTGGTTTAGAATAGGATTGTCTAGTAATTGTTGCTGTTGTCTTTATAATGGCAACATTTGTGAGTACATCCAGGACCCCTTCCACACAGCTGAATAAAATCCCACATTTTCTGCTTTGAACTAGAATATATGGCAGTGTGCGCTCAGATAACCCAGTTCAAAGCAGATATTGTGGGATTTTCTGCCTTGATATTCTGGGTTATATGGCTGCGTGGAAGGGTTTCACGTCTTGGGAAAAAGTGCTTATAGTAAAGTGAGAGGGAAAATGAGAGTTAAATAGAGTAAAGCAATAAATAAAAGGCCTCACATGTTGCTTACACATACATTGATCATAGATCATGTCAGGATCAAGGTGAGAGAGGGGGCTCTTTGACACTTTAAAGGATTGTTCCATGACAAAGCTGCTTCCCTCTGCTAGAGGTATTATTTTGTACCAATCAGTCAGTAATCCCTGATGAGAATTGGACTCCTAGATGTTAGCTCTAATGGACTCTAAATATTGCATGCATTAAGTTAAAGGAGTTCAATTTCCAATTCAGTTTAAAGGATGAGAGATGTCTGTTGTGCAGTGCTGGTGGTGGGAGTGTCTAGAGAGCCAATAGGGTGCATAATTCTTACCAAACACTACAATTGGTTTAACAAATCTTTCTTGAATGGGAAAGTCTTCAGCAGGGGTGCTCATTAGGTAGATTGCGATCTACTGGTAGATCGCGTAGTGCGTCCTGGTAGATCGCAGGCAGGGCGGGAGTAGTAAGACATCAGTTTGTGTGTGTCAACTGTAAAATAGGATGGGTGGAAGGGCCCTGGGTTCTCTGAGGTCCTTTCCACACAGTTGAATACAATCCCATGTTATCTGCTTTGAATCAGATTATATGGCAGTGTGGACTCAGAAAACCCAGTTCAAAGCAGATATTGCGTTATATGTTTCACATTTTTGTAGTGGGTAGGTGGATCATTTTGACTTGGTTGTTTTATAAGTAGCTCGCATGCTGAAAAGTGTGAGCACCCCTGGTCTACAGTAACAACTGTAGAAAGATCTAGTCCAACTCTCTGCCATATTATACAGGGCCTGCTTTCTTCCTACCTATGATTGTCTTCTTTTCTTGTCCTGTTTTTGGACTTGTAGCATCTTCAGACACCACCTAATGTAGTTCTTGAGATTTTTGCAGTTTTCACCTTTTCATTAATCGGTTTATCGATTTTAAAACAATCTGAAGGATTAAAGGCAGCTGGATGTTTAATAACATGGAATATCTCCGAACTGCACTGCTGAATGGAGTATCTATTCAATACTGCTGATAGCAGACAATCTATCTAATAATATGCATAAGTTGGCCTGAGTATAGGTATGAATGTATCTAGTATGGGTTTGAGATAGTCAACTCTGTCTCAGAATATATTGGTGCTCTAGAATACAAGTTGAATCATGAAGCATTCCTATTTTAATACCTCCCCACAAGATAGCATGTGTACATTGTCATGAGATCTTTAATGAAATACCTTCATGCTAAATTCCTTTCCTCCAGTCCTTGGGCTATTTGTTGCACACTGCAAAGAGATATTGAACATAGCATAATTTTATTCAGGTTGTCAACTGTTTCACAGTTTTATCACATGGTCCAACATTGTACCGTAGTCTGAGATTAAAGACTAACAACATAGCCAGCATATTACTCCACATTCTTAGATGTTGCTGTTTGCCTTTCTTGGTGACACATAAAAAGTGAATGTGTAGCTTCTCATTACTTGCTATGACACCAACATTCCCACACAGTGTGATGTGTGGTAGTTCTTTTTTCTGTTTTGCCTCAACAGTGTTGACCTCCTGCCCTGTAAAAGCTAAGCAAGGCCTGTTTTCTTCCTCAAAAAGTCAATATTGGTTTCTTTATTTCCAAAATAATTTTCTTGTTTTCCATTACAGATCTGTATATAATTGGCAGGATGTTACCTTTTTCTGCGATAGAATTTATTATACAAGTTTTTGTTTCATTTCTCAATGGTAAAGGGCTCATTTTATCACTTTGTCGATGGCTGGAAATTCACTAGCTGTCCTCATTTTTGGAACAAGTTAATAATGGTCATTTTTGCTTTTGTGCCTTGTGCCTCCTGATTCTACTCAACTTCTCATTTAGCTGTTCTGACTGCTACTCTTGTGTACTTCTTTCACTTCTCTGGAATGTATGAAGTGTATAATGTGTGAGAGTGTATAATGGTTTCTGAGATAGTGGAGAAAGCACTTGATATATATCTGACCCAACCTAAAATAAATGGCCATTTTAGCAAATGGACAACATAATAAAAAGTAACCATAATTGCCTGTTTTACCTTGTAGTTTAATAGGGGTTTTTTAATTAAAAAAACAAAAACCTTTCAGTTAATAGGAATAATGTTCTTAACAAATTAATTTAGCATTTTACTTTGTTTTTAGTTGCAATTAATGTTGGATTTCGAGTTTCCAGGATTTCATATTTTCTGCAACCTTGAAAGCGATGCAATCAGACTGGATCTTGTTTGAAGCTCAGATGGTTCTGGAATATTTCATACTTGAAAACAAGGCTATGTTTTTTTTGTAATGACGTTACAATAAATATCCAAGTTGAAATGTAAAAATGTAGTTTGCTTGTGATAACTGCTGCAGATATCGTTATTCCCTATGATGAATGAGAATAAACAGTTCTTCGAATCTAACACAAACCCTGCTACCCAATCTTCTTCCAGGTTTATCCTTGAAATACCTTTGTCCCTACTCATATGGAAAAATGTACAGAGATATCTTTCTCCCATGTTATGTAGCTGAGGGAACTTCTTGTCTGAAGAGCCCCCTCCTTATATAAATTGTCTGAAGACTTGTCAAAAGCAAAGAGCCTCAAGATACAGTATTTCTCTATTTCCATGGAGAAGATCATGGGAAATAAAAGAATGGGTAACATAAAATCGATTCCTCTTCTCCCTTGTCCTTTAATTTACTTCTAGCATAATGTAAGCAGTAATACGGGAAAACCTGTCTTCTTGTTTGGCATGTTTGGGATCTGACACTTTCGTTTCTTCTTTTGATTTACAGGAATAAATCTGCATCTGTGACGCTGGATGTATTGACTGCTTGCCTTGGAGTAAAGGTGACTTTCTCCACTTTGGAATATGGTGCCTAACTTCAGCATCCCAGTATTTGTTGTGCCAGCAGTAGTTCTGTGCTGCTTGATGTCATCAATGGAGGCTGATAGTAAGTAGCACTCAGATTGGAATATTTTATGACAGAGAATGTTTTTAACCTGCCTTTTATCATAAAAAGTTAAACTGTCTTAAAGTACTGGACACAACAGAAGAGAAAGTTTGTAGGTCATTAGTTTCTAGTATGTGTGCTGCTGGAATACAGGTCACAAAATTATAGCAATATATTGCATTGCTTTTCATGATCAAATTTAAGTTCTTAGGTGGAAGAGTTGAAAATTTGTGATTTTCTATAGGATCTTGGTCTTTGTTTCATTTTTGACAACTCACAACTGCTACTCCTTCTTCTTTCTGTTGTTGGCTTTAGTATTGATTGTACCATTAAAGAAGTATTATGTGTTTCATGACTTTGTATAGGTTTATTCTCTTTAGCTATTTTATACATAAGCTAAAGAAGGCTAACCATTGTAGTTCCTTCTTACTTGAGGAGTGCTCTTGTCTCTTTATGAATTTCCCATTGTGGGGGCTCATATTTAAAACTGATTTAACTGAAGGATTAGTGCCCATTTTTAAACTAAGCTGACCCTTACAGTCAACTTTTTATACTGTCTCATGATGGATTTTTATAAGGGCGTTTTAGTATTTTGGTTTTTTTTTTACTACTTTCCCATTTAGTGTTTTAACATCTGATTTCACTTTCAGATTCTAACTATGTATCACACTAATCTGCTCAGAAAACAGTTGGTAGTCATTCAAAATCTAAAATATACATATACAAATGTATTTGCTTGGGTTTTCATTCTGATACATATAGGGCTACTTCCATCTCTACTTCAGTCTTATGTTAGTTATTGCTTTGGACATGGGAATGGAATTGCCTTAAAAAGCAGGATTGAGCAGAATAAGTAGAAGGATTTCTGTGAAATCTGCTCCACCTAGTTAATTTTTCTCTTTTTATAGAGGAAGATAACAAGAAATATTATCTTAATTCTAAATTGGTCCTGTGGAATTGACATGACTTAGATCAGGGTCAGAACCCTGATGCTGCACTGTGTTAGAGTCACAACCCGTTATGTTAGGTGTGGCACTTTTATCTGGCTCTCAAAATGACTGTGAATGAATAGTTGGCATATTTGCCTGAACATAAGCCAAGGAGAATTATTCCATGCCACAATGCCTGTCTTGTTTGTTTCAGCAATGGACATAACCAGAAAAGCCCTTTTTACTGTCCTTAACCTCTATGTGAACCCTAAGCACATTCTGTGCTTTAGTTTTTCTGACTTTCTCACTACATATGCTGGCTATGCTTTTGAATTCCTCTTTGGTGGTTTCCCTTTTCCCCCTTTTGCATTTTTGTACGTTCCCTTTATACATCTTAGTTCTGTTGAAAGTCCTTTACATATCCATCCTGACTTCTTCAAATATTTCCCATTTTTCCTGTTCATTGCAGCTGAAATTGTACCCTCAATATCTCACTTCTAAGAGACTTGAAATCAGCTCCCTTAAAATGTAGAATGCTTGACGGACTATGTCTTGACTTCCACTTTCTACAGTATAACAAACTCCAGCCAAGGATCCCACCACTTTCACTCTACTCACCATGCCATCTTGTTGGTTAGGATGAGATCTAACATATTTTAAACATGGTTTTCAAGATATAAATCATATTTGATATTTCTTTGAAACAGTTTATAATGCTCTATTCTTACAGTTCAGTCATAAAACTCATCCCATCAGGTTTCAGTAATCCCTATTATATCACATTTGCTTTGCTGTGTTAAGTTCAAGTTCATCTTATTTATTCCCCTTAGTTGGTTATTTAAGATGCCCCCAGCACTAACACACACACACACACACACACACACACACACACACACACTGTTGAGTTCTTTTACTATTTACCCAGTTTTCTGTACACCATTTGGGATCTCTTCAGCAGCTGAACTCCTGCCTTCCAAAATACACTTTTCCTCTCTCACAAAACTAAGTTTAAACTCAGGTTTGTGAGATTCCTGCCAACTACTGTGAGAAATCTGTCTTTGTGAAACTGCAGATCATGGTCTAAGTAGCAGAATCTTTCCCAGCGGCACCATTTGTGGAGCCAGTTGTTCACCTCCATTATTCTTCGCTATCTTCCTATGCTATGTCCTTTAACTGGGAGGAGAGATAAATGTTAGCCTGCACATCAAGGGTCTCCAGCTTCCTACCCAGAGCCCCATTATGATATCCTTAAGGCTGTATCTTGCAGTGTTGTTGGTTCCCACATGGACTAATGGTAATGGTCAATAGACTTGACTAGTCTTGTCAGCCTCTTTGTTACATCATTGATTTTTCTCCAGGGAGACTGCATACCTCTCGAGTTTCCAACTTGCTGCAGGTACAGCTATCAACATCTTCCAGCAAGAACGCAAACATAACACAGCTGTTGTAGGTCACTGCATATTCATTAGTATTATATAGGCACTAAAATAGGACTCTCGGCCTCCCACTCAAAACCAAATGCTTGTTGTCCTGCCTGTTTGCCAAGTTCCAGGGATTTGGGCTGCAGCGATTAAAGAGCTAATGACTGATATCTCCTTCCCCAACCAAGTGTCTGACTCACTTCTTCTCTGTAGATACCCTGCCTCCTGACAGAAGCTGGGCCTAAAACAAAGGAACAGTAGGACACTGATAAATGCACAATCAAGCCTTCACTCAGCTCACACAAACCATCAGCCTTAACTCAACCGACAAAGCTCACTGAAACACAATTGAATACTAACGAATGATTTCCCTTCCAGTTCATAAAAACAAACAGCCTTGCCCCCAACAGACACACAGCATTAATCCACAGGCAATCTGGGACTGGGTTTTTTTTAATCCAACACACATAAATCCACCTTGTGCTGTGTCTTGCACTGCATCCATGCAATAAATGACTACTTAGAACCAGGTAGAAAGATCTTCAATGGTAATGCCAATGTAGGATTATTTCCAAGTGCAGCCTTGCTTAGAATGCATTATAGAGATTATAAAAGCATGAATGAAAGTGTTATAATCCGTTTTCTCAAACTGTTCAATCACACTTAAGTTCTTTACTGACATCATATCTGTCTTAATGGGATTTCTCATATGGCTGTCAGCCTATATCTGTAGAGTTCTGTGTACAAAAATTTCCAAGCAAACTAAGCCCCCAACTTGCTGATACCACATTCATGTGCATGTTGTTTACATATTTCAGACCAGTATTAATCATGCATATGGTGTTTTCTTTCTATCACCATTAGGATAGGAAATCCTTATGATTTTTTATCACTACACGTAATCAGTCTAGGAGAATTTAAGTATGCACTACTGGCTTCCTCCCAGAAGAGGAAGGGTACAGAAAGACAGATAGGGTGAATGAGAGGGAGGATGGTGTTTCCTCCCCTCCACACCTTCATGGGCTAATTGACCGTTGCTACAATTTTCTGCATGATTTGATTTTTGTCGGCAGTGACCACGAAGGCTTACAAGTTCAGGAATGACATTGTTCCAACTCTCACGGTTTCCTTGTGTTGTGAAAGATTTTCGTAGTTTCACTAGGTTATTGCAGCTCTTGTCTGCTTTCTCAATTAGACATAGCAATACTCCAAAGATTTTATAGAGTTGAAATAGTGAATATTCACATTGGGAAACCTTCTGATACCAGTAGTTAATATATACTCAATTTAAATAGGTGAATGTGTATTTTTTCTTAGCCCTTTGTCCAAACACTTTCTCTAGGGCTGATACACAATAATAATATTGCTAGATACAAATATACCCCTTCATTTGGAAAACATTTTTTTATTAAGTGTTATACATGTTTTTTTAAAGAAAACCCAAGGTGTGCATATTTGTTTTCAATCTTAGCCATGTAGCCATAATAGAATACTTCTTAAACTTTATTTTATGTACTGTATAATAGTGCACATATGTTTGGGTGGAAACAATAGTGTGTCTTAATGTTCCTGAGGCAGGTTGAGGAAATAGAAATTTGCCCCCCTCCCCTCTTTCAGTATTCTTCGACAGACATCCAAGAATTATGTTAAGACCTGGTTGACCTTGGATCCTTAGACCGTATAAATCAATGCAGGATTTTGTTGCTCATGATGGGTGGTTTGCAGTTGAAGTATGCATCTAAATTCCAGGTTTTCCCTCATCCATCCTCACTGGTGCTCTTCATAACAAGGTGATATCATTTAGAGCAAATTGGTCTGAATCACTGCATTAGGGGGACAAAATGGAAGTGCATCAGCTGCAATTGGCAGCACTACTGAATGCTGGCAATTTTATTTTTCCTTGCTGTCTATGTGACAGACAGGAATCACAGCAATCAAATGCCCAGTTAAGTGCTGACACTACCTGGAGATGGAAATTGTGTGTTTTATAGAAAAGACAAATCCATTGAAAAATCATGCAGTTGTAGCTGTCGGTTTTGTGCAAAAACAAGATATGCTCCTGAATAGAAATACAAAACAATTACTAAGAGGTGGAACCTAGAGAGGAATTGATTGACTATTCATTGTATCTATTTATTTTAATTTGGAGTCAGGCATTTGCATTGTTGATGAGAAGACATAATTTGTATAAACATAACCCCACCTACCCATTTGGCAAAAAGCATTCCCTCTATTGCTCTGGAGTCACCAAAAGTACTATAGGAGTACCAAGCTCTTTTAATATCTGCTAACTGTTTTGGGTTTTTCTATTATAAGGTAGTAGTGCAGAATAGACGGATAATTGACCTAAGTCCCTTGGCTTTGTGAGAGAATTGTGTGCCGAAATGGGGCATAATTGATAATGCAGCAGGATGTGCATGGATCAGTTGTGCTGAATGTATCTGAAAACAGATTTCTGTGAAGGATCACAACCCAGGGTATCTCAGTCTGAAAATCTGTTTTGTTGTTGCTGCAGCAGTTTTTAGTGCTGCTGCTCTAGCTTCTTGCTAATTACGCAGCTGTGCCTATAGAGAGACATTGCAGGGTGAGATAAAACAGATTGTTGAACTGCCATTTAGTGGCACTAAATATGGGATAAATATGAACATTCATAGAATTGAGTTTGCAAGATAATCTTGAAATATCACTTTTTAGAGCAGAGGAGAGCTTGTGGATTATGTTGCTGTAAAAAGCATGAGGATAAGCCACATATTTGAAAACAAATATCTTAGTTAAAATGTTAAGGGGAAAAAAGAGGGTGAAATCTGAGCTGGTGCTTACCCAAGTCTTTTTTTAAAATTATAGACACTAATTGCATTGAATGCTCCCAAATTTTAATCTGCAGAGTATATGGGGAAAACCCTATTAAATTTCTCCTGGTCCGACCGTTCCTTTCCAAGTGACCCTAGTTGCATTACAGCATTTTGAAAGCGATTCAGGATGATTGCTCTACACTTTCTCCCTCAGCTTCTTCATGTTTGTCTTTTATGCGACCTCTCTGCTTCCCCTTCTGTCAGCTCTTGACTGTGCAAGGGAAAATAGCTTTGCAGATTTCATTTAATGTTCATTTCAATTGTCAAGGAAAAGATGCTCTTCCCAGGCTTCTGGAATATATTGCTTACTAAAACTCCAAACACTGCAAATCTTTCTCTGAAAACTGGGAAATGAAAATCAATTCCTTCAGGCAGAGGACGACGCTGCTGTTGTGTGTTTTTCTCTCCTTTATTAGTCTTCGCATTTCAGGTTGTGGGCATGGCTTCCATTAGCTGGGGGCAGGGCTGGCTGACCCACCTAAGCCACCTTTTCCATGACAAGTAAGTTTCAGATGATCTCAAACAGAATTTCAAAGCCTGTGAAGAAAAAAAAAGCCCAGATTGGAAATGACCTTGCGTGATGGAGGATCAAAAGTGGAGCTTATATATATGGAGGTGTGAAGTGACATAGGATATGCTCAATTACCTGCATTTGACTTCTTGACATTTGGAGAGCAACTGTGTTTCTTTGGCGAAAGAGCACAGATGGGGCTTCCCTAAAGAGAGCAGACCTGTCACAGCATTTATGCCACAGAATCTGTGGTTTATATTACTTCCTTTCCAAATGCCTTTTTTTGAAAATAATGTTTTGTACAGCATACAGCATATGATTTCCTGAAGAGGACCCCTTAAGAAATAACAATATTTGTGGAGTAGAGGGTTGGAGGAACTGCTGACACTCTTATAGCTGTTGGAATGTGTTTCCCCTTCTTGTAGGGTGTACATGTGCTGATTGTTTCACCTCCACAGCATCTTCAGATAGTTAAACACCTAAAATGCCTTGAAGATTGGCAGATGATCAAGACACATCTTCTGTTAAGGTATAGGACACGGAGTAGACCTCGTTGTCAATTATAGTTCCTCTGTTCTGTTCTTCATTTTGTTTCTCTGGTTCACATTGGCTTCTGGGGCTTCATAGACAATGAGATGTTCAATCAGTGCAGGATAGCTTTGACAAAGAGTAATGCTGACCTCTTACCTCTCTGTAGTCTTCCAATTTCTGCCACCAGCATATACATTAAAAAAAACATAGATGGAATTTTCTTACTAGTGCCTCTGAATTACATCTAATTAAGTGTGGCTGTCAGCATTATATCCCAGAGACGTATTTGTCTTCAAGTTAAAGGACAGAAGCAATTCTAAAGCAAAATAAAATGTAAATAGCAGAGTGTATTTTATTTTTGCAACTCAATTGGGGAGTAAATGTATATGCCGTGGCCTACTTTCTCTGGTATCTTCATGTTATTTAAGTTTTACCTATTACTGCCTATGTAGGTGTTTTTCCCCAGGCTTCTTTATGTCACGCTAGTACTCAGCTACAATGGTTCAGAAACATTTCATCTGAGATTACACATGTGTACCATAGGTGCTGAAATAATATACCATAGGTGCTGAAATAATATACAATCACTGGCAACATTCCAGCGAGCTTAAAACAAGCTGTTCTAAAACCGCTGTTGAAAAACAGCTTCACATCATGTCTATTGCCCTGGCCATCTCCCTATTTCAAAGAGGGACCAGGGCATCAACAGGATCACTAACCGAGGTGGTGGGGAAATCCCCAAGAGCCATCAGGAATCCATCCGGATCCATAAGCCTTCTAGGGCAGACCATCTTAATGGGTCCTCCACCCATGTAGAGGTTAAGGGATGCAGCAGGCCTAAACCTGAATAGGTGATGGTCAGTCCATGGCAACGAAGTAATAAACAGCTCCTCTACACTGCCACTGTCCTCCCATTCCTGGCAGAAAACCAAATCTAATGTGTGTCCAGCACTGTGAATAGGGCCAGATACCAGTTGGGACAGCCTCATGGTTTCTATGGAAAACATGAAGTCCTGAGCTGCTCCTGATAAGGTGGCCTCGGCATGGATGCCGAAGTTCCCCAGCACAATAATCCACTGACACTCCAATGCCAGGCTCGAGACCAACCCAGCTAGCTCAGACTGTAGTGCAGCGGGGTGGATAGTACACTAACTGAATCCCTATTCTGTCCCGATCACCTATTCTCAGGTGGACACATTAAAAAATGGTTGATTGCGGGATGGGGCATCTGATCAGGGAGATAGAATCCCTATAGACCACTGCAACCTTGCCTCCCCGCCCTCCGGATCTTGGTTGGTGCTGTACGGAGGAACCTGTTGGACAAAGCTGGGTCAGGTTTACGCCTCCAGCTTCCTAATTAACGTGCCAGTAAAACCAACCAAGCCGGGATAATCCATATCACAAAACCCAATTTCCTTAACATAGAAGAGGGTTGGTAAACGTGCATCTTATGGGGTCACTTGTAACACTCACGCCACTTGGAGGCCCATAATACCCTCCTATCCCAGAAATAATCTTAAAATGATTAAGGAGAACCAAAAGTTAGTGTCATCCCCAGGGGCCATGGAGGTAACTTAGACCTCTTTTAAAAAAAATTAGTTGACAAGGTGTGTGGCCCTTCGATTGTCTCCCCCCCAATAACTTGTGTCCATCTTGCCATAGAAGCTGCAACATGAGCATGGGAGACACAAAGAGCTATTTAAATAAGGTTCTGCAGAGTTGGGGAGAGGAGGGCCATGGAGGGAGCATTTTCAGAATAGAAAAACAACAATGTGGTTGTATTAGCACCAACAGAGCATCACTGCAGAAACTGTGGATTTGTTTCAGAGGGCTGTCATCCACATAACTCTTTCTGCCCCTCCTGATACCTACAGAAGGACTATTGTATTGCTCATCTCCCCATTTGACTATGGCTTCCTTTTTTAAAACAACAAACCTATGCTTTACAAGGTCATATTATTTAATGGAACCAAGGATGTATACATTCGTGAAGCTCACAGATTATGTTGGCTGGAGTCATAAGTGTTTAATTTTTAATAGTACTCGTGATAGTCATTACTCCTTGCATCGGTTTTAATGCCTTGTGTTGCTGTTTACATAGCAAAACAGTTGTCTGTTTTCTTGGGTAAGCTTTCTCAAGGATTTGCATGTGTTAATTACTGATGTGCCTATGCATCACATGTTGATATATAATCTAAGATTCCTGTCTGAAAATCCTGCATATTGTAATTAATATTTGCTGAAATGTTCTTGGTTTATCAGTATAAGCAAAGAGATCAAGGAAAAACAATCTTCTATAAGCTTAGAGTTTCTCAATGCAAATCCATCAAGGGTTGAGACAGAGGAAAGAATTAAAGAAAGTCTCCCATAGAACTATTTTAGGCTGATTTATACTTGCTGTCTTTTGGTTTTTGGTCAGATTCTTATTTATCATTATTTCTGTTCTTATTCTCATGTGTTGTTCCCAGATTAGAATATCTTTTAAATGTTTTGTCTTTAAAAGCAGAATTTGAGTAATCATGTACTTTGATGTCATTTGACTGGGATAACAAAACATAGTTTTCTGATTCTCTTCCTTGTAAAGTATTGATTCAAAGAATTATGATTGGTGGTTTCCACATCATATTGATTTAGCACCATGGATAGCTTCTTTAAAGTTTGTTTCAAAACCTTTAGTGGAGTCACTTGTTTCACCAGTGTGGAAACTATCAGTCACTGCTGGATTCATATGAAATGATTTAATAATATATTGACTGTTATCAAGCATTCAGTTAGACTTAAAGCATGCCTGGAGTCATTTTGGTATCATTAAAAGAGCCACAAGAGTGTATGGGGGCACACAAGTATAATGGACCTTTACCATGCTCAGTGACAGTAGCCTGTATTATTTAGGCACACAATAAGCTACTGCAGCACCTAGACACTCACTGACATTTATGAAGACCTATGCTGGCACCTGCAGGGACTTGGTGTTACCGCTACTCACTGTCCCAGTTGTCTTGAAGTGACAGAAGTGTTTGCTTCTTGCTTCCATCTGTAGCGTGAAGAAAGTGATCTCGGTGTTGAAAAGCATATAAAACCAAGAAAGGATGTGGGAAGACTGAGTTTTGTCACTTGAAGAGATGAGCCAAAAGCTGAGCAACTGGTAGGAAAGTAAAGCAGAGAGGTTGGGTGATGTTGAAAGGATAACTAAAGATCACTAGATATGTGTGGTGGCGTAGGTACCAGAGTGAGAGGATGAGTTGTCAGAATAAGAGGACTCACAGAGTTCATATAGAGATGTAAAAGTCTGCTCCAGTTAAACAGTCCCTTAGAATTTGAATAATATCAGTACAAGAAATTTCCCCAAGACCACTCTTTTCTCTAGAGAATTGGTCCTCCTTCAGTAATTCATATTCCTGATTGGTTGCAAATATGATGAGCATTACTATGGGTATATTCATAAAAGTTCTACATGGCTAAAGCCCAGCTCAATTTATGCCTCTTTGCTGATGAAAAAGCAAATTTCTCTTCTTGTGAACTCCTGTGGGAAGCTACAGTCCGTGGCTTTTGAGCAAAATTAGTATAAATGTGAACTGTGTATTAAGAGCAAACATTGGGATTTTGCATTAATTACTTCCGTGGGAAAGTAGGCAATACGATATTAAAATCATTTTCCATAACTTTTATGCCCCGAAGATGTGAGAAAAGCAAGGTACAAGTTCAATTAATAAAACTACATTGCTGAAAAAAGTGGAATTGCTTCTGGTAAAGAATATGCGCATATTAAACATTGCTGATGTGCTATCATGCTTAGCATCAGAGACTGCCTAGAAAACCGATCCTTAAAAGCTCCAAACATGATCATGTCTGTTGTGTCACTTGCCAATAATGGCAAATGTAGTCATTAATTATCATATTTCATCCTGATTTTTTCCAAAATACTGAAATATGATTTTTCAGTTCCAGATGGTAATTTATCTGGAACTTAAAAGCGATATTTCAATATGTGTTTTCTGTTTTTAGCAGTATTAATTAGGATGGCATTGGCTTTGTTCACATAGAAGAGCAAGCCAGAATTCTGGAGAATCCTGGCTTGCTGTGAGCAACCTGTGAGGTGGCGCTTGCATCTCTTCACCCCCAGCTTGCTGTTTCTGCTAACACAAGCAGACATGATTTGCTAATCCAAGTCTCATCCTTGTACATCCCTTTTAAGACCAGGATAATAAGTCAAGTTTTCTTGGCTAATTTGGGAGTTGCAAGTTAGAATCCTGTGTTTAAATAATACACTAAAAATCAAGGCTGGGGGGAGATAAATAGTTTGGTTAGCCACGCCAATCAGTGAGAGGAACCACTAGGAAACTTACTGATTGTGTCCCTCAATATCCATCTTGTTTCATTTCAATTCCATTGTAATCAGCAGGGATTCTGTGGAAGAAGAAACTCTGGGGTGCAAGGGAGATCACGGTAATTGTAATCTGAAGCTACCGTTTATAAACATCTACTGGAAACTAAATAAATTAAGTGTAGTAGGGCATAAGTATGAAATACATATAAAATTGCACCCTAGATTTCAAGTTCAGGATATGGCATATAATCCTAAGGATATGTGTGTCGTGAATAATAATATTCTGCAAAATTCAGGTTGATATCTGTTGTATAATTAGTTCAGCAAATGTTTACTATCCATTTTACCAGAACTGTTCATATCTCTGTTTCACCATAACAATTTCGGCTGTCATGTTCATGATTAGTCTGCTTCATTACAGCACTTGTTTAAAAAATCTGGGTCTATAGATACTAACTGGGAATTATAAGATATATAGTCAAGTTCTCTCTCACTTACTAGAAATAGTACACTTTTTTTCTATCACTCCATCTGTTCCCTGCTTTTTCATTGGGACTAACAAATGGCTTTGGCTTCCTGAAATCAATGAGAATCAAGTTACTAATTTAAGTCTTGCTGATTTCAATGAACATTTTTAAGTATGGCTAATGTTGGTTCCTAGCCATCCATAACAAGCATATCGTTCTCAAAATGTAAACATAAATGTGAATTTTCCCTTGTGTCACTAAAAGAAGCAGCAGCAAAAGAAGAAAATGATTGCATTAATTTTGGTAGTAAAAATGGTGGCAACAGATTTCGTGGTGCTATAGGGGCACACATACACACAAATACATCTAAGGCAGTGGTTCTCAACCTGTGGGTCCCCAGGTGTTTTAGCCTACAACTCCCAGAAATCCCAGCCAGTTTACCAGCTGTTAGGATTTCTGGGAGTTGAAAGCCAAAACATCTGGGGACCCACGGGTTGAGAACCACAGATCTAAGGAAGTCATGTGTCCCATGGGTTTCCCAGTCTGGGCTCGAACCTGTACCTTATGTATGGATGAAATATTGTCCCAGTGTTACATTTACTGCTACCTTTATATATTATATTATGCTAGTGTAATACACTAGCAGTAGCAAAAACAATATATGCAGCTGGTTGTTCTTTAGAAAACTATTCATGAAGTGCATCTGTTTGTTCCTATAGCATTTTTGTATTTTCTCCAACTTGGCTTTCAAACAACCAAACTTGACACAAACTGTACACTGGTGGAAGCTCGCAAAAAACAACGGAAACCAGTCTACCTATAAGACTAAACACAGAACGCTCAGGATGAAGGAAGAACTATACACTTTCTGTATTCCTCACTTTTCAGAATAGGAACAGAAATGTTCCTTAAACATTCGTTTGGTATTTAAGTAGGCAGTCTCCGGGTTCAGATGGTGTTTTCACCATTTTTCTAAGCATGTTCTACATAAAGCTATGGGTTTCACTCTGAAATCCCCTAGGACTCTCAACTCTGAAGCAATACACAGAAAAGTGTGTTCTTTAAAAAAAATCAAGCAAACAGTCAGCTTCTTTGGCAATGTAAATTCTCAAAACATGGAAATTGTTTCAGCTGTCAAGTAGCAGTTCCGATGCTTTCACTTTAAACAGCATTTCAAAGAAATAGAGTGAAAACATCTTCAGAATTGTCATTTGGTCTGAGTATCAAAAAGGACTTGGACATCTTTTTAAAATATTCAGCTGAGAAGAAGGAAGTCTGCAGAGTGAAAAATCTCTAGTATTTATTTTTATCTAAGGAAGTACAGATTGGGCAGACATTTTAGAACCTGAGAATAATTTAGAATTCCGCAATCTCTTCACCTGGGCACAGTTTGCTTTCTGACTGACTGACTGACTGACTGACTGACTATTATTTCTGAGTCGCCCTCCACGTTAGTGCTCCGGGCGACTTACACATAGCAATTCAACAATTAAAAATATTAAAAATTAGATTAAAATATTTAGGGGTTAAATGCAAGGGCCAGGCTCAGGTAGTTGAGTTCCTGGTTCTGCATTAGCCATGGGCTTTCCTAAATAGCCAGGTCTTTAGAGCGGTCAGGAACTGGGGCAGGTCGAGGGAGGCTCTCTGGTCCGGTGGCATCGAGTTCCAGAGAGCGGGGGCCACAATGGAGAATGATCTCCGTCTCGTGGCCTCCAGGTGGGCCTCTTTCACGCCCGGGACGCAAAGGAGGTTCTTGTTTGCCGGCCGCGGTGTCCTTGAATAGGCAGGCATCAGCAAGCGGTCCTTTAAGTATGTTGGGCCCCGGCCCCGTAGGGCTTTGAAAGCCAAGGTCAAGGTCTTATGTAAGGCTCTATACTCAAAGGTCAGGAGGCCAGCTAGATTAAGAAGTTCTTAAGGCTAGATGTCATGGGCAGTCTTCATAACTTTTATTTATTCTTCTGACTAACTGTAGTCTTCCTGCTCCATCTCTTTTCTGCTTCTTACCATGTGACTCAGAAACAGATTTAATGTGGACTTCTGTTCCGCACCAGAACTAAGCAAATAGAAAGATTTTTTTTTTAAAGGATAATGTTGCTGGGAAACCATTCTTAATTCATTCCATTTTGGTATACGCAGACATTCTGAGTTGCATTTACTCAGCAGCCCTTGGGACCGCAATATATTAGCTCTCACGTTAATGCCGTAAATTGTAGCATTTGGGGGCATCTTAAATAATGTGAATTTTTGCCATCAAACCTGCTGCTCTCAGTGTGAGTTAGGTCATTTATGACAATAGTAGTACAATCTGCACTGGTTATAGACATTTAGCTCCTACAAACCATTCATTAGTTATTGGCTTCTCCAGGATACACATTGAGTTTTTGGCAAATGCACAATAATCCCCACTAGCAGCGCTGGAAGAATCTCAAATGGATTTAATGATTTATAGTTGCAGCTGCTGCCACGTTCTGAACCCTTCACTAGTTAACCTGGAATCTGACATCAAGCAGCTTTAAATTGGTTTGCCAATTTTGTTTTGGGCAGTATTTTAATTGAATTTTATAAATGTCATAACAGTAAGCAGCAGTAGGTAAAAGCAGAAAACATGATGGTGGTGGTGGTGATGATGATGATGATGATGATGATGATTGGGATGTTGTAGGTTTTTTGGGCTGTATGGCCATGTTCCAGAAGCATTCTTTCCTGATGTTTCGCTTGCATCTATGGCAGGCATCCTCAGAGATTATGAGGTCTGTGACCTCACAACCTCTGAGGATGCCCGCCATAGATGGAGGTGAAACGTCAGGACAGAATGCTTCTAGAACATGGCCATACAGCCCGAAAAACCTACAACAACCCAGTGATTCCAGTCATGAAAGCCTTCAACAATATATTATTATATTTTTATTTAATACCCACCTCTCCTCATGGTTCAACATAGTTAAATCATACAGATAAAATATAATACCATTAAAATGCATATATTATAAAATACTCCAAATAAAGATTAACACCAATACCAATAAAATGTAAAGATAAAAATAACAGTTTAAAATTGATTGGGTAGGCCTGTCAGAAGAGATACTTTAATTGTTTCTTGATTTTGGACAGTTCATTTAGCTGGCAGACTCTTCCAGCAGGTCATTCCACAGTCTAGGGGCAGCCAATGGAAATGTCTTCTGGGTGACTTTCTGTTCAGGAAGTCATGCTAGCTTTCAGTCTTCTATATGAATGGTCAAAGAGTGCTTGGAAAAGAGAAATAACACTAGCAGCACCCAGGATGTGTGACTGTTATCACTATACTGTACATTCATTGCTAGGTCCATGTAGCTAAACACATAGTTAGCAAAGGCAATGGACCAATGGATATATATTTTTAAATTCATAGATTGGGGTGAGGTGTGAAACATGACAACATCAGATTATAAAACAACTAAGACAAAAAGAAGATAGGAGACAGCTTTAAAGGATTTGTTGTAAATGGGGGAATAGTTATTAGAATGGTAAGCATGATTTACTGTAAGCAAACATGATGTGAGCAGTAAACACTCACATCACATGTACAGTATGCTGATAGGATCTCCATAGGTGATGACTGATGAAATCTTGGGATTATGGTGGATGGCTTAGTCAAGGCACTGACCCAACATGTAGCTGCTATTAAAAGAAAAATTAGGAAAGATATTGAAAGTACAACTCCAGGTGTTGTAATGCGTTTATGCAAACTTAGGGTGTGACCACACCTGGAGTACTGATAGAAAATGCAGTGGCAGCTGTTCTATGCTCAGTTCTGATTCAAAACTAGAAAAGGTAGTGAGGAAAGATTATGCCATCTCCTTAGGGGGAAAACACAAAAGGGGAAAGGTGATTGAGGTGCATAAATTTATGTTTGATGTGAAGAGAGTGGTTAGAGAGGTTTTCCTTCTTGGAACCTGAAGAGAAGGTAAATCAATGTGTCTTGATGTTTGTTTTTTTTAAAGAGATCATTCCAAGCAAGGCTTCAGGGCTTCTTTTTTTTGGAATAAAATATTTTTAAAATACACCCTGAATTTCCATCTTCCCATTGGGTCAAGTTTAACCAGTCATTTCTTGTTTTGCCTGGTCACGATACTGAAAACTGAGGTCATCCAATGAATATGAATGTGGAGATTTGGAATAGAAAAAGGAAAGAAATGGAAACACAGGCCTAAATCTAGTTGCTAGTCCCAACTGAAACAGAACCAGAAGTTGGTAAATCATCACTAATGCCCATTTGTCTGATGCAGTGAGTATACTGTAGTTGGAACAAACGATTGGATCTAATCCTGGTTTAGATCGGCTTTTGATATGATCCATCTTATGTAATTAAGCCCGAGACTGTCCTGGACAAAGAGTCATAGGTGCAACTGTTTTCTGGATGCCATCCTAGCTTTGGAGCAGGTGTCTGCAGAATGTAGAATAACTTTGTGACATCAATTGTACTATGTGGGTTAGTATGGTTGTTAAAAGGCATGGGAGCCTTCTGAATAAGTCTTACCAGAACTATTCCACTATAAAACTGGAAGAACATGGACATATTTTAAAAAGTAGTCATTTTCAATATACATTTTCAAACATATAGAATATTCTTTCCTACTAAAATTTGTATTTTCAGGCTTGAATCTTGCAGATATCTTGAGATACAGCCAATGAATATATTCTAATAAAGTTATTTAGATCAAAAAATTAATTGGAGCTATGATGTATTGAAAAACATACAATTACATATCCAGTACATGTTATGCTATATTTTCTTGTTTAACACTTTCTAAGTGAATTGGAGGGGAGCTGTGGTGGATTATGGTTAATTTAGCAATTATGAAAAAGAAGTTTAGGTTGAACAGTATCAACCCATTCACAGGAAGAAGATTTTAATACATTATATATGATTACTCTGCTACTTAGATGAATTACATCTTACATGCAGCTTACTCTTACTGTTATTTAACATTTATGTAGTAATGTTTTGTTATTTACCCATGATAAAAACATTGCTGTAGAGTGCCGCAGGACATATTCCATAGTTGCAGACAAATTGATTCTTATAAATCTCAAGAGAAGAGAGTTGAGATTATACTTGATTTCTTTGGATATGTCTGTATCCATACATTGTTTCCAGTTTCTTCATTATTTATTATTAAATTCTACTCCAGAGCAAGAGCACTGCAACTTTTTGTTTTAGGTGTGTCAATCCTGATGGGTGGGATTGTTGATGAGATGAAATAGTGGTATAAAATGTCAGAAACACAACTAATGTCGTTTGAAGTTTGTCATAGGAAGCCATAGTAAAACCACTCTTGCTGCCACACTGACCTTGGCTTAAATAGCTTAACAGAGTTGGTCAAAAGAAAATGCTCTGCAATTGCATGATGCAAAACCATGTGATTCCAGTTGCAAAATCAATCAAAATGTAAAGCTGCACTGTTAGAAAGGAAGTCTGGATAGTGGTGCTCAAGATGTTATGATGTGGCATGTGGATTTAAATCAGCAGTATATTTAAATACCAGGTGCTGTAGGATAATATTTCAGAGAACGGAACTGGCAAAAACATCCCTGAGTATTCCTTACCTAAGAAAACCCAATAGAGTTCATAGATTGTCATAAGTCTGTAGGCAACTAGAAGGAACTCACACACATAAAATTAGAATACAGCGACCTTTTATGAGTAACTAGTCGTCCCCTGCCACACATTGCTGTGGCCCAGTCTGTGTATATGTGCTTTGTGTGTATATATTTTGTATATATGTGTGTTTACGTGTATATGTGTGTGTGTGTGTGTGTTTTGCATATGTGTCGTAATGTATTTTTTGGCTTTTTAAGTCTTTTCTGTGCTTTTCAGTGTTTATATGAGTGAAGGTTACTCATTGGCCTGATACATGTATTGTGTCCAAATTTGGTGTCAATTCGTCCAGTGGTTTTTGAGTTATGTTAATCCCACAAACAAACATTGCATTTTTATTTATATAAGTTATGTATACATGTGTGTGGTTTTGCGCATGTGTTGTAATGTATTTTTATTTTTGGTCTTTCTGAGTCTCTTCTGCTGTGTTTTTCAGTGTTTTTATGAGTGATGGTCACTTGTTGGTCTGATACATGTATTGTGTCCAAATTTGGTGTCAATTCATCTAGTGGTTTTTGAGTTATGTTAGTCCCACAAAAACATCCCTGAGTATTCCTTACCTAAGAAAACCCAATAGAGTTCATAGATTGTCATAAGTCTGTAGGCAACTAGAAGGAACTCACACACATAAAATTAGAATACAGCGACCTTTTATGAGTAACTAGTCGTCCCCTGCCGCACATTGCTGTGGCCCAGTCTGTGTCAATTCATCTAGTGGTTTTTGAGTTATGTTAGTCCCACAAATGAACATTACGTTTTTATTTGTGTAGATAGGATAGAATTTGGTAATACAACTCCGTGGAGCCCCCGGTATCACAATGGGTTCAACCCTTGTGCCAGCAGGACTGCTGCCTGAAAGGCTGGCAGTTCAAATCCAGGGAGTGGGGTGAGTTCATGTCTTGTCAGCTCCAGCTTTTCATATGGGGACATGAGAGAAGCCTCCCACAACATGGTAAAACATTTGTGTGTTCCCTGGGAATCGTCTTTGCAGATGGCAAATTCTCTCACACCAGAAGCAACTTAGAATTTATCAAGTCACTCCTGACACACAAAAAACCTCTATTCCAACACAGAACAGCATCATAAACTGACAACACAGCAGCTAATTATTAGAATTTTCAAATATTCTGTACAAGCCTTCGTCAACATGGCTAAGATCAGTGTAGTTAAATGATATGGCTTATTTTTGCAGGGGGATATTTTGTCAGGAAATTTGGTGACAAATTGTTCTACATTTTGACCTTTGGTAAATATTCTGAGCCTTTGCATCTTCCAGTGAATGAGTGAGATGCTCAAATTAAGACATACAGGAATCTTAATGGCTACTCTGACATTTTGCTAGACCTGGCTGGCTGAGTACCTGAACTTGATTAGTTTTCTAATGTGCTTGCTCTGCCAGGCTTGAGACACCAGTATTCAGTATAGTTTAGTTTTCTGTAAAGTGATTGCACTGCAAACCTTTTTCCAATTAAAAGGTGATGCTGTTCGGGTAATGGAAAGTTGTTTTATTGTTCTTGCCTCTTGATATACATGAAAGCAGTGAAGTTTTTAAAAAGCAATATAGCTTGCGTTTTTGTAGTTCTTTATTTCTATTGCAGATGGTTATCTTCAGAAATGTTGGAAATCTCCCAAGACCCTAGCTAGATGGCAGAAGATACTGGTCAGTTAAGACACCCTTGCAGTAGAGAGAAGTTGGGGGAGAGATTTTAATTGTTTTTAAAGACCAAAGAAAGAAAGAGATGACACTGGTTAGGTGTGACAACCATGATCACGCTAGAAATAATTTTTACTATTGTAGAGGAGGGAGATTATTTTAAGGACAAAGGTTAAAAACCATTTAAATATGAATATATTTGTTGGGATTTTGGAATCTGAGATGCAGAGTTTTTTCAATTAATGCCTAGGACTTTGCTTGCCGATTCCCATTTCTAGTCTGTGTTAAAGAGTCTGAATGGAAGCAGTTCACTGATTACGTCTTCATATTTGGCAGTGGGTCCTCGATCTGATTTATGGCATTTGTTTGGCTTTCAGCAAGCAGTAAATGCATTGCTTAATTATTCATGGCAGATGTATTATTGCAGAAAATGAAGACATAAAGAAACAAGTAAAAACTGTTACTGAAAAAGCGATAAACAAAGCCGAAAATGGGAAAGAGCTTTGGGGTGATGTTTTGGAGCATCGGGGGCAGGCCCTTAAGAAGATATGTTTCACACCTTCTGGAAATAATTGGTTAAACTTTAGTCCTTAAGCTTCTCACTCATCACACATAATTAATAGTGCTGTGTTAACTTGTAAGTTAGATTTAATTTGTTTAACGTGTCATTTAAATTAGCACATTTGCAAATGTGAGAACCCCTCCCCTCTCTTGTCACCTTCGGCAGAGAGATGTGTATAAACAAACTTGCATTTCCTACTTATTAACATCTTTGGTTATTGCAAAAAACTTGGTTTTTGGCTTGTCAAAATTAAGAATAAATAAGAAATTAAGCGTTAGTGTAGGGGTTGTCCTTAGCACAGCACTGTTTTCCTATAGTGTAATATTACTGTTTATGTATCTCTTCCAAAGGCATTAAATTACTTCCTTATATACTTCCATACTTCCTCACCCAGTACAGCTTACAACATTAATTAAAACAAAATACTGTGAAAGACATCAAATTAGAACATTAATGAACAATTAAAAATAAATAAGGGATCATATCAAAATCATACATCAAATTAAAGCACTTTTAAAGCATTGTAAAACATAAAATGTGTGGGATTCAATTCAAAAAGTAGAGTGAATGCAAGATTAGCCTTCTATGAGATGGAATTTCACACCCTGGTGGCAGCCACCAAGAAGGTCCTGTCTAGAGACTTAACCAAACATGCCTCTGGGGGCCGTGGGATTTAGAGAAAACCTTTACCAATAGAAGTTAGCAGGGAGAGATGTTCTCTTTGAGACAGTCTGGTCCCGAGCCTGTGTGAAAATGAACCATTTGAACGGCATTCAGAAATAGACTTGTAACTAGTGGATTTGTAATTTGTGAGTACTTTCTGTGCTCTCTCTCTCTCTCTCTCTCTCTCTCTCTCTCTCTCTCTCTCTCTGAGCAACTCTAGTTAGCAAACTAGAACTCAATGCACTTTCCAAATACTTTTCAAATACAGATCCTGGGTTTTCAGAAAGTACATAACCCCATCTGGCAAAGGCTGAATTATCATTCCCCGATCTGCCTTGGAGTTGAATGGAAAGGCTATATAGAGTATGTGACACTCCACCTCAAAACTCCATGTAGTCTCTCCAAGCAACTTCATGTATTACAGAGTGCGTGAGGCAGAACTGAACCCTAAAGGAGGACTTCACAAGTCAGTGAGCAGAGTGTTGAACTAAGATCTCCCAGCACCATCTCCTGAGCTATCTATGAAGAACAGTTCCTATGAGCCCCATTTACTGTAACTCTAACTTTAAAAGATACACAACTTGAAAGCTTCTCAACCTCTTCATATGTGGAATCATGTGGCTGCTTATTGTTCGAAAAGAGGATATTTCAGTAGACAGCTATGCGGTTTTGAACTAGTATGGGTTCTCTTGTATTCTCACACTAAAGGTTGATGCTTTGGTACATTCACTAGCTGTGACATAACTGTCAGTGAAATGGAATTAATTATATCAGACATCATTTCTAGAAGGAAGAAGCTTCCACTCTTTTGTTTCCTTTCTTGATATGCTGTCCAGTTTGCCACTTTTCAAAGGATGAATACTTAAGAAGAAAGATAAATATCTTGAGTACCATTCACTGAATACTTCAAAATTATTATAGAACGGCCATAATGGAAACAGTGAAAGAGGACTTGGAAGAAGTGAAAGGGTGTTAAGAATTCAGAAAGCAGTTGTACAGGAATAGTTATTGAATTTAAGAACAGTTTGTTAGACTTTATAAAGAATAATGATCATTTTAAGATAAAGAACCTTGATTTGTAGCCATCCAAGGGAGCCCCCAGTGGCGCAGTGGGTTAAACTGCTGAGCTGCTGAACTTGTTGACCAAAAGGTTGCAGGTTCAAATCCAGGGAGCAGCGTGAGCTCCCGCTGTTAGCCCCAGCTTCTGCTAACCTAGCAGTTCAAAAACATGCAAATGTGAGTAGATCAATAGGTACTGCTCTGGCAGGAAGGTTAATGGCACTCCATGCAGTCATGCTGGCCAGATGACCTTGGAGGTGTCTATGAATGACACCAGCTCTTCGGCTTAGAAATTGAAATGAACACTAACCCCCAGAGTCGGACACGACTGGACTTAATGTCAGGGGAAAACCTTTACCTTTAACTAAGTTGAGTTTGCTATATGGTGTGTGGTAGATTACTTTGGTGGATTTGGAAACAAGTGTGTCTTGTGGGTTTTTTTGGCCCTGAGACTCTCTAAAACACCCAAAACTTTTTTCCGGGGGCGCTGTGTGCCTGGGCCTTCATGTCTAATCTTGAAAATAGCTTTTTAAAATATTGAATAGGGCTGGGGAGCCTTGAGACATATTTTAAAAAATAATCACTGTCTCTATAAAAACTTCTAAGAGAAGCATTCTACCTTCTTCCTCTCCCTTTTCTCCCTTACTAGAAAAAGTTCGGTAATGGGGGCAGGGGGAGTTGGGAGACATAAGAGAAGGCTTGGGGCATCCTATCAGCTCCATGATTGTACTTAGCCCACCCTGTTTTATGGCATAGACAATAGATAATGTGAAGCGGTTGTATGAACTGGGAAAGATGGCTCTTGTGTCACACACGATTATAGTGTAGACTGGGTTTTATTTCATAGAGATGGAGAAGCAGATTGAAATATCAATGCTTTGGGTAGGTTTTGTGTTTCTGTCCCTCTGGTGCCAGATCCATTTAGAAATGTGGCTCAGGCTTTTTAAAAGAGTGGCTGCGTGGATTTGTGAAGAATATTGACAAATAGAACTGATCCCCAAGAGCACACCTGTCAAATTTAACAACGGGCATTTTAACAGCCAACTATCAGTACTGGCAGATTGTATTTGGACATTGAATTCCTGAAATGCTTCATATCTTTCATGTTATTCATGAAATAATTCTTGTCTTCAGTACTAGATGCAGCAGTAGCTCTTGGTACTGGCTGGTGTGCTATAGTATCATAGAAGTGTAGGAAGAAATTCAGATATTAAAAGTACAGTGGGCCTTGGTATCTGCTGGGATTTGGTTCCAAAATCCTCCATGGATACCATAACCCATGGATGCTCAAATCCCATTATATACAAAGAAAAAATCATGTCAGGAATGACTTGAGAAATTGCAAGTCACTTCTGGTGTGAGAGAATTGACTATCTGTAAGGACATTGCCCAGGGGACGCCCAGATGTTTTTGATGTTTTACCATCCTTGTGGGAGGATTATCTCATGCCCCCGCATGGGGAGCTGGAGCTGATAGAGGAAGCTCATCTGTGCTCTCTTCAGATATGAACCTCTGATCTGTCTGTCTTCAGTCCTGCCGGCACAAGGGTTTAACCCATTGCACCACAGGGGGCTGCATTATATACAATGGCATAGTAAAATGATGTCCATTATATACAATGGCAAAATCAACATTTGCTTTTTGAAATTGGTTTGGAATATTTTCAAGCCATGGGTGGTTGAATCTGTGGACACTGAAGACCAACTATACCGCTTGCCCTAAGCAGGAAATCTTTCACTGTAGCAACAATCTTTCTCTCCCAGTTCTAATTTTATTGGGGCAGTCTGCTCTGCTTCATTTGCAATGCATAGGATGCCACATGAATTGTTGCCATGGAAGCTTGTCAGGTTGTAACATTTAATAAAATCTGACTGAACTGTGAAAACAACAATTGGGAGGAAAGGACTGAGGCAGTAACCGCTTTCCCATGAGGTGAACAATTCAGAAGGCAGAGGAGGGAGAATGGTGGGAATTAGACCTGAATCCTGCCTTCGTCATCCTCTCTGCTTCATTTGCATGCTCTGCTTTTGCTGGATGCTGTATCACTGCTCACCTGTTCATTGCAGCAGAGCATGTGCTGAGGTACTTCCCTGCTTCATCATTAATACCATCAGCAGAAACACTGTGCCCCTTTTCTAGTCACATTTTGATATTGCCCTCCTGCCCACAGCTCCTTCTCTTGCCTCAGCATTTGATGCTGCTGCCCTTCCTCCGGCTCTGCTTGGCCAGGTGAACTGAGCCCTGGGTTGTTTCTAACTACCTTGTGCTTCTTTTGTGACTGCCGATAGCATGTGTACCTTTTTATATATCCATTTGTTCAGCTTTTCAGAGCCACAGCATTCACAGAAAAGATGGGCAGATAAGGACTGCTTAATGGCTGCTCTTCGGAATCACTTTCTCTGCTGCAGGCCAATGAGCAGCTCATCCTAAAGGAAAACCTTGGCTGCAGTCCAGGGCACCTCAGAGGACTAAAACCCACTGAACACAGCAGGGCTTACCTCTGAGTAAACATCCCAAGGATTATGCTCTTAAGTCACTAATACTCTGCTGTGCTTTGGAGTACTGTGAAAACAGGTGCTGAGATGCTAAGCTCAATTCTAGAAAAAGTAATTCTACTTCTCTGCTATGCTCCTCTGGGCATGAAACCCAAACATCATCCAGATGGTCGTCTCCCCATCTGTGGTGCCTTCTTTCTCCTCATCCCGACTATGCCATCCTCCCAACATAGGGAAGGGAAAATAGGTAAGCAGGTGTTATGGAACAAGTAAGTGTCGTTTAGCGGTATTTTAGTAGCCATTTCACATAACTGTCACTGATAGGAGTGATGGAGTTGTCCACCACAGGATTGGAGGAACTGGTGGGCATGGCAGAGGTGGTGGTCATGTTTCCTACCTATGGTACAATCTGTGGTCTATAAGGGGGAAACATGAATGATGCATTCATTCATATGTATGTGAGATGTTTTCTTCTCTGGTTCCCTAGAAATCTCTCTCCACTTTAGGCTTTCCTAACATATTCTCCACACTCTGTCATATGGAAGACTTTGGGTCAGCGGTTCTTTGAGTCCAAACTAATGGCCCTCAGAATTTTTTCACTGCAAATTTAAAGACAGGTTTGTCCACTCTGACTCACGTCTGCTTCCATACTGCCTATTTTCCAAGTTCTCCTTTTTAGAGTTGACCGTGGTCTTTTATTGACCTCCTGGCTCCTCTTCCCTGCTGTGGCTTTGACAAAGGCAAGCAACTGACCCCCATTCACAGCTAAGGCCAGGGAGCAGTGAACATAAGAAATACTATCTCTGAACTCTACTCTTCTACAATAATATATAATATAAAGCTGCAAACTAAGTGGGTAGATGGATAGATTTCCTTAGGAGCTATAGGATTTAACATAACTTCTTTTCAATTTACAGAGGAGGAGTACTAGCACTACAAGTAAACACCATGTGTTGCATACATAGAGTCCTATGCTTTTCTTGGGACACAGTGGAAACAAGAAGAATATATGCTGGGCATATTATGGGAGCCTTTTTTAATCAATCAAATACATGTACACCTTCTGTTTCCCTGGATGGACACCATCACCAGAGAAGAAAAGGTCTGAAATTAGAGAAGGAAGTAAATTAAGATCACCTAATTATATACCTTCTACCCTGCTGCTAGGATCCAAGTAGGAATTTCAAGTGATTTTTTTTACCTTGGATTCCTCTTCCCTTCCTGCCATTGGAGTGCTTTGTAATTTGTATAGACCTTCTCAGTACTCAAACATGCAGTTCTTTGGTAGGAGCAATGACATGTAGGGATTAAATGCAACCTTCTCACAATCACAATGTCTATACCTTTAAGGTGGATTACATTGCCAAATAATGTGTGAATCTCATGCTCTGATGGCCTATGGGTGATATTTTAGAAAAATATTAATGTTGAGATTTTACACAAAAGAAATCTCTAAGAAAATGCTTAAGCATCTCAGCTGAATCTTTAATCTTAAATATCATGTCAGAATAGCAGGGATTCTATTATGAAGGACACAGATTCTTTCTTCCAGATTCCTTGCAGATGATAACCCTACTGGTGACAAACCAGTACTGGAAAAGCTTTTTCAAAGGGCTTTTATTCCCATCCCTCTTCCTGCTTCTTCTGTCCTGACCGTGATTCTTAAGAAAAATTGGCTGTATGGGCCTTAGCCTACACCCTAACCATAAATAATAGGCTTGCACACGGATTTGATTGGGATGCTTGCCTTCGTCTGGGAGCATGGCCTCTGCTCCAATTTTTTACCAGCCACAGCAGAACAGTGGCTGTCGAAAACCAACTGCTTTCGATTAAATTTGAATGTGGGGAGGGAGGCTGTCGCTAGAAGGAAAAAGATCCCAGGAAGTGAGGTTTCTTGAGCCCTTTATTAAACCCAGGTCTCCTCTATAGACTGAAGGGAAAAGATTGCAGAAAGAAGTGATATCTTAACTCTGTTGCTTTTAATCCAGGTCTTAATGAAGAATATAAAGACAAGCTATGCCTAAAATGATGAGGAGGGGAGCCAGGGAAGTCTCCCCCCCCCAATTGCCACCAATGGGCCGGATAGAAAACAAATATTTTGGCTTCTCGGATTGAAAATGGATTTCTGTTCTCCCGAATTTGAGAGGCTCATGAAAAATGGATTGGTACCTCCACCGAAATCCGGGACACTGAAACAGATCACAATTACCTGGATTGCATAAGCCTCATAAATAAGCCTCCAGGAGGGCTCAGGCCCCATCTAAACTGATCATTTAAAGCAGTTCGAAGCTAGCTTCACACTGTGGAAACCAGAGAAAACTGTGTGAAAGAAAACCCTTACTATGCACCAGTGCTCTATGGTTTGTATATAACCATCGTCCGGGCCTCAAATTGGTTCCAGGATTTCCTGTGTAATCGTTTGCACAGCTAAACCACTTTCTTCAATACAGGTTTGAAACTGCATTAAATGTTCATCATAGATTCAGACAATATTTCACTGAATATTATTTCATTTTTAAAGTAACATTTTAAACATACGTACCACATCCTTTTCCATGTTATTTGCCTTGATAGTTGTGAAACCGGCCCATTAGATGAAAAACTGCTTCTGCAATGCCACATTTTATTCAGTGGAGATAGACACAGAAATAGCTAAGGTGGGGTAAAACATTGGAATTAAATTATGTCCTTTTTCTTCTCTTTGTATGAAAATTGATAGAAGGGTAGAAATAATTTGACTTGCAATGAAATATCACAGTTTGTCCTCAAGTTTTAAAAGAAGTATTAATGTTCAGTATTTTAGCCATGCTAAATTCTCTCCCAGATTTCCATTTTCCAACTGGTTACATATTCTGGCCATGAGATCATTTTGGCGTGAGGTGTCTCCTCTTTATATATATTTTAGATATTTTGTCTTTCTGTACATTTGTCGGTTCCCTTACACAGGCTAATATTGTCAGCTTCTCCCTCTCCCTTCAGTGGTCTATGTTTTGACTATAAAGTCATTGGCACTAAGGATGGTCACTGAAAGAAATTTGGGAGCAAGTGTCAGTATTTTTCTGAAGAGCAAGTGTCCATTTTGTGTTTAAACTATTTATTTCCCACTGTAAAATGGCTTAAGGTATTCCTTTTCTTCCCCTTTCCTCAAAACTTGTTTTCTTAAGAAGACTAGAATTTATTTAGATAAAAAACATAGCATGAGAACAGTGATGAATTGCTAGTTATAGGTACAAATTTGGTATGAGGGAGATGTCCCGAGAGGTGTTATCTGTAAATGGGAGCTTTTAGAAGGCAATTTACTCATAGGCTTTGCAAAAGAAATAGTAGCAAGAGAAGAAATATTGCACAGTAGGATTAAGGATGAATTGATGTGAAGTTTTGTTTTTTTGGTGTAGAAGAACCATACTTTCATTTTCTTACCTTTATGTCTTACTAAATATTTAATGGCATATTGCTTTTTCTTACTTTTTTGAACAGTGGTAAAAATAAGTCTCTCAAGTTGTTGTTCTTGTTGCTGCTGTTATTGTTGTTTCGTTTAAAATAGAAACCCAGCAGTTCTGAAATATGTATATGTTTTATGGCAGGATGTAATTAATTTTATCTCTCATGTTGTTTATTCGTTAAGTTGCTTCCAACTCTTCGTGACCTCATGAACCACCTCACGCCAGAGCGCCCTGTTGACTGTCACCACCCCCAGCTCCTTCAAGGTCAAGCAAATCACTTCAAGGATACCATCCATCCATCTTGCCCTTGGTCGGCCTCTCTTCTTTTTTCCTTCCATTTGCCCCAGCATCATTATCTTCTCCAAGCTTTCCTGTCTTCTCATTATGTGAGCAAAGTACTTAATTTTGCCTCTAATATTCTTCCCTCCAGTGAGTAGCCAGGCATTATTTTCTTGAGTATGGACTGGTTTGATCTTCTCGTGGTCCAAGGCACTCTCAGAATTTTCTTCCAACACCACAGTTCAAAAGCGTCTATCTTCCTTCGCTCAGCCTTCCTTATGGTCCAGCTCTCGCATCCATAGTTTACTATGGGGAATACTATGGCTTTAACTGTTGCCCATGTGACGTCTCTACTCTTCACTATTTTATCAAGATTGGTCATTACCACCTCTCAAGAAGTAAACGTCTTCTGATTTTCTGGCTGCAGTCTGCGTCTTTGTGCCAAAAATACAGCATCTGTCACTGCCTCCATGTTTTCTCCCTCTATTTGCCAGTTATCAATCAGTCTGGATCTCTCAAGACACCATTTAAGGCCCATGTTCTTTGTTTTGTAAACCATGGAGTGGATTTCTTGTCTAAACTCAGTACTGTATTGGAAGGTGTAGTATTATGAAGAGGTCACTGCTTACCTGGAGAAGGGCACAAAACATTAGAGACCACTTTAACATAACAGCACTAGTGTGTGTTTATCCAGAAAGGCCCAGAGGTTTTTAAAGCAAAAAAGCATTACATGTTTAAAATTATACAAGCAAAACAAACTTTGGAAGTCTGGCTCTGTGTTGAAGCTCACACTTTTCTGACGTTGGCCTGATGTTTTCCACAGAAATGGCTTCAATGGGTAAAATCTGACAGATGGCTTTAAAAGAGCAATATCAACAAGGCTTGCTTTGCAAAACAAATGCTGCAGTTGTGGCTCTAGGATGAGATGATTAATAAAAGTTTTTACAATGTGGGCAAAACTTGTTTTTCCAATCAAATTCCCGGGAGACCCAGCAATGACAGACGGTGTCTGGTAGAAGCAGCTGACTTCGCTGAATGTAGACTGAATTAGAGTAATGTATCAACACCAAATTCCTCATTTTTAAAAAGGACATTTGGATGGGTGGGCTGTCTAGATGGCATGACTATTCAAATTTAGGAGACATTGCTAAAGTACCAGCATTGTTTTTTAGTGTGCAATAACTGTTTGGTGATGGAGTAATAAAGTTTATTTCTGACACATCACTGGTGATACCAATCCTACTTAAGAAAGAGTGCTGTTCTGCATGCCCAAACAAGCAGATGACTTCAACAGCAGAAAAACTGTATATTATTTGTGTACCGTATATTCGCCATTGAGAGAGCAAGCCTGGGAGGGTCTTCCATCGCCCTCCCAGGGTGGAGGGAGGGGGGGCCTCCAGGCCTGCAGGAGCAGCTGTAGCCCAGCAGCAGCCTGACGGAGGCTGATGGAAGGCCCTCCCATGCCTGCAAATGGGCCATTGCTGCATGTGCAGGCACGGTAGAGCCTTCCATCATCCTTTGTAGCCCAGCAGAGAAAGCCCTCCGCGCCTGCAAATGCCCCCTAAGCTGCTGCGGTGTTTGCAGGCACCTTTTGGGCTCCGTTGCCGGTGAGGCCCAGAGTCAAGAACAAGGCTTGTGCCGGTCCAGAAATAACAGCCGGGGACTTCTCCTCTGGCTCCAGAGTCAACATTATCAGCCGGCCAGATAAACATGGCCCAGGGTTCTTTCCTGCCCCCTCCCCTTCTATACGCTTTCAAGATAGGAGCTGGAAAGAGGACACAGGAGTTGAAAAGGGAACGAGTTGAGAAGAGAGGAAGTCCTGGACTGGATTTCTGCCGTTTTGTGGGGCCAAGCAGCTCCCAAATGCCCAAGTCAGTTTTCCCCAGACCCTTCCAGTATTATCTGTTGCTTATGCAAGTTCTGTGTGCTATTTGATTGCAGGTGGACTATAAGTCCAAGGAGCTTCGAAATGTCAAGGTCTATTTCCCCCAAACTTCAGTAATGTTTAAATTTGGACATATTGAGTGTTCATGCCAAGTTTGGTCCAGATCTTTAGTTGTTTGGGTTCACAGTGCTCTCTGGATGTGTGAACTACATCTCCCATTAATAACTGTCAATTCCTCCCAAACCCCTCCAGTATTTTCTGTTGGTCATGGGGGTTCTGTGTGCCAAGTTTGGTCCAGGTCTGCAATTTATGAAGGTCTTAGTGGTCTGTGAAAGTCATAGCTGAATCAGTTGAGGGTACTGCAAATCCCATCATCCGTTGTCCATCGTCCCCAAACATTGTTTTTGTGATTAATCACTATGCTTTAATTGTGTTCCATTTGTAATAATTAAAGAATATCAGCTATTTACATTACGATTTATAAGGGTAGCAAAATTAGTTTTGGTTTGTGTGATTTTAATAATTGATGTAATTGTTTTTAGATGTTTTTAATTCTTTAGTTTTGATCTCCCTCCTTCTCTCCCTCCCTTCACGGGGCGGGAGGAGGAGGCGGGCGGAAGAAGGGTGGTCTTATACGATGAGTATATCCCGAACTCTATATTTTAACTGAAAAAGTTGGGGGTCGTCTTATACACCCAGTCGTCTTATACGCCGGAATATACGGTATTCATTTTCTAGCCTGCCTTAACGTAGAACTAAATATTTAGTGTTTCCTTCCTCTTTATATCCCAAGTGCAGTTTTCTTCACTTTGGAAGGTTTCCCAGCCTCTTAGATGTGGTCTATTAGGTGCCACTTGTCATGCCAAGGAGGGAGGATGGGATTTGGGGAGTTGCAATTAAAAAAATAACTTCCCCGAGCTCACATCAAATACAAAATCTTTATTATGGTGATAGACCAGCATAAGGAGAGTGAGGTACAGTCTCATAAAATCATTGTACATTAAAATATAAAAGGCTAGAAAACAAAGGTATGTTGAAGGCTAAAGCACAAAAATATTTTAGAGAAGGGAAGGGACTAGAAGGGGATGGAGAGGGAGGGAGATTGATGGAGGGATAGGAGCTCTGGGAAATAATTGCCCAACCTTCTATAGTGGAATCAGCTTCCAACAAGAGAAGAAGTATGGCAATAGATTCCGAACATAGTGAAAAATGTTACATTTGATGGCTCTAATTTATCGGTTAGTAAGAAAACAAACATAATTATTTCAAATTTGTATGAGTTCTAGACTGTGTTCCTAAATATAGCTTGGCACCTCTTGAAGGATTTCCGTAAGTACCATGCATTTGTTGGCACTATGAAACTGTGTATCTGACTGGGGGAGGGGGGGGGGTTAGGAATCACATGCACCCCCATTTTCCCAGAAAGCCAACATTGTGTTGGATAGGATTCTGGGAGACCAGAATTCAACTCCCCATTCAGACATAGAGACCCACTGGATGACGTTGAACAAGACATACTCTTTTGGTCTTCAGTGAAAGTACAGTAGAGTCTCACTTATCCAACATAAATGGGCCGGGATTAAGGGAAAGCCTATTAAACATCAAATTACGTTATGATTTTACAAATTAAGCACCAAAACATCATGTTTTACAACAAAAACAGAAAAAGCAGTACAATACACTGCAACGTTATGTAGTAATTACTGTATTTATGAATTTACATCGCAATGAATTGAAACTGATGTGGATCTGGGCGGGAGGCAGACTGTGTTGAATAATACAGAAGGTTGGATAAGCGAGACTCTACTGTAATGACAAACTTCCTCTGAACAAAACTTACCAAGAAAACCCTTAGGGTCACCATAAGATGGAACTGACACAAAGAAACAAAAAAGCACTCAATTGGATGATTCATATCATAAATAGACTGCGGGGGACCATTTACTGCTTAGACTGCTCTTAAAATCAAAACTACAAAATCAGAAGTGTATTTCCAGACATATCTATGGCTTGCATTTGCTTCTTTGGTATTCTGTATATCCTTCATATAATGCCAGGGAAAGAAAACCGGTCTCAGACCTACAAATATTGACTACTCATCTGATCCACTAGCCTTGCAGTATATACAACTGTGATAGTGTTTCAGTGCTATTTCTATGTCTGAAGTTGCTTGGAAGCTGAGTTGCGACTGCATATGATTTCCTTCTTTTTCCTGTTTCTTAGAATACAGGTTTACAAGAAGCAATTAAGTTTCAAAAATGTATTTGTAAAGCTGCCTTAGGCCAGATTCCAATCTTCGTGCATCATAAGAGCAATGGCTGCCTCTAAATGAAATGGAAGCTAACCATCCCACCTTCCTTGACCTTCTTTCCATTTCTTACACTTAAATATGAATAAAAATGAATTTTGGTACAAGGGAAACCTCATTTTTGTCCACAGGGCACCTTATTTTTGTCTGTACATGTCACTTTGTAGTGCTGACTCGGAAGGAAACTTAATCTTTTAAAAAAGATTAGGACAATCAGAGCTTGTTTAATGATGCACAAGGAAGAAAGACTTCTGCTGAACTGCATTCTAGAGAAATCCTCAAAATATTTCTGTCAGCTGCCCCACATCAAATGCTGTGACACCACATTCTCTCTTTGTCACTATGACCTCCACACAGGATTTCAAAATCCTTATCGTTTCAGTTTGACTGGAGATGTTCTGGCTTAAACCTTACAAACGAAGTGAGATCAAAGTACTTCCCTGGGAACACTTGAATTTAAATATATTGATGTTTTAAATCTAATGCCACAGATGTTTTCTCTGTCCCCAAAGAACATCCGTGTAGAAATAAAACAACTCGTATGTGTAGGCATCTGCAGGAGGAAAGGGAAATAAAATCTCTCCTTCAGATGATTCTTTGCAAACAAACAAACAAATAAACTTTATTTGTATCCCACCTCCATCTCCCAAAAAGGGACTCGGGACACTGCAAGTGCAGTATAAACATCAACAGTACATGAGTATAAAACAATACCACATAAAAGTTATAAACAACCTCTATCAACACATAAAATAAAACAAAACACATAATTTATAAACACTTTCTGTTAGTGGTTAAAACTAGCTGCCATCAATACACAACTAAAGTGCCAAAGTGTCAACCTAATATTGGCCCATCTAAGCCTACTCGAGGCCAAAGGCCTGTTTAAAAATCCATGTTTTTAGGATAGAACGGAAGGATTAGAGGGTAGGGGCTAATCTAATCTCTTTTGGGAGGATATTCCAGAGCCGGGGAGCCACTACAGAGAAGGCCTTCTCTCTCGTTCCTACCAGCCACACTTGAGAGGTGGTGGGACTGAGAGACGGGCCTCCCCTGCTGATCTCTAAGCCTGTGCCAGTTCATAGAAAGAGATGTGGTCTCGAAGATAGGTTGGACCTGAAGTGTATAGGGCTTTATAGGTAATAACCTGCACCTTGAATTGATCCCGGAAATTTGTCAGAAGCCAGTGAAGCTGCTTTATTAAGGGCATAGTATGTTCCCTATAGCTAGCTCCAGTTAGTAATCTGGCAGCCGGCCTTTGCACTGAATGCCATTTCTGAGCCGTCTTCAAAGGCAGCCCCACGTAGAGTGCATTACAATAGTCCATTCTAGATGTAACTAAGGCACGGGCCACCCTGGCCAAGACAGGTTTTTCAAGGTATGGTTGCAGCTGGCACACAAGATTTGATTGTGCGAAGTCCCTCCTGGCCACTGCCAACACCTGAGCTTCAGGCATCAACAATGAGTCCAGGAGCACCCCCAGACTGCAGACATGTGTCTTCAGGGGGAGTGTTCAAGAGGTATGGTGTTTCAGAAATCAATTGTGCCACTCATCTCTTGCATATACTTTAGTTTCTAGGTCACAATTTGGTCCTCTTTTTGGAGAAGAATATTACATAGTGAAAAACTTAAAGTTATTCTATAGATTTCAGAATTCACAGAACCACATCCACTTGGGTAATGGACACATGTCTGTTATCCAGACATACGTATAAACTCACACATGTTCTGAGAATTCAGGTGTATAAAGGAATTTTAAAATCTTGAATGTAGTGCTTGCTGATGGACTGATCTCAGTCACTCTCATTCATGTGGGGCTAAGGCAGGATTGATGGTACTGAACACACAATAATCAAAAGTATACACAGCAGTCAGAACTATTCCAGAAAACTCTATGGATTCAAACCAAGCAGTTCTGGGGCTCTTATGAGATGAAAGAGCCCAAGTTCCAAAAGAAACTGAAAGAAGAGGAAAACTATTCTTATAAGTTGATTTTCACAGTACCTGGAGCATGAGGGTCTAATGTCCTAGGGATGATAGGGAGAATAGGACAATTATAAAAGGTGTTCCTGACACAATTTCAGATTTACACACAAACACATAATCAGGGTTATATATCTGGTGCACATTTTCCAGATTTTTCTTCCAAACATTTGCTGTGAACATCCATTCTTCACAATTTCCTCTATAGCCCTGGCTCCCAACATAGAATATTTTGATTGGGGGGAGGGGGTGTCAAGAATGAGTTAATAAAAGTGATATGCTTTGCATTTCTTATGGCTCTATGGGCATCATATCCAATATATAGCTATATAATGTGACATGCACATTTTGAAAATTAATATCAGAATGTACACAGTGGTCAGCTGGTGACAATAGAGAGGTGGAAAACCCACTCATAGAGAGGTGGATGAGAGACAGAGTTAACTACAGAGTGTGTGAATACAGAAAAGTAAGGCTGCTTTTGTTGCAAACACCCCGTGTTCTTTTAACATTACAAGTTATACACTGTATAAAATATATTTTAAAAATTTATAGGTAAGTTTAAATTTTTGGAAGAAAATAATAAGCTGCAGGAAAATTAATGTCAGGTGACAGGATATTCTCATATATTTTCACCAAATACATGTTGGACACTTAAGTTACCCTGAACTTGATGCAGATTCCTCAAATCAATTGAGCCTTGAGTTTTACTGCCACCCACGTGGTGGTTGTTCTATATCATTACTTAACTTTATCAAGCATGAAGTGTTTTTATGAGGAAAAAAACGGTTCGAGCATAGAAATCTCACAATTTTCATTACTGTAATTTTTTCCTGATACCTCACTGGCTACTTAAAATTCTTGCATTATTTTTTAGGGAAAAAACCATTTGGATACATAATAAGCATAGAAAACACGTGCACTAACACATTAACCATCAACGCCAGAGTGAATGGGCAACAAAGTGGCAAATGCATTTAACCTAAACAAGTGTAAAGTCAACAACTTCAAGGCAGGATTAGACAGATTCATGGATACCAAGTGTATCGGTAGTTACTGAAAAGGACATTCAAGTACCACCTCGGAGTTGGTTGAGGTAGGCAGGATTTCCCTGGGTACTGGTTGTGGGGGGTCGGGAGCAGGTCAGGGTTTTGCCCTCCCTTCTGCTCGAGATCCCCGTGTACAACTGGTGGGCCACTGTGTGATACAGAATGCTGGACTAGATGGGCTGAGGTCCGATTCAGCATGGCTCTTCTTATGTTCTTATGTTCTAACGAATGACATTGACCATAATGTCAGAAAACCCGCAAGCTGAAGTTTTGAACCTAGCTTCACTGCCTTGTTATGACAAAAGAATACCAAACATGCCAATGAATTGCTTCCTCCATGGGAATAGGAGTCCACTTTTTGAATAATAAGAATTATATGTCACGGAGGGTGATGAGGGGGATCGGGATTTTAGAGATGCTTAGGTGGGGCATGGCCAAAAAAGGTTGGGAACCACTGCTAACCTGTGGTTCCCCTGTGTTTTGGTCTATAACTCCCAGAAATCCCAACCAGTTTACCAGCTGTTAGGATTAATGGGAGTTGAAGGCCAAACATTGAGGGACCCACAGGTTGAGAACTGCTGCTCTAGGGGATCCTAACAAGTGAATATGGTGCAAAGACCAAGGGGGATTGTATTCACAAGAAGGTTTCTGGCTGCAATCCTACTAACTGAATCACTAGAAAAGAAGCTGCACCAGAAGCTGTGCTTCTGACCACAAACTTGAGTAAAGAAAGAACTAATATTCGCTTTCTTGCTTTCTTTTCCCTTTTTCTTTGTACTCCCCCGCTACAAAAAAAGCAGGTTCATGGAAGGAAGCTTTGAAGGAAACTACAAATATAATTTTCCTTGGATCTTGTGAGATCTTATTTGAAGAGAACTAAGAAAGCAGCAAGTCTTGCTGTGAGAAAGGGGAGATAGTTGAATCTCTGGATGTCAGGACTGGAATTTTACAAGGATAGGCTAATGAGGTCCTCTGACAGCTACATTGGGTTCTGTGGTTGAAAGTGATTTTAAATTCCTTATTGGGTTGAACTATGATTCTAGATTAATAAATCATATTTTTTATCAAGAAGTAGTCAGGAGTACCAATGACTTAGGAACCCCAGAAACATAAAGAATGCAAAACATTGGTAATACAAGATAGGGAATATATCCAGGAACATGAGAATATTTGACACAACTCCAGGGCTTTTTTATGCATGTTTTTGGAGCAGGCAGCAAATCTGTCCTTTCGGAAACATTCAGCAAACAAAATGGACAATATAAGAACAATTTCCTTTGCTGAAAATCTAATCAAGAGTAGGGTGTCATTCCCTGGCTATACAAGTGCAATACAAGTCAGCTGTGAAATACCCTAGGAGTATCTCTTTTGGCCGAATACATTCTCAGATGTGGTCTGAATAACGGTCCTCAAGAACTGTAGAGGGGAGGTTACTCATAGGAAAGGGTGATTGGACTTCACATTTTCTGATCCATATCCCGTGTACATGCTTGGCTTCGGCACTAACTCCATTGGCCTTTTCTTTGTCCTATTGAAGCAGGGCTACCATGGCCTACATACCTGGGTCATACATACGTATAAGCACATTCAGATTGGCAAAACTAAGGTGGGACATTGCCCCAAGGCTCTCACGAGTATAGCAGCCTGCCAGCAATAATCAGCACATTACCCCCTATAGCCTTTCAAACAGGCTGTGCCAAATGTCCTTCTCATTCGTTTTTTTTTCAACATGCCTATATCCATCAACTTTATATTTTTTGTTAGCCTACTTATTTTAAACTTTAGATCAAAAGCGAGGCAATTTTATATAGGTCAATAATGTTTTGTTTTTCTTACAGTAAGTAGATTAATATTTTTGGACAGCCATAATGACTAAAATGTCAATCAATATTTGACATTACATGTTCTAGAAACATTGTCTCATTATTCAATGCCCTGCTCCAAAAATATACTTCTCTGGCAATATCTGAGAGACTAGTTCTTCTTTGTAGTTTCTTTGTAGCCCCTATATGTGGCTTTTCCCTAACTTAGGAAACTTTCGGATCTAGATAAAAGTTTTAATGGTCACCCCTCCCCTCCTTTGTTGCACATTCAAGTGAGCCCCATCTTTCTGTACCTTTCTAAGTTCTACAGTGGGAGTATCTAAGAATATTTTGGATAGAAAGGAAAAGTCTGGTTTCCTTCCTTCCTTTCCCATTTTTCTGTCGCTTTTTTCTATATGTTTGCATCCATTCCCTTTTCCTTAGACCCTTCACAAACTTCCCTTGCCCAGAAGGTTGTCTGGTTTCGCAAGTGTGTATTTTTAAGGTATCTTCCCCCTGTTTGTGCAGCAGGTTAAGCTGCTGAGCTGCTGACCAAAAGGTTGGTGGTTCAAATCTGGGGAGCAGGGTGAACTCCTACTGTTACATCCAGCTTCTGCCAATCTAGCAGCTTGAAAACATGCAAATGTGAGTAGATCAATAGGTACTGGTGCTCCAAGCTGGCCACACGACTTTGGAGGTGTCTATGAACAATGCTGGCTCTTCAGCTTAGAAATGGAGATGAGCACCACCCCACAGAGTCAGACACGACTAGACTTAATGTCAGGAGAAACCTTTATCTTTTACCCCTTCTTAAACTATTAGCTCATTTGGCTTCTTGTTTCGGAACAAGTGTCTGGATACATGCCACTGTGGTAAGGCCATCAGGAGGCATACTCAAAGAAAGGGTTTCTTCTTTCTTTCTGATCACGAAGAAAAGCAATGTTGGTCTTCTTTTAACGTGAATAGAGGGCATGATAAAATATAAATATATATACAGTAAAATGAAGTATCTATATATACATATAATATACTTCTAACAATTGATTGATACACGTAATCATAATATACACAATTCTAAAACAATATCAAATTAAAAGAGGGATCAGAGTCCATAAATGTTCGGGGAGGCAAATCTACGTGTATGGAGCAGCAAGCGGGGAAAAACAAACAAAACTGAGGCAAGGAAGAGGAAACCCTTGGGTGTGTGAGAAGCCTAGAATTCCTAAAACACAGATCTCAAGCAGCCAGTAAAAAAGAAATAAGAGCGGAAAGATTGAAGTACCTAGGTTGTGTGGGGTTTTGATTTTTAAAATGAGAACTGAATCCTAGAAGCAATGGGCAACCAATGAAAATGACACGCCAAAAAATAATCCTAGCAGCAGAATACTGAATGGAAACCACAGGACTAAGGTGAGCTAATGGAAGACCAGTCAAAAAGATTACAATGGCCAAGGTGAGAAATGACCAAGGCAGATGAAGCCAAAATGAAAAGTCTGATTTTGACAGTGTGTCAAAGAAGAAAATCAACAGGACTTTGACACAGCCTCAGTGTGAGGAACAAAAGACTAAGAAGAGTCAAAAAATAAAGCCAAGACTATGTGTTTCCTTCATAAGATAAACCTGCTGTTTGACACTAGAGTCTGATGATACCTGAGAGCAGGAACAAAAGCAACAGTGGCCAAATTCATCAAGCAACTGGCAGGCAATCCCATTGTTGGGAAACTTGCTCTAGCCACTGTCAAAGTCCCATTTGTAAGAAAAAACCCCATTAGATTGATTTGTAGGGAGGAAAGAGATCTTAAAGCACCTGAAACCCATCCCTACCTCTTCGGAGGTTCCTCCTCAATGGCGACTGTACTGGTTAACTGGCAAGAGACCACCAAAGACCAGAGGGTACTCAACTTTTTATGGATTGATAATGCAGTAAGAGTTTGTCTTATTGCTAGTTTAGAGTCAGATGTTGACTTATCTTGGTGCCCATGTGTTTCTAAGTTCTTAGCTTACTCAGTTGCAAGCAGTTCTCACTGCTGTTTTATTGTTTACTAGCGAGGTACCTGGTGATGCTCGGATTAGGTCTTTTATAACAATAAACATAAAAGGTTTTCATTGTTGGCTTTTAGATTTTAAGAATGGGCCCATTAGAAAATGCACAACAATATGGGTAAACTACAACTCCCATTATCACCTGTCATTGTTCCAACCCCACCTTATTGGCTGTGTTGGTTCTGTGTGCCAGGTTTGATCCATCATCATTTGTGTTCACAGTGCTCTTTAGATGTAGGTACAACTAAAATTCAAGCTCAATCCTCCCTCACCCACCCACCCACCCACCCCCATATTTAAAGTTGGCCATGTTGGGTATGTGCGCCAATTGTGGTCCAGATCCATCGTCATTTCAGTTCACAATGTTTTCTGGTTCTGGTCCTCCTTCAAACTGCACCAGGATGTAGAGTGGGTCATGGGGGCTCTGTGTGCCAAGATTGGTCCAGGTCCGTCGCTCGTGCACGTCACAGTGGCCAATCAGAAAGCTGCCACATACATACATGCATACACACATACATTCTCTCGCTCTCTCTATATATATATGTGTGTGTGTGTGTGTGTGTGTGATATATACAATATAAAACAATATAAAACAGTCAATCTATATCTATCTGCATCTTCTATATACATATATATATATATATATAGTATAGTATATAGAAGATACAGATAGATATAGATTGACTGTTTTATAGTGTATTACTTTTATACACGCTAATTTATTGCATTTCATTGTTTTATGGTTGTTTCAATGTGGTTGTTAACCTGCCTGGGGATTTATATGAAGGATTGGATAAAAATAGGATGGATTAATGAATAAATTAATGGTCCTCTGTGCAGTCTCATAGCCTGCTCTCCTGCAGGTGACTATATGCATCTTATTTTACTTCTCATAAAAAAAATTGGATGTACTATTCCAGACAGAATAGCCACTTGCTGTTCAGGTGTCCACTAAAGCTTTTTAGTTTTATAAAGTCCCCAAATTAGATTCTTTGCAGGCACAAGATCCATGTATTTGTGACTGCAGAGACGACCACTGGAAGATCTACAAGTAAAGCTTGCCTTTTATCCCACATCTCTCTTTCTCCCAAATCTGTGCTTAATTTTACCTCTTGAGCCCTTGTTTTTACAGACCTTATCCATTGTACTGGGCCACCCATTATGCCTCTGTCATGCACTTTTTCTTCTCTCTTGGCTCCATAGGATGTCTTTACCTAGCCAAACTGGTACATCATTACCATCATAGTCCACACTATCCACTTTTTGTTTATTGGTATGGTTAAGCTGGAAAGATTCTGTATTTTTAAACATTAAGTGAAGGCTAAGCTGAATTATTACAACTCGAAACTTTTAAATTTTGTCTATTCTGAATATAACTTTAGCAATGTGATGATGTGGAAAGTGGGAAGACTAGAGCAACCAAAAAAGCAGTACATCTTAAAGAAATATCAAGTTGTATAGAGAATTTGCTAAATCTTGTCATATCTGTCAGAAAGCTTTGGGCAAGTGCCAAACGTGCAAGGAAAAGCTTAGCAAACTTGTAAAAGCAGTACTAAAGAAATTGCTGACTAAATTATTATTTAAGGAAGGTTTGCTTTCCTCTAAAACTTTTGATAGTCAGCCTATCTTTTCTTTACAGTTATGGAATATTGAGAAAATTTAAAAGCAGTATAGAATCCCCAAAATTATAAGGTTGCCGGCTAATAATCTAGATATAAAGAAGCTTCTGACAACCAGAACATGGCTTTTGATATATTAAAGAACAAAAACTTAAAATTCTTCTATCTTGCACATTGTTAATTTGCCCATATGTTGGAGATTTTAAAAATGCAGGATGAAGGGGTAAAAGTTTTAAATTCTTGTAACAGATAAAATAAAGGGGATTTGATAATTGACAATTTGAGGAAGGGCAAATCATGCAATTGGCCTAAAGTTCATGGGTTTGATTTCTTAGTGAAATCCCTATATAGCTGACTAATAAGAAGGTTGCAGATATAATTCAACTATCCTATCTCTGGGAGGCATCCACACTCTAGAACAGTGGTTCCCAAATTTTTTGGCCTACCGCCCCCTTTCCAGAAAAAAAATTACTCACCGCCCCCCAGGAAATTAATTTTTTTTAAATTTAATAGCAATTAAACAGAAAGATAGATGTATTAATGCAGCGGTTCTCAACCTTTCTAATGCCATGACCCCTAAATAAGGTTCCTCATGTTGTGGTGACCCCAACCATATTTTCGTTGCTACTTCATAAATAACTTTGCTACTCTTACGAATTCTAATCCAAGTATCTAATATGCAGGTCAAAGCAAAGGGGTCGGGGGCAAAGAAGAGGGCCGTGCGGCCCCTCCTAAATAGCCAATTGTTCACCGCCCCCTTAAAGGGGTTCACCGCCCCCCAAATTCCCCTGAGCCTCCCACTGCCCCCTTGGATCGCCTCACCGCCCACCAGGGGGTGGTACCTTTGAGAATCAGTGCTCTAGAAGAACTAATTCAGTTTGACATCACTTAAATTGCCATGACTCAATGGTATGGACTCATCTGAGATATAGTTTTACTAGGCCTTTGTCTTCTCTGCCAAAGAATGCTGGTGCCTCACTATACAACTTCCCAGATTCCATGGCATTGAGCCATGGCAGTTAAATTGGTATCAAACTGCATTTAATTCTGTAGATGTGCCCAAAATTTCCTCACTTTCCTCATACATGATGGGGAAACATATCAATGCATATGTGCAAATGCAACATTTAATTAAGATAAAAGGTGTAATCTCAAGACTAAATTTGAGGGGGACGAAGTTTGTATAGATGCTGGCATGGTGAAGTCCAAAACTGAAATGACAAAAAAATTGGGACGCTACCCAGACATTTCCAAATGGCTCCCTACAGCATCTAGAAGGCTTAGAAGCTTCAATAGATTTTTTAAAAAATCCTTTAGAAATCTAAAAAGTAGAAATGTGAAAAATCTAGGACTGGGACATTGAATGAGAAGGATGGTAGCCCTCCGAGGTCCAATGGTGGTGGGAAGGGTGCAAACCTTGCACTTGCTACCTTTCTGTAGTATGTTGCTATTTTTTTTTAGATTTTTGGTTCAGCTGTGTTTAGTTCTTTTAAGATGGTTGCTGTTTTTGTTGATGATGCCGTCTGTGTTAAGAGGGTCTTCAGACCGTGATAAGTAAAAAATGAATCACAGCACACCCTATTGAAATAACATATCATTTTTGCATCTACATTTTATAGTGTACATTCTGAGAGTAGGATAACAGCTAAGTATTTTCTTGTCAAAGTAAAAAAAAGAATAAACACTAATCTAATTTTTTTTTAGAAATCCTAACGTTCAGTAGTAGAAGTTGAGATGATGTAATTGTGCTTTTAAAATGAAATTACAAAATGATCATAAGTGCAGTGGATCCTAAGTGCGGCAGCTAAGGAATTGTTAATAGCGTGAGAAATGGCCAGTATTAAAATAAATGTTTGTTAGATTTAGCACTTTTCAGCAAAGTGACGGTTTTTCAGATTCAGTGTTTCTGTAGTGATATGGCTTGGTAACCAGGAAACCAGGTGTGTTTCTAAGAGAAGGGTCTAGGAATACTTTTCATCTAAAACAATGACGTCACTTGCATACTGGGAGTAACTAGTGCCCACCCAAAAGTGATGATCTCCCTTGTATCTGCCTTTCTGCGACTCTTTGCCTTTTTCTCCTCCTTCTTAATCTGGTTGGATTTTGAATTGAAACTCTGGATCCAGTTGATTTCAGATTGATGCAAAAATAATGTTAAAATGTGATTTGCAGTACAGCATAGATTGTTAAAATGTTGGAAACACTTTTTTCATTTCTCCCCATTTCCACGCTCAGTTCATTACAGTTATTGTTTCAAAAAACAGCATTCTTGCAACTAGATGGTTGAATCATTTATCTTGTGCACATAGACAACATCATGAAATACCCTTTCTATGGGAACATTCATTCTGCTGTCACTCTGTTCACTTTTCCAGATGGTGTTTGGGAAAATATGTGTGGCCTGTAGACGCGTCTGCAGCAAAACAAGAGAAGCAGGAAGGATAAAAAGAGATTTTTTTCCTGCAGCCATACTATTGCTGTTGTTATATATATGAATGTATGCATGTATGTCACCTTTTAATTCAAGATTGGACATACTCTGGATCTGTGAATGTTTTTGGACTGTCAGTCCCATCAGTGAGCACAGCTAGTGATAAAGATTGGTAGGCACTGGAGTTCAACACACGTAGCGCTGGACTTCAGAGAGAATATTCAGAAAATGCATTTCATGGAGATTCATTTCTCTTTGGTGAATTCTGACCAATGGTGGAGCTTCTCCCTTTTTCTCAATCCCTCAGTATTTTTGTTGCTGTTGTTTGTGCCTTCAATTCGTTTCTGATCTATGATGATCCTAAGTCAGTGGTTCTTAACCTATGGGTCTGCAACTCCCAGAAATCCCAGCCGGTTTACCAGCTGTTAGGATTTCTGGGTGTTGAAGGCCAAAACACCTGGGGACCCACAGGTTGAGAACCACTGTCCTAAGTGAACTTATTACTGAGGGCCTTTCCAAACAGGCCCCATATCCCAGCATCTGATCCCAGGTTTTCTGCATTAAACTGGATTATATGTGTCCCCACTGTCAGATTATCTGGAATTAACAGAAAACCTGGGATCAGATCCTGGGATATAGGGCCTGTATGGAAAGGCCCAGAGTTTTCCTGGTAAACTTTGTTCAGAAGAGGTTTGCCATTGCCTTAGAGAGGCTTAGAGACTGTGATTTGCCCAAGATTATCCAATGGGTTTCATGGCTGAATTGAGATTTGAACCCTGGTCTCCAAGATTGAACCCTAGCCCAATGGTCAAACCACTACACCATCTTGATGTCACGATGAAGATGAATGTAGACACTCATAGATGCAGAAGCCTTTTGCCTTTGACCAAGGAACAAACTCAGTTGTTTGTCTTTTGCACAGCTTATAGTAAAGAACATATGAGTATACATACAGAGTCCAATTGTTCTGTTTGAACCACAAGCCTTGTAGAACTTCAAACTCCTTCCACCCAACTCCTCCAAACACACCACCCTTCTCCAGCTATCCACTCCAACAACCCACAGCAAGGAGTAGTACTTTTGCTCCTTTATTCTCCTAGCGGCTGCCCCACTCTGGCTGTAACCACACTGTGTTAGCCAGGTGGTTTGGCTCTCACTTTCCGCTGCCTTGATCCTTGCACCACTTACTGCTTCCTACGTAAGAAATGAACTCTTAACACATGATTATAATTCAAGAAAACTCTCCTAAGATGATACCTTGCCGGGACATCCTCTCCGCATCTTTCCCACCTCCCATATTTTGCACCCCTTCAAATTTCTCTTCAGCTGAGAAATCCTGTATTATTGTCTGCACGTTTTGTATTGTTTTTAATCTGCAAAAGAAAGAAATAGTTTTTCTTCTATGGATGACCTGAAAAATGACAAGGAAGGGAAAGGGTTGAGTGATGTCTTCTCTTTACTTCAACCTGCCTGATTCCTTTTGACTCATAAAAACCTAACAGAAAAGGGAGGAAATGGAGCAGTGTTATCTGTAATTTGAATCTGAGATTACCCAGCTTCCAGTAAGGGTAGATTTGCTTCTCTGTCATTGTTGGCGGCTGATGTTATCCAGTGCTTTGAATATACCGTACGATACCTATTATCCATCCTATATACAGTCTGCATTGTATCTAATGCTTAAATTTTACATCTGCATAGTAAATTGGTATAATCATAGTGTGAGTGTGATTGTCTCCACAGTAACAAAACCTTGTCAGCATGGGAGTGGGTGCAACATCATACCTTTTGAGAAAAGAATAATTTGAAGAAATCCCGCCTCATCTTATTTGTTCCAAAAAGGAATGCAAAAACTCACAGCCGACATACTTGTAGATGTAGAAATCAGACTCTCATCTGGGCAGCAAGTGTTTGATCTCCCATCTAATTTAATTCTGAAATTCAACTGCACTGAGGAGGTCATGATTCCTGTTTGACCCACATCGTGCATTTTGCCCATAGGCTCAGGGACCTCCTTGCAGAGTTCTCGTCTGCCCTGCTCAGCCATCACCTTGGCAGCCTTTACCAACATCAATCCTTTCTAACTGAGACTGAGGTAAATCCATTTAAGGTAAACAGATTAACACATTTTCCCATGTCTAACGTGAGAACTGAGTCTGTCATTTCCCTAAAAGCATTGCATGTGACAGGCCCCAGATGCTGAGCTCTCAGGGCAGCTGCCTGATTTACTTCACTGGATTGGGTTTACAGCTGGTGTCCGCCTGCTCTTTGTTATGTTTATCGGCAGTCTCTTGGGTTAATCAGATTAGGTGATGGTGTTATCTTGCTAAAGACCCAGGTTCCCCTGAGTCCAGGAGGTGAGGTCTTTCCAGGGTTTTATGGTTGTTACAGAGGGGCTCTGTCCTGGAATATTTCTGAATTTTGCAAAGACAGGCATCTGTCTCCATGTTAGCAGAACCTGTGTGCAGTGTTCTGAAACCGAAATTAATTACTACCTTGGAAATCACTACTATGTCACTGTAGTAGTGGTTGATTAACATGATTTGCTGGCAGTACGTTAGCAGGGATTTTAATATAAGGCCAAAGCAGCATCATTTCACATGAGCAAAATTTGTGCCAATTGTTCAATATTAATTGTCAGCACCAAAACAAAAACAAAACCCTGTTTTGTTTGTAAATGTAAAAATAACATTCACTTTTTAATTATGAATTAACTGAACAGATGGATAGTCATATTGGGGGGTTTTTTTACAACAAAATGCAGACAGTTTTGTTGCCTGTTAAAGTGTACTTACTGGTGTGTGTGTGTGTATGTTTGTGTATGGTCAAAATAGTTGTGAGGTAGAGTCCACTTTGTGGGTACTTGCTGCATTTGAGGATTTGCACAAAGAATGCCAGCGTAATTGGGAGAAATGTGCACCATATATGGTTCCTTCTTGAGGAGATGTGTGTGAGATATTAAAACCAACTAAATTTTCTTTCGTTTTCCCCTTCTGAAGCTGGATCTTCTGCAGGCATACTAGTTATATGTGAATTCATTTCTTATTTTCAATTCAAATGTTCGTGAAAATGTAATTGCACATGGAGACTTCACAACCAGAAAAACCTATTACACATTATATATTGTTTACATTTATATCCCAGCTTTCCTCCAGTGAACTCAGCATACCTAGCACTCTTTACCCCTTCCTAGCAACCCTATGAGCCAGGTTGAGAGACAATGACTGTCCCAGGATCATCTAGTGAGTTTCTTGATTGAGTAGGGATTTGAATCTCCAGAGTCCCAGTTCAGCATTCTAAGCAGTGTCTCATATATGCTCTCATTACAGTAAGGATGACATTACTGATAACAGTTACATTATATAGACAGTACAATAAGACTGCATTCCGAGTAGATATATTTCCCAGATTGACCACGGTCTCCAGAAATTATGGATGTAAATGAAGTTGACTTTACCTCACAACTATTTACTTTTGGTTCCAGCATACCACAGAGATGTGCTTATGGACCTAGAGATTCCTAGAAATTTTTTAAGGAATTTCCTAGGTATCCAACACTACTCTGTATTAGCTTACAAAAGAAGCAAACAATAGAATCACCTGGCGGACCTAGGAGATTCCTAGAGAGATAGACCATTGTTCTCTGGGCATAGCAAATGAAACTGCAGATATGGGTTGTGTTGTTAGGGGAGGGCCTTTTTGTAATTACAACTGTACTAATTTATTGATTTGAAAGGGTTTTGAATCTCCTATATTTTATTATTTATTTATTTATTTTATTTACTATATTTATATGAATTGATTTAAACAAAGAGCCTAAATCAAATTGTTTGTCCCAATAGAGTAGAATTATTGAATCGGTAAGAATTGGTAAGTCGGCACTTAATATAAGTTCTACTGATTTATTAGATCTACCTTCATTGACATTAATAATTGAATGTATCCCAAAGTGTTGTGGTTGAAGATGCATAGTTTGAGTGTCTGTTGTTGGATTTGCCATGCTTGCATATGTTGAATAATGTAGATGACTGGAATAGTGGACATTTTTCCAGTATTAACATTAATCTTAGCAATGTCTTACTTCAAAGCAGTAGGTCCAGGGTTGGTGTTTGGAAGCTAGTGTTCAAGGGGATATCTTCAGTATACTCCCAACCTGTCCTTGCAGTACAATATTATGACCACAGTAGGCATAATCATAGTCGAGAATCGCATAAATATTTAATGCAACATGTTGAAGCTCTAAGCAAAGCAAGCCCAACAACCCCAAGATTGATTGTCAAAAAGCAGATTCACGAGATTGAGACACATAGGAGTCAACTGAAAAAGTCACCCAGATCTAGATGGTCAAAGACTGTGGGAAGGGAGGGGAAACTAAGGAGGGGAGTTGGCCTAACTTGTTATGGGAACAAATGAACTGGGGATGTTGGAATGTAACCTGATCTGGGGAGTGTGAGTTTTCAAAGAGTATATTTGAAATAGATTAAGAGAATTAGCTTTTTTGCATCCTGACAAATAGAAAAATAAAGGCCTGTCTCAGTGATTGCTATGGTGAGCGGTGTCTTCATTCCAAGATCTTACATATGTTATAGTTTTCTTACCACAAATGATTGCAAGAGACCTATTAGTTTGAGATCAGTCCTTATGTTTATTTCATTTATTTCTGTTTATATTCTGTGGTTTCCCATAGTTTGGAACGCATTACAATATGAAACAGCATATAAAATAATACACAAATACCCACCTAAGTGAAAGGTACCATGTGCTTGCTCAATGTGCTGTTGAAATCCCGGGTCAGCTTGCGAACACCAAGCTCTGTTGTGCCACTACCATTAGTGGTGCATGGGAAGTTGGAATCGAGACATTTGTCTTGCTGACAATTTTATTTTCCAGTAATGCGACCCTTGTTCCAATCCCGATCCTCACAGTCAGGGATGAACTGGTCAATGAGGCAGAGCTAGTAGGAACCTTGGATAGAAGTAACCATGCCCTCTTTGGATTGTTATACACAGAAAAGCAAAAGCTTAGTGCAGTCAAACATGTTCTCTGGACTTTAAGAAAGAAGAAGGAAATACTTGGTGAGATGTCATGCTCAGAAAAACTCAAAGAGAAGGGAGTTCATAATGGATGAGAGCTTCTCAAAGGGAGGGTATTGAAAGCAAAAAAAGGAAGTACGTCCAAGAGAAAGTAAAGTGGGATGCGTCTAAACCAGGGCAGCTGAAAATTAAAAGAGGGAGAAAGGTTAGGAAGCCTGAAGCTTAGTAAAAGAGAGGTTAAAATAATTTAAAAGGGCCCTTTCAGCTATATTTGAAGCAAGAACAACAAGGAAACAGTAGGTCCACTGTGTGGTGAAAATAGACATGTCAAATCCCGAGAAAGTGAAGGTAGAACTGTTCAATGTCTGTTTTTCCTCTGTCTTATCCCCAAAGGAAACCGGTGCTTAACCTGGTGAAAACAGAATAAACAATACAGTCAGAAGGCTGTTGCCTAAGATAGGTAAAGAGGATATTTTTTATAATTGCGGTTTTATAGCAGTAGTATTTTAGTGGGGTAATTTATTTGTGATTTTAAAGGTTTTTATGATTAACCTTTTGGCTGTACTTTGTTTTAATCTTATGACTAGGATCTTATGCTGAAAGTAAGGGTATACACACACGCACACTTCTCTGTCACATGCTACTTTCATATGGAAGAAAAGCTACTGTCATATATGCACATACACTTCAGTGGTTCTGACTAGCATGTTGATTCCCAGTCACCCAATTTGGTAACATCACTTGGAAGTAGTTCTTTTGTAGTTAATTCACTGGAATAGGATGGGATCGAGCATCTTAATGAGTACTATCACTGCAACTTTGAAAGCTTACTTTCACTAGAAAAAAAATATTCAATCCTCATCAGCATTTCCACTGACAGTTCTGTTGAAATGACTCAGCACTGAAAACAAAGTTGTTGTTACAATCAACATTATTTTTACCCTACCATTTCCTCAAAACTAGCACTCGAAGGGTTAGAAATTAAAATGAGTGTAACATGATCAAAACACACACACAAAGTCAGCATTAAAATATATTTAAACTATTAATAATATAATTTAAAACTTAACACCAAACATAAAAAGGTTAAAATAGCTACAACTGTGTGGTATAAAACATGACAGAAACCTCTTAAAAACCATTTCCTTCTACATCCTCAGTTATAAAATTCTGTTGGAATAAAGGAGTCTTCACATTCCCATGGAGAGACAACAAGAAAAGAGGCATTATGTAGGGGAAATTCCAAAAAAGGAGCAGCCACTGAGAAGGCCCTGTTTCATAACCTCACCAGTAGTACCTGTAAATGTGATAAGATTGCAAGAAAAGCCAGACCTGTCAAAGAGCCTGGACCTAAACCACATAGGGCTTTATAATAATTTGAATTGTACCTGGAAACAAACAGTCAGACAGACAATGGAGTTGTTTGGAACAAGGAAATTGCATGATTCCAGTAACCAGCCCCAGTTAGTACTCTGGCTAATAGCTCTTTGTATCAACTGAAATTTTCAAACACTTTTCAAAGACAGCCTACATAGAGCACACTACAATAATCCACATAGAATGCAACAAAGATAAATGCCAAATGAGGCATCTTCAGGAACAGGAGCAGTTGCTGTACTAGCTTTAAGTATGCAAAAGCCCCCGAGTTTGAAGCTGAGCCTAGGCACACACCTAAAGTGAAAGACTGCATCTTCAGGGAGTCTGTAATTACCTGTTCCTCCAGCAAGATTGTACCCCTATTCTCTGATCTGCCATTCTACTAACCAGGAACACCTCTGTCTTGTTCTGGATTGATCTTCTGATTGTTTGCCTTCATCCAATCCACCAAACCCATCCAGTAAATCCAGGAGACTATTATTTTTATTATTATTATTATTATTATTATATAGGGCAGAAAGGATGGGAGTACCTGCCATAAGATTGACTTGTTGTTATTGTTGTTGTTATTACTATTATTATATAGGGCGGAAAGGCTGGGGAACCTGCCATAAGCTTGACTTACTGTTTTTGTTATTATTAATAATAATATTAATATTGGTATTATTATATGGGGTGGAAAGGATGGGAGAACCTGTCATAAGCTTTACTTATTATTTGAAACACAACCAGATTAGTACACAGCAAACAAGATCATTATGCTGGCTGTTGTATTGGATTACATGTCAGACACTTCCCAAGGGCCTATTATTATTATTTGTAGCAGAAAGGATGGGAGAGCCTGTCATAAACTTTACTTACAGTTATTATTATAATTATTGTTGTTGCTCCTACAGTAATTCTATCTCTGTCTGGCAGAAAGAAGGGGGCTAGACTGGATGGCCTTCAGGGTTCCCTTCCAATAGTCTGAGTCTTACAATAATAATAATAACAATAATAATAATGTATAATAATATAATAGCAATTCTATCTTCCTGCCTGGCAGAAAGAAGGGGGTTGGACTAGATGGCCTTTGGGGTTCCCTTCCAACTGCCTTAGTCTAATAATATTAATATTAATAATAATAAATAATAATAGTCTCCTGGAGTGACTGCAGGAGCAAAGACAAAACCCTTCCAGTATTTTCTGTTGGTCATGGGATTTCTTTGTGCCAAGTTTGGTTCAATTTTATCATTGGTGGAGTTCAGAATGCTCTGATTGTAGGTGAACTATAAATCTATGTACTACAACCCCCAAATGTCAATGTCTATTTTCCCAAAACTCCACCAGTGTTCACATTGGGGCATACTGAGTATTCTTGCCAAGTTTGGTCCAGATCCATCATTGTTTGTGTTCACAGTGCTTTCTGGATGTAGGTGAACTCCAACTCCAAAACCCAAGGTTAATGCCCAACAAAGCCTTCCAGTATTTTCTGAGGGTCATGGGAGTTCTTTGTGCCAATTTTGGTTCAATTCTATCATTGGTGGAGTTCAGAATGCTCTGATTGTAGGTGAACTATAAATCAAAGCACTACAACTCCCAAATGGCAAGGTCTATTTTCCCCAAACTCCACCAGTGTTCAAATTTGGGCATATTGAGTATTTGTGCCAAGTTTGGTCCAGATTCATGGTGGTTTGGGTTCACAGTGCTCTCCAGATGTACAGTAGGTGAACTACATCTCCCCTAAATCCCTGTGAATTCCTCCCAAACCCCTCATCCTTCTCACTCCCGGAGGCTTATAACCGGTAACCATTAGATTCCAACAACAATAATAACAAGACAGATAAACATTAACTAAAACATCATCATAAGTTAAAAGACCATTTAAAAGACACAGTAGCAAAATGACACTTATGAATTAGCAACAAAAATAATTTTATGGTTGGGGGTCACCACAACATGAGGAACTGTATTTAGGGGTCGCGGCATTAGGAAGGTTGAGAAATCATGTGGGAAGACTTTCAAGCTAGTTTCTATGCCAAAACCTCATTCTTTGTCCCTTCTGGGAAGTCAGACTTGCTTTTAATGCTATTTTGTTTTGGGAGCAGCACTGCTATGAGAGCCACTCCCAGGCTGCCTGTGTCAAAAGGAAAATTATTCCTCTTGCATCAGCACAGGTGAGGGAAAATCTAGCAATCTATTCACAGGCCCATTTCCCACATTTTTCATTACACACAGGGAAAACGTACGAAGCCGTTTTTAAAAAGGGCAACGTAAGGAGCAAGGATTTTCTGATTTACAGCCAACATGACATATCTTTCATTTTTCCTGCAGCCCTCTAGGTGTTGTGGAGATTATTTGAACATATTTGCTCCCTGTTTTTCAGAAAATGAGGTGGTTTTGTAGAAGCAATTTCCATGGATATAAGAGGGAGTATCTCTCCCTTCCACTTATTTAAAGGCAATCTTAATAAAGCATTTATTAAGTGAAGTGTAAATAGAGTTGTTCCAGAGTTTCAGGCTCTAGTTAGATTTTTCAACTATTTTATATATGTGCAGGAACATGACCGCACATGGCTAGCGAAGGAAATTGCAGACATTGTAAGTAAGTTTAAAAGGGAGTGGGTTAATTCCACCCTTTACAAAAGTTGTTGGCAAACATCAAGTAAATAAAAACTAGAAGAAAACAGTTGTCTTTTCCTTATTATAATGTAATGAGTGGATATATATATATATAGTGGATATATGAGTGGATATATATATATATTGTATATATATAACTTTTTGTTAAGAGAATTACCTGGGATAAGCAATGGCAGGGATTTAATGCAGATTTTGCCTTTCCATGAATGGAAAACGTCGTCCATTTGTGGAACGAAGCAATATCTTTGGATGCTCCTGGTGGAGGGAATTGATTATTACTGTGTCCCAGTACTTTCCGATGTGTCATTTCACATTCTCTGGAGTGCCTTCTGTAAATGGCGGGTGGGATTAACCAAATTGCCTCGCTCGCTCCACATCTTTCAGCGTGAGGCATGTTCTATTTCAATCTTAGTTGGTAGACCTGCAGTCTGTGCGCTTACCAGGGTCCGGAGAGATAGCACAGCGGTAGAACAGCGGTGCTTGCAATCTGAAGGTTGCAAGTTCGATTCCCGAGCTGACTTGGACAACCAGCTGTGAGCCCTGTCCACTGTTCACCCAGCAGTTCGAAAACAGCCCAGCTGTAAATAGATGAACTGGGAACCGCCAAAAGCAGGGGAGGGTTCTTTTCAGTAAGGATTTTACAACGCCTGAATAAATAAAGATCGGCTGCCAGAAGGTGGAATGCAGAACAGAGGAACAGAGGCCCTCCGTCATTAGGATGAAGCAACAGCACCCCTTTGTGCTGTAATGACGCACCCTGTGACACAGCCAGAAGAAAATCCTTCAAAATTGAATGTGTTGTACATCTTCCGGCAGGGATTGTCTTGCGTACATGTGATGTAATCCGCTCCGAGTCCCCTTCGGGGTGAGAAGAGTGGAATATAAATAAAGTGTATTTATTATTATTATTATTATTATTACCATAGCAATGGGAAAATTGTGGAATGCCAGATATTGTTGAAATATGCCTTTCTAGATCCCTCTTTGTTAACTGTATGGCTATGGCTGAGAAACGTGAGGGGTGGGGTTGCACCCATTATCTATGGGGACAATACATTCTCAACCACTGCATTAGATATTTTCTCTTTCCACTACACAACATTGTTCTTGAAATTTCAGAGAATGCGAGGGACTATTGTAGGTAAAACAGAAGGGAATTGTTATGTACACAAGCCTTTGTATATGTCTAAAGGGATTATTTTGATACTAAACTTTGTCTACTGTTGTTACAGTTTAATTAATCAAAACCTTAGGTAGATTTGCTTAGACGGCAGGGATCTTGTGTTTGTGTCATATAGGCCTTCACTGTCTTGAGGTATCTAAGCCCAAAGAATAAGTAGCAGATGGAGGTTAACATTTAAAGCACACTGCCATTTTCCTTTTGACATTTACCTGTCAGTCCTGTTGCTCCTAATACCCAAGGACAAAAACTTGGGATGCTGTGGCTCAGTGCCGCATGACATATGGAAATGTTACTATCTTTGCTCTTGATTAATATGTCTCAGAAGTGCTAGATTTCCCTGGAGATATTTACTTGCCATGTAGTTTCCTGCTCTTTTCAAGCCCCTAAAGGAGCATAGTCAGGACTTTCAAAAAAATCACCATAAAAAAAGAACCTTGTATGTATTTTTTGCATCAATATGAAGATTCCTAAAATGAACTGAGCAGAATGTATTGTTAAATAGCAACCCCATCATTTAATTAACTTTCCTCCACAATTGTTGGTTGGATAATCAGCTCTCCTGGGGAAAGACTTGTTCTTCATCCAAGCCACTTAACAGTAGGAAAGCAGAGAGATGTGTGCTGTGTTTTTTGTTCTGTTCCTGACAAGGAATTCTTCTTTATAAACTCACTGCTGCACAGGGCTTATTTGAAGTGAGCATATACAAATGGGCTCAGGCTTCGGTTTGGAACTGACTCTAAATGAAAGAGTGAAAGTCTCCACTTTGAATAAAGACCATGACTTTGAATGCAAAAGCTTTTAGGTAAAGTGGGAATCTCAAAAAAAAAATTCAGAAGCAGAAGGGTGGAGATTTAAAACAAGATTGGCAGAAATTAAAACTTGGCTTTTATTGTGTTTTGGTTTTAGAATACGTGTAGCCAATGCAATCAACCTTTCACATTTTTTGAGGATAGGAATATAGGACTCCTTTGAACATGAAACTCTATGAATTAAATGCTTTTTGCTATTTTGTTTCTTGACTATTAGCATTCTATACATCTCAATGAATATATATTTAAAAATTAGCCATAGGGAATTGCTCTATAGGCATTTCTAGCCCCTCCAGTACAACTATGTGGTCAGGGTGAACAGAAAACTGAGCGTAGAACCACACGGAAGGACATAAAGATTCCTGGATAGAACATTTTCATCAAATCCATGAATAATCAAATCCACAAAAGTCAAAACTGTAAATGTGGAGGATAGATTGTATTTATAACCTAAGAGGTCATCTTGTATAGAAAGCCCTGTTAGATACCCTTTACTTGAAAACTTTTGGTTCTGTCAGAATAAAAATGTCTTTTGTCTTCCAATTCAGGGAGAGCAAGGGAGAAATCATTCTAGATCCTCTATAGCGCCTATAGGGAGTGTTCGAGAACTGGGGGACAACCACAGAGAAAGTCTTATCTCATGCCCCCACTAACCATACTTGCAAATATAGGCAGGATTGAATGAAATAGGTCTCCTGAGTATTTCAAGATTTAGGCAAATATCGGGAGATATGATCTATTGCAGAGGTTCTCAACCTGTGAGTTTCCAGATGTTTTGTCCTTCAACTCCCAGAAATCCTAACAGCTGGTAAACTGGCTGGGATTTCTGGGAATTAGAGGCCAAAACACCTGGAGACCCACAGGTTGAGAACCACTGGTCTATTGGATAGTCTGGTTCAAAGCCATATTGGAATTTGTAGGTCACCATCATTTTTGAATTCTGCCTGGAAACAAACCGTGCAACCATATATGCTATGCTTTTATATGGGCATTTGCCACAAAGATACACCCCACAGAATGGGTGTATGGTTTTTCCAACCCAGGGTTACATTTAATTAAAGGCTTATTTCTGTGTTACTTTCAAATACAGTTTTCCAAAAAGTGTTAAGCCTGAGGTTTATCACGGTTTTTCCATGTCCACCTTAAGCAGGTGAAGGAAGGCAGTATGTTGGGATTTTGTGGTAAATGTCATACAATTTGCAGTGTATCTCCTAAAATTTCTGAGTCCCAACAGTAAATTTAAAAAACAATCTAAACACCACCACAAGTTGAAAAAAAAATTATCTGGATTTAACTAATCATTTTAGTTCTTACTTGTAAACTGCAAGTATGTATTGACTGGCTTTAGTCAGGGCTGTGTGTAGCTTTACTGGCCACTGAGAATTTCATGTTGGAATAGTTAGCCTATAGTAACTCAGCTTTTGTTTTATATATAACACGTAGGTCGTAGGATACACAAGGGTGTCTTCTGGTTTCTTCTCCTTCCATTCCCCTGGTAATTTGCACTTCTTCTGATTAGTAAACTTTGACCTTGTCATTAAAATGAAACTCATATTTACACCACCTAAACCATGGGCTTAAGCGATTGCTAAGTGGACTAGGTGATTGCGTTATTTTACTGAAGACAATGGTGGTATGCTCAGTAGATGCTCTAACAAATAAAGAAGTGAGATGTTGATATTGCAAGTATTTTATGTACAGGAAGATCCCCATGACCTATGGTCATTCTAGGAATTTGCTAGGTCCTCCAGGTAATTCTATAGACGATTAGACGATTTCCCCTGGAAATTACCATATAGGTTTTTTTTGGAGGACCTAGCAAATTCCTAGAGAGGATATGTCTGTAGGAATCTCTAGGTCCTATAACATACCTCTATGGTATGCTAGAACCAAAACTCACTCACAGTTTCAGGTAATCTTTGCCTGGTCAGGAGCTTATCCCCATGGATATGGTGTTCCTATTGAACAGAGATCACTATAACTAGGAACACCACATATATTGAGCACCAGTGACATTAGTGTACTCTGCATTGACAAACTTCAGATATAAAAGGGTTAAAACTAATTCTGTTTTAAAAGTGAAGGTAAATGTTTTAGAAGTTAAGGATCTGATTGAAGTATTAAATTAGCCCTTTCTGCTTGACACTTTATTATAGCTAGCAAGCAGCTAACATGTGGCTTTCTGTAATAAAGATTAATTTTGTTTTCTTCTGGGAAAATAGCTCCTCTTGGATATTTTTTAAACTTATACAGTTCACAGATTTACACAGTCTGTATCTCTGTATTACACTAATAAATTTGAACTTGTTTGGGGCAATGACTAATATATACAGCTCTTTCACTTTTGTTTCTGCATGATAATTTGGTTCTTTACTGCTGTTTCTTTGCTTGTTTATTCAAAAATTTATATCCTGCCTCCCCCACAGTGCTTGGCACATCTTTCAAGATATAAAACATTTTACAGTAAAACTTCCTCTTCCCAAGGTAGATTTAAATGAAGTCATCACCAAATCTACTGAGAACAGATAAAATGACAATAAACATAAAAAGGCCAAAACAGCCCAATTAGCCTCTGAAGCAGAAGAGGTTTTTAATTTATCAGAGGAGTATATGGTAAGGATCTGAATACACTAAAGGTGTCATATTCTCTCTGGTTCTGGAAAGTAAGCAGGAACAACTCTGGTTGGTACTTGGGTGTGAGACTGTCAACAAATAATAGGCTACATTTCAGAAGGAAAATCTGGCAAAACCATCTCTGAGTCTTCCTTACCTAAGAAAACCCTGTGAAACAAATGGGATTACCATAATAAGCCAACAGGCATCTTGATTTTTTTTCATGTCAGGAGTGACTTGAGAAACTGCAAGTCGCTTCTGGTGTGAGAGAATTGCCTGTCTGCAAGGACATTGCCCAGGAGATGCCTGGGTGTTTTTTTGTTGTTGTTGTTTTTACCATTCTTGTGGGAGGCTTGTCTCATGTCCCCACATGGAGCTGGAGCGCTCATCTGCACTTTCCCCAGGTTGGATTCAAACTGGCAACCTTCAGGTCAGCAACCCAACCTTCAGGTCATCAGTCCTGTCAGCACAAGGGTTTAACCCACTGTGCCACCCAGGGCTCCAGGCATCTTGATGGCATGCACAAATGTTCCCAAACTTCAATTAGCAGTGAGTTTTCCAAGCCTGTGTTCTAAAGGTGCTGCATTATCCCACACCTGTTCTTCTAACCTTTATTACCAATAGACTTTTGTGTAAGGAGAGGCATATTCTCTAAAATTCTAGACACTCCATCCATGCGTTGTAGCTGAATATAGAATTAATTGCAACATACTGTGTTTCCCCCTGATTAGGTATCCCCTTGTGCATGCTGAGCTCTCTCCCTCTCCCCCCTCTCTCTTTCTCGTGTAGATATATATATAGAGAGAGAAATCCTTGGTTAGTTTTTATTAAATTTCATGAATCTTCAGAGCACGTAACGTGTGTGCATGTTGTTTAAAATGCTTTATAATATGAACAATCTTATATTTAGTACTAGACAGTTTTATTGTATTTATTTATTTATTAAATCCAAGGGGGAGTCATTCCATAAATGGGGAATAAGTGAGAAGGCCCCTCCTATGTCCTTGTGTAGTTGTTATGATGATCTGATTTAACTGTGTTGTGCTCTGCCTTGAGCCATGAAGAGAGGCAGGTAAGAAATAAAAATATGTTGTTGTTCTGAATTTTCCCACTGGTGAAACATAGATCAAAGCCCCACTAGTTCTAAGGCAGATAATCAGACAGACAGACATACTCTTGAGTAGTGGATGTCCCAAGCAATTTAGGACTTTGAATGACATCCCCAGGACCATGAATTCAGACCAGAAGGGAACTGCCAGAGCACTGAGCAGATAACCACACCTACAGAATCTGCATTGTTTTTTTAGTCCCATGCAATCAGGTGTATCCACATAATTGCAAATTATCGTAGAGTTAAATACCAAAATAGTTTGCAATATCATTATTGGGATATGGCTTTCATTTTGTGTTTGTACTGTTAGGGATTTTTTCTCTGTCCTACTAATAATGAAGGAAATATAGAGAAATGTTGCATTTTGGGTTTCCTGGAAAAAAATAATTTGCATCTATTTATTTAAATCAATCCATTTGAAAGATAAAATGGGAATTTTCTCACAAATTCCTAGAACTGGTATCAAACCAGTGTACAAGATACTTCAGCCTCAGACAATACAGATATTGTTTTCTAATATCAGGAGGCATGTAAAATAGCCAGTATTTGAGAAAATAGAATGGTTTCTCAAGCCTGCTCTGCTTTGTTGTCATGCATGTTAGTAACAGGTCAGTTCATCATGTCCATGAATTATTGAACATTCAAATAGACACAGAATTGGGGACATTTGTAGTGTTTGAACATGATGAAATTTAAAAGACCATTCAGTGGAGAAGGCCCGATGAACATTATGTGCATTCCCTTTTATCATCATTTCTGAGCAAAAGGATTCTTGCACTTACGGCTGTGACAGAATAGTAATTGCGGTTTGAGTCCTCACAGATACAGTTAGTGTAATTATGAAGAGGGAAAATGAGTGTCTTATCCCATTCTCTTCTGTTAGTGGAACATCTAATTTAAAATGTATAGTCTCTCAAATTATAGGGACCTGTGGTTACCAGCGTCAGGCTTCACATTCAGAACTTTGCCTGTTTTTCTCCTCCTGCTGCATGGCTGTTAAATTAGCAGACAATCAAAAGAGGTAAAAAGAAGAAGAGCATCTCATTCTGTGGCTGTATGATAGGATGCTGCTCAGTCTGCTGTGTGAGAACAGATGGTCCTTTACACTTGCTTTTGCTCCTCATTGCCTTTCTTTAAAACATTCTGGGATGCTTTTGGGTCAAAGCCATCTCTTCCTGAGAGGAGAGGGCACAACTATTGAGCAGTTAAAATCCTTTGTGCGTAGCACTGCAGAGATGGAATACCTACTGAGTATAGACAGTAGAATAAGCTTTAGCCAGTTGACCTGTGACTTAAAAGTACTTTCAAATGAAGTAAACTGACCAGAAGCCACTTTTCCTAGTCTGTGTAGATATTCTTAGCTGTATACATTCTGCCACAGAGATCAATGTCCCGCAAGAGGCACAGCAGAGGAATAACACGCTTGCCTGAGAATAAAGATGCAAATGTTCAGTCAATGGAGATACTATTGGTAATTAAGAATTATGGCATATGGTTATGCAATGTTGTTGGAGTATCCTACACAATAAATAAAACAGCGAGCTATGTCAATAGCAGACATTCCTAATAGTCTTGAGTGCATCATCACAAGCAGATTTAGCATTGTAGTAATGACAGTGCTAATTTGAATTATGAGTTCAAATAGCAGTGATTTGTGACATCCAAAGGAATGTATAGAGTAGACTGTGCAGGCAAATGCAAGTGAATACTGGAAGAAGCCAGCTTTCATTAACTGTTGCCTAAGGAATATCTAGTGCAGGCCTCCCCTACCTGAAATGCTTGGGACCGGAAGTTTTTCAGATTTTGGAATATTTGCATTTACGTAGTAAACGAAAGAGGGAGAGAAAGTGGGCAAATCACATATCCAGTGCCAAAGAATTTTTCTTAAACTATCCCTGGTGGAAGAAGTGGGGAACCCTCTTACATGATCCTCCTATTAGAAAACAGACCTACCCCAGGGACTTTACTGGCTTTCAATACCCTTTCCACCCTTCTATCAAAATACTCTGAAAGGAAGGGGGAAACCTCTCCACCCTTTTAAAAATGGCAGCTGTAATTGTAGCATACCACTTTGGGGGCTTTAGAACTATAACAGATCATTGTGTTATACAAATAGCTTTCTAAGTTATGTGAATTTTCAACCATAAATATCTTTTGTTACAACACGGAGCAAGCATTCATCATGTCCCCCAATCTTAACAGGTGCAGCTCTAAGGCTGTTTTCCAAATGTAGTGTTTTACTGCTAGAAACGCAGACAGAGGTGTCATCCGGGGGAACGTTAGCTGAAAAGTTCAATTATGCTGTTTTTAGGGGATTGTATTTAAGGCTTAAAGGATGAGGAAGGCGATTCTAAGAAGACACAACAGTCCTCATTACATTTCTGCATCTTGCTGTAGCAAACAGTGACCCTTTTAAAACACACTCAGTGGCATTTCCCCCCTTATTTGCCTCACCTGCAGACTCTCTCTTCTGACGTCAAAGCACACACAGCCTTGCAATGAGAATGGAAGCAAGGTTTCCCAATCTCTTGGGTCCTGTCCTTTTAAATTTTGTCCAAAAGATAGTGAGCCTGGGTTTTAACAGACTGCAAGGTGAATCCAATTACCAACCAAGCAAACAAAACACACCCAAGCCAATTTCACAGTGAAGTCTTGAATGGAATACATGAAGCCTGGAGAACTGCAGATGAAAGCTCTCCCTACACACACACACACACACACACACACACACCACCTAACTGTTCCTGAGAGTGTAGATTATATTCCTGTCAGAAGCAATGAACTCACTGGCTGTGAATTCAGCAGGGAAGCTATTCCTGTTTTCTACCACTCTTTTAGGTAGAATATTTAAGTACTCTTCAGTCTCCTTTTTTTCGTGGCGTTCAGATGATATTGGATCTCGAGTACTATCCAATATTTCTGAGATATTAACCACATGACAGACCAGTTTCCTGTCCTTGTTGAGATGTCTTCTGTGTCAGACAAAACAACAACCAATCATTCAGCTATAGCAGAATGAGCCAGGTCGTTTTAGAGGTGTTGTTGGACTGCAGCTTCAATTACCTTTGATTGATAAATGTTGTTTAACAACATCTGGAAGGCTATAGTGTTGCCTAGCCAAAAATACATTCTCTACACTGTATAAGAGTTAAATTTTCATCTGCTTTTTGTCTAGCAAGTAACTGCTGTAGAACACAATTATCACGTATGAGTAATGCCTAAGAAATTATACATAGAATCTCACTTGTATGAATTAAATTCAGGTGTCAGTTTGAGCTAGGTTACATTTAAAATGTAGTACCAGTATGGCAATGTTAATTTGTGAAACTCATAAATTTTCAGCCAATTTATTTTGATTTCAAGAGCAATTTAGCACAGATTGAAGACTCATAATTTCAGAGGTACAGATTAGACTTCAGGAGTTACTTCAATATTTTACCGATGCTATAGTCCTTTTTTCATTTTACATAAATCTGTTCTGCTTTGTTTCTCAATTAAAAGATGCTGTGTTCCTCCCCCCTTTTCATTTGCCATTTTTGTCCCATCTATCTTGGTGCATTCAGTTCACCTGACTTCCCAGAGGAATCTGTTAAGTATGCTTGTTTGAATGCCAACCCATCATTGCCTAATGGAGTTAAGTGCAATGTGGATATACTCAAAAACCACAGTAGATGAATTATATACATGGGTGCTTGTTAATATAATCAGAACAGCACTTATATTGTGTATGTAATTTACTCTATGAAGTTCACTTATTCATAGGTGAAGCAGCAAATTAGAAAACAAAAGTGGCTGGTAATGTTGTTAATAATGATCACAGGAGTCTGCAAGATAAATCCTGGGTTTTGGCTGATACAGTGCTGTTGAATTCTATTGGTTGGGGCAGTTTATACCACTGAGATTTTAGTATCTGCTGAAAATGATTCTGGGTCACTGCATTCAAGTGAAAGAACTTTTTGAAATCCTATAATTTTGGAAAGGACAGATTTCTGATGCCTGGCAGTCTAATTCTAGGTCTCACACATAAACTAGCAGCACACACAAATACGTCAAAACTAGAAGTGGTATAGTGTCAATGTTGGTACTTTTTCTGTAACCTCCAAAATATCAACAGTATATATTGTCTGAATGTTCTGCTGACAACGTTCTGAGGTAAATCAAGGTCTAGAATTGTGAGTGGTTCAGTGGGCAAACGCTGGAACACAAATCACTTAAGGCAGTGTTTCCCAACCTTTTTTGAGCCACGGCACACTTTTAACATTAAAAAAAATCCAGGGGCACACCACCAACCAAAATGACACAAAAGGACACTGTAACACAGTAAAGAACGGCTGGGGGATGGTGAGCTGCTGGGAGCAGCTGCTGGGAGTGCTGAAGCCAGGGAAGGCGCCAGGCCACACCATGCCCCGCCCCTCCCCCTGGCTTCAGTTCTCCCACAGCTTTGCCAGCCTTGAGGGGGCAGTGCCAAGCCAGCATTGTGCTGGCTCTGCCACCGCTGGCTTGGCACTACCCCTCAAGGCTGGTGAAGCTGTGGGAATGCTGACGCTGGGGGAGGGGGCGGAGCCATGCCATGCCCCGACCCTCCCCCCGGCTTCAGTTCTCCCACAGCTTTGCCAGCTTTGAGGGGGCAAGCCAGCATTGTGCTGGCTCTGCCATCACTGGCTTGGCACTGCCTCCTCAAGGCTGGCGAAGCTGTGGGGGTGCTGAAGCCGGGGGGTGGGGGTGGAGCCAGGCTGCGTCATGTCCCCCCTCCCACCGGCTTCAGCTCTCTCACAGAGGAAGAGCATGAGCGGTGGACGGGCTTCAGTAGGCGGGGCTCCTCCACGCGGCTTCAACAAGCAAGGGGCGAGAGTCATGGCAGATTGGAGGCTGGTTGGGGAAATGGCCGAAGCAGGCGGTGCCCCGGTCCCTTCTTCTTTTTCTTTGCCGCCGCCCGTCCCTTCCTCCTCCTCTCCCAAGCAGCAGGAGTTCGGTTGGAGGAGGGGAAGGAAGGGGGGCAGAGAGCTTTTCTCGTGGCACACCTGATGATCACTCACGGCACACTAGTGTGCCATGGCACACTGGTTGAGAAACACTGACTTAAGGGACCATCACTTTCATTTTTTTGCAGTGGAAGTCAAGGAGCCAGCTGCTTGCTAACAGTGAGATCTTCTTTCACAGATTCATCTTTGCATGTGTGCTTTTCATTCCAGTCACTTCAAGACAGAGGAAAAACACATGCTGTAGAGCCAGTTAAAGTGTGTGCTCATACATTAACGGTTTCTCTTTCTAATATGATGCCAAAAACTGTTTTTCTGCTTTGAGACTTCTCTGAGATAGGTAAACAAATACTGCTGTCTCAGAGAAAATGAAGGCAGAAATCTCATGGAAGCATAAGCCACACAAGTGGTGCCAAATCTCAAAAGCCTGTTTCTCACAACATGCTGCTAAGAGTTCTACAGAATTTGTAAAATTGTCAACGAAGTCGATGAAGTAACATGTTTTATTTCAAAAATCTCTGTTTTTTCTCTGTTATAGAAACTATCAACTTCATTCATACCATCTTTATATGACAAGTAGTGTATAAATCATTTAGTGCAATTAGCAGAAATATAAGATTTGGTTTAGATCCCCTGGGCACAATAATCTAAAGTGTATACTTTTGTTTTCAAGGAAGTTAAAAAAAATCTTGGAATCCGAGGCATCAAGCACAGTAGAAAAATAAACATTAGGAAGAGTAGCTCAATTTCAGCAGCTTTAATAAGCCTTGAGGTCAAAGATGCAAATGTTCAAAAACTCATATAGCAATCAACCAAACAAAGAATGGTTTAGTATTAATCATGTTTGTGAAAACCAAGGCACATGTTTTAACACAGTGATTGTAAACCAGTGGTTCCCAACCTTTTTTTGACCAGGGACCACTTTGACCAGGGATCACTTTGACCAGAGATCACTCTCCAACATTAGTACCAGAAGGGTTACGAATAAGTTTTTGGCCAACTTTAGATTTGATTTGGGGTGCTGATTCAGAAAATTGCTTTGGATAGAACACATCAGCTCTAGTTTCTGATACAGAACATATGCCATGGTCGGCAACCGAGAAGGAGTGACAGGCGGCATGAAAGGAGCGGCAATAAAATAAATAAATAAAGAGGAAAGAGGCTTGCGGACCAGATTTCTGTCCTTGTGGCCCACTTGTGGTCCGCCACTCACAGATTAAGAACAACTTCTGTAAATATACTTGCAAGTATCATACTACGTGATTTACATTTGAGAAGGAATGCCTAGATTGGGAGTATAAGTTACTATGTTTCAAAACTTTTTGAAACATAGTAACTTATACTCCAAATCTATGCAGTTGAGTAGGATCAAGATCCATTTGGAAGCACTCTTGATGCTACATAGGGTGAAACATACATATAAAGAAAGCATATAACTAAACACAACTGCTTTGAAGTGGATACAGGTATACATCTTAACACAGATCTCATCATCCATTGAACTATTACAGTGTTCCCTCACTTATTGCTGGGGTTAGCTTCCAGGACCCCCCACAATAAGTGAAAAACCGCAATGTAGGGATACTCTATTTATTTTAATATTTATACATTATTTTAGTAGTTATAAACTATTTTAAGTCTTTATAAATTTAAAATAAAGTGAAGGAAAGGTCCTTCAAGGGTGGAGTGAGGAAGGACTGAGGAGGGAAAGCGCCCTAGAGAGCGGTGGTGGCAAAACCCCACAGAACAGCAAAAATACCATGATATATATTTAAAATTATTTTTTTTTAAAATCCGCGAAACAGCGAGTCGCAATAAGCGAACCGCGAAGTAGCAAGGGAACACTGTTAACTTCAGAATGCATACTCTACAAAAAAGCAGTGGACAAATTAGGTTAGGGGCCAGTCTTGTGTTTTTGTAGTTGATCTCTACTGTCTCACAATTATCACTCAGCAATAAAAAAAGCTTTTTCTTGAGAGTTAATTCACAACATATTTCTGAAGCTATTAATATTCTTCTTATCAGTGCTTTCTATCAGCCACCTACTATAATGAAGCTGTTTATGGCAGCTGAAGTAAAAAAATACCCGTTAAAAATCTTGGCTCACATCATTGTGTATCCAAGCATTGCATCTCCTATACATAATCTGCATGACTAACCTCTGAAAAGCAGAAGGCATTGGATAAATCTGTCACATTAAACAAAACACGACTTTCACTTCCACCAGTTTCATATATGCAACTGAATGCCAGAAGCCAGATGCAATGTGCAGTATGTGTATAAAACCACCACTGATCTTCATATGATAATCAAAAACCATAAATAAGCAATCATTAGCAAAAATTTGGAGCACCCTGCCAGAAAATATTTTAATTGTGAGGGCCACAGTTTTTCAAAATAGAAATGTTTCCAGTAGAGGAGCCCTGTAATCCAACCATACCTGAGACAAGAGAAACATTCTGGATCAATAGACTTCATACCTTGATGCTGCAAGGCCTTGCCTTAGTATCACTCTTCTCTCCAGGACCATCTTCTGATTTCCATGCTTTTGATGCTTGAAATTCTATAATGGCCATTGTTGTTTTTGTTACATTGTTGCCATAAGCCATAGCTTGCTTATGACTTGGTTAATATTGACCTATATGTAACCTATGCATTCTTTTTTTAACGTTCTGTAACATCCTTTTCTTGCAAATACTGTATGAGACAATGAGTGTCAACGTTTCTGCAAAGTGCACAAATTGTCTGTGGAAAACTGGTATCTTTCCCCTTCATGAAGTGAAGCATAGAGGAAGCTCAGGGAACTGGGTGATTGATCAAAAACATGCAAACAACACACCTGGTGCTTCCAATTTTTAAAAGTCTATGTAAGATGGCAGCACCTGTCATAGTTCAGATATACAGTTTACATAATATATGCATTTTTTTCTGCCAAATGTTAAAAAAAGTATCTCAGCAGATAAAATATCTCACCATCTTGCAGGTGAGATTCTGAGGTGTTGTATGCAAGAATTGTTTATGACATTGCACAACGGTGTTATGGATTGTAGGCCATGTCAGCCTTACTTTCTAAAACCCCGATTTTCTGGGATTGAAACCAAGAAGGTATAGTTTTCAGTATGGTTCTAAACCAGTGTACCCTCCACCCCACTCCACATCATTGGATATAAAAGTCTGCATCTAAAATGCTGTCATACTAATTTTCATAAACAGAAGTGTAAGATGCAACTTTCTACGTATATCAATAATAATTGAATGTGGAGTGCTGTTATTCCATTTTACATAATGGGTTAGAAATAAACCTGCTACTGGAGTGTGACTTGGCATTCGGTTTGTGGGGCTGTGTCCCTTGGAGTGTGTGTCATGATCTACCAGTAGAGATTTCCTCTTTTGCCATGCACAAATTATAGTTTAAGTCATACTTTCTCCAACTCATTCTGTGTCCCACTTTATGATACACATTGTGGTGATGTGATGTGATATGACTTGCTCCTCCATTGGGCTGATTGATTTTAGAGGATCTGAGAATTAAATGCTTCAAGACATTAAGGTCTGATATCCCTCAGATCTTCCTTGTCATTTATTAAGATAGCTTTCTTTTTAAATGTTACCATGCTTTAGATATAGATATATATTTAGCTGGAGTTACACTTAAAAATTGGCCTCTTGGTCGTGCAGCTGACCAAAAGGTTGGTGGTTCAAATCCGGAGAGCAGGGTGAGCTCCTGCTGTTAGTTCCAGCTTCTGCCAACCTAATAGTTCAAAAACATGTAAATGTGAATAGATCAATAGGTACTCCATGCAGTCATGCCGGCCACATGACCTAGGACGCATCTATGTACAACGCCAGCTCTTCGGTTTAGAAATTGAGATGAGCACCATCCCTCAGAGTCGGACACGACTAGACTTAATGTCAGGGGAAATCTTTACCTTACACTTAAAAATGTGCCTGTTCTGACATACATACAAATTCAAGTTATGTGTAGTCAAAAAAATCACACACACACACACACCCCGAAATCTGGCTCAACTTATTAATGAGTCAATGTAAATACTGTATCTTAACTTTTATTTGCAAAGAAAGTATTCCCCTTGAAAGGCAAGAGATTAATCTGTCTTTGGAAACCCCAAAGAAGCACCAACCTCTCTCCTCTCTCCACCATGACCCAACTTTTGGCTTTTTTCGTGTTTGGGCAAGGAAACAAGGGCAGCTGTTGGTCCCTGAGTCAGCATTGGTGATATCCCCTCTCTGAGGAATGACCCTTGACTTACTCAAGGGACATATCAAAATCTGCTCTCGATTTATATATGATTTAGGCTGATACACAAGTATATACGATACCTTAATAATAGTTCTAACTTTTTAATTAGCCCTCCAATCAGGGAAGTACATCAGAAGTTTCCATTTCCACTTCTTATTGTAGTTCTGAACGCTTTGGGTTTTATTTATGCTAACTCTTCAGAGATGCCTTGAAACAAACATTTTGCTCAACAAGGTGACTAGTTTGAGTTTTAAAAATATTTATAAAATGTGCAGCCCATTCTGACATTGCTTCAGTTTCCCTAATCCTCTTTACCACATAGTTATTAGAACTGTACATTCCACTGTCTTTTCAACCTTGGTGAGCAGAAAATACTCCTTTCATCTGTAAGATATTTCACTTTAACCTTGTCATCTTTTACAGACCTTCAAATGTTCAATTATGACATGTTGGCTATGTGCCCTGTGTATATACATTATTGCCTTTTGTTTGCTTAAGAAGTGCTGTCAGTTTCACTAGATATTTCTCTGATCTCATGTAATTCAATAAAATGCATGTCCCTTGCCATTTTTTCACATGATACATAATAATGCCCATATATCTATCACATTTGTTTTTGTCATCACTGTGCCTTGATGTATACATTTATACGTTAGCCACAGTCTTTAAGTTGTTTTCTGTGTCTCTCCTTTCCACAAAATTCAATAATTTACTAAATGGAAAATCTCAGTGAATTCTTGGGATGGTCGTAGGCAATGTGCAATTAGAACATACAGTTGTTTTTCCATAGTCCAAATTCTATACAGTAATTCTCTTACTGCTATTTATTTCTGGACATTGGCCTTTTGCCGTACATTGGAGCCTTTTTCTAATTAAGAGCTGCAACATAAACCATAATTTTAGGAAGTAGTTACTTGGAGGTTTGGAGTGGTTTTTGCACATATGTTCTTAATGAATGCCTAGTCATTGACACTGCAAGGTCAGCTGTCCTCAATGTATTAAGGACAAATCCAGAGTGTCATGTGCCTAGACATGGTGATTTCTAGTAAGCGTTCTATTCCATTTAAAAGATTAGGAGACAGCTTGTTCAGAGTAATTTAATATAATGCACAGAGAAATGAGTTTCAGCATGCTATGGAGAAAATGGGCTCTTTTTTTTTTATAAGGATCACTTTTTTAAGAACCCAATTTTGACTTCTTAGCTGTCTTAAGATTAAGGGACTTTTCTAATTCTATGCGGACTTGCTCTGCTCTCATATAGATAGCCACAACCAAGGCAGCCTTGGAGGAAAACAGTCTTGTCTGAACAGTGTCTTAGCTACAAAAGGTAACACTGCTATCTTTCTTTCCTCCTCTTTGAGTATGACACTTTCTCTTATCAAATGTTCAGACAGCTATATGCTTATAAATATTATTCTAGTCACTATCCCAGCCTACATTGTGATTTTTTTCTGTGCAATCTGATCTATGGGATCTGTGACTACATGGAGCAATCTGGAAAGTGTGGAAACTCTGAGAACTTCTACTTGCTAGCATGGAGAGGGACTCATGCCTAAAGTGATGGGGTGAATGTCTCTCGGGTCAGTTCTCTTTTATCGTTCTCTAGTCACTTCTGTTTTATCATTTTTGGGTCACTTCTCTTTTATTGTAATTTCCTAAAGGGTGAGCATGAATCAAGATCACCACCACTGCCCTAGATGGAGGTCCTGGTGGTGCAATGGGTTAAACCCTTGTGCCGGCAGGACTGCTGACAGGTTGGCGGTTTGAATCTGGGGAGTGGGGTGAGCACCCATCTCAATTCTAGCTTCCCATGCGGGTAAAACATCAAACATCCGGACTTCCCCAGGCCAACGTCCTTGCAGACGGCACTTCTCTCACACCAGATGCAACCTGCAGTTTCTCAAGTCACTCCTGACATGGAAAAATAAGCCTACCCTAGATGTTCAAGATTTTTTTTAATGAACAAGAAAGATGTAACAATTGTGTGCTTTAATTTCATTAGATAGAGCAGTAATATTAGATAGAGGAATACAATGTAAAGGCCATTTCTCAATTTTCCCAGTTTAAAAGAATTAGCAATTGGTTAAAGGACAAGTATTACTGCCTCATCACACTAGAACAGGCATTGGCAAACATTTTTGCCTTGGGGCCGCATTGTGGGCCTGACTGAGACACCCCAGAAAGGAGGGAAAAGGCCTGGGAGAGGGTGGGGCAGGGGCATCCTCAGGTTCTCCTCCTGGCATAAGGATGGGGCTGCTTGCCTGATCCTTAGGTTGAGAGGAAAATGAGACATGCGGCAACTGTCCTGATCCTCCTCCTCCTCTGATCTTTGGGCTGTCCTCTCGGCATTATGCCAGGAGAGCAAGACAGGCGACAGCTGAGAGCACTCTGGAGGGCTCTTAGCTTCTGTGTGCCTTCCTCAGGCCACCCTCTTGGCATAACGACAGGGCCGCTCACACGTCCTTATGCCGGGAGGAGGGCAAGACATTCTGTAGCTGAGATCACTCCAGAGGACTCCGAGCTGCTGCGTGCCTTCCTCCCCCATCCTTTCTGCATAAGGATGCGGTGGGCCACCATGTCATTATGCAAAGAAGACAGGGAAAATGAGGAGGGCCTGAGGTAAGCACCAGGGGGCCGCATCCAGCTCCCGGTCCTTAGTTTGCCCATGCCTTCATTAGTGCATGAATGTACTTTAAATCCGGTTTTTGCCCCTCCTGCAGAATTCTGGGGTTTGTAGTGTAGCCGAGCAGTTTAAAGGCTCCCCCTAAACTACAAACCTCAGAATTCTGCAGGAGGCAGATACTGGATTTAAAGTGGATCCATGTCTGGTGTGAGGAGGTCCATATAGAATCATAAGCTGTAAGTGCTGGGTGGAAACTGAGCCCAATATTTGGCCGATGAAGGAAATTCTAATCTAAAGCATTTCCTCTTTATGTATTTTTTATTGTTTTACATTTTAAGTTGCTTAAACCGATTTTATTGTGAACATGTCAGGGATCTTAAGATATAAGATAGAATATAAATATTACGCAACAAAAACAGCAGGTAAACTTTGTTCCACTGATTAAGTGGAAAGGTATATCATCTCACATACAAACCTCCCTCCCAAATTTCTATCCATAGTAGCATGCCCTCCAATCTTTCCAAGATCAAAACGGACACATGTGAGGAGGAATGCAAAATCTAGGATAAGCTGCAGCATTTGTTTTTGTCAAGAGTCTATGGGGACTGCTCTTCCTCTCCCCTTTGCTGAAGATAAATGCTTTTGCACTTTGCATTCAGTTTGAACGGAAGACAAAGAGGGAAAGTGGAGGATAAAGGCAGGTGAAAAAGTGTGGCAACAGAGGATTAATTGGGGCTCTCCCTACCCAATTGGGACAGCTACAGAGTATTGGGTGACAGTGAAAGCCTTCTACTTACTGCAAGGGAGAGAGTGTGCAGAATTTAGAATAAGGACTGCCAGCCAGAGCATATTTGGAAATAATGTTTGTATTCAGATAGTAAATATATTTAGGTTTCTCAGTAATTTTAATGACTTTGATCAAAGTTCAACTTGTAGATTTTCCAAAAAAAAGAAGGTATAATTATTTTTGCAAAGGTGCAATAATTGGGCGATGTTCCATATGACTTGTTTTTAAGACGGAAGTTGGATGGTTAGTATAACTTTGTCTCTAGAGATTTGTCTGAGAATGGCAAAGGGTTTCCTATTCTGCATATTGATGGATTATAAACTGTCTTCCTAGTTTCACTATTGCCTTTGAAAACTGAGCTGGAATTATTATATTATAGTTTAAATCCTGTTGCTGTGGATATTTAAAGAAACAAAATAACTGGCTTAATATCTGTAGTGTCTTTTAGAGTGTTTCTTAGATTCCTTGCCAGGAATTGAAACTTGGCAAAGTGGTAATATGAGAAAGATCTTTTGTTTGTCTGCAGATGCTCTGTTCTGAACTCCGTGCATGGGAAAGTAGTTCATACAAATAAGGGGGGGAACCAGCTTGTGTAATAGGAAGGCCAGGCAGCTCTCGTAACCCTTAGTCAGGATTCGTTCCTCTTCACCAGGTAGATGAGGCCAAGATCCAATTCAGAGCACAATGCATGCTATCATTAAAACAAACTGTTTTTAAATCTACTTCACAATCTCTAGTAGTCAAGAAAAGCTGTTTGTTCCCATGACAGGTATTCTAATGAGATTGTTTACTGAGAAGTTTGTTGGGGTTGGGAGGCTAAGTAGTAGGGTGCTTTGTATTTATCTGTAAAAGGAGGGTGAGCCCCCTTTAAACGCTTTAAACTACAGGGGGAGGGATTAAGTTGCGAGGCCTTTGAACTTGCAGCTTCAAGAACCAGCTGCTTGCAAAGGGGGATTAAAACCTTTTTAATCCTTTTGTGCAAAATAATATGGTGTTTAATGTGGCAAGCATGCTAGCAAAATTAATTTTCATGTTTCCTTTTCCAGGCAAGAATATTTAGCTCTGTCTTTATTCAGGCGGAAGAATTTTGCTCTGCCTCTTTTTTCCTGGCTGTATATATTCTGGACTTTTTGTACATTGCAGTGAATTTAATAAATTTGACATTTCCAAGAAAGCTATAAATTGAGGACTATGGGGTTTATATGATATCCCACCTGAAAAATTAGAATCAAGGTCAGCCACTGCTGAGAAAACTGTCAGGCAGTACCATAATAATAAAGTTTATTAATTCGCAAAATGTATTTCTCGACCCCCTGTCCCCTAGACCTTCCTACTGATGTACAATATAAATTAAAAACACTTTTTTTGGAAAAGCTGCTCACATACCATAGAAAATGTGGTTTAATCCTTCCTCTCATTCAGCTATTCTGGGATTACAAACAAGAAAAGAAAAGAAAATTGCAAAGAGTTGGCTTTAATTCTTCATGTAACTTTAAAGCAGTGGTTCCCAACCTTTTTTTTTTGACCAGAGACCACTTTGACCAGAGACCACTCTCCAACATTAGTACCAAAAAGGTTATGAAACAGTTTTTGGTCAACTTTAGATTTGGTTTGGGGTACTGATTTAGAAAATTGCATTGGATAGTAGACCACATCAGCTCTAGTTTCTTATACAGAACATATGCCATGGTCAGTGACAGGGACAGGTGGTGAGAAAGGAGCAGAAAGAAAATAAAATATAGAGGAAGGAAGCTCGCGGACCCGATTTTCGTCCTCGCGGCCTACTGGTGGTCCACAGCCCACGGGTTAAGAACCACTACTTTAAAGCAAGAGAAACATCTTAGAATATTCTAAGATGTGGCGCAGCTGGATGGGTGTCAGCTGCTTAAGATCTCTACTGACCATGAGTTCGAGGCCTGCCTGGGTCGAGGTGGGCTCTCGACCTACTGTGTAGCCTGTTGTCGACCTTTGCAACCCGAAAGACAGTTTCATCTATCAAGTAGGAAATTAAGGTACCACTTAGTGGGGAGGCTAAATTTAACTGATTTACGAGGCCATAAAAAGATCTCCAGGAAACACACTGAGGAATGAAAGAGCGTGACAGCTCCCCCTGGTGGCCTCTGTCTGTTAAATTGCCTCTGTCTGTCTTGTGTGTTTGTGTGTCTAAATGTAATGTGTACATTGTAATCCGCCCTGAGTCCCCTAAATAAATAAATAATAAATAATTCTAGCTGCACTTGAATTGGAGTATTTTAATTTTGCTTGGCTGATAGGCTACAAAAACATGTTTTGTACTTAAAAAAACACAAATTTCTGGATGTCTGAAATAATGTTATTTCAGTTTATGAAATTGTCATGTGAATTTTTGCATGTGTGTGTGTGTATGTATGTATGTGTGTGTATGTGTATATATATATATATATATATATAGAGAGAGAGAGAGAGAGAGAGAGAGAGAGAGAGAGAGAGAATGTCTTCCACCACTGTCCCTCTCTATAGATATTGCTTGTTCCACAGAAAGGACCGAAATGCTCCAACCTTCAGTTAGGAACTGTTTTTGGACTAAGAATGGTTAAAGGGATTTTCCATCTACTCTCAAGTAAATTCCTTTTGCAAGCATAAGGATGCCCTAAACTCCCTATAAGTATTTTGGCTCTGAATATGTTTCAGAAGGTGTTTAAGCCTAGTAACACCACTGAGTACTGTAATCAGGGTTAACAGTAGTCAGTATAGATAAGAATGTAACAGAAGCAAGGACAAGGTATGGTAGAGTAGTTTCTGATCCCGCAGTTCAGACTCTGCTCTTTCACAATTAGTAGTGACATGTGCACCATTGCCTGAATGTCTGCAAGCTCCGTTAGCAATGTGCTTTAGTTGCAGAATCATAGATAAATAATAGACATTCCCCTATGGATGTGAGGCAAGTGCTTCATTTTGTAGCTCTTGGTTCATTCAGTGAAGTGGAAAGGATTCTTTGCCAAATAATATACAGGTAGCCCCCAAGATAAGTTCTGTAGTTTTGTTCCTAACTTGAATTTGTTTGGAAGTCGGAGTAGGTACATTTTTTAATTAAAACTCCAGCCAAATATATTAGCATGGGATACACTAACACCCTTGTGTTGTTTGTTTTAATATCTGTGCCACTATTCAGAATATTTCACCTCACTTTCTGTCTCTGTGATAATTGGATTTTGAAAAAAGTGCTTCTTGTGGAAACAAGGACTGGTGATAAAGTTTTGGTTGAGACACCTTTTCCCCGTGATAACTCTTCCAGGAGTTAATTTTCCTTCCTAGGAACAGATCCCTCTCACTTCCAGTTGTCTCACTCCCTTTCTTAACTATGAGTCGTTTGGAAATTGGATGTTTGTAACTTGGGGGCTGCCTGTATTGTTTTGCATGTGCCATGAAGTGCTGTAGAGAAAGGTCATACTGCCCCGAAACATTGAAATACCAATATTAAAAGCCACAATGAAACACAGATTTGCTGGATGAACCCATTTTAAATTTTCAAGAAGTTCATGCAGAAAAAAAGAGTTGCTCCATTATAGGAAGACCATTTTAATTTGTTTTATATCTTTCTCAGTTTCTTTAGTGCCCATGAACCATCAATTACATTTCCTTGGCTCATTTGTTTTGCATTTCTCTTGCTTGTTTCTCTGTACTTAAATCACCTTGCTGCACTTTCCTACCTTAGCAGTTGGCCTAATTGTACACAAAATCATAAATTAGACAAAATGTATTCTAGCAGTAGGTCTTGGTGACCTCAACCTAAGATATTTCTTATCCTACCATTCAAAGGTTTGTTCTGCCATCCATAAATTCTTGTATTATATAGCTACAATACATATAATTAAAAACTAAATGTTAGAGGAATGTCTTGGAAGGTTTCTGCATTGCTGAAAGCCTAGAGCCCGTGAAGGTGGCCCTCTAGTGCAGTCAATTAGCTTGATTGACAACATTGTTGAGGAGGCAGAAAGGGCAAGATTTAGCAACAGCCATCAGTTTGGATGAGTCAGATTGCAGAAGGTTGTTGGCCTGAGGCACTAACAGTATCTTGTAACATTATGTATTCTGTATGATCAGCAGTTATTCCACACCTTAGGATGAAGTAGAGATTCTAGTTGTGTCTCAAGCATTTTAGTTTATAATTTTACCTGCCCGGGCACCATCTGCTGGAAGACAGGTAGACCTGACATCTTCCCCATGTGTCTACTTTATTTAGTGTACAACTAATTTGTTTTAAGTACAAGTAAGTTTAGCATCATAAAATGGTAAAACGTATGTCAGTGTTTAGTGAAGAAAGATGTCACAAATTCACTCAATTCATTCTCCGTTGCATGTAAGATTAAGGATATAATTAAAGATGTATCTACCATAGAAAATTAAAAGAAGACATGAAATAAGAGTGAGTTAAAATAGAGCTTTAGGACCTCATCCTATGAGAGGGGGAAAGTGTAATCGTACCGTGGTGTGTAGTCCCGATGTGTTAAAAAGCAAATAGTTTGTGAGAGTCATTTATCCTCACAACAGCCAAGGACAGAGTCCGCAGTTCTGGCTCCCCTCCCTCCCTCCCAGGTTTTCCCAACCAGAAACCTCTACCCCCTTTCTTCTGGTCCGCTCAGGAAGAAGCAGCAGAGGCTTCTCTTCTGCTCTCCTTAACCATGTCCCTACTCTTGAGGAGACAGGAGGCTTTGTTCTTAGGGCATGCCCCATTTCTCTCCATGCTATTTGCTCTGCTATCTGCTCGGGTACTGAGACATATAATTGTAGAAAACAGTCTCCCTGTAGAAAGATGATGTATGTTTTCAAAGTGATATACAGCGGTGTCTTCGTATCTACTAGGGTTTAGGTTGAGAGAGCACACCCTGATACCAAAATTTGTGGACACTCAAATTTGATTATATGGAATGGCATAGTTAAATGGAATTCCCCATATAAAATTGCAAAATTGCTTTTGGGGGGGTTTTTTTCCTGAATATTTTCAAGCCATGGATGCTTGAATCAGTGAATCGGAATCTAGATATGGAGGGATGACTGCATGTATGAAATTGCAAGCAGTATAATATCTACCAAGTTTGGGACACCTATGTTCAAGCTGTAGCTATATCCCCAGCAGAAAAATGTAACATTTTAATATAAGTACTATGATATATGAATTCTTAAATGTCAACCCCCATGGATTGAAAAACTGACTATATGAATCCAGTTTTGCAGTCAAGTATCCTTCTGGAGAACCATACAAATAAAATAAATGTGCAGTTATTAAAATTATACCATTTGCAATTTAAAACATTTTGAGATAATCATCACCTTCTGAAATTGATCATCCAAGGAGCAGTGGAATCAGTGCCATATGGAGTCTCCTGTTGCTTAAACAGCTTATCCAGGGCAGCCATGATTGATGGTACGAAAAAGAGTAACCTAAAAGGCCAACTAAAAGAATGAGGAAGTCAATTCCTATTCCAAAACTGTACCTGAAAAGACCAAATGTATCCAGGAATTTATTCAGATATATTGCTAGAGAACAATCTTCTGGAAATCATAGACTCATAGAGTTGAAATAGACCACAGGGGCCATCCAGCCACACCTGTGCCATGCAGAGATACACAATCAGAAACACTCCTTATAGATGGCCATTCAGTGTATGTTTAAAAACATCTAGAGAAGGAACTTTGCTCTACTTTGAAGCTGTGTGTTCCATTGTTGAACCAGTCTTCCCATCATGTGGCATTTTCCCAATTTGGTTGAATCTCTTTTGTTGTAAGTTGAATCAGTTTCTCCATATCTTATTTTTTGGAGTAGCAGATAACAAGCTTGCTCCATTTTCAATATGATGTCTGTTCTTCTTCCAAACCTGATTTTTATTACTCCTTCAAGAATAACCTGATAACCTCTTATTTAAAAGATACTGTAATTATCCCACCTCAGAGAAGAGTATACAGACTCGTGAACCTAGGGAGGTTTCTCCTCCCCACTGGATATAATAAACCAGGAGCAATGAGGATCAGATGGGGGTCGCGGTGGTGCAGCGGGTTAAACCACTGAGTGCGGAACTTGCTGACCGAAAGGTTGCCGGTTCGAATCCATGGAAGAGGGTGAGCTTTTATCATTAGCCTCCGCTTCTGCCAATCTAGCAGTTCGAAAACATGCAAATGTGAATTGATCAATAGGTACCGCTCTGGTGGGAAATTAACAGCACTTCCACGCAGTCACGCCGGTCGCATGACCTAGGACAGGCCTGGGCAAACTTCAGCCATCCAGGTGTTTTGGACTCCAACTCCCACAATTCCTAACAGCCAGTAGGCTGTTAGGAATTGTGGGAGTTGGAGTCCAAAACACCTGGAGGGCCGAAGTTTGCCCAGGCCTGTCCTAGGAGGTGTCTACGGACAATACTTAGAAATGGAGGTGAGCACCACCCCCCAGAGGCAGACTCGACTAGACTTAATGTCAAGGGGAAAACTTAAGGATCAAGCATGTAAGTAGACAGCTGGGCCTGACAGTGCTCCTAAATTTATTGTTAGGACTAATCACAGGCAAAATGAGACGAAAGCAATCACCTCTCAGACCTTGCTGCAAAATGGTCAGTTACAGTGCTAATCAACATCAGCACAAATTTTATCAACATTTTTTCTGCTGCAAATGATAGCAGGGAAGAAATACAGATGTAAATAGAACTATGTAGAAATAAGTGTAAATCTAGGTTAGAAAATATATGAAATCAATGTCAGTTAAGCAATCACAGCTAGCAATTGATTGATTTTTATCTCAGGGTACTGTCAATGACACTGAGGTTATATGTAGTGAGCTGTCGATTTCCTGCATCTCAGAAATATTTTCTCCGCCTTTATCCTGTGCTTTCCCATAATGAAGTTTATATTTAAATTGATCTTAATCCCTTCAAAGATATTTAACATTTTTCATCGAACTAATAGATTGCATAAATATTTTCCAAATTGGTAGTATGATGGTCAACTTCACTTCAATTCAAAGCACGAATCAAAAAATAGAATGACACACATGATGCTGAAAGAATAAGGTGCCGTTCTCTTCCTTATCCTTAAACCTCTCTTCAGAAACAATACAGACTGATAGACTCATTTTCTCTGTTCACAATTCTGTTCTGAAATTAGCATTCTGATAACTATGTATATATTTGATTCATTTATCTCACCATTTTTCTGGGATCTCAGGGAAGAAAACAGGTAAAATAACAATATAAATAACTTAAACAATTCTAGATTGAAATCAATGAATAATTTAAACATGAAAAAGGTATATCAAGCAACGTGACAAAGAGTAAAAAGGCTTTTAAAATCCCATGTATATGCACAAATGAGGCTCCAAAGGACTAAAGTAAAAGCCATGTCTAGACCAGCTACCAAAGAGAAGTCAGCATTGATACCGGCTGTTGGGAATTGTGAGAGTTGAAGTCCAAAACACCTTGGAGGGCTGAAGTTTGCCCATGGCTGTTCTATACAGTCATAACCTTCTAGTAATTAGGAGTGAGGTGCCCCCGGTGACGCACTGGGTTAAAGCGCTGAGCTGCTGAACTTGCAGACCGAACGGTCACAGGTTCAATTCCGGGGAGCAGCATGAGCTCCCACTGTTAGCCCCAGCTTCTGCCAATCTAGCAGTTTGAAAACATGCAAATGTGAGTAGATCAATAGATACCACTCCGGCAGGAAGGTAATGTCACTTCATGCAGTCATGCCAGCCACATGACCTTGGAGGTGTCTATGGACAACGCCGGCTCTTCAGGTTAGAAACAGAGGTGAGCACCAACCCCCAGAGTCAGACACTGCTGGACTTAATGGGAAAACTTTTACCTTTACTAATTAGGAATGAAACAAATTGCCTGTATTCGAAATGTATTGTCTGGTTCATCTTTAATTAAAAGCTTAAGTTCATCATGGTTTCATATTTTCAACACAACATACATTTTTATTTTTAAGAATCCTGTGCTCACCTTGTTTATCCAGTTGGTATTTCTTTTCATTTCTTCCTTTTCCAATCCTCATAGGAGACTGAAGAGTCAGCAACAATGGATAATGATGCCCACATTTCTCCTTAACCCTTTCCTGAAAAAGAAAGGATTTTTATTTTCCATGGCTTTTAGCTAGTGTGTAATTATTGGGGATTGGCATCACCAGGAGTTCGTTGGGTTTTTAACATCTCAGTGTGTATTTTTTATAACAGGAACAGCAAGCAGACACAGAGTTCTTTCATAACCCAGCAAAGCAGAGCAAGCCTTCCAGAAATCTCTGCGTGCTTCATTTTGAGACATATTGTAAGGCCACACAGGCTCTTTCAATGATTGTTCTGTATTATAAAATGAAGTTTTTGTTCTGTCCAGTAGCTGATTAACCCTATCGGCACACATTCTCCCAGAAATCAAGAATCCACTGAGGAGCATTGCTAGGCAAAAATTATGTCAAGCTTTTACAGAAAGTTTCAAGGTGGAAATGGGAGATTCACACAAAAATTATAAAACCTTCACAGACTATGCCCTCAAAGGAAAATTACCGTTGTTGCCCAACCCTAAAAGCTGACCAGATATGAAAGGACATGTGTAGTCAAGAATATATGTTCAGACATTGCCAGTAACTACTGTTACAAATAGGTGGGAACCTGCATTAATTTTACTACAAAGATCATTCATATCTGGCATACATCTCACCATGTGATTTATTTTCTTTTAGACAAGCCAAACTTCATGAAAACTCCTGAAGATCAGATTGGGATTTCTGGAGGTGTAGCCTCATTTGTATGCCAAGCTACAGGAGATCCAAAGCCTCGCATCACATGGATGAAAAAAGGAAAGAAAGTTAGCTCCCAAAGATTTGAAGTAAGTGGTAATTTTGTTAACCCGTGGATATATCTGTGTACCAAACCAATACTTTGGGATGAACTATATCCACTCATGGGTGTAGTTTGGACTAAGACCACTTACTTTTTCATACAATACATACTGGTAGTTAAAATACAATTATAGCACCCAATCCCTACAAGGGGGTGTAGACAGACTGATGGCTGCTAAAGCTACCAAAGACTTTATACACACTGCAGAATTATAGTGATTGGTACCACAGTAACTGCCATGTCTCAATGCTATGGAATTTGGAGCTTCATAGTTTTGTGAGAGATGTATCCTTCTCTATTAGAGAACTCTGGTACCATGACAAACTATAAATCCCAGCATTCCATAGGGGAAGTAATGCCAAACTACTTTAATTCTGTCATATGGATAGTCTCAGGGGGCTTGACTACAGTCGTTAAAAAACAATGGAGTCACTGTGTATTCACCAAAGGCAGTATTCATGACATACAGCAACTTCCAGTGAGTATCCCAAATTTTTGATGTCAGAATGGAGCATTTGCATGAACAGCAAGAGGGAAAGGGAGATCAGCCCTCTCTTTCCTGTTGTTTGCATACGCTGCCAATTCTGAAATCATGGATGCGACAGGCAATGGCCAAGGACTTAGGTAGAGCTCCATTGACTGGTGATTAGTGGTAGTAGCAACATGGCAGACCCAAGTGTCAACCCAGCCTATCTGGACAACAGCCCCTGATTCAGCACATGCATGCTACATCTAGAGCCGCTCCATCCTAGATTTACACCAGATTAACCTGCCTGGTGTAAATGTGGCCTAAATAATGCTGAATATAAAGTGTGGCCTAAAAATGGTGACTATACTCTCCTGTAGATGAGGCTAGTATTCTTGCCAATAAAACTAAATAGCCCCAGATGTGATGACGCAGGTAGCTCAAAGCCAAAAGAAAAGCTAGCAGCCGACGGTGCTGGAGGTGAACGACAAATCCAATGCTCTAAAGATCAACACACCAAAGGAACCTGGAATGTAAGATCTATGAGCCAGGACAAACTGGATGTTGTTATTGGTGAGATGTCAAGACTAAAGATAGACATTATGGGGGTCAGCAAACTGAAATGGACTGGAATGGATGTGAGAGCTGGACCATAGGGAAGGTTGAGCGAAGGAAGATAGATGCTTTTGAACTGTGGTGTTGGAGGAAAGTTCTGAGAGTGCCTTGGACTGTGAGAAGATCCAACCAGTCCATACTTCAGGAAATGAAGCCCGACTGCTCATTGGAGGGAAGGATATTAAGAGGCAAAGATGATGTACTTTGGCCACATCATGAGAAGAAAGGAAAGCTTAGAGAAGACAATTATACGGGGGGAAATGGAAGGAAAAAGGAAGAGGGGCCGACCAAGGGCAAGATGGACAGATGGTATCTCAAAGTGACTGGCTTGACTCTGAAGGAGCTGGGGGTGACAGCCAACAGGGAGCTCTGGCGTGGGCTGGTCCATGAGGTCACGAAGAGTCGGAAGCGACTGAACGAATAAATAACAACAACAAGATGAGGCTATATGCCTCTGAATACCAGGAAGGTGGAATTGTGTTTCTGGGCTCCCTGTTGAAATCTAGTCAGTCTCTGTGAGAATAGAATAGGCCTTTTTCTGATATAACAGAATTCTTACATTGTTAGGAAATATTAAACTTACCAGACATTTGAGTCTAAATTATTGAAAGGATACACATCTTCCTTGTAGTTAAATCAAATGCCTTCTAAGAGCAAAAGCAATAAGATTCTTCAAGTTTTAGAACAGTTTCCTTTTCATCTTAGTTTATTAAGGTGGAAAACAAAGCTCTGACATATAGTTTCCAAAAGCTGCTTAACAAGTAAACTTGGTTAGCATTAATCTTGGTGTAAGTTAATGGAGGTGTTTATGGCATCCTTAATTTCTGCTAACAAGATTGGGGAGATTTGCATTGGAGAATGTAGGGAGTTTCATCTTTACTAGTTTCTCAGTCATCGATAAAGACATGAGAACCTCACACCTATAGAGATCCAGTTTGCTTTATTTTTAGCAGTTTCTTGTAAAGAGTTGGTAACAAATGTATCCTTCTTTTGAAAATAGGTTATTGAATTTGATGATGGCTCTGGATCAGTGCTACGTATCCAGCCTCTTCGTGTCCTTCGGGATGAAGCAATCTACGAGTGCATGGCCACAAACAGCATTGGGGAGATAAACACTAGTGCCAAACTGACAGTGTTAGAAGGTAGGTCGGAGCCTGTTTAATTTCCGTATTACAATTAGACACCAACTAGTACAGAGCTAGTTGTACATGGTAGAAGAACTGGATTTTTGTAACCAGCTGCTGGTTATGTTGTTTTTTGTTTTTGTCTTTGTACATTTTTTTATAGAAGCATTCATATTTTTTCTATATTGACTTTTCATATCAAATCCTTTTGAAATGTTTTAGTTTGTTTTATTATTATTTTTAACATGTGCTTAGGTACCAGGAAAGGTTACAAGAGAGTTGTACATTTTGCTTAGAATATCGGTTACTTTGGGAGTAACTCACATGTTTGCAGAGAATGTTTATAGCCATACCCACGTTTCAGGGTAATGTTTGTGCAGAATATTTTGCTTGAAATATCTCGAAACTATTCCTATATGGTAGGAATGGCATCTTCTGTTTTTTGGCTCCATATGTTTTCTGCCTTTACGTGGTATAATGAGCAAGATGAAAAACCGTTTGGCAGAAATATGCCCAGTGGTGTGTGCTGTCAGAGATCATTTCCCTTCCCTATAGGATCCATTAAACTGGGGGCTGGAACCTTCCAGATTGCAGTTCAGAGACCACTACATTACACAATAATAGCACTTTAAAGTGAAGCCTAGAATTTGCAGTTTAGGGAGAAGCATTTACAGAATTATCCACCAAAGAGGTCTGGACCCTCAATAAAGTACAAACCCCAGGATTACATAAGATGTATCCAAGGCAGTTAAAGTGGATTCACGCTGCGTGCATGAAAGAACCCTAAATCTAACCTGTTCAGGTTGTATAGGTCTTCCCAGGCCATTTGCTCCCAGTGATGTTCAAGTTACTTTACCACATGGCATGCAGAGAACCCACATTTGACTCACAGACTGCTTCCTTTCCCCTCGTATATGTTTATTCTCTTTCTTTCTCACACATGTGAGCACACCCACACTCCCCTTTGTAAAATAAGAGACTGTTAAAGGCTTCTCCCTAAACTACAAGCCCCAGAATTCTGCAGGAGGCAGCAACTGGATTTAAAGTAGATTCAGCCTCTTGTGTGATGAAGTCCTAAGCTGTAAAATGAACCCACTAACTGCCCTGGATCAATACTATGGAATTTACAAGATCTTGTGCCTTCTCTACCAAAGAATTCTGATGCGTCACCAAACTACAAATCCCAAGGTTGCATATCATTGAACCATGGCAATTAAATTAGAGATGACATCTCTCAAGTAGGAGCTCCCATTACTCCTGAAGCAGCATCCCCTTTTGCTTTGGCTCAGCACAATCATTACTGTATTATTATGCAAATCTAATGCACACCCTAAATTTGGCGAAGTAATTTAGCCAAAGGAGTTTAGCATTAGATTAGAGTAAATAGGGGTGATAAGAATGCACATCAGCATGTACATCCAAATTTAGGCCTAGGGTTAAAGATCTGTCAGATGACATAGGTCCCTTCTTTTTACAGGACAATCCTATTGTCTTGGGGACCGCAGAACTCCTTGCATAGTTTAAAAATCCAGGGAGCTCTCATTTCAGAGCCCACTGTGGAGTTTGGAACTTCAATCTCCTATAGCAGGGATGGGAATCATACAGATGCTGTAACTCCCAGAATCCCTTGTCTTTGGCTATGCTGGCTAAGGCTGCTCAGAGTTGTAGCCCAGCCACATATTCGTGATTCTCACCTTTGTCACACAAGGAAGAAAGACATCAGTTGCAGAGGGGAAGTGCATTTAAATCAGGTTTTAAAATGGTTTAAATGCATTTCCTCCCATAAAGACAAAACACAGCAACCCCAAGCAAGGAGGAGAAAATAAATCCGCCCTCTTGCCTGCGATTTTCCCTATTTTAGGTGGAACGTGAGTAAATGGGAGGCTCCATTATTAGAGTCCTCTAACCTTGTGGTTCACACTGCTGAGGATTTATCTTTTAATTGAATTGGGTGCAGAGTGTGTGGTGAGCAGAATGGAGAAAGCAGGTGGAAAAGTAGAAATGTCTTCATTGTCTTGTCCCCCTCCTTTTTTATTTTGCTAGTCTCAAATTAGTTTTATAGTAATTTTTTTGGTGTGATAACTTTATAGCCGTTCTGGAGATGCCTGGATGTGCTATTTTCTTCGAATCAATTTAAATTTGCCCTAATTGTATAAAATGGAAAGAAATCTCTTTTCAAATGAAGGATTAAGTGATCTTGGTGTATATAAATTATTTACTAGTGCAATCTTCTAGTTAGGAAGGTGCATGTTACATTACATCAGGGATGAGCTACTGTGATATCTAGAAGTTTTTAGAGTGTTGTTTCCATTGGTGAGGAATTATGGGAGTTGCAGTTCCAAAGCATCTGTAAAAGCATAGTTGCCTATTCCTGTGCTACACTAAATAAAAATGTCACTGCTTTCTGAAAAACTTTTTTTCCTAAATTGTTCCCCAAATAAAGTGTATGTGTTAACGATTAAGAGAGATGTGTCTGTAGCATTTCATGTATTTTTAGCAGTATTAATAGGAACCTCTGCATAGCTATGAGCCAAAGAGAAATAGACTGTTTCTAAATAGTTTGCAATCTCTATACTGCTCTTTAATATATCTTGTTGAGTATCAGACATCCCCTTAGGCACTTCTAAATATATTTAAAGGAATTGAAAAGACTTAACTTTCTCTGAAATGCAGGTCCTATTTAAGGTATTTTTGGCCTACATCTCCCAGAATCCTCAGCCAGAGACTGTGGAGACTAGTACATTGTGGTAGTTTTAGTTCAGAAATAACTTCACTTGTCTGTGATAAAAGTTTAAGATCCAAAACTGGAATAAATTTGTATAGAACAGTGATTCTCAGCCTGTGCGTTCCCGGGTGTTTTGGCCTATAACTCCCAGAAATCCCAGCCAGTTTACCAGCTGTTAGGATTTCTGTGAGTTGTAGGCCAAAACATCTGGGGACCCACAGGTTGAGAACCACTGGTATAGAACAAGGGTCTGCTTGAGAGTTTCATAGTTCAGGGTTTTATCTCCACGAAGATCTTTTTCCACAACTTAACTTGACCAAGGATATACAGTAGAGTCTCACTTATCCAACCTTTGCTCATCCAATGTTCTGTATTAGCCAACGCAGTCTGCCTCCCACCTGGACCCACTGCTGTTTAATACATTGTGGTGTTTTGGTGCTAAATTCGTAAATACAGTAATTACTACATAACGTTACACTGTATTGAACTGCTTTTTCTGTTGATTTGTTGTAAAACATGATGTTTTGGTGATTAATTTGTAAAATCATAACGTAATTTGACGTTTAATAGGCTTTTCCTTCATCCCTCCATTTTATCCAACATTTTCACTGATCCAACATTCTGCCGGCTCGTTTATGTTGGATAAGAGAGATTCTGCTGTATATGACTTATGTGCAATGTTCAGCATCCTTAGCAGCTGGTGTATTTCTTTGTACAAGTGATTGCCAAATTCTCTGGTACATAATACATATGATAAAAGCTTTTTCTTTGTATTGCTCCCATAGTTCGGTTTACCTTGTAAATATCTTTGGAATGCTATGCGCTTTGCTTCTGTAGAACGTTTTAAGTCTACGCAATTACATGTGCTTGAGGTGGAGGAGGTGACGGTTTAGGAAATGTAATGGTCTTTTAAAGCCATTACACCTGCTGCAGTGTGATTGGCTTTGGAAACTCCCTTGGAAGATTAGTGTTAGAAAGCTGACTATTGTATTGGCCTTCTTGCAGTATTTGAAAAATGTGTTCTGGCTCTGGGAGTTGAAAGCCAAGATGCAGTATCAGCCATAAAGTAGGTCCTGGTCCTGTTGCTCCAGGGTTGAATATCAAGGGTCTTTTTGTTGTTTTCGCCTTTCAGATAGGCAGCTTAAAACCTTTGAATGGTAGAAACTGTTCTGGCATTTATTTTCTAAAAATATTGTCTAGCTTTTGGCAGCATCCTGTCTTTTATGCATATTATTATAAATATATGCTGCAGATATATTCTCAAAGCTCCACACAAGATTTTGGATTCAAGCCAGATGTTCACAGCCAGCCAGCCAGTCAGGGTTTAGTTGGCTTCAGTGGTATCATTTCAGCTAACTAGCATGGGCCCTTGCCTAGATTTTTGCTGCGTGTTGTAGTGATGTTTTTGCTCGCTGCCCTATTCCTTTTGGGACATATTTGAGAAGCAATCAGGAGCCAAGAACCGAACACACTCAAATGTTCTGTAGCAGTTGCTTCCCTTTGCTATCCTTCATCCTCGGCTTCCATCTCTCTGACTCCAGATTCTGTGGTGAGCAGAGCTGCATACACTTAGCGTAATTGAAAATTATTTCTTCTGTTGATAGCAGGAGAGGTAGACATGCAAACACCTCTCCTTTTCTTTTTCTCTTGGGCAGCTGATAAGTTGAATAATGTATGAGTCATGTTGAGCATTTCTGTCTTTTTCAATTATGACCTGCAGCAGCACCAAAATACTCTTGCATGCCTAGCAGAAGAAGGGCTTGAGAAAAGCGAGCAGGAAGGGACCAGAATCAATAAACTGACACACACACACATTCAGAAGGAAAGCTTCAGGGACAGTTAGTGGGCACTTGGTGTCACAAATTAATAAATATGTGATTGAGCTGTAGAACTGGGGATTACACTGTGCATTACAGAACCTTTTAAATAGGGAGGATTATACAGAACGGAAAGGGGAAGGATGCTGCAGCAGTTTTCTACACTGCACCAAACTGAATGAGTCGCCATGTCTCCTTCCTTAGCAAAGCACAGCAGTTCTGACGGGTATAACAGAGGACAGATTGGATTGGTGTCCAGTGCCCTTTTGTATAATCTGCATTTTCTCTGTGCTCATCCCTTGCCGGGACTAGGTCCAAGAGCAACACTGCCAAGAAAAGGGAGCTAGCTTCCTTTGGAGTTTATACATTTCTTGTATAATCTTGATTTCTTGTAATAGGAGTGGTGAACAAAGACTTTGGCAATCTTAGCTTCAATGCCGTGTGGATAGCCTTTACTCCTTCAATAGCCTCAAGCACACCGTGTTGTGTCAAGAGAATGCAGAGCTGATATACATATAACTTAATTTTCTTTGTGTTAAGCTATCTTAATAAGAATTAAAATATTTCTTCATCTTTTCCCATTTGTGTTAAATTTGCATAGCTGCCTCGAGCCTTGGCTCCATCGTTCTGTACAAACTGAGCCGTGGTTCCCCTGGTGTTTTGCTAAAATGTGTTTCTGTGAGCCAGCTCCTTTTTTAAAATGTGAAGCACCATAGTCCTAAAGCTGGACTTGGAATGGCTTAAATACCAGCTAGTTTTGCCAGTTTGACTTTCCCTATAAGGGTATTGCAGATTGAAAGCTGAGTAAAGAGGTAGGTTGTGTTTATGATGTTTAGCCTTGGAATATAGCAAGGGTACAGTGCGGAAACAAACCAAAAAAGGAAGGAGCACCTTGTGCCTTTTCAAGGCTGACTGATTACTGAACCATGTCATGAGTTTAATTTCTGTCACCATCTGCTGGCTTCATCCCAGTTCCTGGAGTTTCCCAGTTTGAAATGCAGTAAATGATAAACATTTGACAGTTACAAATGATTTCTGCAGAGAGCTAGATCTCCTAAGATGTTATATATGTCCTTGGAAATACTCATATAGCACTGGCTTCTTTTTGTATCAACAGTAAACAAAAGTTTGTTATCCTTATTTATGCTTACTTCGTTGCAAAAGAATCAACAAGAACAAGGGAGTTTGACTCATGTTTACCTCATTTTCTTTAATATGTTTCTGCCAGTAAAGGAATCTTTGCCATATAATCAGAGTAATTAAGGGAAGAAAGGTTGTGTTTGAATGCTGTCTCTGAGTAAAGGATTATTTTTAAATTGAAAGAAAGTCGTATTTCTATATAGGAAATTTCCAAATTTCCTTATATATTGTTTTCCCAGAACTGTTAGTTTATCCATAGATATCATAGAGGCAAATTGGAGTTCAAATTAATAGAGCCTACAGGGTGTTCCAAACAAGTGCCTTAAGTTTTCATTTACATCAGTTACAAAACTTCATGTTACCTTTTCAATGTGAAAACGAATCCCTTTGTCAGAAAAAGTAATGTGTAAAATGGCCCTGAGTTGCAGTACAGCATATTCTGAATTGCAATGATACCAAAGCACTTTCAGGAGTCTGAGGTTTTATATTTCAGGTGTTTGACTTTAAGTATCTACAAAATACTAATGATCTGTATGTTGGCAAAATTGAGACATCAGCATAGCATTATTTTTCTGTGTCTTTCTGTTTAATGATGAAGAAGATTATAATTTTGGTAATTCCCTCAACCAGAGAAGGTTTAACATTATGAACCTGTCCTCCAAAAAGAAGTGTCAGCAGATTTATAGAACTTAACAACGCCAAATGTCATAATTTCCATGTCTCTTCATTGTTTAAATGGCTGCCTAATGGCACATGACCATATAATGCATCCACAATGGCCAGTTCCATCAAGAGGATTGCCATGCATTTCTGTTATCAACCAGGTTCATTCTACAAGGTTTATGAAGCAAGAAATATCATCTCTGAAAAGTTTTAAATAGCACCTTCGAAATTAGTAGTAAACTCCTTGATGTGAAAATTGTGGGGCCAAGCTGGGACCTCAGATTTCAGTCTTAATGGTAGGTTATTTCCGCAGAAGAGTACTTTGCTTTGGATCTGGAAAAATGGGTCAGATTTGACTTGGCTCCATGATGCCATTGATTGCATGATGAGGCTTTATGAACCTTAGTCCAAAGTTCATAAGGGACTAGAAAAAATGACTTATTTATGTTATCTCCCCCCCATTTTTGTGCTGCCTTTCACCCCCAGCAAGACCAAAGGTGGCTTCCGGGGTCAGTACTTTGAGGGAAGATGCTTGGGATTAGTGAGAGGGGGATATCTATGGGGAATATTGACTTGATGTAGCAGTCTGTGCCTCAGTCAGTTTTCACTGATACTTATTTTTTTGGCAAGGGTAGTTTGTTAGAAGACTTTGATTGAAGATAGGTATGTATCCCTTTCTAGGCATTAGGCTTGAGTTGGCATTAGGCTCAAGTAGCATTGCTTTAGTGGTGAAGAGGAGCTTGAAGGTTAACCTCTCCATCACCTCTACTGGAGTAGATTATGTAGACCGAGTCTCCAGAACAGCAAAGCCCATTCTTGAAGATGCCTGTCAGAATGTATATGGTTGTATTATATTATTACTGTAATTCTTGAATTCTAAGGTACACCCCCATAGAAACATCTCTAAATATTCTATTGGTGTGTGTGTTGCAATCAGTAGCGTAGAATTGAAGAAATACAATATATCATCAAGGAGTTCAAGATGACACATGTGATTCTTTTCTTTCATCCAGCCCATATTTTATTTACACAATCTTATGAAATAGATCATGCTGAGAGATAATGACTGGCTCAGGGTTACCTAATGGACTTTATGGCTAAATTGGGTTGAACATTCTTTTTCACACAGTGACAAGTTTGTGCAAAAGATATTAGGATCTACTGGTAACAATCATCCATGTTCAGGGGCAATTTGAATGTCAATTGTTGGGGAAACAAAAGTAGTGGGAAACAAGAATTTCTTATTAACATTGTTTAAGTTTATTCCAATTCAAATAGACTATTAATTTGTAATTATAAAAAGCAAGAAAATAAGCTGAGAAGAACAGATTTTTTAAAAAAAATCCTTGCCACTAATTCAACAGAAAAATATAGGCAACAGTACTGATGCAATGAATGAAAATGATTGCTCACACAACCCCCAGGTAAGGATTATGATACTGAAGTGTGAGAGCAAGCACATGTAGAGACTAAGTACAGATCTGCATCAAAAGAACGGATAGAGAATAATATTTTTAAAAAGCAAATGCTCCTGTAATCTTCCAAACTACTCTGATCTGCCCTCCAGCTATTTAGTGCTGCCGCTGCAAGTTTCACTCAAGTGAGCTCATGTGTTTTGTTAGTAAGCACAAACATAGGTAAGGGTGTTGCTAGGCAATTAAAAGATTTGAAACACAGGTTGTAAAACCACCGTGAGATCAGTTATGCAAGTCAACCTTTTGCAAAAGGTTTTAAAAGGTGAAGGATCATAATATGCTAATGTATATACTATATGGATAGAAAATTAAAAATAATTGCTAGAATATTGAAAAAACAAAAGGCAAACTAATTCATTTCTTAACCAAATTGCTCCAGATTCCTCTATTAATTTGCACCCCATCCACAAATCATTCCAAAATTTAGCAATTTCGTTACAGTTTATTTCCTAAACAGATCTTTCTCCAAATGCAATTCCCTTGTCCTCAGTCATTACAATCCCTAACTCATCTTTACATTTAATCTAGAAAAAGTATGGCATAGGTTGAGCCGCTGTCAGGGAAAATAAATACCCATCCAAAATGCTGAAAATATGTGTACATGAAAGAGAGAAGGAAGCAGAAGTGGGGGAAAGAGCTCTACTATTAGACATGGGTTGTCTATTAAATATCTCTTGGAAAAATGTTATTCCCTCTTTTCGCTCACAGAATATAGATTTCAGTACCATTTATTATGAACATATAATACGGTAATAAGAGAACAAGCCAGCTTCCCTGACCTCAACAGCAACCTTGTTTCCACTCAATTGTTCAATTATTCAATTGTTGTGTAACACTGATTATAAATAACTTTTTTTGTACTGTTGATACAAACGTTTTTAAAGGAGAGGAAGCAGCACTTCTGGGGTTATTATTAATTGGTAGCGGCATGGTATGTTTGATATCAAAGGCTACAGAAGAGACCAACCAGTATAGTAAAAGGTTTGGAATAGTAAAAGGTTTGGAAACCACGTCATCAGTCAGGGATCTAGACTGAGCGGTGCTGTTCAAGCTGTTTTTAAACATCTGAAGGGCTGTGGTATGGAGCATAGGGCAAATTTATTTGTTGTTGCTTCAGAGAAAAGGACCTGGATTGGGATTACCAGAAAATAGATTCCACTGAAAATTATGAAGTCGTTCCTAGTGTTAATAGTTGTTCAGCAGTGGAATAAACTACTGGATATACCTCATGTATAGGTCAGAAAATCAATCCAAAAACATGAGTTGACTTATTCATGGGTAATGTAAGTGCTCTTCCATAGTTCTTATCAAAAAAGGGAATAATCCCTTCTCTGAGTAGACTGGTGAAAGCAAGAGCTCAGACCATCCAAGAAGAACTTTGAAAAAGTAGCAACCTCCTCTACTCTGTCCACTGCAGTGCCACATCTAGACCTTTTGAATGCTTGGGTTGGAAAATAGCAGTGGTGGCTCTTTGGTGCTTCCCTTCAAAGGAGCACTAATAGGTTGGAAGGAGTCGGTGCTTCTCTTAGCTTCTTCTCGAATAGCCTAAGCCAGTGGTTCTCAACCTGTAGGTCCCCAGATGTTTTAGCCTTCAACTCCCAGAAATCCTAACTAAACTGGCTGGTATTTCTGAGAGTTGTAGGCTAAAATACCTGGGGATCCACAGTTGAGAACCACTGACTTAAGCTTTCACCATTCTACTCAGAGAAGGAGATGGTTCCTTGTTTGATAAGAGCTAGTACATTAACTGTTATAATAAAGGACCAATCTCTTCTTTGAGTAGTGTGACAAAAGGCCCTTTTGAATGTCTGACTGGGAAAAAATGGCAACATCAGTATCCAGAAGTAGCTGGTTGGCTGAGGCGGTAGTGGCACTCTCCCGTATCCCGTCTCCTTGGAATGCCATATCAACATCCATAATTTTGGCCCCCAAACAGCACATACATATGTATGTATGCTAAAATACTTATTTATGTTATCAGTCATGTTTCATACACTGTATATGTCAACAATACAATTTTGTGTAAAAAAAAAGATTTTGGCCCCCAAAAAGCTCTTGACTTGGTCTTGGAATTGTCTCTTTTATATTGTCTTTTTAACTTATAATGATGTTTTAAATAATGTTTAATTGTGTTTTATTGTGGTTGGCATCTAATGGTTGCTGGTTGTAAGCCGCCCTGAGTTCTCCCTCTGGGGGTGAGAAGGACGGGATACAAATGTTTGAAATAAATAAATAAATATCCCCATGTTACAAATATCCGAATTACAAATGACTCATAATTAAGAACAAGGATGAGACAACAGGAAGTGAGAGAAACCTACTCTAGGAAGGGAAATTCACTCCTGAAAGACTTATCATGAGGAAAAGGTGTCTCAACTGAAGCTTTATCACCAATCCTTGTTTTCACAACAAGTCAAATTTTTCAAAATCCAATTATCACAGCGAGAGAAAGTGAGGTGAAATCTTCAAAACAGTGGCACAGATAGCAAAAGAAATACCACAGGGGTCTTAAGTTTTCCCTATGCTATCCAAAGCTTAGATATAGATATAGCGAGACAGAGAGAGACGGCTGGAGGTAGACTTTAAAATGCACTTGTTCCAATTGTACATACAAATTAAGAACAAACAGTCAAAATCTATCTTGTTCATAACTTGGGGACTGTCTATATGTGGATGACTTATACATAAGTATATATGATACTTCAAAAGGAGATGGGTTCTAGGACAGTGTTACACAAAGGTTGGATGACTATCATTCAGGGATGTTTTAGTTGTGGATTCCTGCACTGGGAAGCGGTAGAGTCCATGGCTATTAGGGCCCCTTCCAACTCAATATATTTTTCTTTAAATAAGGCTTTCTAGTAGTAACGTAACAAATATAATTAGCCAGTCTCCTTCATAAGACTCAACGTCCCAAATTCTGATTTAAAAGTAACAAAAAGTCAAGGCTCTAGGCGCTGTTGAATGTATTTGCATGTGATTTGTATTTTGCCCTACAGGAATGTTGTTGAGTTGCCAAGGGCATTATAATTGAGGGGTAATTTCAGGTGATGCAATAGTTCATAGTCATGATTCAATTATTTCATAGAAAATTTCTTTGGAAGGAGAGTTGAGAAACCTAGAATATGACAGATAGAGTATTACAAATGGAAGATTATGCCTTTAGGGTTCCCAACGCTTTCCCACGAATGACACTAAGGGTTTCATAATATAAGGTTTGTCTCAAAACAACCTAAGAGTCATACTGTTAGTGTGGTAGCAGCTGCTGTAATTCTGCATTGTGGATGCACCTGAAGGCAACTGCTCTTCTTTGGATTCCTCCCTACCATTGTTGATGACTGTTGCTTTAGAACAGGGGTGCCCACACTTTTTCATCATGCGAGCTAATATATGAACAATCAAGTTGAAAAGATCACCTGTTGTGCATGTGAGCGTGCGCACGCACGCACGCACGCACACTCCTACTGCAGCCTTCCGTCCGCGCGGGGCTTCTTTCTTGCCTGCCCACGAACTCGCCGCCAAGAACACAAGCAGCAGCAGCAAATGGAGTCTCCATCCCCGCAGCCCTCCTCCTCGGGTTCAGCCCCAGGAACACGGCGGAGCCCTCCCTCCCTGCCCCCAACCAAGGAAAGAAAGCAGCCCCACACAGCTCGCTCGCCCAGGTCTCGGCCTCCTTTGACTCTTTCTCTCTCTCTCTCCCTCTCTCCTTCCAGCGCCCGCCTGCCTGCCTGCCTGCCAAAAGGATCCAAAAAAGTTCTCCGGATTTCTTTCATCTCTCCTTGGCTCTTTCTCTCTCTCACACACACACATTCCCTCCATCCCTCCCACAGCCTCGCATCCTATCCGTGCGCGTGCCTTCGCCTTGCTCCCAGCAGCAACCAATGGACGGTCATGTCACCACACCGTACGTGGCAAGATGAGCGCCAGGGCCCGCCCACTAAAGCCTCATTTTGGCAAAAGAAGCCCCGTGAAGGCGGCGGCGGGAGTGCACGTGCGCGCGCATGGCAGGAGCATGCCATCCAGCTGGTGAGGTCCAAAGATCACCTGGAAGAGGGCCGAAGATCACCTAGGTGCTCCCGATCACCATAATGAGCACCCCTGCTTTAGAAGTTTGATGGGCTTTCAAACACAGTTCTGTATACTCTCTCAACAAAGAATATTCACACACCTGAAAACTGGCTCAGATTGGAGTGTAGATTATATGTCCTGTGTCTTAGAAATGTTAATAAGACACATCAAGATGCCTTACCTGCTTCCATCTTGCATCTGAGCCAAGTCTTACCATTTGCATTGCCTGGTTGCTCTCCAAATCCATGGCTATGCATTAGATCAGTGTTTCTCAACCGTTTTTGAGCCGCGGCACACTTTTTACATTTACAAAATCCTGGGGCACACCACCAACCAAAATGACACTCTAATAATAAATATAATAACAATAGAATAAAATAATAAATGTAATAAATAATAAAAATAGAGTAAAATAATAAATGTAATAACAACTATAATATAATAAATGTAATAACAACAATAAATAGAGCATGGCATCCCCTCACCCCAGTCTTCCTTTCTGGGAACCCCAAAGAGACACAAAGAGGCTCCAACTTTTCCTCAAAAGACAGGAGAGAAGAAAGAGGAGCCAAATTGTTTAATAATGGAATATGCTGCTTTGGGGCATGGTGGAGTCTCCTTCCTACTCTGGACTCTTTTAAGCAGAGCCATCTGTCCAGAGTGCTTTGATTGTGTGTTTCTGAGTGGCTGGAGGTGTGACTGGATGGCTCTTCCCTCTGCTTACCTCGGAGTCTGTTTTTCTTTGGGGAAAAGGCTGTTTGCAGGGAAAGGAGGAGCCACGCCAGATCTCTGCTTTGCCTCCATGGCTTGCTTCTGCCCTTGGGGAGGACAGCGGTGGCAACCCTTCCTCCCCTTCCCTCCCTCCTTCAGGACCCACTGAATCTGAGCAGGGGCCAGCCTCCTGAAGGAACAGGAGCTGCCTTGGGAGAGGGAGGCATGTGCCGAGAGATCTGAGAGAGCTCAGCATAGGCGCATGCCCTCTCGGCGCAGCAACCACGCGCCCCTTCTCTCCTCCTCCAAGAGTGCTCTCTCTCTCTCTCTCTCTCTCTCTCTCTCTCTCTCTCTCTCTCTCTCTGCAGCCGGAGAGGGGTGGGGTGGGCAAGGCCAGGGCCCCTCCCTCCTTCCTTCCTTGGCGGAGAGAGACCCGGCTGGGCTGCCTTTCTTTGTGCGGCTCCTCCTCTTGTCTGCGCCGGCAGCCGCGCCTCCTCCTCCCCAGAGAGACAGACAGAGAGAGAGAGAGAGAGACTGCGAAGGGAAGAGAGGGCAGCCCCTTCTTCGCTGCTGCCCGGCCCCTCCTTTTCCTCCCCCAAAGCAGCAGTAGCAGCCAGGAGGGGGGGGAAAAGGCGGGGGGGAGAGGTTTTTCACGGCACACCAAGTGATTCTTCAAGGAGCACTGGTGTGCCGAGGAGCAGCGGTTGAGAAAGACTGCATTAGATACTACACATACCATCTTGTCCTGATCTTATCTTGCACCCAGATCTGCACACCCATTCCTCATGGCTAGTTTAATCACTCATGCAGGTCAGCCTGCAAACAACAACAAAAAAACCATATCCCAACAAGAAATATATATGTGTTAGAAATACTTATAAGTCTGGAAAGTGATGAAAGCAAGGAGGAGGAGATTCTACACACACAAACTGATAATGTACTGTGAATGCAAAGAAACTGTGAGATCTCTCTCCCTCTTCTCCTCGGAAACAGAGGGAAAGGTATTTATTTATTTACCATATTTATATATTGCCCTTCTCAGCCTGAAGGCGACTCAAGGTGGTTTACACTCAGCACAATTCGAAGCCCCAATAGCACAAAATGCAGTTAAAAACATTCAGCATAAATATAAAACCATACAAAACCAATAAAAACATAAATCCTCAGCATCTCAGTGAATCATTATCCAATCGCATTGTCCAGTCATTTCATAGATCTGGATTTGTCTGTTACACTGCATTTGTGAAGGCTTGCTCAAAAAGCCAGGTTTTAACTTTTTTGCGAAATGTTAGGAGGGAGGGGCCAATCTGATATCCTTAGGAAGGGCGTTCCGCAGCTGAGGGGCCACCACTGAGAAAGCCGTGTCTCTCGTTCCCGCCAACCAAACCTGCGAAGGAGGCGGGACCAAGAGCAGGGGCTCCGCAGATGATCTTAGAGTCCTAGATGGTTCATAAGGAGATATACATTTAGACAGGTAAGCTGGGCCAGAACTGTTTACAGTATATACAGTATTCCTTCAATTCTTAGGTGCACTTTTTTCCTCCTGTATAGACATATCTAAAAAATGCACACATCTTCCTTCCTTCCTTCCTTCCTTCCTTCCTTCCTTCCTTCCTTCCTTCCTTCCTTCCTTCCTTCCTTCCTTTGTGTTGGTAGTACTAAAATTATGGTAGGTCTTAAGACTGAAAAACTATGGTAAATCCTTGTCTCATGTTGTGCTTGGTTTAGGGGTGGTGTGCTGCACATTCAGTTCTGATTTGTCCAGCACAGTGTGTGTATGTGTGTCCATCTGCATGTGTGTGCACACAAAAGTCACTTCACCCCAGCTTAAGAGTTATCAATATATCATTCAGAAAGAAAGGTGGTCCTTCTCCCTGTGTTCTGTTGGGTTGGGGATTTTCTTCCACCACCATCCTCAACTTTGACCCTTCCCCCTGCAATTGCTTTGAGACAGGTGGAGCAGGAGGTGCTGAGAAACTCCTCAAGGTTTTGCAGTCATTCAGCGTATGGTTCTTCTTCCTAGCAGGCTGAGAAATTGGTACATTCAGCTGCTGTTGAGAAGTCAGGTCAAAGTCAATGAGCTCTCTCACTTGTACCTCACCTAGAATATGTGTGGAAGAAGGAATTTCGCTCCAGCATTGCCTTCCCTCCTTTATTCAAGACAAAACAAAACCACACCATTATTATTGATTGACCGTTGCTTGATTCCAGCCTGCGGCACAGGCTGTACAAAATGAAAGGCTTGTTGCAATGTTTACTAGAAGTGATTATAGTATTCCAGCAGCTGGTATCAATACAGTGAGCCCCCTTGCATGTCTTTGACTCTAATTTTTCTTGCTGCTTGTTTGGTTTGTAGAACAAATTACCGTGTAGTTCTGAAAACTCATTTCCGCCTTAATTCTGGTTGTTGGTGTATTGGGAGGGAGTTGTTACGGGGGGAATAGTGCTTCATTTTAAAAATAACATTGTTGCTAAAGTGTTAGGATTTTGAGTCCTTTCAATACGGGTTGGTTCGGTTTGACTCTATGAATGAGATTTACCGAAACGGATGACTGTGTTGAGTTCAGGAAGCAATTCCCCAGCTCTGTGAAGGACATGGCCCCAGGGCGTGTTTGTTAGTTTTATGGAGTATTGATCTAAAGACAAAAAGAAAAACTTTTGCTTAGGAACCTCAGAGATAGGGAAGCAAAACAAGTGATTCTGATGTCTTTAACTGTGTATGCAATCTCTACAAATAAAGTAGCAATAATAGCAAATAATTCCATATATCTGCATCCAGAGATTGAACCATCCAGGGTTTAAAAATATCTATTTTTTTAAATAAAAAAAAATATTTTGCCTTTTATACAAGGGACTCAATTTTACTGCATATCCATGGATTTTGGTGCCCAGTGGGGAAACTTGAAACCAAACCCTGGGAGGTACGAGCCCATGGTACTCAGTTTTAATAAAACAAAAACTTTATAATGACATGTAATGCAAAGCACACACATATACATTTTTGGAAGTCACACCTTGAGGTGGGTTTGAAGAATAGTGTGTGTGTGGGGGGGGTGCACAGTGTTCCCTTGCTACTTTGCAGTTCGCCTGTTGCGGACTCGCTGTTTCGCAGATTTAAAAAAAATTAATTTCAAAAATATATCATGTTATTTTTGCTCTTTTGTGGGGGTTTTCCGCCGCCACTCTCCAAGGCGCTTTCCCTCCTCAGTCCAGCCTTGAAGGGCCTTTCCTTCATTTCCTTCACTTTATTTTAAGTTTATAAAGACTTAAAATAGTGTATACCTACTAAAATAATGTATAAATTTTGAAATAAATAGAGTATGCCTACATCACGGTTTTTCACTTATTGCGGGAGGTCCTGGAACCTAACCCCAGCAATAAGTGAGGGAACACTGTGTGTGTGTGTAAAGATAAAGGTTTCCCCCTGACATTAAGTCCAGTTGTGTCCGACTCTGGGGGTTGGTGCTCATCTCCATTTCTAAGCCAAAGAGCCAGCGTTGTCCATAGACACCTCCAAGGTCATGTGACCAGCATGACTGCATGGAGCACCATTACCTTCACGTCGGCGCGGTACCTATCGATCTATTCACATTTGCATGTTTTCAAACTGCTAGGTTGGCAGAAGCTGGGGCTGACAGTGGAAGCTCATGATGCTACCCGGATTCGAACCTGTGACCTTTCAGTCAACAAGTTTAGCAGCTTAGCGGTTTAACCCACTGCGTCACCAGGGCCCCCTGTGTGTGTGTGTGTGCGTGCGTGTGTGTGTGTGTGTGTGTGTGTGTGAAGCCCAAAGGAGTAGATCGACAACAAATTGTTTAGGATAGAATATTAATTATATATGAACACACACAGTTATATAATGTATACTCCTATGCACCTGAAACTGATTGATCATTTTTTCAGCCAGGATGACTCAAAATGCTTACTCCAGCTACCTGTACTTTTAAACAAGTCTGCTAAATAGAGAAAACACTGCACTTGTTCTGTCTCATATGAAACAAGGTAGTGTGTACGATTGCTTTGCTGTCAGAGCATTAACCATTATTCTAAAAATTGTTATTCTGGGCAAATAGTAGTCTGCATAAATTTGAATTTGGAGAAAACACCATATCATTACAACAACTTGTCTCTTAAATATCTTATCAGATTATAAATTTCAGACCAGTATCAGCAAATGGTTATCAGTATTACCTAAAACACATATATCTCATTGCTTCTTTCTCTGTCTGAGGGTCTGCAGATATTGTTGGGGTTCACATACTTGACTATTGAATGTTCTAGCACAAAACAATGATTTCTTGTAAAATGGAAAACAGCTACATAACTGACACAATTCTATTTTTTTAACTGTTTCAAGCCTATTTTTGAAAGGCCATTAAACTTCACAAATGTTCATATATTTCAGCTGCCTCACCCATTCTACTAGCTTTCCTCTCCAAATGTAGCTACAGTATGACACTCGTATCTGCAAGGAATACTTTACAACAGTGTTTTTCAACCTTTTTTGAGCCGCGGCACATTTTTTACATTTACAAAATTCTGGGACACACCACCAACCAAAATGACACTCTAACACAGTAATACATATAGTTAATATGTGTTTAAATGTATTTATACACTCACTTAGTGTGAAACCTGGGCCTGTTTCGATGAACACAAAATATATAGTTATAGTATATTATTATTATTAGTATTATATTGAATTACATTACAACATTATCAATATTATATGTATAAACAATATACGTATACCATACTATATTATACTATAATAGCAAATACAGCATACTATGTCATTGTCACAGTACAACAATTACATACCACATTGTATTATAACAATTACATCGCAATATTATTTGCAATATTACATGTAACGTAAATATACAATTATAATATCTTAATTTTAAATTGTGGTGCCCAGAACAGGACACGGTGTTGGAACTGAAGTCCAAAACACCTGAAGGAAGGCCCAAGTTTGACCATATCTAGTCTAAACCTTCTTCCAAGCCCTTAATAAAGATGCAGCACATATACTAAAATTGCCTTAATGTATAGCCAGAGTCTCCATTCCCATCTGTCGGGAGGGCTTGGATGGTGCCTTCCTGCTTGGCTGAAGGGGGTCAGGCTGGATGGCCTTTGGAGGACCCATATTTCTCCCACAAGTTCCCTTCCCTCCTTTCCCCCATTAGCTGGCTGACTCCCTGCCTGCCTGCCTGCCTACCTGCCCCTCCGACTACTTGCCTGCCTGCCTTCAGCGCTCGGGCTCCGCTGGACTCACACCTCGCACAACGCCAACAGGCTGGACTGGGCTGGACCGGAAGTGCTCCCCACCAGAGCGGAATGGAAGGGAACAGGCCCAAACAGGTCCGCCCTACTGCACGGCCCTCCCGAAAACAGGGACCCGCGCGCTGAGGTTCCGGAGACATAGTAGCAAACTTTATAAATGACATCAGATAGATTAGAATCTAATTTCCCACAGCACAGCTGATGATCGCTCACGGCACACTAGTGTGCTGTGGAATACCGGTTGGGAAACACTGCTTTACAAGACCTCCTGTGGATATTTGAAATGTGGATAGGATTGAAACCTAAATTTTTAACTATATTTGGTTTAGAATACCATAAAAATAGCTCTGGAAGACCTAGAGAGACCTACAAATATTTTGGGTGTGATTTTTCTTTTGGAGCACAGCTAAGTGAAAATAAGATTATTGATAAGAGGGTCCCACTGTGTTTTAGTCACATGTGACCTGTAAGAAACAACAAACTGTCTCTCTACAAACGTACTAGCTTAATAATATGGAAATGGTTCTTATTTGTCACCTTGGTTTCTTTTTGAAAACTTGTGAAACACTATATTAGTTTCCCTTTTGTGTGGTAAATAAAGCTTTTCACCTAAGCTATTATCTTCAGTTGTAGCTCAATTGCCACTTTCAGGGTTTTTCCTGGGCAAATATATAATACATTCAGAAGGCAGTGTTAGCAGAAATTAATCGTATACTAATCCTTGTAAATAAGAAGAACATGCTGTCTTGGAATGTAAAAAAGATCAGTTCTTAAACAGCTTTTAAGCATTTTGAGCAATACACTCTGGAATTTTCTGAGACATTAGCCTATAAGTAATTGTGCGTATACGTACTGTGGATGACACAACTCAGATAGAAAGCATAAATACATCATCTCATTTATCTGATTGAGATCTCTGCTTGAATTTCAGAAGTTAAAATGCCTATTATTTCATAGGGCCCATAATGCTATGTAACATGTGGAAAAAAATTCTGTTCCTTGTTTGGAAGTGTTATTCCTTTTTAATGCTGCAGTACATACTTTGAGAGTAGTTCTTATACTCCAGAAACTTTGTTTTTGTGGCTGCTACATACTTATCCAACCTTGGCTTATCCAACATTTTGTATTATCCAATGCGGTCTGTCTCCTACCTGGATCTACAGCTGTTTCAATACATTGAAATGTTTTGGTGCTAAATTTGTAAATACAGTGAGTACTACATAACATTACAGTGTATTGAACTGCTTTTTCTGCCGATTTGTTGTAAAATATGATCTTTGGGGGCTTAACTTGTAAAATCATGACGTAATTTGATGTTTAATAGGCTTTTCCTTAATCCCTCTTTATTATCCAACATTTTCACTTATCCAACATTCTGCCAGCCCATTTATGTTGGATAAGCGAGACTCTACTGCAGTGGTGCTCATTAGGTAGATCGCGATCTACTGGTAGATCTCATAGGGCGTCCTGGTAGATCGCAGGCAGGGCAGGAGGAAGGCTCAGTCCCGCCCCGCAGGCTCCCAACACCGCCCAGGTGCAGAAGGAGTTTGGACTGGATGGCCCTTGGAGGTCTCCTCCTATTCTAGGAACCCATTGTTGTTATTTATATTATTATCAGAGGCTGAATGGCCATCTGTGAGCAGGGGCGGTCCGAGCTCTCCGGGGGGGGAGTAAGCAAACATTATTTTGCCCCCCCCCCGGCGGCTCCTGGCTGCGCCCGCGCATGCGCGGAAATTCGCACTGACCCCCGAGCACGCCGGTGCGGAGGAACGGGGGGGGGAGAGGGGACTCACGGGGCAGGCTCCCGGACCCGAGGAGGAGCAGGAGGAGGGGGGAGGCCACAAGGGCGGCCCCCACGGAGATGCAGCGGCAGCAGCAGCAGCACCCCGGAAGGGCCCAGAGCCAGAGGGGGGAAGGATCCTTCCTTACGCGCTTCCTGCAGGGACGCCTCTGCCGAGGAGGAAGGGAGGAGGCACGGCCCTCTTCCTCCTTCACTCCTCCCTCCGGCGCCCCTTCCGGGCGTCCTTGAGACGCCGGAGGAAGGGAGCCTCCTCGGCAGAGGCACGGTGGCCGCCTCTGGCTCCTTCCCTCCTCTCCTGCTCGTGGCCTCCCCCCTCCTGCTCCTCCTCAGGTCCGGGAGCCCATCCCGTGAGTCCCCTCTCCCCCGTTACTCCACACCCCGGCTGGCTGCGGCGACACGGCGGCAGGGCGACACCCCCTCCCAGGTGGCCACGCCTCTCTCCGGGAACGTCGCCCTACGCAACCGCGTAGGTCGCTTAATGGGAAAGGCCGGCCCTGTCTGTGAGGAATGCTTTGATTGTAGTTTTCCCTCGTGGCAGAAGGAGGTTGGACTGGATGGCTCTTGGAGGTCTCCTTCTACTCTAGGAACCTGTTGTTGTTGTTACTATTATTATTAGTAGTAGCAGAGGCTTAATGAATATTATCATTATTTATGAATAAATTCAGGGGCTTATTATACTCACATTTAGTTGAATTCAGTCTTAAAATATATTATATGGTTCTCACTGAAATAAATTTCTAAATATTTTGCTTTTATGGCTCTCTGAGTAGTGGGTAGGTAGATCATTTTGACTTGGTTGTTTTATAAGTAGCTCGCTGAAAAAGTGTGAGCACCCCTGCTCTACTATATGTTGAATTGGTTGAGACTCAATAAGATATTCATTGAAAAACTATAGCAAATTGTGCTGCAGGATGTCCCACAAAAACAAAGTTTTTGCAGTTTAATAAATGTTTTCCATGTTCTTATGATAGACCCAATTAGGAAATGATATTTATAACCCAGGAACAAAAATTGTGCTACATAGTGGCAGCTTGCAATTTTACATTATTGAACTTTAGATCAGAGGTATCAATTGAAATGGGTTTTCTAACTTTAAATATATGGTGTAAAATCATGCTTTCAAATTAAGGTTTCTGAGTACTTTATTTACTCCAGTAGCATCTCTACTTCTACGTCTATTCAGAAATTATTGCAAACTACAGATAGTTCTCTAGTGAAATGGAAAGTCTCCTGAGAAATGTATATTACTAAGTGCTTCATAGCTCTCTGGACTCTTCTTGCCAGCTCAGTTTCTTTTTTGTGTTAGAAGACCAGAGTAGGTATTTAATCGTCCTTTGTTCCAGGGAATAGGATCACTGTGTTAAGGAAACTAATATGGCAGGATATGATACCTCCCTCCCCCAATCTTCCAGCTCCTTGATGAGCTGGCTTAGCTCTTGCCATGGAAAAACTGCACTGTATTCATCTGTCATGCTAATCCTTTCCTCTGTGGTTTCAGTCCCTTTATCACATTGGCCCAGCTGGACTGAAATCTCTCCAAGTTCTTGCTTAGCAAGCTCAGTGGAGAAGCCCCAGTTTTGATATCAAGGAGTAGCTGTACTCTTACTTCGTAGCATTGCAATCCTAACCGTGCTGCCACTCTGTGGATCAACATATCAGTGCAGCTTGCAAAGCATTAAAAGCAGCAGGCAGACTCTGGGAAACACTCAGTGTCTAATAAGTGGCAGAATGGCTGCTGTATATGCAATTTTATTGGCTCCAGGGCTTATTCTCTTGGTGGGATTTCCTTCATTTTAAATATGGATCCTTGCATTTTATTTTACAAAGCAAGAACATCTTACTACCTTACAAGTTAATGTTTATACTTCATTTTTTTTTGTTCTCAGTAAGTCAGTCATAGAATCATACAATCTTAGAGTTGGAACAGACCACATGGGCCATCTAGTCCAACCCACTGCCATGCAGGAAAAGCACACCAAAGCACTCCTGACAGATGGCCATCCAGCCTCTGTTTAAAAGCCTCCAAGAAAGGAGCTTCCCCTACACTCAGACGCAGAGAGTTCCACTGTTGAACAACACTCAGTCATGGTCAGGAATCCATTTTTCTGAGTCCTTGTCTTCAGGGCAGCCAAAAACAAAACAAAACAAAACACGGTTCCTTCTTCCTTATAACAGCCTTTCCAATATTTAAACATGGCAATCATGCCTCCTCTCAACTTTATCTTCTGCAGGCTAAACATGTCCAGCTCTTTAAGCTGTTCCCCATAGGGCATGGTCATCAAGGACAAATTTACAGAAACAAGACAATGCATGCAACATTTGTTGAGTGTTATGTTTATTTTTTGTGAATGGGTACTAGGCAGGTTATGCCTAACCCTTTACTGTCTCCTCATCTATTCCTATCCCAGTGCCCAGATTGTGAGCATAAACTTTTTATATTGCTTGAAATTAGTGGGAGGTACCATCTCAAATCAACACAAAGTGTGCATAGTTTGGAACCCCAAGGAGGAATGTGTTTAAAAAGCCATTTAAAATGGAGAAAAATACTACCCTAGTCTTTGGACAGGAAGTATGCAGTGCTTAAAAATAGATTTTTCCCCCAATCTATATTGTCGCATGTAGAGATTATAACTCACACTGTCACGAATTTACATTTATTTATAGAATTAGCAAAGGTCAGCTGTCAGTGTTGAAAAATGAAGTCCCAAGCCATTTGACTGAGGAGGCAAATCAGATGGATAAAGCTGCAGTTTGAGAGGTGCACCCATATGCAGTCACTCTTCCCCAGTGTTGTACAAGGCTCAGGAAAACTGCTGGCAAGCGCTTGAACTTTTAAAAAATTGTTTGTAGTCTCTACATATCTTCAGGGCAGGCAGTAGGATTTAAATGCCTTCAGTTTGGTCACTTACCAGGAGAAGTGTTCTAGTAAATGAAGATAACACTGCATTTTTGATGCTTGTGCTTATTTTATACTTGTATTCCTTCCCCTTTTCAGGAGACGTAAAGAAGGAGATGTTTTCTAGCAATGACAGAAACCGCTAACATTTCTCCTTTTAATGTTAGTCAGAATACAAAAGTTCATACAACAGCATACCAAGTTTTCTTCCCTTCACTAACTTAGGTGTGTTGCCTTGGAGTTTGGCTTCTGCCGATGGACCTGCATTATAAAGGGAGAATAGAGGCTGTACTGGGCCTAGCTCGAGATGAGGACTCTAACAGGCAACAGTAAGATGAATCCTTAGTAATCTTATCACCAGACCGAATTGGAAGGTTTTCTGAAGCTCTTGTGGAATGCAGATCAGGTACTTGGCACATTCGCCCTAATTACGATATGTACTTGATTCTAATGCTCAACTTTTTGTCTAAATTACATTGCCAAAGTTGAGGTGCACAATAGATTCAATAGTATGTTAGAATCACACACATAAACCCACCTGCCCGCAAAGGCCCAGAAGAACCTTGAACCCGAGATTGGACAGCAAGGCGTCATTCATGCTGCCAGTCTAACTAATATGGTATGCTTGTGCTGTTGGGGACATTACATTCAAGTGCAAATCCATTTTTTTAAAAAATCAGGTCTGCATTACATTCAGTGGCACATTATACTCAAGTCAATACAAGTATTAAACCTCCCGTCATGTTTTCCCAAGTGTTGGGAATCTGTGGCTCTTCAAGTAATGTTGAATTCCTACAAATATCATTACAATTGGCCATGTGTACTTGTGTAGCTGATAGGAGTTAGACCAGCAATTTCCATGTGGCCATAGGTTTCCCATTCTTGCTATAGAGCAGTGGTTCTCAACCTGTGGGTGGCCAGATGTTTTGGCCTTCAACCCCCAGAAATCCTAACAGCTGGTAAACTGGCTGGCATTTCTGGGAGTTGTAGGCCAAAACACCTGGGGACCCACAGGTTTCAAACCACTGCTATAGAGCATTCAGTCTCTTGATAGCTTACTTCCAGGCAAAAGGATAACCTGCTTTTGATCAGACTTGGCTACAGGCAGTTGTTCTAAGCAAGCAGAACAAGGATAACAAAGGGATATGCAGAGAGCAAATTAAACCATCAGGGCAAGACTCTGATAGGTAGCAATATCCAGCAGTCTGTGCTTGAAGATGCACTATCTTAAGTAAGGCAGGCTAAAAAGAGAACAGGTGCTAGACCATGTAAACCAGTAATGGGATGACTGATTGAAAAGTTCTGAATTAGGGATTCACAACACATTCCAAACTGAAAATGCAGGCACAAAGCTGTCTGTGCCCAAATCGGCTCAAACAGCAAAAATCTACCAGATGGTGCTCTGTGCTGGCCAAGCAATGCAGAGAGGTCCCTGTTTCCTCCTGGCAGTGTAGCAGGGAGATGAAGAAAGTATTTCTTTATCTAACACTTGCTCATTGGTATCCAAGACAAAGCCTATCAATGTCTCTGAAGGTCTAAACAGCATTTATTCACTCTAGGTTTTCGGAGCAGGACATCTAAAATGGGTTTTTGTTATAATCTCTCTTAAATAAGGAGCCACTTCTGTGTATGCATGGTAAGGGAATTGAATAGATTTTATTTATATTCAGTATCAGAAAGTGAAAGAACAATGGAAGCACCATTGTTTGTGATTGGTCACCAATGGAATTTAGAGCTTATAAACACATTAACTTGCACATTAATCACAGGAATCTTAAGATACAATTGGCTTCCTGGTTTATATACCTGGCTTCAGTACCTTCCTTCAATTTCAGATAGCATGGGAAAAAGTGAGGACTGGTGGAAGTCTTAATCAAAAACAGCGGAAGGGAAACTGTTTCAGAGAGTTTATTATTTTCAATATATGACGCTATATTATTACTACGGGTAAGGATAATACTTTCAGGAATCACCGAGAGAATTATTTCCAATAACTCATTGTACTTGCATATACACTTCTGATAGCAATATGAGACCAAAACTCATTTAAACATATGGATTGAAGCAGTTGAACAATTTTAGATGGATAACTGAGTATAGTATTGTTGAACCTCAAGACAAAATGTATTTAAATAGCTCTTTGGAAGGAAGAAGCATTATAAGCACTGCACAAAAAATAAAGAATGGCTCAAACTGAATGCCTAATTTTTACAGCTATAACTTTCATTTTTGGCAGTGATAAATCATAATTTATCTATACTTTAATGGTGTTTATAACCACCATCAGAAAGGGGCTTTGAATATGAAGACTGTATTTGTATACATTTGTCATGCTGCCATAATGCTCAAAGCATCTCAGGCACACTAACTGTATGACTCACCAGTTCTTACAACTTCATAAATGAAATGAAGAATCCAGAACTACAAACATAGTTCTGAATTTCAGTCAGAAGTTGTTTTAATGGGTAAAAGGACAAAGCAGTCAGAAACAGATTAGAAAATAAAACATAACTGGTTTCAGGATAATCCATAAACTATACATTAATTAGAGAAGAAAATGTGCAATAGTATGCTGTGACAGACTTACATGTCTTAGTAACTTGGCAAAAATCAACACAGAAATATGTTAGAGCTATACAATTTCTTGTATAGAAACCCCTATCAATTCAAGGACTTTTCAGATTCTCATGTTCTCACAGCCACAACTACGGAAGCCAAGCACAAAGGAAAGGGTGTTCAGATGGTATTTACAGACAGGATTCCATACTTAAGGCCCAACCATACTAATTCAATAAAGAAAGCCACGGCCCCGAATATGCAAAATATGGGCAAAGCTGTTAATAAAATGATTTGTGTTGTCGAAGGGTTTCATGGCCAGAATCACTGAGTTGCTGTTGAGTTTCTGGGCTGCATGGCCATGTTCCAGACGCATTCTCTCCAGACCTCACAACCTCTGAGGATGCCTGCCATAGATGTGGGCGAAATGTCAGGAGAGAATACATCTGGAACATGTCCATACAGCCCAGAAACTCACAGTAATCCAATAAAATGATTTTTTAAAGTTTCCCATTGATAAGATCACCAGAAGTCCAAGTTGATTTGACAACACATGACAAGAAGAACAACAAAATGTTGCTAGTAAAAACTTTTAAAATGGCTTAAAAGACTTGAAAGTTTAGGTTTCTGTCTGTTTTTTAAAAGTCGGTATGTGGGGTTCCAAGCAGACTTCCTAACTGAAATCATTTTAAGGTGGAAATCCCACCATCTAATAACTCTCTCTTGATCTACTTACCATATTAGCTTAGAAAGTAGGAAGAAACTTAAGAGAAGCATAGTTATGGTGTGAATTGAGCACTTAAACTGATGCTGGAGAGCATTGTTTTGGGTCCTAAATCATATAAGATTTTAAATGTAAATATTATTTGAACTGGGTTATGTGTTGATTGGAAGTCAGAGCATCCTTTTCAGAAGAGTCAGAGTTTGACGTTTAGGGAGAACACAGCCCTATCAGACATAGTGTTTTGCAGCATTTTGAAGTCAGCTTAAAAGTAAGATGTTGGATAATCAATCATTCACGGTTTTGTATATATGTGATTCTGTAAATAAACCTTTATGCCTTGAGTAAAGAATTTGAATTCCCAGTACTCTGAGTTCTCCATTCCATGCAATGTAGGTCTACCGTTCCTTGGAATTTTACAGTATCTTATAGCATACAGCCTAAAAAGTATAGTTTTTGTGAGTAGTCTGAAATGAAAGACACATTTTAAGTGAATATCACAGGAAAGGATTTACCAAAGCAAGGGTGGAAAAAATGGAGGGAGAAGAGCACAGAATCCTCCCCTTAGAGCTGGAAAATGTCAGTGGATGGGATCCATTCCCTAATGTGATAGTGATCCTGGCCAAAGCTGGTTCTGTTACCCCATGCTCGTTTGAGAAAGATAGAAGAGGACCACGTAGAGTCATTGGACATTACAGATAGCGGAATGATTCCTAGCTATCTCAATTATTTCATTTAAAAAAAACACCTTCCTCCCCCCAAAACCCATGTGCACATCATTTTTTGCATGTGGAAACTGTAGGATGCTGATTACACAACTCGGCCAAAACAAATGTTCTTCTTGTTGTCATGGTTTTTTGCCTACCCCTTGGGTTACTTGGGGTACTGCTTCGGAAAATTGCATTGGATAGACCGCATCCATTCTAGTTTCTTAGATATGGTCATCATGATTTTCTATAGGCAAGCAGATGATTACTGGTAGATGGCACATGTTCTGTATCTCCTAGAACTGATAGGAGAAAACTGGTGCAATTTTTTTCTAGAATCAGCAGGTCAAATATGCTTAAAAACAGGTCTAATATTTGGGGAACCAAAATGTGTGTTGGCCATTGATCAAAGTAATTGTATGTTTTAACCCAACCCTGATGTAATCCATCAAAACATGTCCCTTGAATTAATTCTGATCAGTTCATGTGTTTTGTTTTTGTTTGGGGTGCAATTTTATGTCATGTCAGAATGATCTGTGCAGCCTTTTTGAAAAGCCTAGTGTTGCTTCTGTGAAGTCCTTGGGGACTGACTCTGTACTTCCTGGTTTTTTCAAATGCCAGTGTACAGGCTCCATGTAAACATGCTCCTTTAATATCCTGAATGTGAAGTCTGTTGACTGAAAATGTTTTGTTATCTCTTTGCTCTTTGACCTGTTCCTTCTCTGTGGAGGAATAGTCCAGCAATCTCTAAAAAGGCAGCATTCTCTCAAAGGATGCGCTGAGTCGTTACTATCTCCATTAGATGAGAGGAATTCATCTGGTTAGCATGGAATCTGTTTCCCATAATGCCACCTGCATCCTTCGTGTGCTTGTCATGCTGCTGCAGACATTGTCACTGATCAAAGCACTAGTGTCAAGATTCGCATGCGGTATATAACCGAACAACCCCCTCCCTGTACCTTTGCTCTGTGCCTCTCAGGAGGAAGCAAAAGGAGAAGGTGGCAGGAGGAGCCCTGTCTTTGCTAATTAGACACTAAACGTGATGGAAGCCTTTTTTAAAGCCGCACTCTTGCCCTAGGCATGAATTTACTAACTTTAGTTTGTTGTTAGGTTTGGTTCATTGATCTTGTCACAATTGATGATTCATTAAGTTGTGACTCTTGTAGAAATTACAATGTGCAGATGAATCGGAAGGACACGTCGGAGCATTCTCAAAGTGTTAATTATTAAGGAAGGGCTCTTGGTAGCAGGCATGTGCTGCACTCCAAGTGCCATTTCACATTCCCAACTCATAGATAGTGGGTGGCAAAATTACAGACCTTTTCATCCATATTGTTCGTGCTGATCAATTCTGAAATATGAGTCTTTAATTAGACTGGTATATTTCATAGAGAACTGGGTTTTTTGCTTCAGCACCTTAATGTCCTAAAATAGTTTACCCAAGCACAGAAGATCCCAAATACTAGCTTTTGCTCACAAATACCACTTTCATTCTCACTATGATGTTTTTTCCTTTTTATGATTGCATTCTTATCCTAGATCAGTGCTCGCAGTGCATTCAGTGCAACAGCTAAGGAATTCAAAGTGCTGGCTTTAACCTATAAAGCCCTAAATGGTTCCGGCCCAACTTACCTATCCGAACTTATATCCCCCTATTTTATTTATTTATTTTTATTTACTATATTTCTATACCGCCATTCTCAGGCCAAGGGCGACTCATGGCGGTTTACAGAACGGCACAATTTGATGCCCCTATGGACCACCTAGAAGATTAAGATAATCTGGGGAGGCCCTGCTTTTGGTCCCGCCTTCTTCACAGATGCAACTGGTGTGGACGAGAGACAGGATCTTCTCAGTGGTGGCTCCTCAGCTATGGAACTTCCTCCCCAGCGACATTAGATCAGCCTCCTCCCTCCTGGCCTTCAAAAGGAAAGTGAAAACATAGCTTTGGGGTGTGCAATGTGCAGTGACTATGGAACAGCCCTGGACTATGATTATGGATGATGTGGTTTAATATTGAATGTAATGTTTTTAAATGTTTAATATGTATTAATTTATTTTTTTAATGTTAATGTTTATTGGAATTGTATGTTGCTCTAAGGCAGGGGTCCTGAAACTTTTTAAACAGAGGGTCAGGTCACAATCCCTCAAACTGTTGGAGGGCCAGATTATAATTTGAAAAAAAAACCCCATAAATTCCTATGCACACTGTACATATCTTATTTGTAGTGCAAAAAACAAAAACATAAAAAACAATACAATAATTAAAATGAATAACAATTTTAACAAATATAAACTTACTAGTATTTCAATGGGAAGTGTGAGCCTGCTTCTGGCAGATGAGATAGGATTGTTGTTGTTGTGTGCTTTCAAGACTTAGGTTGATCCTGAGTGAGGCTGGGTAAATGACCTTGGAGGGCCGTATGTGGCCCTCGGGCCTTAGTTTGAGGACCCCTGCTCTGAGGCATTGAATAATTGCCCAAATGTAAGCCACCTTGAGTCCCCTCCGGGATTGAGAAGGAGGGTATAAATAGAATGGATAAATACATAAATAACAAAAAAATATAATTCAGGTATCCCACCCCCCAATTTTTGGTGAAATAAGTTGTTCATTGTTCTGGGAACACAATACCAGAGCTGCTGAATCTGTGCTTTTAGTAATGCATATATTCAATACAAGGCAATTTTGTTTTGTTTAAGAAACAAACATATTTCTTTTGAGTTTCATGTTCTGTAATATTGAGCATATGGTGTAAACATACTCAAGATGGGTATTTTGCTATAGATATATATGTTCTTTGCAATAGTCTTTTATTTATCTCCTCCCAAATTTAATGTTGTATTTAGAAATTAATTTGGTGGACTTCTTCACCACAGTCATTTCTTGTTCATTCGTTCAGTCGATACCGACTATTTGTGAACATATAGTAAACATACAACAAGAGTGGGAGTTTAAACAGAGTAATACAACTATCGTAATGTTGCTGCTACTCACGCAACTCAATAAAGTCCTGCGTTTCGTTCTGAGTTCAATGTGTCCAAATGAAAATAAATGTGTAATCCGTAAGTTCTGCGTTCTCGGACAATAAATCCCAAAATATTTGTAATCCACAAGAGTTTAGTGTTCCAAGCAAGTTCTTGGTTGCGTGAGTAGCCAACTGTAATCCACAGAAAACCCGGAGGTAATGTAGTCCACACTCTGCACACTGCGTGGTCAATTGTGTTTCCGCCTACGGGAATAGATGCATGGATCTACTCCCACTCCTATTGTATGTTTACTATATGTTATACTTTTTTGAAATGGATATTGTAGTATATTGATTCTGAGAAAAAAATAGCTCGTCGTTCTTTAATATATAAAGGACTAAGTATAGTACTTTCCCTTTTTGTGTTTTGGATACGTAGTAGGAGCAGCTATATATATTTTTTGTTGTAACTTAATTATTGAGCACAGCCAGATGATCTTCTACTTTATTGTCAAGAGACCTTTCCTTGCATCTCATGGGACAATGCAATTAACAGTAAGAAAGGGAAACTGAATACAGTCCTATCACTCAAGAATCTGCAGGTCAAACCTTGAAGACAGAATTATTTTTCCATATATTGTTTGTTTGTTTGGTTTGGTTTGGTTTTTTGCTTTTGCAAACAATATCAAGTGTCTCATAAATTGTAGTTTAATCTCTATGCTTATGCTAAATTAATGCAGATATGAAAATAAGAGAGCTGGAGTTTTTATTACATGCTGAATGTGGGTTGTTTATTTTAAACTGTCTAATCTGTTTACATGGAGAATTTCTATTATTTTTACTATTGCAGCTTAAATATTATTTACTTGTCTATTCTAAATCACAGTGTTTGCAATTACAGCATATTTGCATGTCCTGTTGTGGCCACAAGTAGCTTCCATTGGAGAATTATTTTTGTACCCTCCAAATTTTGGAAACATTTTTATTGTTCTCTACACTTGCAGAACTACAAAACTTGTAATAAATCAACCACTACTCAAATTAGAAATAATGAGATATTACGTCTGGCCTGGTGAAGGGGAAATACCATTGCTAATTTTGCTCAAAACCCATCTCTGTTTTTAGCTTGAGAAGGAAACAGCTTCGTGGATTTTTGAAAACCATATTTCTTACTAACCCCTCCAAAAAAGCCCTTTCTTGCTTTTCGTTTCTCCCTATTTTATCACCTCATCTCCTTAACCTTCCATTTTGTTAACTGAGTGATGTCCACATGGATCCGAGTAAAAGTCCCAGAGATGCGATGTTCACGAGTCAGTATCATAAGAGAGATGAAGAGTCTGTCTGAGAATCTAGATTGTTCACAACACAATATAGGAAGGCCACCTGTGCAAAAATGACCACCCCCTTCCAAGCCACACGTGCTTTGTTTAATTAGAAATAAGTAAATTATGGAGAACGACCGAGCAAAGATGTGAGTGCTCCTCACCCCGCCAACCGTTACCGCGATCCAGGGGGCGAATCGCGCCCCCACCTTAGGCTGCAAACAGCAGTCAAGAGGCAGCGAAACCGGGGGATCTTGCCGCTGGCTCCAGAAATCCCCCCTCCTCAAGAGGGGGAGATTGAGAGGGCCCGGCGAGTCCTCAGCCCGGCGAGCGGATCTGGGAGCGGGAAGCAGGCTCAAGCCTGCATTTACTGCCAGCTCAGCTCGCCCCGATGGAGTAAGTAAAAGGACCGAACAAGGGGGGGAAAACAGTCAGCCCCAGAACCCGGGGAATGGAACGGAGCCCCGGCGAAGAGAGATCACGCAGGGGAGAAGGGGTGGTTGCAGGACAGGAGGCAGACATCTCGGCCTGAAAGACCCCCAAAGGCCCGAAAGACACAACAGCTCGGGGGACAATCGGGGACGGATAAGCAGCCGAGAAAAGGAGAAAAGAGGGAGGTAGAGCGCCTGCGGGACCCCAAAAAGCACCCCCGAAAAGCTCCAGAAGGCACAGGAAGGAGAGATCCGAGAACCAAGATGGGGGCCAATGAAGGGTAGAGAGAAAAGATAACAACCTGGGGAAGAAGGCGGCCATTTTTGGAGAGGGCTCCTCCCGCCTCAGGGGAAAAAAAAAAGAGGCGCGAAACAAACAGGAAGGGAAGGCAACAAGCCACAAGGAACCAAATGTAGATTGGACATTCAACGGAAGGGCAGAGAGGACGGAGAAAAGAGGGAGCAACAGAACAGACGGGCCTACAAGAGAGTCAAGCAAAGGAACACAAAAGCCCCATAAAACAGAGAGGAATATAAGGGGAGGGAGAGGGGGAACAGAAAAGGAAGACAAGACGAACAGGACAGGGCTGGGTGGAAAGAAAGACATAAAGAAGAGGAGGGAAAAGAGCAGACAACACCGACCCTCCACCTCCCCCCTCCCTTCCCCCAACAAACAGGAATCAATCAACGTAGTGGCTCTGGCCGATGCAAAGGACATCACAGCGCAAGACAAAATCGCAAAGACATCTCCCTCCATTCTCAGCTGAGCAAAACATGCCAGCACTCAAAGAATCAAACACAGAAGTAAAAGAACAAGAGAGAATGCTGGGAAGGAGACCAGAGGAGGAAAAAGTAACTCTAAAGGACATTATGACAGAACTACGAAAATTAGGGAAGCACAAGACAGGTGCATACAGAAGATTGACTCAATAATGGCCCGACAAGAAAAGCAAATTGAATTGCTACAGGACGCAAGGCTAGAATCAAACAAAGAAGTGACCCCCATAAGGCTAGTACTAACAGTCGTTTATGAGGATGGAAAGGAAACACCCCAGGTTGCAGGGAAAAGTGCAGCAATACAGGAGGATTTGGACAAGGGGGTGGAGAAGACTACAAAATTGCAAGAAGCATTAGGGGTAAGAGGAATTTATTCAAAAAGAAAAAGAAGTGGAGAAGAAACTCTGGGAGCTACTAGAGCGATTAATGAAGATTCTACAGTCTCTACCCTCAAAAAAGGAAGAGAGGACAAGAACCAGGAGGTCGATCCAACATCTAAGGGGTACATTCGGGTGCAAATAAGAACAAAGCTAAACGGAGTGGGGGACAGACCAATGGAATGAGAAGCTGGAGGAGGACAACTCAACAAAGCAGAAAGAAAATTCCCAAGAAAAGACATCCTTACTCTCCAGGGAGGCCCACGGAATATAGTCCTTCGAGAGGTGAAAACATGGAGGCGGATGTAGGAGGTCTAGAATCCCATAAAGAATATGGTTAGGAAGGAGGACAAGAAAGATGAAAGGAACGGACGCAACTACATTAAAAGACAAGGAACGGACTATGGACATGGATCCTCCTACCAAACAACAAACAACGCGAACCCCCAACCAGGTAACTCAAGAGTCACCGTACCCTGGCTACCTGATGAAGGAATGGGACTACCTATAACCAGACAAGCTGATCTTCCAAGAGCTAGCATCCCCCTTCTCGCACAATGTCAACCACACCTTAACCCCCCATTTCTTCCCTTTTACAAGAACTGAACAAACGAGCCTGTACGGAGGTACCGGAAGTCAACATAACTCCCTTTTCCTTCTCCTTCCCCCTCCCACCTCCCTAGCCTCCCCCTTCCCCCTCCCCATCGCACCTCCACTCAGACCTCTTACCCATCCTCAACCCCCCCCCCCACCCCTTACCAAGGTCCCAGGAACCCACCACCACCACCACCACCCTCACACCTTTTCTCAGTTTTGCTGTATTTGAAAACCTTAATAAAAATTATTGGGAAAAAAAAGAAATAAGTAAATTATCATATTCTGATCATTAGCAAAAAACAATTTTTTTATTTCATTTATTTATTTATTATAGACCCACTGGGAAATGTAATATTAATTAGCTCTTTAGCAGCCTTGAATTTTAATTCTATTTGATTTATTGTCGATCCACTCTTTTGGGTTTCACATAAATCTACCATTTGCCAAAATATATGATACTGTGCTTTTCTTTTCCATTTCTGGCTGAATAGCTTAATCATTGGTTTGTCCCATTGAGTACGAGGTCTGCCCAGGGCCACTTGTAGTCACCATGTCTATTGGTTGTCTTTAGTTCATTCTATCTGCCCCGCTCATCTTCTTTTTGCGTCACAGATTTCATAAATTCTCAGTGACTCAGATAATTTTAATTAATGCGTCTTAAATTATGTGAATATTAAAAGTTCAAGTAAATTAGACAAATTTAAAAATATGTTTAACTAAGTAGTAGTAGTAGTAGTAGTAGTAATAACAACAATTACTACTTTATTTTTTATACCCTGCCTCCATCTCCCCGAAGGAACTCAGGGCGGCTTACAAAGGGACAAGCCCTGAGAGCACAGAGTTAAAACGTAATGCAATAAAATAAAAACAAAACTAAACCAAATAGAAACATGAAAACAGTACGATGGGAGCAATAAAAGTGCTGAGTTATTCCTTTTTGTTAGAAAATGTCTAATGTAATTGATAACTTCATTTATTTTAATTGATTAGCCCCTCTCTTCTCAGGTGCCTTCTCAGGTACTTCTCACACAGCTGTCATGTGCCTGATGGTCAGATGAATGTCACATCTTGACAAAATTGTGGTTAGCCTGGAATTTATTCACTGCAATGTCAGCTTCTAAATATTAACCTTTTCCAACAGCAGTTTTCTTTAGATAAAGCAACACAAACCATCTATCTAATGGAATGATCATGGCAGAAAGCCAGAAAGAACTCACATTTTCACAAGTAGTCTGGAAAATACAGTTCCAGGATCAATATGTATTTCTATTTCATCACTTTGGTGCCTGACTGAGGAAGTTATACATATTTGAGAAAGGCACACCATCATCCTCCCTGGATTATACAGCTTGAAATGCAGTTGAAGGTTGCCTGTTTGAACCCTTCCAGCTCTGCCATTCATAACGAACGTAAACCCCATTGATACAAGATTCCTTTTATGGACCTAATAGGTTCCAATTGAGTGTGAGGGAGGGTTTTGTTTTTGCCAAAGGAGAACATTCAAATCTGACATTTCTATCTGCACAAGGGCTGAACTGTGTAATTTTTCTGATTGTTATGGTCAGTATTTTGGCTATTATTGGGCTGAAGTTAGAATTTTCTGATAAATATGAATGATTTCTTTATGTCATTATTGAAGCTTGGCCCAAATGTTACACCATTAGTTGTAGTGAAACTTGCGAAACGTGGCGTGAATCACGTATGTGACTAACTTTACAGTTGGCATTATGTGACATTTTATTTCCAATTGTAAATACAGGAAAGGGCTGTGAAATGTGAAAAATGTGATGTGTCATAAACGTTACAGCCTCCTCATTAAATTTATTGCATGTTTCCGAGGTACCCGGCAAATGAAATAAAACTGGAGCTTCGTTTCCTCACAGCTGTACTTAAGACGTTTTTCTCGGAGATTTGCAAATAAGAGGGTGAAACGGAAACCATCTTTTTTGTTATCTGTACATTTGAGATGGTCAAACATCAGCATAATTATAACGTCGGCCAGTTTTGCTTGAGTGCCCATTGCCTGCAATTGACTGTGTATCTGTGAGCGGCGAGCCGCCGGTTTCCACGGAAACTGCATGTACCACTACCTGTGAATAATTGAGAATGACAGCTGTAATGAGGGAATTTTGGGCAAATTGTGTAAATATTCGTAACCAGATTACCCTGATAAAATATTTTCACAGCAGATAAAGACATAACTTCCAGGCTTAAGGAGATCAAACTGAAGAGGAGCCGGAGAGGGTCCATCAACGTGATATCCAGCAAACGAGGGCTTTAAAACCTGTAACAAATTTCCCATATTTGACAGTAGTGTTTGTGCAACTCTGATTCTATGCACTGCCACCTCAAGGGCCTGAAATGCTTTGTAGTTTCATTCCTGGGGGCAGGTAATTGGATTGTGTGTGCTCTGAATATATAAGTGCTGTTGGGCCCAGAACGGGAATAGCCAGAGAGGCTGTTTGGTAGAGGCAGCCTTTGCCATTTCAGAGCACACCCAAAGCACGCCTGGTGTGTGTGCAAACGGAAATAAGCCACTCCTGAGTACCTTTCATATCTTTCACGTTTAAAAATAAATGATGGCCTTATATCATTTAATATTCTGCTCATCCCACCCCACTGCAGTTCAGTCTGCGTAAAAGTACAAAAAGCCCATGTACCAGTTAGCTTTGGGAAGGGAGAGGGAAAGGAGTAATGCCAACTTGTTGTAATAGGATTTAGGATGATTGCTGTTCAGATGCTGTTGGCTTTTATTTATGTCAGGTTGGAACGACCTGCAGAATTTCTGTTTCCCGTTTCTGTGCCATGGTGACAGAAGAAACATGTGCAGTCACGTTAGGAAGAAAGAATTGGGTTATGAATTAAGGAGTAAAGTGTATGTGTGTTTCTGTGGCATGACGTATACTCTGCAGTTAATGAAGCTGTTAGATGGGCTTCTTCATTAGAAGAAGCCCAAAGTTAAATATCCCTGGAATTGCTTTTATTTTCTTCTCAGTAGCTGAAGAAGCACTTTGCTTGTGAATCTGAGAAACAGTAGCGATAGGTACAGCACATTCTCAGTTGACTGGCACCCATGAAGATTGATAGATGCTAGATAAATGTAGTTTCTGTAGCTTGGCCTAATATTGTAACCCATACTATACTATAACATAAACTCTGTATTGACTTGTTAAACCCTTGTGTCGGCAGGACTGAAGACTGACAGGTCAGAGGTTCGAATCCAGGGAGAGTGCGGATGAACTCCCTCTGTCAGCTCCAGTTCTCCATGCGGGGACATGAGAGAAGCCTCCCACAAGGATGGTAAAACATCTGGGTGTCCCCAGGGCAACGTCCTTGCTGACGGCCAATTCTCTTATATCAGAAGCGACTTGCAGTTTCTCAAGTTGCTCCTGACATGGAAAAAAAAATACAGAAAAACAATAATTAAGACAAATAAATGTAAACCAAACTTAATGTGACATGGTTTTACTGTATTATAAAAACGGCTTTTTAAAAAAATCAAGTATTATTTTTCTTTGGTGTTTTGCCTGTTGCTTGAGGGTTCCAGTTAACTGAGAGTCTGCTGTCTTGACAGAGCTCATAATGAAGGGGCTGAAGTCATATACGAGGGTTGAATGAAAAGTAATGCCTCCACCTTTGTTACTTGGGTTTGGATAGGAATATCTTAATAAATCAAACGCAGAAATAATCCTTAGAATATGCTCTTTAACTACCACTATTCACATTTTCACATAATCATCAGACAATTGGATACATTTCTGCCAACGATGAACACGTTTTCCTAAGCTGTCACAGAAGAAGTCTGTGTGCTTTCATTTCAGGCGTCAGCATCCTGGGTATCCATTGTGCACAGATCTTCCGGTAGCCAAGCAAAGCAATAATGTGACCCACATGCTTGAAATTTATCTCTGAGTGATACGACGATCATCCTGAATCAATCTGTCAACCTTTTACTTGTGAAATTCTGTGGTTGCTGTCACAGGACGTCTAACTCTTTGTTTGTCACACAAGTCAGATGTTCCCACCTCAACATCTTTAAACTTACTCGCCCAATGACGCGCAGTACTCACATCAACACAATCACCATAAACAGCTTGCATTCTCTGATGAATCTCCTTTGGGGTGACACCTCCTATTGTCAAGAATTCAATGGCTGCACGTCGCATTTACCGACTGTCTGTGCAGGGTTCCATACTTTGGACTTTAACAACACAACAGTCCAATGCTAAGGCTTCCCACCAAAATGCAATTGTAGAGGAGAGTCTACTGAACAAGCCAGTACCTGCCGCATACCAGTACTGCCATCTGTTGAGGAGTTACGAAGGTGGAGGCATTACTTTTCATTCAACCCTCATAACTTTGCGCTAGACATCTGTAGCATATTACTAGACATTCCACATTTGACCACATCCCAACTCTTCCTATTGTGCACCAGCAATCTGCAGTATAGGGAAAGCAATGACAATACTTTATTTTCATTTTTTTAAAAGTTTCAGTGCCAAGAATATTCCCAAACATGAGTTTAATTAGGTGGATACATTTAGGAGTGTGTCTTCCATTCTATTATGACGATAATAAAGCTGCCCTTTAAAGGTCTGTTGAGGCGCAAGAAGGTGATGCGATTTCAGGGCAGTGTGGAAAGAAGGCTACTTCGCAGAAAGGACAGTCTGGCAGTCAGTCATTTTGACTGGAGAAATTGAACTTTTCAGAATCCTCATTTACACTGATGCAGCTAGGTAATTTAATAATAATAATAATAATAATACTTTAATATTTGTGAGTCGCCCTCCACCGGCGGTGCTCCGGGCGACTTACAACAGTTAAAACCCTAGGGTGAACAATGTACAACAGTTTAAAAACATGGAATATGAACAGGAGGGGTGGCTCAGGTAGTCCAGGGTACCGAGCCAGTCCCGAACGCTAGGCGGAAGAGCCAGGTCTTCAAGGCTGGCCGGAATCCAGATAGAGTCGGAGAGGCTCTGAGGGTGGGCGGCAGTGAGTTCCAAGTCGAAGGGGCCGCGACGGAGAAGGCTCTCCGCCGAGTTTCCGCCAGTCTAGCCTCCCGCACTCCAGGGGTAGTCAGGCGGTCACCGTTGATGGAGCGTGCTGGCCTCTCGCTGCATTGGGCCGTCAGCCGGTCACTCAGATAGGAAGGCCCAATGTTGTGCCGGGCTTTAAAGGTGAGCACCAGGAGTTTGTAAAGGGCTCTGAACTCTAGGGGCAGCCAGTGAAGTTCTTTAAGAATGGGGGAAATGTGATCCCTCACTGATGACCCAGTAATGAGTCTGGCTGCGGCGTTATGGATACGTTAGGGGCAGAAAGCTGCACTGGGAGGACATGTGTATTTGAGTGATGATGGAATAGTTTTCTTTGGAAACAGCTTTAATTCTCCTTACCATAAGGATTCTTTAAAATTAGTGCTGGGCTGGATAATATGGGGGTGTATGTGTGCAAATCAATTTTGTCTTAAAGTTTAAAGAAAATTCTTTGGATGAGATGGATAGTGTGTGTGTGTGTGCGTGCGTGCGTGGTTAATTGTGTTTTGTTGTTGACTGACAGCATGTTGTCAAAATTAATAGTAAAGGGGGGTTAAGTGGAAATAAATATGCCTGTTGCAGTCCCACTCTGTTCAGGGTGCCAAAGCCTTGTCAGAGTGAAATATAGAATAGAGTCTGAATGGCTGAGCGACTTCCATCTGCTTCAAAATCTCTCCAAGATAATCAAGAATGATGAAAATTGTTGCTTCGTTTTTGACCTCCAGCCGACCTGCTAGCCTGGTGTCTATAAAACAAGGGAAGTCTTTTGACCTGACATAATTTTTAATGATTCTGTTGATGACACCTCTTCCATCAATATTTCTAGGGCAAAGAATTGGTACGATTGTGAGTGCTTTTTGTTCTTAAAGAGAAATATTTGGATTTCATGAGGAACTGAATGGACGTACGTGTTTCCACTCCACAAATTGACATTGCAAATTCAGTAGCTGCAATTGGAGGGTGTTTTGCTACAGGCAAAACATGCATGTTGTCATTCCCTGAGATGTTTCACTTGGAGATCATTTCCTGGTTGTAGTCAAATGGATAACCTATGTCACCTGGCATAAGAAGGTTAGCATATCTGGGCTGTAAAATAGGTCCCTGGTTCAAAAGGAGTTCCCCATAAATTTAAAAAATGGCCACAAGGCCTATACAAGCCTGGGGATTAGCACACATGCCTACATAAGTGCTTGTAAATGTAATCGTATACATACCAACCAATAATGCACACAACTTTTTCCACACTGGCTCCACTCCTTCCATATGGTCCTGAAACAGAATGCTTTTTCTCCAGCAGTGAAAAAAGAGATGTGTTTATATGAAATCAGAAGTGGAGCGTGGAGGGGGATTTGAAGGGATTCAGAGACATGTACTGCAACACATGGGTTGTACACCCCATCTTTAAGCTAATCACCACTATATCCTTCTCAGCCCTCCACCAATATTGGCCTGACATCCTTACCATGGCATCCTTACCATGACATCCTTACCATGATTATCATTCCAACAGCTGTTTGTCAGGGCTATATACATATTGATTACTCTTTTGTGATGTTACACACTTTTCTGGGAAAGATTAAGAATCAGCCTTATTTAGCAGAGTTCACAAGTAGAAGCATCTCTTGGGTCTCTTCAATTTTAGCAAAGTAGCATGCAAATGTTGTATCTTAAAAAGTTGCTAATCTCATTTAATGCTACATTCAAACATATATACTTGCAAACCCTGGCTAACTATAGGGCAGGTTCAAGAAGAGGTTCAATGGAACTTGCACCCTTCATCATGAAGGAAGAGCGGGAGAGTGAGATGCTTTTTTATGCACTTGCAAACACACTTGGAAGTTTCTTTGGTCACACAATATGGTTGTTAAGAAACATTCCCACAGCAAATTGGGAAAAATTTAGAGAAACCATGTATAGGGTAGCAGCATGCAGGAAGCATTTACTGTCTAATATCCCATTGCTCTAATGCAGTGGTTCTCAACCTATGGATCCCCAGGTGTTTTCGCCTACAAGTTCCAGAAATCCCAGCTACTTTACCAGCTGTTAGGATTTCTGTGAGTTGAAGGTCAAACCATCTGGGGACTCACAGGTTGAGAACCACTGCTCTATGGGTAAAGAGGGGTAAAAACAATGCTTTGGTGAGAAGCATTGTCCAACATTTTTAATTCAACCTGGTGCATACCCAGATTGGCACCCCACATTCCCAAGAGTTTTTTAAAATCTAGAATCTCAATAATTTTCCTGTTATATTGGATTTTTTAAAAACTATTTTGTTTCAGAATAGTTAGATGTACTGCAGCAGACAATGAAAGGTTACAATTACTTGCGCTCATTTGTAATGTTTAGGCTAGCTATATGGTGTGTTTATCTTCTAAGAGTTTTATTCTAAAATCATGTGATCATTATTTTCAAGACCTGGGTCAGGACTGTGTTTCTAATAGGGTGGATTAGAATTGATCAAATTTTAAGTACATCTTCAGTTTTCAGTGAATGATTTTAATAACCCATTAGAGTCTGAAAATATTGGACAACAATACACTGCATCCAGTTATTTCAGTGGTCCATTGTTTCTATTTCAGTTGTCTTTCTTATTTAAAAAAATATTTATTGATGCCTACCACAACCCTGAATAATAATGATAAAATAGTGATTTTCTGTTTCAGGTTGAAATATATTTGTTATTTATTTATGTACTGTATTTTTATTTCACTTGTTAGACAGTTATTCCTGAGTGACCATCTATTTTTTTTTCTTTATTTATTTATTATGTCAGAAGCAAATAGAAAAACCACAAAGAAAGTTTAGAACTTGGCATTATACTAAATTTCCTTGGACCAGAAGCTCACCACTTGGAGTGCCTCTGGTGTCGCTGTGAGAAGGTCCTCCAATGTACATGTGGCAGGGCTCAGATTGCATTGTAAGTATTTGGTCTGTGGTTTGCTCTTCTCCACACTTGCAAGTCGTGGACTCCACTTTGTAGCCCCATTTCTTAAGGTTGGCTCTGCATCTCACGGTGCCAGAGCACAGTCTGTTCAGCACCTTCCAAGTTGCCCAGTCTTCTGTGTGCTCGGGGGGAATTTCTCATCTGGTATCGGCCACTGATTGAGATTCTGGGTTTTATCCTGCCACTTTTGGATTCTTGCTTGCTGAGGTGTTTCTACGAGTATCTTAGGAAGCTATTTCTTGATTTAAGGTGTTGGCTGATATCCGAAAAGAGGTTGGGCCTGAGATGTCAATGCCTTGGTCCTTTCATTACAGGCTGCTACTTCCCAACAGATGTTAGGTGGTACAATACCGGCTAAATAGTATAATTTCTGCACTGGTGTGAGGTGTAAACATCCTGTGATACCGCAGCATGTCTCATTAAGAGCCACATCCACTGTTTTGACATGGTGAGATGTATTCCACACTGGAAGATGTCTTCACTGTGTCTGGTTGCAATCCACAATAACTTTGTTATTGAGATGTGGGCATTACATTTTTGTACCAATGTTATGTTGACCTAGAAATGGAGGAAGGATTTCATTCAGGTTCAAATGATAATTGTGAAGCTGATACCTGAACTAGGATTTATTTTTGCTGCATGTATGTTTTCAATCAGATTTAGTTTGTTGCTGTTTGAATTCTTGAAATCGGTTTGGTTGCCCAATACATAATATGTGCTCTTAATTATAAATACGAATTATGACTAAGAAGTCAAGGCTATACTCAGCATTTTGCTGCCTTTGGCTAATTTTTCATGACATTACCCTTTTGTCTTCACACTTGCAATTTGTCTTCTCATTTGTTCTTGCACAAGCTTTATGTCCTTTATGTCCTTTAGTCCTAGACCTTAAATTGATGCTTTTTTTCCTGCTCCCTTCGATTCTCACAAGTCCCCCTCCATAGCCTCCACTCCTGTTCTCAGACCCTTGGCTTCAAATGACTAAATAATACTGTTGTTCATTGTAACCTTTACTCTTGTCTTTGTCTGCTTGCTTCTTCTGTTCTCACTGTATTGGGAGTCCAGGCTCTGTGGGAAGAAGATATTTCATTTTTAATCTCTATGAAAGGCCACACAAGGTTAAAGTACTGTGCTGTTTAGAAAGGTACAATATAATGTTTCTGTATGCAGAAACGTGAGCCCACAACATAGCAGTGTGTGGGCTAACTGAATGCAAACAGTTCAATAGAGATCTGTATGGTGGAATTGTTGCAACGAGACTGTTAAAATTGCAATGCTCATAGTCCATTCAAAACAGTACATTCAGAAACAACACCACGTGATCTCCCAGAACTTTGGTGTATGCCTAACTGGTAAAAATATCGTAATTAAGTTTTCCTTCCTATGTGATAAGTGAGACCTATATTGTGATTCAGATGCACAATATAGACAACCATGAGCTTCACATATGGTAGCCATTAGCCAACCTGTTGTTCTCCAGATGTTTCAGGCTACAATTCCCATTAGTCACAGCCAGCATGGAGTTAGATCCTGTTAAGTAGCTCAGGATGAGAGACTGGGCTCATTTGCAATTAATATACCTTTGCAATATGGCAATAAAAACTTCTCTATTAATGGCCACAAGAAATCCAGTAGCATTTCTTTGTTTCTGTTTTACATTAAATTTACATTTATAGATTTGTTATTATCAACTTGAACAAAAAGTGATTTATCTTAATTACGGTTTGTTGAAATCTCAAACTATAGTTTATAAAACTAGCAATTCTATTGGTCACATACATTTTAGTGCCTCAAACAATTGATCCGTTTATGAGTATATTTGACTGGATTCCAAAAATAGCAACAGTTTTCCCCTATCAGCCCAAGTTTTTGAGATACAGAACATTTGCTATCTACCCGTCTTCACTTGCTCGCCCATAAAAAAAAAGATAACCATATGTAAGAAACTGGAGCTGATGCGGTCTGTTGAGCTGTGTCATAGTTAACCACAAAAGATTGTTGGATAGTTGTGCTAAACTACAATGGAGCTATGATGTATCTTCCAATTTCCTTGAAACCAGAGGTTCTCAACTAGGGGTCCCCAGATGTTTTGGCCTACAACTCCCAGAAATCCCTACCAGTTTACCAGCTGTTAGGATTTCTGGGAGTTGAAGTCCAAAAATATCTGGGGACCCCAGGTTGAGAACCACTGCTTTAAATTGTACTAGAGTGGGAATGGTAGGACTCATTCTCATAATACAAAAATAGAATTCAGTATTGTGCCAAATGACGCCAGTATGTCTAGTCTACAATTCAAACTGTGAGCCTTTTTAGAACTGGATTAAAATTCCAGTCCTACTAACCAAAGTTCAACTACATGATACAGTAAGGAGTGGGGGGTAAAGACAATGGGGTATATGCGTTCAAGTAGATTCTTAGATCACTTACAGTTGTAACTTTTTCACTAGTTCAGCTTTAAAGGGAAATCTGACAGAATATGTGTCACTCTTATATTTCCAGGGGCGCTGTAACTCTGAAAGTGCAGGTCTTTGACAACAGTGTCTGTATTCAAAGCAATAAAGGAGGGTCACTGAAGTCTGAACTTGGCTCCCTGCTGGGGAAAAGTTAAAAGATTTAGTGACCTGCTGTGAACAGCCATTTACTTGGAATACACATAGAAGTTCTTAATAGCTGGTGCAGGGTTGTCTTCTGGGGGAAAGAACACTGGCTGTACTTAGCCATAGAGCCCTGAACTCCGAATGCAATTGCTGCATTCCTGCTGTTAAGAAGTAGCCCTTTTCATGCTCTCACAATCAGCTCTCTTTTCCCCATTTTTCTGTCTGCTGAATATAGTGGTCAACTATTGCGTCACCTGGCAGAGCTTACCGTAATTTGAATTTCAGCAGACTACTACTACATTACACCTTATAGCTTCAACGACATTTTTTTTCTGTGTTCTCTTTTTTGATTTAGCAGCAGCCTAAGGGCACTTCCTAGAAAACTCCAAAGCTTGTGACCTTTAAGATGGTCTGACAATGGTATTACTTTACTGTGTATTTTGGCATTTTTCCTAAGGCTAGTATAAGTTACCTCTTCTACTTTGAGTGGCCCATGAAATTGTTCTTTGTGCCTTGCAACTACCACACACACTCATACTTCCTTAACATCTGTGTATCCACAATAAGAACATCTTTAATAAAATCCTGGATTCCAGCCAGCACACAAATTGCTTGTGTCCAAAATGGTATTGGATTAAAGCAACCTTCCATTCCAGTCTCCTAGCCATAATTCACTGACTGATATGGGCATGTTACTTCTTGTTTATGTAATCAGAAAAGATCTGTAATTACCTTATAAATGGCTGCTACTGAAAACAGCTTCAGCCAACTGAATCTGGACCTGGATGAAAAGGATATCTAAATAGCAGGAGTAACATAAGTGGGAAAACATTGCTTATGCAAAGAGTTGCTTACGGTGGCTGTGGTGTGCATTTAGGAATCTTTCCAAAGGGCTGGTAAAGAACTGCTATCAGAACCTCTTGGTGCCAAGTCTTGATAGAAAGTGCCAGGGGCCACACTTGAAGTGGCTCTGTGTCAGTGCTCTAATTGACAGAAAATATTAGTGGGATGAAAGTGCCAAGGTTTGAAAATGCTACTATGCAGATGTTGTTGCACCAATCGGCCCACCCATGATGAGACATTGAATGTTTCTATTGGTTGTTGGTTAATCATGTTTTATATTTTGTTATAATGTTGTTGTTCTATTTTGTTTTATTTTATATTGTTATACATTTTAATGTGTTACGTTTTAACTGTATTGTTAGGCCCTGGCCCCATGTAAGCCACCCCGAGTCCCTTTGGGGTGATGGAGGCAGGATATAAAAATAAAGCTATTATTATTCCATTGCCTGCACTAAATCTTTGTAAGGTCCTGCCATAACAATACTTAAGAGCATCACAGGAGCATTTAAGGCCCCAGACTGCTAACATATGGTAGCTATTAGAGAAAGCTAACTAGAGAAAGGCAGAGATACTAGATTGAACCATGCCAACACAGAAAATGACAATTGTAAAACAGGCACCTATCATGTAAAAAACCCAATAGTATCTATGAACACAATTGGGAGTCACATCAACAGTGGGGGCTTCTTATCTGGGGGCCGTTTTGTCTAAATTAAGTAGAGTCTCCTAATCCCACAACAATAGTATTATGATCTGTTGCAGAATGAAAGTGTCTCTCTGTTAGTATTCTAAGGAGACATTGGTTTAGTTGGCTTCTGATCATGACTGACTCTTTTATACGAATACAGTATGATCCCCTTATCCACAATCTTGATAGCCATGGTTCCATTTACCTACACTAAAATATATTCCACTCAGAAGTGTTTGTGGATCTCTTTAGGGCCTCCAGTGCAATTCAGTGGTATTCTTCCTGCCCAAGCACTGGAGGACCTTAACCGGCCCACAGATGGAACTGTTTTGTTTCTCTCTAGGTCTTCCTGTACTATTCTATCATATATGGCTGATCCAAATGTAGTGTGGCCAGAAGCCATGAAGGGGTCCTATATATACTATGTATGAATCTATGGCATTGGATGCTGCTTACGAGATTTGATTTTTTTTACATATAATGTATATTTATGTCCCATGTATGCTGTATATTATGCTATGGTATTGTAAATGAGATACAAAAATAAACAAGTTATTAAATATTGAAACCCCATCGTGACTTTTGTCCCACCCTGTGTAGTCAAAATATAGGGTTTGCTATTGTCCACAGTCGGAATTGGAATGCATCTCCTGTGAATAGGCAGTTGTACTAAAAGCAGATCCTAAAGAAGTACTCTGTGTGCCCCATATATATATATATACATGTATATATATATATATATATATATATACACACACACACACACACACACACACACACACCTGTAAGCTGGCTTGTTTCCCTCATGTGGAATGAAGGACATTATCCCTTCTTATGATGAAATCAGATTGCAAGCCTAGTTAGCTTTCATAAATGGACTGGGAGGAGGCAGTGTGTTGCTCTGTGCCCCAGGAAGCAAAATATCATGGACTAATACTGGTTGTGGCAGTAACCAGGCTGAAACTAGCCTTCACCTGCACCAGTAATCTAATGTACCTTAGGTATGCACTAGGGATGGGAATGTGGCAGTAGTAAAGGTTTCTGCATTGTTTCTGCAGATGTTAGTCACCTGTCATAATCCAAGGAGGCTTTTGTTATCCTTGCTTTCTCATTCTGTTGTGAAATATTTATCTTTGTATGTGGAGTAACTTTAAAATCAATTAGCCACAGGAGAACTGAGGGAAGAATATTGTCTTGATTCATCATCACTAGCATCATCATCACCCTCTCTTCCTACACTCTCACCACTTACTAGCTATACTGCTACTTTCACCCAGAAATACAGCTTTTGATGATACAGTAATTTTGGTCTGGTGAGTCATGTTAGCATTGTCTTTCCATTGACACTGAGGTGTATATCTCACTTGGTGAATCCATCACGTGCATTTCAATTTACTGTGTGGTAATGATGGAAGGTGAAATGTCACCCCCATTTATAAAGAGCTAAACTATGCAGTATTGTCTTTCCATCAACTGTACCAGCTGGTATGTTCCAGTCTACAGTGTAAGAGTGTCTGTGCTTTCATCTGCTGTTGCGTACTTGCCTTAAAGAGATTAGCAGAGTACTCCTACTTTCAGTAGCTTGTTGCTGTCATCTACTGACACCTGTACTTTGGCAGTTCCAAGTGAAGCCCATACACTTAAACAAATAAGTAAGCTGTGTTCTACATGGGTAAAATTGTAGGATACACCCAGCTTTAATTAGACCTAGTGAAGCTCCTCAACACTCCTTCTGTTCGCTCATAAACACATTACATATGCTTGCAGCACAATGTGAAAGCATGGAGAGGCAGGTGCTGCCTTTACAGCAACAAATCAACCTGAAGGTAATTGAAAAAAGCCACAGTTATTTTCAGAACAGGCGTCTAATAGAGAAGGTTGGAAGTGTGAAAAAACTCCAAGCTGCCTGGTATACATTTCTTAGAAATTCCAGAATAAAAGTAGGGAATACATGTCTTTTGGAAAATAAGCAAAGGCTTTATAAGCATATTCAGAAATCTGGGTGGTTGTAGGTTTTTCGGGCCGTATGGCCATGTTCAATCTAGAAGCATTCTCTGCTGACGTTTTGCCTGACAGCATCTTCAGAGGTTGTGAGTTCTGTTGGAAACTAGGAAAATTGGGTTTATATATCTGTGGAAAGTCCAGGGTGGGAGAAAGAACTCTTGTCTGTTGGAGGTAGGTGTGAGTGTTTCAAGTGGCCACCTTGATTAGCATTTGATGGCCTGGCAGTTTTTAGGTGTGCCTTGTTACTGCCTGGGGAATTCTTTGTTGAGAGGTGATTAGCTGTTCCTGATTGTTTCTTCTCTGACTTACAATGTCTTTGTCCAGACTGATTGGCTCTGTTCAAAACTGCCAATGTCCTGGGACAATTATAATCTTAATGGACCTCTTTATGAAATTTAACATGTATTTTGTTATGTGGAAAATTTGCCTTTTTGGTTATAACATCATCAATCATCTATCCCCTCTGCAAATATGGAAAGATAGGCGACAATTCTGCAAAACATGGGCAATTTCAAGAAAAGTGAGTTTATTGATGAGATAGAAAAGTAGTTCAAAATTGTTCAGCACTTGAATAATCTTGGCTTATGATTTTTACCCTCATGTTGGGATATATGGACCATAATTTCTACATTTCGTTATACCTGTTGAATTGAACTACACACTTTATATGCTTTTAAAATTTGTATGCGGATGTATTTCATTATTGCTTAGTGTTAATCATTAACTATTTAATTTTTATTGTTAGTACTGGTTTTTACTGGCATTGAATTTTTGCTGGAATTGTAAGCCGTCTTGAATCCCTTTGAGTGAGAAAGGAGGGGTGGAAATGAAGTAAATAAAATAAATACCTCTAATGGTGATATTTTTGTGGATATTGTGATTTTTTTTCTAAACCCTGATATTTAAGTCAGTAGCATTTCTCCCTTATCATAGAATAATTTGGACATTGTGTGTGTGTGTGTGTGTGTGTGAGGAGCGACTTTAGAAACTGCAAGTCGCTCCCGGTGCAAGAGAATTGGCCATCCGCAAGGATGTTGCCAAGGGGACACCTAGATATTTTACCATCCTGTGGGAGGCTTCTCTCATGTCCCCACATTGGGAGCTAGAGCTAACAAAGGGAGCTCAACCTGCTCTCCCTGGATTCGAACTGCTGACCTATCAGTCAGCAGTCCTGTCGGCCCAAGGCTATAACCCATTGTGGCACCAGAGGCTCCTAAGTTTGGACATGAAAGATGAAAATTATATGCTGGTGTGTGCCAAGGCATGTTGCAGATGAGCCAGTGTAACGCACACTTTTTGTCTCCCCTTTTATTTTCTAATCTGTACCTGCCAGTTCACAGCTGCTTTGCTTGTGTTCATTGAGTCACTGCAAAGCAGAGGTATTGTGCACATTAATATTTCTCTACACCTATTCACAGCTACATTCATTTTGCTTTTTATTAATCAAGTTTCCCATTCTTCTTTATGAAGGCTATTTTCTTGAAAAAGCACCCTTACAATTTCACATATTCAACTTCTCATTAATTTAATTCTCCTTTTCATTTGTTTACAAGCCTACCTTCCCCCTTGTTACTCTTTCTCTTGACACATGATCACTCATACACAAAAAAAACCTTAATTAACCTACATTTGAGATAATTTAAGCACACTTGCTTAAAAACCTAAAATCTAAGAATCTAAGTGGGTTCTGTATTATAGTAACATTCATACTCCAAATTAACTCTGTTCCACACTGTACTCCAGTCACACCAGGTATAAAACAATATGGCTGAAAATGGGATCAAGGAAAGGGGTGAGGTGATTGTATTCATTTGAGCTGTGGGCTGAACCATACATGAAAATAATACTTTATTATCAAGGAGCAAGAAGTATGCATGGAGTCGGACTACAGTAGTGGCAAATACGCATTTGTGTTCTGCAGCCTGGGGCTCAATAAGTAATTGTAGCTCTCTTTGATTGAAATTACTCTAGAAATGCATTGTCAGGTGTGCCTAGAACCCATCTATTACAATAAATAAATGAGAAATCTTGTGTTGCTTGTCTCTTCTTAGGATAATATTTATAATGTCCCAGATCTCCCGATACCACTCTTCCAGTTGACATTCCCCTCCTTCTTTCCATTTTTTAAAGCTATTAACAATCTTGCTGCTGTTACCAGGTTGGCAATTAATTCTTTTCGTTCTTTTGGTATATTAACATTATCAATAAATGATAGTAGTGCTATCTCTGGTGTTCCTGTCATCTCTGTTTGGGTGCTTCTTCTTATTTCTTGAAATACATTTTCCCCAAAATTTTTGAACATGTTTGCAAGACCACCACATATGTATATATGTGCCAGTTTCTCGACAGCCCCTCCAGCACTGCTTAGAATGTTTCTTGTCGATTTGATTTAGTCTAATTGGTGTGAGATATCATCACCACACCACTTTGTAATAATTCTCTTTTATTCTTATTGACATATTTTTAATATACGCATGTTCCACATTCCTTTCCAGTTTTGAGTGTGTATTACTTTACTACAATCTGACTCCCACATTCTTTTGAGGTGGTCCTGCTCCTGGGAGATCCGGGGCATTGCAATAAATGATAAACTAACAAGAAACATAAAGATAAAAGAGGATTATTTTTAAAAAATGATTTTGGGAAAATTTGGGGAAAATTGATAGAATATGTATATATAGAAGGTAAAGGGACCAAACCTGTAATAGTAACAACTGATTTTTGGAAATAAGTATTATAATTGGCTGGTCTGAGGTGAAGGGTCAGCACTGGGTGATAGGACAATATGTAATGAAGCCGAAGGATGAAATACTATAGACATTAAGACATACATGTTCTGTACAAGTTGTTAAGGGAAAGTGTTAAGTATAACAATGTTTAAATACTGAATAAACTGTTAAAACTATAATAAAATAAAAGCTTCAGATTGAGAGAAAAAAGGATAATATTTATTCCGCCTAATTTTTACTAGGCTCATATTGATGAAGTCACCATTAGATTTAAGCATGTAACTTTCACACATTTATTTAACTTAAACAAAATACTATGTTGAGGATTTGTTAATACTCTACTGTATTTTGAATCTAAGACACGCCATGCTCAATATATCCCATATGCATGGGAGTATTGGGTTAATGATACAAAAGGTTTGCTAGGGTAGACCCTCTCTCACTCAGACTCAGCCCATCCTGAATCAAACTCAGCCCCTCCCAAATCAAAATCCTGACTACGGCCCTGTGTGTTTGCGTATATGTATATGTCTATGTATGATTTATATGTGTGCGTGTATGTGTATCCTGTGATTCCAAGTTTTTAGATAGATTTATATGGGGGGGGGGAGTAATACAGTAATATCTATGATAACTTGGCCAGGAGTGGTTGGGGTTGTTATTTTGTGATGGCCTTCAATCCAATTTTCGAAACATGCCATCACAGAGCTAGGCATGTGTGAAGAAAAATAGTTTGGAATACATTTGTAGTTTGAATTTGGGAAGCACTGCTTGAAGTTGACTGACTGAAGAGTACAACATTCAGCTTGGGAAGGAAACTGTAGAAGTTGCTGTTAGTGAATCTGATCATAGGTTTGCTTCCTGCTGAAGGACTTTCAGTTTGCATCCAAAGTGCTTTGCTTATGTATCTGTAAAGAAAAAAAAATATTACATAGGTATGATAAATTCAAAATGTTATGTTATGCACAAAGAACTAAATATTGTTGCATTGACCCTGAAATTGATTGCTGTGGAGAAAAATGGGATATTTATGCCTTTTCCAGGTGCTCAGTATTCCCACACAAGAGCTTAAAGGATAGGCATGTTGATATGAGAATATGTTCTGTGGACATTCAGCTGGACAAACGAGTCACCTCCCAAATGATAAAAATACCTTATTCGTGTTTTTTGAGTTTGTATGCTTGTTAAACTGAACACAATCATAACACTCTATGGACCTTCGCCTCTTCGATATACAAATTACTGTACCCTTGCCCTCGCCATTCTTTGAATTCTTGTGTGTGAAAGCTGAATACTCATATTGGACTTTAGTAAGTTTAGAAATATTAGAGACTGACAAAAGTTGATAAAATTGAATTAAGCTTTAAGAAAAGTAAACCTTAGGATCATTTTAGATTTTCTTTTTTAGATTGAAAATTTATAGACCAGCACTACTGTGATTTTTTTAATGTATTGTAGTGCACTAAGTGCATTAAGTGCTGTAGAAGTAATAAAAGAGGGTGAAATGATGCTATACCCTATGGCCAAAAGCCTTTGATAGTTTGGATTTCAATCTCCATACATATCTCCAAATAAAATACCAAACCGTGCAGAACAGCTTCAGTGGTAAAGCATATCAGTGATTCCCCATGGTAATATATTCCTTTCAGAAAATTTAAATAAGGATACTTCACAATTGCACTGATGCAAGTACTTGATTTGATTTTGCTCATCAGTGTTGAGGTTTTAAAGTGGAAAGCCCATTTTGTAATGTGTGTGGCAGTGCAGATGGAATATTTGTATGCCGGGGAGAGCAAAGCTTGGGGTGTTTGCTCTCCCCCCATTCATTTTCTTGTGACAAAATATGTGAGGCATGTATATATTTTTCATCTCAAGAGTGTATCTTTAAAGAGTATATCTTTAGAAGACATGCTTCTTACAGCTTATCACTGATGTTGGCTGATTCCGGAGAACTTTTTGTTTTTCTTCTCATGTTTACCTTGTTGCTTTAGAAATGTACACGCCACAGGTGGCTAGGTGTCTTAACTGTCTTTATATCACTTTGTTTTGTTTCCTGTCTTCTTACTGGGAAGTTAGCTTATTTACTTACAATAACTGTAATGCCCCTCTGCTCAAGGACTGAACAAGGTGATATAAAAAGGACACGTAGAGTACAATGTATCACAACCTCTGAGAATGCTGCCATAGATGCAGGCGAAACGTCAGGAGAGAATGCTTCTAGAACATGGTCATACAGCCCGAAAAACCTACAACAACCCACTAACATTAAATTATAGACAAATTTGGACATGTGTCTTTTGTCTTTGGATAGTATTTTTGTATGTCACATGTCTGTGTGGTTGTGGGTCGTTAAAAAGGAAAGAATTAAATTCAAAGCTCTTCTGATTTTTCCTATTTATTTAATTTTTTTATTTATTGAAATGTGATACATATATTGAGCCAGAAGCATGTTTGCATAAAATAGTCCTACAAGAATTTCTACTTTCTCTGAAACAGCCTTATTATGGTCTTTTTGTAGCCAGTCTTCCACAAGCATACACATATTCCCCTCTCGCACTATTGACTTAATAATTGGGTTGCTACTTGCCTGTTTTTCAGTGGATAATCTCAGGGCCTTAGCGCTTGTGGCTCAATCAGTTATGGAATGGGAGCCACTGTAGTGGCAATCATATATGTATTAAAAATGGATTTTTATTCCAGCATGCATAGCAATGCGTAAGAAAAAAACAAGAAATAATATTTGAGGCAGTTAAATTGCATCTAGATTGTTACAGAAAACTAATCTTTTATTTAAGTATGTACAAGTTGAGTATCCCTTATCTGAAATGGGACAAGAGATGTCCAGATTTATTTTTTTTGAATTTTGGAATATATGCAGAATCTTGAAATGGAACCCAAGTCTAAACATGAAATGTATTTATGTTTCATATATATCTTATACCCATAGCTTAAAGGTATCTTATACACAATATTTATAATAATTTTGTGCATGAAGCAAAGTTTGTGTACACTGAACCATCAGAAAGTACAGGTGTCACTATCTCAGCTGCTCAAGTATTCTAAAATGCTGGATTTTGTAGTATTTCACATTTTGGAATTCTAGATAAGAGATATTCAACAGATATAAACCATTACATTGGTTTGTATTTATGTGAAAATCCTGCAGATACTGTACTTTTGCACTTGCAGAGTGGTATGGCGTTCTAACACATGGTTGAAACTGAGAAATTTGAGTCTTACTGAATCAGACCCATAATCCATGTTGTCTTGTATTCTGCTTCCTGTGAGAAACAATGATATGCATCTGGTAAAACACAAACAGAACTTGAACAGTCACTTTTTAGCATGCAGTGCCATATGGCCTCTGCATTTGGAGGATCAATTTTAGCTGTCATGGCTCATCCCAGCAAAAGTGGTCTATTCTCCATGAAATTACCCATTCGCCATTTCAGCCATTTACTATCATCACATTTCAGGGAGTCATACATTAACTATGTATACGGTGCATAAATAAATACTTTGCTATGCCTGTTCTATATCAAGCAAATCATATTAGAGAATGCCAAATTTGATAGTGCAAGACTGGCAAAATGCGTAATTTCTTTAACCATATCCCTATGTCTTCCTAAACTAAGAATGGAAAACTCCCAAATGTTTTAGCCTTTTATTGCAGGAAAGCCATTTCAGGCCTTTAATCACTTTGGATTTTATTTTTTGCACCATTCTCCCAGTCACTTTGAGATGGGGTATTCGCATATAAATGTAAAACATAACTTTTTTTTGGAAGAACAAGAGTGAAACTGCAGATTTGCTCCCATGTGCTCGCTTCTCTCATCTTTCCAAGCTCCCATGCCCTGGCAGCAGTAATAAACTCTGCTTCATTTTCACTTTATTAGATTTTTGGTTTATTGTTATTGGAATTTTGGTTGAAAATAAAACCTTGCTTGCTTAAGAAAAAAACCCACAAAAACAAACTAGGTCTTGAAATTAGCAAATGTCTGGAGTAGGGGGTAGACAATTTGTTTTACCTCCAATTCCCATCTGTCCCAGTCTGCAGATCCAGTCAAGGATAATGGGAGTCAGAGTTTATCAGGATCTGGAAAGTCACAGGTTTCGCACTCCTGGCTAAATGACCTTTCCACCCCACACCTCTCAGGAAGAAGGGAGGACAAAGTGGAGTGATTGTGCTTGGCAGTTTACACAGATACGTATCTCTACACAGCTCTGAATTAAAATTATGTGCAAGCTTACCAATATTTGAAATGTGACTGAAACCGTGGATTTGTATATGAGCATGAAGGTACCGACAGATTTATTTGCAGTTGCTTTTCTAATGATCCCTAGCATGAAATTTGCAATATTTCACAGCTGTTGCATACTGAGTTAACATTTTCATCGAGCTATCCACCATGACCTGCAAGATTTCTTTCCTGGTCCATCACCTCCAGGTCAGACTCCATGCAACACTATGTGTATATTGAATATCACTTCCCCTAGATTTAATTTTACTTTCTGTGTGTGGTGTGTGTGTATGTATTAATGTGTTACCCAGTCTAAGAAATTCTGTTGGATCTCTAAGCAATCACTTTGGTTTTTTATATTTTATAATTTGAGGTGATATACAAACTTAACTTTCCCTACTTCTAGATTGTTTGTGAAAAGATTAAAAAGCACTTGAAGTGAGATCTTTCATTTTTCTATTGCAGTACTGTACAATCAGATTCTCCAGATGTTGGACTGTAGCTCATATAGTCTCTAACTATTGATCATTGTGTCAGTGGACACTCAGTGACAGAGGAAAGACTATGTCCCATCTTGCAACCTAAGATCATCCAGGGAGGCCCTGCTCTCACTTCCATCAACATCGCAAATGTGTTTGGCAAGGACAAGAGACACCCTGCTCTCGCTTCCGTCAACATCGCAAACGTGTTTGGCGGGGACAAGAGACAGGGCCTTCTCGGCTGTGGCCCCCCGCCAATGGAATGCACTCCCAAATGAAATAAGATCGACTCCATGCCTCCTGGCTTTCAGAAAAAAATTAAAATCTTGGTTTTGGGACCAGGCCTTTGGGCAGCAGGCATAATTTATACCTAAGTGGACATTGACTGGAATGGTGTTGTGGCAGATGACATTGTGATTTTGTTTTATTGTTTTAATTAATGCTATATGTACTGGTTTTAATTACTGTTTATGTATTTTATTGTGCTTATATTATTGTAATTGTGATGTAGCGGCCTTGCACCGTTACTAATGTAAGCCGTCCTGAGTCCCCCTTTGGGGGTAGAGAAGAGACGGGGTAGAAATAGCAGAAATAATAATTAAGACTCTGTTGTAAGAATTCATATTTTACTCTGATCTTGTATTCCCTGATTATTATTATTTTACCTTTCCTTGCTTCAATAATGGTTGGATGAACTTTGTCAAAAACCTTTTGAAAGTCTAAGTATATATTATGCACTGGGCTAACTCCACCTGGTAGAAAGTTGTTTGTTCTTCAGAAATACTTCATTTCTATATGTTGAGTACTGTATGTACTTGTGTATAAGTCTATAAATGTTAGTGAAAACTATCCCGCAAAGCTGGGCCACCTTATCCACAGGCCAGTGTAAGTATTGTACCTTTACTCTGATTCAAAAAATAACCCCCTTCTGAGTAGAGTGGCAAAAAGCAAGAGCTTTGTCCATCTTGGGAAAGCCCACTGCTACTTTTTGCTGTGGCACTACTTCTAGTCTTTTTGAATATTTGGGCCTGAAAATGATGAGAGTAGTGGCAGATCTTTGGGGTTTCCCTTCAAAGAAGCACCAAGAGAATAAAGGGAGGCTGGGCGCTTCTTTTAGAGTTATCCCAGAATGGACTAAGCTCTTGCCTTTCACCATTTTACTCAGAGAAATTGATGTTTCTATATATTGCACCTTAACTTTTAGCACACACCCTTCCCTCTTCTCTGAGTAGAGTGGCAAAAGGTTTTTTTGAATGTCTGGACAGGAAAATGCAGGTAGTAGCCAGGGCTGGTCACCACTTCCCCTCTCAGTGGAATGACCCCTGTAAGGACTCACCCATTCTAGGTAGGCCGGGGCCTGTTTTGCAGTTTGGCTCCCTGGTGGAAATAGCTGGCATCCATCTTGGGAAGGGAGTTCAGCAGAGCAGACATTAGAGTGAGGGAGTTGCCAGAGAAAGGGGGAGTGGTCTAGCTGCTCTTCTGTATGGATACAGACTCTCCCAAGTAATTGGCTGAGAGCCATGGGGGGAGGAGTCTAGCTTTGTAGGAGGGAGGATTCCTGACAGGAAAGTTCAGTCTTGTGAGAGGCTTGAGATGAGAAGCATCTGAGCCTCGTGTGTCTTGTGCTAGGCTGTGATTGAGAAACATCTCAGCCTTAGCAGTCTTGAAGATGCTTTTGGATAAGCAACATCCTAGCCTCTGAGGTGAATCTGAAACAGTCTATTCTTTAGTGGATCACCTAGGAATTAGTCTGTACTAAGGGGTCAGCTAAGCTGACAGGTCTTAGGGACAGCATAGGATTCAGGGGGTCACTTAGAAGGGTAGAGCCGGTACAGAGAAAGGTGGGCTCTTAGACTGGGGAAGCTAGCACGAGTCTGTTAGCCCCATTCAGAAGCAAGACTCGGGGAACTGTCTTGGAGGAAGTTCCTGGTTGAAACAAGCTGCTTGCACTAGTTGCAGTTTGGTGGAACAGGGCTTTTCCAGTCACGACTCAGCACTGACTGGATTTGCTGGTTTTAAGATCTAAGATAAAGAAACCTCTGGTTGTAACCATACGCTCCAGCACACTTAGATCTTTTGGAAACCATACGCTTTTGCCATTAATTGTTTAACCATACGCTCGTTACCTCAAAGTGAATAACCGTACGCTCGTTGCCTTGTTAGTAGTTAACCATCAAGCTCTGTGCCTCGTTTGTTTGTAAAAGTTAATAAATACTTTCTAGTTTAACTTTTACCACAGTCTCCATCGTGTTTCCTCACAGTTTCCTCATAGCTGTTTATTTAATTAGGAGTCTAATTGAACATCTTGGTTAATTTTTTAAATCCTAATTAAGTTAATTAGGTTGGTGGCAGTGATTTAAGTATTGGGTGCATCCGAAGTCGTCACAACCCCCAATTGATCCTCAGATCATATAAAATCCATAATGTTGATCTCAATGCCTGCCCTCGACATATACATAGAGTTGACTTGTACATGAGTATATACAATAATTCTATCTGACCCTTTACTTTCTGCCAGTGTGTCAAGAACAAACATCAAGCTAAGCAGCCTACACTTTCCTCACCTCCCTGTTCTGCCCATTCACATTATGTTGTCTCCTTTCCAATCCTTTGGTACAGGCAACCATTTTAGGAAACATTGAATTTTAAAGGGAATAAACAATTTCACCCTTGAATTCTTTAAGAACTCTTGGGTACATTCTGCCCAAACACTGCAACAGCAGTTTTTAATTTGTCAGTAAAACCTACAACTTAATCTCTTGACACCTCTGTTTCAATTCTCAGGCTCTTTCCCTGGAAAAAAATCTTTTAGAGTGTGGATATGTGCGCTACATCTTTCTCATTGAAGGCTGATGTAAAGAATTTGTTCAGCTTATCAGATATTTCTCTGACCTCTCTTAACATTCCCTTTACATCTTTATCAGCTAACTGCTCAACTGTTTCCTTTAGCCTAATAGATGGACATATGTTTTGTGTGCAGATAGTCTTGGGCTCAATCCCTAGCAATTCAAGTTACAATGACAATGCAGCTGATGCTAGGAAAGACTTCTTCATGAGGTTTTAGAGATCCAGTGTCAATCAGAATAGCTAATACCATACAACATGAAGAAATTGTTTGACCCGGCAAATCCTATCTACATATTCCTCTGTTCACTCAGCTGAATTTCCCCCAGTATTGGGAGCTTACCACATAAAATATATACCCATAATTTCTGCCAGTGTCCCAAAATTATGCAATAACTGGAGCATTATGGAGCAAATATGCCTGCCAGAATCATCCATTACTATCACTTACCATTTCCTTTACAGGTAACATCCCATCCAACCAATCAGTGCTGCAAATGCAGCACTAGAAAAGAAAAAGAAAAAAAACCCAACAAAATGCTTTGAAGATTTTCAGTTCACATTGGCATCCATAATTTCTACATGTAGATTGTTGCTATAGAGATCCTATGAATTAAAGACCTCCACGATCCAGGGGTCATCAACTGCCCTGGACAGACCATTGCAAACCTCCTTGGTCATGTTACACCTTCACATTCTCCAAGTCAGGAGGACAAACTACTTGTATCTTTGCAGCCAGTGTCAAACCTTGAATTAGCACCACAACAAACAAGTTCCTTCAAGACCAACAAGTTCTAACAAGGCCAGTTACAAAACGAGAGGCACAGTGAGTCTCAACCCAGAGGAGACTGTCATCACACATCTATTGTGTGACTGAAGTTTCCCCATTACTCACAAATGTCAGGAGGCAGAGCTGCTAGCGATGGAATCAACCAGCATGTGAGACTTCAAAGGTGTATTATGGATATGAAACCATCATCACTCTCATTCACAAATGGTTTATTGTTGATCTCTGAGAGATGCTCCTCATCCTGATCTTCTCTTGGACTCCTTCAAACCAACAGCCTCATTACGGCTTGGCTACATCGTTTATACTAATTTTGGGAACCACTGTGTATTCTTTTATGACAGCTTGGTAGACAACATGTGGAAACAGCCAAATGAAGGACAATTTCTCCATATCTCATTCTTATGGCTATTGATTTCTATTCAAACCTACTTAACAGAGATGAGAGGACTTACTTTGTCCTTTGTAACAGCAGTCAAACTGTGTCGCTTCTGGAAATAATAGAAGGAAGTGATGGGATATTAATTGTAGCAACGAGCTAAACAAGTACCCATGTGACATCTTCAAATGATTTTAAGACTGCACCTTTGACTTTATTCTAGCTTTGCTATTAAAGAATACTGTGTCATCACCAAATACGTACCCGGCACTTCAGAACCCTTGACCTTGGTATCTTTTAGATTGTTAATGTCCAAATTCCTTCTATTTTCTATTGTCACCCTAATTTCCAGATTTCTCAAGACATTGAGTAGTCAGGATATGGAATTTGTTAAAAAGAATGGCATTTGCGCCTTCCCACCTCTGTGTTTTCTTCCAGAAATACTTTTCCCTCTCCCACATCCTATTCCTTATCTCTTTGTGTGACATTTAAAAATATTTACAGTATGTCGTTCTTCCATCAATCAATCCTTCCATTTCTATTACTCTCTAGCTCTCTTCCCTTCTTTGTTCTATACATCTATATTTTTCCTTCCCATGTTTTCTCTTTTTGATTCTCATATCCTACACACAATTACTTTTCTGGGAGTCAAACACAGTGCACTGTTTTTAAATAGGAGCTTTGAAGGCTCAACACTATGAAAGTTGTGGGCCTCAATGGCCTTCCTCTAATCCTATTTATATGGTTGCATGGTTACTCATGGTTGCACATACTGAAAGGAATTTCCTTTCTAATTAACTTCATGTATCTCATGGCCCTATGCCTTTATGATGAAAGCTAATTCTGGGGATAAACCCTGCTAAGATTGTACCATTGGCATTTATAATTACCCTCACACTGTTAAGTCAGCTGTACTTTGCTCCCCACACATGTTGTTTGGAGCAATTTGTTAATTGATCACCCTTTTTTTCACAACCATGGCCATGTACATAACTGTTCTTCACTTATACATTGATATGGATGCTGCCTATTATTCTGTACTAATGAGTAGCCTTGAATGAGAACCAATAAGCAGACAGAAAATTCTGTCTTTTTGGGAGGGTTGGGTTTGGTTGCCCAACGACTAGTGTTCTCCAGTTCTGTGTCTGGTACAATGTAGTCTATTATTTGTGGTGAAACATAGTACAAGGAAAAAGATTCCACCTAAACATTAGGAAAAACATATTTATTCTAAAACCTTTTTGACAGTAAAATAGATGGTAAGGGTTCCTTCTTTGATAGTTGTTATCAAAATGGGCTTCTTTTCAGGATTATTTTGATTATACAGCCCAACCAAAAAGATTGTTGGTATCTTGGTTTTTAAGTTTGTTCCTGCGGTTTGAGGGGGTGCTGATTTCATAAAATTGCATTGGATACACCACAAATGCTCTAGTTTCTTCAACATAGTTATGATTTTTATGGCCTTGCAGCTACTTCTATGTCTAAGATTCTGTGATTATATTCTTTGTGAAAATAAGGGACTAAAAGTATGTTTCTCTCCTGCTGTCTGCTTCTTGCAGGTGTTCAATGCTGTCTGTTAATTTGGTTCTCTTTTTCTTTTGGCTTGGCATCAGTCTGATTCTTTGTGGGTAGTGTTCATAGATGTAAAGCTACAAGGATGCATAAAGCAAAGCACAACCAAATAATAACTAAGAATAATATGATGGTGAAAGTCACTGAATTCCTGGTACTGGTAATAGTTTTCTCAAATTACCAGCATTCATGAAGCATTCTGGACAGTAACTTCAATAGCTTTCCCAAAGACAGGAAACATAGTCAGAGAAAAGCAATATTGCATTCTGCGTGCGTTTGTTTCTGACTTCCATCTAAACCCAAATGTGATTGGCTCGTCCTGCTTCAGTTAAAGAATTGTTGACCCGTTCCATCTCGGTTATGTATCGTGTTTTTACTATGTGTTTTTATTGTATGTTTATTATATGTTTGCAATTGTGATCCGCCCCGAGCCTGCAGGGAGGAGCGGAATATAAAACCGAAGAAATAAATAAATAAATAAATAAATAACTGTGCCACAGATCATCTTGATGGTGAAAGAAAGGATATTTCCTTATACTTTCAATGTCTTTTTCTGTGCCTAGGCAAAATAAAACGTAGTATGCTCTTCTGTGCCTTTCTTTTCCTTTCCACTGAAGGTGGACTTGTGACTCTTTCATGGATGTCTATATGAGTTGTCAATGTGTGTGTGTGTGGGAGGGAGGGAGGGAGGGAGATCATGACATGTATACATTTCAACGTTAGTAATATGGCCCTGAGAGGTTCCTCACCCTTGGTTTATAATCTAAACTCACTGTGTTGCCCTTTCAAGGCAAATCCAACTGACTAAAGGAAGCCAAGGGGAAAATAGCTGAGCCAGCACATTTCATATCTCAGTGGCTTCAGTACAAAAACCAGAAAAGGTAAAGTGAATTAAAATCTATCCCAGTTGTAGAAAGCAAAATCACTTGGCTCTCTGTTTAAATGTCACTGGATTTTATTTTGCAAAGACAAATATAATAGATAACAAGGCACTGGGGAAACGATTGCACCCTTCCTTCAGTAGCACACATTTTTCTGTTGCTGTACAAAGAAAAAGAAAACAAAAAACCCAAATCCACTCTGAGGTGGTTTTTTTCTGCAGCACAAAATAGCTGGGATAGAAGAAATTATAGCTGTGTTAACGGTTTGGAGTTCAGAGGATATTAAAGAGACATAAGCAAGAAACCCGGCTTATAAATGTTTTCCGTCACTATTTATCACAGTATTTATCACACAGAGGCCTCCAGCCTTTTGTTTCATTGTAGGTATTATTTCTGTGAAAGACAACACTTTCAGATGTAATGTGATCACTTCTCTAGAAAACATGGCAGTATACTAGTAGAAAGCAGCAGTCAAGTGATTCATGGGAAAGACTTCATTTCAGCACACAAATGTATTTCAATAGACATGCATGCATTTGTGAGGAGAAATCATTATGGGCAAGGTACATTTAATGGCAATATAGCCCACTGACCGGTTTTACGTGAAAGTAGCCAGGATTTGGTCTGTAGCAAAGAGGAGGCACTGTGTCCAAGGTGTGTTGAGGCTTTAACGTCTACCATGGTAATATTATTTGATCCTTCTGCTCATCAGTCTACCATAAAATTGCAAATTTGACCACAGAAGTATTCATGCACTTTGGTGTTTACAATGGTCTCCCAGAGATGCTGTTCAGAGCAACTTGTGTGAATTGCCTGCATTTTGGATTTGAAACAAGAAAATGAAGCCCTGTTTTAGATTGGAATATGAATTTGCTGGGAAAGCAGATATATTTCCGCACCATTTAACAGGAACCCATTGTCAGTGAGAGACAACTAATGCATCTCCTAAGGTGCATAATCTGAATGCGTAGATGGTACATTTGATATTTGGTTGGATACACAGCACTCAAAGTTTAGTTTTCTGTCCCATGGGGAGTCTGTCCCTCTGTTCAGCACTCTTGGCATATTGTTCATTGATATATGTGACATCTGACAGAAGGAGGATGCTCACATTCTCAGGACATCTGACATAGGCATAGAGGAATATCCTGTTTCCCATCCTGAGGGTGACAGACTTGCTGTAAGTCATATGTTCTGACTATATATGATTTGCCTTATCCTGGTTTAGAGCATCTGTTGACCAAAAGTCTTAAGTGTCAGCAGACGGGAGTTTAGTTTGTTTTTTTGCCACCACCCCCTCCACATCTCTGTTATTTCTTTTATTGACTATAAAGAAAATTCAAAAATATTTATGTTATTTTAAAATTTGCCACACAATTACTGTTTCATTGAATTGAAGCCTGTTGGGTTTTAGAGATTAGTTTTAATTGGTGAATAGACTTCCTGTAATGAACACAATTAAAGGTGTCAATAGGAAAAAAAATCTACCACATAAAAAACAAGAACAAGATTTAAGAGTAATGGTGAATGAAAAAGAGCATCAGAGGAAGTTATTATTTTTTGCACCAAGTCTCAGGAAGTGCAAAGATATTAGGACAGTGGTGAATGTGGGCATGTGGCAAACAAGATTTGAAAAGCCAACAATTCCAACCAAGCCCCAGCACTGGACCCTCCCAGTCTTGGTGTAGGAGTAGAATAGGGGGATAATGGACCATGTTACCTAATCATAAAGACAAGCAAAGAGGCAGACAGATATTACTGCAAACTACAAGGAGCATAGACAGGAGCAAAGCATGTGCCATTACCATACTTGGTGCTGAATCATAGTTATTCCAACTTCAGTAGTCACATACTGTACTATACTGAAAGCAAAATATAGAAGTAAAAGCAGGAAGAGGAGAAGGAAACTTTGCATTTCAAGAAAAGATGCACCCATGCCTTAGGACCATGATCTGACAAACCCATTTTGATCACAGTTTTGAATGCATGATGGTTGGTTACTTGAAAGTCGGATGAGGCTACTATCTTTAGATTAGCATTTATATGTGTTGAATGTTCACATATTTGTATGTTTATACCTCTCCACGGTGGCATAATAGTCACCGGTAGGGCCTCCCATGCCAGACATGCCAGGTTTTGACAAAGAGCGTCAAAGGGGCAGGATGGGCCCCCTAGCCTTTGGAAAACTCTAAATTCAAATTCGGGCATATGGTGCTCGTCTAACCCTGTAAGGTCAACCATCTAAGAGAAGGAAACTCTAATCAAACCTATGACCCGAGGACCTCGCTGCCACCATCCCAGTTGCTAGGCCCCGGCAAACGAACCTTTGGTTTAAAGGGTGAGGCCAGTTCTGTGCACACTTCGCTCCACCAGAAAAATCCATTGCACAGGCTCGAAGGACACTTCCAACTTTGCTTCCTGAATCTTCATTCGCGAAGAAAAGCCAAGACTTCCAACAAACATTTATTTGGATTCCGATGCAACTGAGATGAACCATGTTAGTCGAAAAATGAGTTCTGTTCAATTGCTAACCTTGTTCTTTCCTAGTGTTTCGTCTTAAGTTGACTCATTGAAGTTTATAAATAGAATAACAATTCTACTGCATTGATTTCATAGGTACAACTGGTAAGGACATGGGACAGCAATATCTTGGTGGATGCTTCAAGGATTTGAAGCTCTCTCTTTAAGGACTTAGAAAATTCCTAAGACATCCAGGGCTGTTTATTTTATCCTATTTCAACAGGCTTTTAAGAACTGACTGCAAGATATTTCAATATTGACTTTTGTTTCATATATTTGTTTTTAAATCCATAATATTCTCAAAATTAGTTTAATTTTATTTGAATAATAACATTTTATGTGTTTTCACTTCTGTTTTATATGTTGTAATCTATGTTTGTGTTAATTACCTAATGCTGCCATGATCCTCTTTTTTGGTAAAAAGCAGAATATGAAAGAAGGAAAGAAAATGAGAAGAAAAGTTTGTTGTGGTAGTTGCTAACTTTTCTATAAGGTTTAAGCAGTTTCCTTAGTATTTTGCTAGATAGTAGGCTTTTGCTGCCAGATCATACACCTATAGAAGAAGTTAAGTGGTGGAAACACAGATTAAATAGGAGACAATAGTTTGCCTGAGACAGTGTGTAACCTAAAATAGCCCCCCTCACTACCCTACGTAAAATAAATCACAGACTAAGGTGTGACTGGCTATACAATGCAAATTTGCCATGAAAGTAGGTGGATCAGACGATGTTCGCCTCCATTTGGCTTTTTATTAATTATTTTATTTCAAGATTGGGGGGAGGAATATTCTCTCAATAGTTAGAGAGAGAAAATTGGTTTGTTCATGTTTTCCAGAACTGGGTTTTCATTACAATGATAACCAGTGAAGCCATTGAGAAATCCTGGTTCATTTACTCTATGCCACCTTGAGCCATTTCTCATCTTCACCTGCTTCAGAACATTTGACTTCCCTGATTTACAGCAGCTGGTTTGCAGCTTCCCTTCATGAGAGATGCAGGCAAGATGGACATTTAGTATAAATGCTTCATTTCTTGGTGGCTGTATATTTTCAATGCTTATAACATTATTTGTAGTATTCTACAAAGGGGTGTGGCAATAGCCACTGCGCCAACAGCTTTCATTTGCCTGTTAACTTATGGTCACCTAACCTTTGATGTGTTATATAATAGAAAGCCTTACCCAAGTTACCTCTCATACCAAAGAAGTAAGGCCAACACTTGCTGTCTCTCAAAGAGCAGCTAGCAATCTTGCAGGGGAAATAACCACAAAACATGTCTTTGTACAACAAATAGAAATATTTATGAAACAGATGCCTAAAAATTAGTGCAGGGGAAGTGAATAAAACTGAAGAGTGGTGACAATGGCTTCCCAAACTTGATTATATCTGGAGACGTTGTTCTGTCCTAGTATCTGAAAGCATTGCACTTATCCCGTTAATATGAGATTGTATAATATCCCTCTTCTTTTTTTTTTTTTTACAAATTTTTATTTTATTTTAACACACACACACACACACAAAAACATACCAAACACTCACAGAACATTTACAATTCCCACCACCAACATGAGGATTATTTCCTTTTGTATATTCATTTCTTATGGAGACATTTTTTATATCTTTATACCTTTCCATTCTATATACTATATAACATTTGTATCCTATTTCTTATGGCTTGATCTCCAGAATGATTCATAATATGATTCTTTACCCTTGTCCATCTTTCTTCCATTTTTCTCATTCTATTTTCATTAATTTTTGAAGCATTTAATTTCACATTCATAATTTCAAATTCCATTTGTTCCAACATATAATGATACCATTTGTTTACTGTCCATTTTGATTTATCTTTCCATCCTAATACTATTACAGCTTGTGCACATTCTATTATTGCTTCTTTTATTTCCCTATCATTTTCCGTTTTCTCCATTTTTCGTATTACCGCTATTTCCTTTGTTATGATCCACTCATTTCCTAGAATTTGTTTTGCCTGATTTTGTATAGTCTGCCAAAAATATTGTATATATTCACATTCCCACATCATGTGCATAAATCGCCCTTTCTGTTGGCATCCATGCCAGCACTGACTACTCCCCTTTTTATAGTAGTATGCTAATTGACAGGGTGTACGATACCATTTATGCAGTATTTTCCTTCTCATTTCTCATACTTTGGTATTCCTTTTCATCCCTATAATCTCTACCACATTTCTCATCTCTTGTTCCGTAATTTGTAGCTCCATTTCCCACATACTTTTCAAATCCCGTATTGTATCTCCATCTGCCTCTAATAGCATTGTATATATATTGCTGGCCTGTGCCTTCATTCCTTCCCATTTGTCTCTTATTATCTTTTCAAAGGCGGTATCTTCACTCTTAACCATATTAATATTATCGTTTATTCTACAGTATGCACAAATTGCTCTTATCTGTAACCAATTTTCTTGTCCGAGCCTTTGTTTAATTCTATTTTCCCTTACCATTCCCTCTTTGTTATATAATTGTTCTACCCTCTCTATTCCCTTTTCCTTCAATATCTGGATATTTCTATTCATATTTGATTCCTTATCCTTATTAATTATCCATACTGTTGACATTTTGGCTTTTAAGCTACTTATTTTCCCTTGCCATTTCTTCCACACTTGCATAGTTCCTTTCATTGGTCCTATTAATTTATCTATAATATCCCTCTTCTATTCAGTTATGTGGGATTAAGTAGTAAGGCAAAGGAAATCCTCCTCTGAAGAGATTTTAACAAAATAACCCTGTTTTAGTTGCCATAGGTCAGAAATGACTTGAAGGCACACCACCACAACAAGGCTTTAAGTACTACAATAGCGGTTTGTTAGAATAAGACTTTCATGCAAACTTTCATTATAGGTATAGTATTTAGCATCAGCCTCAGGCTGTCAAGATAAGCCATAACCTGGGCTCGTAGCTCTGTGAAACCTCCCTTTCCTGGTGGCTGGGCAGCAGACTGAAGTATGGAAACTTCCTGTGGAGCACTGTGACAGGACATGTCCATGACCTGGGTTTGTAGAGGGAATCTGGGGATCAAGTGTGTTCCAATGACACAAACTTGTAGGCATGCAAATTATTCCTGTGTCGTTTTGGATACTGTGTTTGTAGGATCTGTTTATTTCAAGTAAGAGAACTTTTTTCCCACTTAAGCACTGGCATTCAGAAATAGCTTAAATCAATACAGAAGGTTCCAGCTTAGAGAAAATACCTACATTTTATGTAAGTCTTTTGAATGTTTTTACCCTGCTGTGAAGTTTACTTTTCCCTTTCTTCAGTGCTTTTTTACCCACTATGCCAAAATGACTTAACACCTTTGTTGGGGAGACTAATGATCAATAACCAATATTTTGAATAGGCATTTAATTTGACTACAAATCCCTGTAATCTCTTGATGGTGGATTCTGACACTTATAGTCCAAATGGTACATTATCCTAAGCCTGTCATTAACTTGACTGTCAAATATCTGGATGTCCCCTAGCCACGTCTTTTTAAAAAGTGAAAGAACAAGATTGTTTTATATGGGAAGGTGATTTAATATAATCTTGGTACAAAATACAGCGAGTACCAAAATATGGATGAATATGAGGAAACAGAATATTGTGGCCTAATAGGAAGTTTACGGCTCTCTTGGGAAAACTCTATGGATGGATAATAATAAATCAAGAGGAGCATGACTCCTGGCCGTTCCTGAGGATTATTTTGTTGAGGTTCTAAGAAAGAAAGTTAAAACATGCAGAGAGGCAAACTGGCTGTTTTTCAGTTTGTTTGTTTTTTTCCTGGAAAATGCTGACATGGTTACTAATTGTATAATAAGCAAGAAGGTGACTATTTCTATGTATTGAGAGCAGGCAATAGCGAGGGTGCATGAAAATGGGATATGGCAGCAGTGCTCGTTCCTGATTGATTTTATTTGAAATTTTCGCATTAACCCCTCCTGCTTGGATATACCAGCAGTGCCTCAAAACCTTTTAGCTCAAGCAAATAAATCAGCACATCCCTGCTGTCTTATTGCATAAATAAAATATGCACATTGTTAACTCTGCATTATTACAGGGTGTCTGCACTTCAATATTTATGGAAGTGTCATCTTTTCTGTTTTGTGTTGGACTTGTCTCATTTCCTGAAACAAGAAAGACAAGGGAGAAAAAGAATTTTGTGTGTGAGAGAGAGAGATGTACACTTGCCGTTCACATTGTCTCAGAAGGTATTCTCTGGCCTTCCTTTTCCCATTCTCTCTATGTGAAAGAGAGCTGATACTTTCAGAATCACTGTGCCGAAGAGATAAATGGAATTGCCAGAGGGTTACTAATATCCTTTAAAAAGAAAAATAGTCTCTTTCCCTAAAGGAGGTGGGAAAAAATTAGAGCAATTACATATGTATTGTGAACTTCTGTAGCAAAGAGAGCAAAAAGAGAGAGAACATTACAGGAGGCTTTTGCCATTCAATGTTCTAACTGCATAATTGGCCACAAATTGCTTGGAGGGAGAAAGGGTCATGTCTGTACTCACGAGTTTTGTATAAAAGATGGGTCTCTTCCCTCCCCACCCCCCACTGTGTAGGGAAAGGAGCATAGGAAGGAAAACATAGCAGATATAATAGTAGCCTAATCTATCTGCATGGGTTGCATGTCCAGCTTCTGTTTTCCACTGTGGTAGTTCTCAATCGCTAACAAACTATGCTGCTGAATTGTCTGGAGTAAACCTGTTTTGGCTCCCCAGACACCTGCTGTTCTTGCTAACTCTATGAGCTCAGTCTATTCTTCACCTGTAAATAAAGTTTTAGTTTTCAGTGTATTTCCCCCCTGCTGCAGTTGCAGATGTTTACCATGCTAAGATAATAATAATAACTTTGTTTGTATACCTCGTCTCCATCTCCCCGAAGGGATTCGGGGCGGCTTACAAAGGGACATAAGCATCAAAAAACAAGCAATATCAAACATCATTAAACAAAAAATCAGACATTATAAAAACGATTAAAAGCTATAATGGCTGAGCAAATAAAGTGCTGGGTTTGGTTCATAATTACTAAGTGCAATGAATCCTAAGTAGAGCCAGGGAAAGTGTGACAATTGGAGGGCTGAGCTAGGAGCCAAATGTCCTTAGGCTATTAAAGTGTTAGAAGTGCCAGAAAGGGACTATGTTGAAGTGCAGGACCTGGGTAGGTTGGGAAATTCTGAGGTGAACTGCCTCAAAGGCACAACGGAACAACCAAGTTTTTAATTTCTTGTGGAAAATGAGAGTGGAAGCCTGTCTGATGTCCCTGGAGAGGGAGTTCCAGAGCTGAGGGGCCACTACAGAGAAGGCCCTTTCTCTCGTTCCCACCAAGTAAGCTTGTGAGGGCAGTGGAAGCAAGAAAAGAGCCTCCCCAGATGATCTTAAAGTACGTGCTGGCTTATAGGGGAAGATGTGATCACAAAGAAAGGCAGGTCCCGAACTGTTGGACACCATCCTAAATCCAGGCTATTAAACAGATTATCCCTCTACCTATGAGTTTTCCTGGACCCTGAGATCTACAGGAGAGGTAGATGGGAACACAAGTTAAGGCCTTTTTGGTGGCTACCCCTAAATGTTGGAATTCCTTCCATCGGGAAAGTAGAATATTCCTCTCTTTGCTGTTCTTCTATCTATTGGCAAGTGCAGAACTTTTGGAACTTTAAAGAAATGGCTTCTACAAAGAAGCTGTATTGCGTAAATTGTTTAACCGTATTCTTTTAAAGTTTATATCTTGAATTGTTTTAATATTGTTAGTAGTATAATTCTCTTTCAGTGTTGACTTTCTGTATGTTTTTAATTTTAATTAAAACATATTTAAAAACATTTTGATTTGTCAGCTGTTTTGAATCCCAATCTTGGGGGAAAGGAGCAGTATAAAAATTGCATAATTTTTAAAATATTCATATACCGCCAGTTCTACTAAATTAGAGTTTTAGTTATATTTAATTTTAAAAACTCACCATCACTTATCAAATGACCTTTCGCTAATCTTGAAAAGTATTGATATTATGCATAAATGTTCCTGAAATGGAGTTTCTCTTGATTCCCACTTCTGGACCTTGGACCCTCTCTTGGCAGCCTCAGAAGATTATAGGCTTATAGGCTAATGCTTTAGAAACAGCTCAAATAAGTATTTGTCTGAAGGCTTTCTGTCCCATTCTGCCCCCCTAGAAAAGGCTTATTCATTTCTCCTGGGTAGACATATTCTCAGAGATTGTTCTGTTTTCTATCAGGTTGTTAGTTCAACATATACATTCATTTCCATTCCTCATCTTGGGCTTTTCATTTGCATTATGTGTGGAAATATTGGCAGTTTCCTATCCTACTGTCTGGATGTACTTGACTGGTAGTTGAGTATCAGGGGGGAGAAAGAGACCGCATCTGTCAATCCCTCATTTAGGCTGCAACATTGTGGTAACTGCATTATGACTTCAGTCTTCCATTTTGATTGTTATCAATTATTATTATTATTATATTTATTTATACCCACTTTATCTCCCCCGAAGGGGACTCAAAGCGACTTAACATAAAAGCATCAGCATAACCATTTAAAATATACAAATATACAAACTTTAAAAGAGGATTAAATATAAACAGTATTTTTTAAAATCCCAGTTAAAAACCTTTAAAACAAATTCAGAGTTAAAAACCACAGCACCCTCGGAATTGATCTTAAACACCATCATCTTTAAAAGCCTGCCTGAATAATAAGGTTTTAGCTTGCCACTAGAAGGACAGCTTGGAGGGGGCCATTCTGGCTTCCCTGGGCAGAGAGTTCCAGAGTCAAGGAGCAGCCACTGAGAAGGCCCTCTCGTTCCCGTCAACCATGCTTGAGTATCCATCAACACTGGACAAGCAGGAGGCAAAGTTACATACATTGGAACTGTGTCAATAACAACATCCATATCGGAACGGATCTAAGCAACTTTATCCGCAAAGTACCTTAAAAATTCTTCACAGCGGGCTGCTGAGTGGTCAGGGATTTCTCCTTGAGGAGCAGTATGTAATAGTCCTATGACTACTCGAAACAGCTCAGATGCAATGGTGGCAGCAAGGAATGATTTCTCTGCTACCTCCATTGCAACAGAGTAGAGTTTCAAATACGCTCTAGCCCTTGCTCGGTCAGATTCATTTTGAGTTCTCCGCCAATGTTGCTCTAGTCTCCGTCTCAAGGGGGTTATTTGGCTCCGTTCCATGAGAGGGGATGTTCAGGAGTGAATGTGTCAACCGCCCTGGCCGTTTCCCCATTCCAGAGGTCAGCCAGAGCTTCGACAGAATCACCTACCAAGGTGACAGGAAAATCCCCAAGAGCCATCCGGAATCCATCCGGATCTATAAGCCTCCTGGGGCGGACCATCTTAATCGGTCCCCCACCCAGATTCTGTCTGATGTCCAGATTCTTTTCTGTCTAGAACAGTGGTGCTCATTAGGTAGATTGCGATCTACTGGTAGATTGCGATCTACTGGTAGATCGCGTAGGGCGTCCTGGTAGATCGCAGGCAGGGTGAGAGGAAGGCTCAGTCCCGCCCAGCAGGCTCCCGACGCCACCCAGGTGCAGAAGGAGGTTGGACTGGATGGCCCTTGGAGGTCTCCTCCTATTCTAGGAACCCATTGTTGTTGTTGTTGTTGTTATCAGAGGCTGAATGGCCATCTGTGAGGAATGCTTTGATTGTGTTTTTCCCTTATGGCAGAAGGAGGTTGGACTGGATGGCCCTTGGAGGTTTCCTACTCTAGGAACCTATTGTTGTTGTTACTATTAGTAGTAGTAGTAACAGAGGCTGAATGAATATCATCATTATTATTATTATGAATAAATTCAGGGGCTTATTATACTCACATTTAGTTGAATTCAGTCTTAAAATATATTATATGGCTCTCACTGAAATAAATGTTCAAATATTTTGCTTTTATGGCTCTCTAAGTAGTGGGTAGGTAGATCATTTTGACTTGGTTGTTTTATAAGTAGCTTACATGCTGAAAAAGTGTGAGCACCCCTGGTCTAGAACTATTGTTTTAAAACGCATTAATAGAATTCCTGTAGCTCCTCAAGGAAAAGTGCCGAGGGCTCCTTTTCATAGTATAAAAATACTGGGTATGCCTTGAGAGCTTTTGTGAATGTCAATGCATAACTTCAGCAGAGGTGTTACAGACAGAATGCTTTTAATACAGACAGTTTGGAGGGGATGGCATGGAAATATGCTGTTCTCACTATGTTTTCTTCTTAGATTTCTTTTGCTATCTCACTTCTTTTTTGGGTGGAAGACTGGGGAATATTAAGTGCTTATGAACTGGGCAACTGGGAGTATGAGCAACTGGGAGTATGAAGATTGTGCAGAAACATTGTGGTGAAGGCAAATGTGGTGGGATTATGATATCTTGTGAATTCAGGTTACTGATAGTACGGCTACTGACCTTTGCAAAGCAATGCAGATGAAGACCTTCTTGAAAAAGCTCAGGACACCAAACTGGTTTTGGTTTACATTGAGGAAATCAAGACCATCAAATACAAAAATAAACATTAGCTTTTAAAAAAAAGGATCCCAGTTCTACTGAAAAGATTGAGGCCATCATTTATATCAAACAAGCAGGAATCGCAACAACAACAACACTATAATAACTTCATTTTTGTACCCCACCTACATCTTCCCAAAGAACTCAGAGCAGCTTACACGGGGGCAAGCCCGATCAACATAGTTAAAAATAACACAATAAAATGCATGAAAAACAGCATAAAACAAAATAAAGCAACAACATTATAATAGAATATTAAAGCAACTATCAAACTAACAACCAATGAACCTGCAATAATAATCAACTTCTGAGCACAGGTGGGCAGACTGGTGCAAAACAATTGTGAGGATAGGGCTGATGGATAAAGTGTGTAAGTCAAATAGCAACAGTATGGGTAGAGCACAATGTAAGATAGAGCGTTATAACTTCGGATACAGAAGAGGAGTAAAGTGCAAGCATAAGATTTTGGATCCTAGCTGGGACCAAATTGTCTAGTCAAAAGCACAGTGGAACATCCATGGTTTTAGATCTTTGCAGAAGATGGACAGGGTGGGTCCTAGCCTAACCTCCCTGGGGAGGGGGTTTCAGAGCCAGGGGGGGCACCACCGAGAAGGCTCTCTCTCTCATCCCCACCAACTAGGCCTGTGATGAGGGTGGAACGAGAGAAGAGGGCCCCCTCCCCCCAAGAAAATCTTAGAGATCATGCAGATTCATAAGGGAAGATGCAGTAAAAAAAATAGGCAGGTCCTGAACTGTTTAGGGCTTTATTGGTAATAACCTGCCCCTTGAATTGGGACCAGAAACTTATTGGCAGCCAGTGGAACTGTTAGAATAAGGGGGTTGACCGCTCCCTTTGTAGGGGCAAAGAAACCAAAATATTTCCCCAAAAAGCAGGAGCCCCCTTTCAGTAGGGAGGGTGAGGAAGGACACCACAAAAGTTGAATCTTTTAAACTGCAAAAAAAAAATTATTGTGTGGCCATAGCAGTAATGACAAACAAGCATACAGGAATGCAATCAAAGGGCTTGTTGCAACCCCCAAATGGGGCTGCAGGGTTTTAATAATTTCTGGCAGTAAATCGAATACATATTCTCATTGGTTTCCAAAGACAAATCATTTCATTGGTCTAAGCTAGCTATACATTTGTTCATTGGTAGTTTATTATTTTGATTAACATAATAGCATATGTGGGATACTAACAATGGCACAACTATAAAACAACTATACTCCATTGTTCTCTGACCATGACTGTATCTTATCTGTTAGTCTGTTGCAAACATGGCTCCAGAGCGACTGGGAAACTAGGGGGTTCTAACTAGCCACCAGCTAGCCAGTTTTGTCCAGATGTACTGTTGTAGGGCTCCAGTTAACAAAACATCTGTATGGAATGCTCCATTTCAGTGTTCCAACCACCCAACCAGGTAGCTAACCATTCCATCTCCCAAGGTACTATTTTCCCATTCCTCAGACCAGGGATGCAATACCATGGCTGCTTGCACTCATCACGCCTGGTTTCTGGACCCTAAGGGGATCCCCAAGTCTCCAAACCACCACTGGTGCTACAATACCAAAATTTAGTAGCTTGGCAGCAAAAAAAAATCCCTCTTTTGAAAATGCAAGTCTCCTTCCTTGGGAATGAAATATTACTGCTAGAAACATGCTACAAACAACAGCACTCTCAAAGTGTTTTTAAAGACAGCCATATTAGTCTTTATAAAAAGGAAACTCGGAGGGGATAGATGTCTAATGTCATCCTTAAGACTGCTTTATTTTAGCATGGGATTTTGTGGATTTCAAATGCATTGAAATAATACAGTCTTCAAGCCACATTTAAGTGTGGTCATATAACCGTTGGGGAGTGGAATTGCAGTATTGGTCACTTTATAAACTAAACGACCATGTTTCCTCCCCAGTAAGTCAGGTGTTTGTATGTTGTTTTAAACAGCAGTGAGGTAGCAGACTACAGTAGGCTTTTTGACTGGCACACGCTCTTTATGAAGTGGGATGTTCTCAGTCTCTTGGCCTGGAATCAGTGAAATTATTCACTTGGTGACAGCCATGTGAGTCATTAACTCCATCATGAGCTTTTGATATTGTGTGTTCATTAGGAAAAAATTAAGCAGCTTAGTCAGGTTTTAGTGACTAAATACTGAGTTTTTCATTCTGTGCTCTCCTCAAAGACTGAGCATCCAGGAAAGCCAAAACAGCCATGGTTGGGAACTCAGAATACAATGTATCATATTTTCCGGCGTATAAGACAACATCCATGGTTCTGAGTTCAGAATGCTCTCTGGATATAGGTGAACTACAACTCCAAAACTCAAGGTCAATGCCCACCAAAACCTTCCAGTATTTTCTCTTCGTCATGGGTGTTCAGTGTGTCAAGATTGGTTCAGTTCTATCATTCAGAATGCTCTTTGATTGTAGGTGAACTATACATCCCAGAAACTACAACTCCCAAATGACAAAATCACCCTCACACCCCCCAACCACACCAGTATTCAAATTTGGGCATATCGGGTATTTGTGCTAAATTTGGTTCAGTGAATAAAATACATCCTGCAGATCAGATATTTACATTATGACTCATAACAGTAGCAAAATTACAATTATGAAGTAGCAACTAAAATAATTTTATGTTTGGGGGTCACCACAACCCGAGGAACTGTATTAAGGAGCCGCGGCATTAGGAAGGTTGAGAACTACTGGCTTACAGCCATATATGGCAGCCAGTCTTAAGAGCACTTCTGCTAAAATGTAGGTACCGTATTTTTCGCACCATAAGACGCAGTTTTTTTCCTCCCAAAGTGGGATGAAAAATCAGCTGCGTCTTATGGAGCCGAAGATGCAGGCCGGGGGAAGGCGCTGGAGCAGAGGGAGGACGGCGATATACTTACCCTGTCGCTGCCTCTCCTCTTCTCTGGTCCGTTTCGGCGGTGGAGGGACGCTGGTTCACTCCTCTTTGGCGCCTTTTCCTTCCCCCCCCCACCTTTCCTTCGCTCGAGGAAAGGTGGGAGGGATGGAAAAGGAGCCAGGGAGGAGTCAGCCAGCGCCGCGTCAGAAAGCTGACGCGACCCTGGTTCACTCCCCCCGCGTCTGGCGCCTTTTCTTTCCCTCCCACCTTTCCTTCCCACCTTTCTCGAGGAAGGTGGGAGGGATGGAAAAGGAGCCAGGGAGGGAGTCAGCCAGCGCCGCGTCAGAGCTGACGTGACCCTGGTTCACTCCCCTCTGGCGCCTTTTCTTCTCCCCCCACCTTTCCTTCGCTCGAGGAAAGGTGGGAGAGGATGAAAAGGAGCCAGGGAGGAGTCAGCCAGCGCCGCGTCAGAGCTGACGCGACCCTGGTTCACTCCCCTCTGGCGTCTTTTCTTTCCCTCCCACCTTTTCTTCCCTCGAGGAAAAGTGGGAGGGAAAGAAAGGAGCCAGGGAGGAAAAGTCAGCAACAGGCACACCTGCTGATAAGATTTACCTAGATTTTAGAGGGGGAGCAAAATTTTTTTTTCTATTTTCCTCCTCTAAAATCTAGGTGCGTCTTATCAGCAGGTGCGTCTTATGGAGCGAAAAATACGGTAAGCTTTTTTTCTTATTCTTTCTTATCTCAAGATCGATTTTCTGAAACAATAAATGGAAGCTTTGCTCTTTTTTTACCAGAGTACCTTTCTCCAGTTTACTATAACAAACACATATTACACTGACTACACTGGTTTTTTTTCTTGATATAGATCACAAATATTCCTACTCTTTGTAGTATCTTTAATTTCACTGTTTCTGGAGAGGGGGGAAGTTCCCATTTTGTCCCATCTACTGTTTTAAGAGTTATTAACATATTTTCATTACACATCAGTCAAGCTTACCGAGTTGATGGCACCTGAAACTAGATTGATGCATTAGGAGGTGACTGTATGCTTGCTTCTGCTGTGCCACAGCCAACTGGAGAAAGATACAGGAAAGTCTTTTTAGGTGTTGTTAGGACAGATTTGATGCAACTTGAACTCCAACTGTTCTTAAGTTCCAGAGCTTGTAACTTTGCACCTCAGCTTGTAATTGCTGCCATTGAACATTGTAGGTATCAGCACTGTTATTTTTCATTTTGCTAGCATTACCTGACTGGCTTGTGCAGAACCTCTGAAATTTACACTGCAATATGTAGCTCTTGTATTTATCTCCAGGCTGTCAATTTCAATTAATTATAACTCTAAAAGAGAATTTATGTCACAATCCCCTTGTGCATAACATGTGGAAGGGGCTTTTTATTCATTACATACTTAGCAGAGGTGGCTTGTTTAGAACTACCACACACAGCACATTCACATCTCTACATCTCAAGTGTTGCTCTCCTTATAATTCTTTATTAGTCCTATGGCAGTGGTTCTCAACCTTCCTAATTCTGCGACCCCTGAATACTCAGGTTGTGGTGACGCCGAACCATAACATAATTTGGATTGATTGATTTTGTCACTGGGGAGTTGTAGTTGCTGAGATTTATAGTTCACCTACAATCAAAGAGCATTCTGCACTCCACCAATGATGGAATTGAACCAAACTTGGCACACAGAACTCTCATGACCAACAGAAAAGACTGGAAGAGTTTGCTGGGCATTGACTTTGAGTTTTGGAGTTATAGTTCACCTACATCCAGAGAGCACTGTGGACTCAAACAATGATGGATCTGGACCAAACTTGGCACGAATACTCAATATGCCCAAATTTGAGAACTGGTAGAGTTTGGAGGAAACAGACCTAGACATTTGGGAGTTGTAGTTACTGGGATTTATAGTTCACCTACAATCAAAGAGCATTCTGAACCCCACCAATGATAGAATTGGGCCAAACTTCCCACATAAAACCTCCATGTCATGAAGGGACTTGCTGCCGCAAACCTCCCTGCAGCCTCGTGTGCACTCCCTCGCCTGCACATGTGCACCACGCTCCATGCGCCAAGCACGCCTGCTCTCTCCTCGCCACTTGGAGTCTCAGAAACAGCCCTCCCCTTGGCTGAGAGACTGGCTGAAAGGCCAGCCAATCACAGCGGAGTAGTGCTCTTGATGGGAAGATTTGCCATCTATTTCCAAAAAGGAAGAGAAGGACAGGTGCAGAGATCTTCATCCCTCTCTGCCAAATATGTGTTTTCTGATGGTCTTTGGTGACCCCTCTGAATCTCCCTTGCAAACCGCCCCCCCCCCCCCCAAGAGGTGCCGACCCCCAGCTTGAGAAACACTGTTCTAGGCGCCGTAGAGTTGTCTACTTCTTTTTCCAAGTTTACAGTTCTCATTGCTCTGTTTGATATAGTTTTTGATGATTAGAAAAGGTGTTCCCACCTCTCTTCCATACTAGGCTAAAGAACAGGAATGCAGTTAAGCCTTTCTTTTAGTATACAGTTCATGTTCTACCTGAATCTATTCTTCTGGTATAGAAAGCAAAAGCCTCATGCTGTATTGATGCTGAAGGTTGTTTTTTTATTTTAAAATAACAGCTAATGTTCCTGACTGTGGAAGGATAGGCATCAAGTAGAAACCTCTTACAATCCGAAACATAATGTTTTCCAAATGCATGTAGTAGCATGAAAATTTGAGATTGTTTGTTGCTGAGGGGATTTGTTTTTTCAGTTTAAGTACAAAATATAGGACATGGGTCATCTTTCTCACTGTCTGGGGCAAGGATCGTATTTCAGGATTTAATATATTTTACTGTACCTAAGCCTTCAAAAGATTGTTTCATGGCAGAAATTACTTTTTAAAATGCCTAGCAACATCCATGTCCTTTATAGGCCTCTGTTATAAGTGTCTTCTCAAACTGTTCTTCATTTTCTTTTCGGTTCCTCTTGCTTTGCAGTTTTATTCTGCAATTTCTAACTGTAAGGAAGTATTCAGGAGTTTTACTGACATTTTTGCTTAACCTTTGCTTTTCTAAGGCCAGCAAGCTGTAGTTAATTTGATTTTGATCACACATAACAATAAGCAAGAATTATTTTAGTTTCCTTTGAATGAACAGAATGCTGATGCACACAACTATTCAATTGTTTTATTCCTCATGTATAAGTCTAGTTTGCTCACTTGAGTAAACCAAACCAAGATTCCAGGTTTAGATGTCACATGACTGTGGTATATTTTATCCACTAGTGCAAGATAAGGAAGAAAATATGAACAAGCAAGCTTGCATGTTCCAGCACAATAATGATTCTTAATAAATCAGGATAAGCAGCAATACTGGCTTATTATTTATGAATGTGGCCGCTGTTTAAATATAGACAGTAAGCTCCTTAAATAAAGGATTTTTCTTTGTTGTAAGCCCCTCTATAAATTAAAATTACACATACAGCAATAGTGCTCTATCATCTTCATTCTCATTTCATGCAGGAAAAATCCAATATTCAGCTTTCCTATGAAAAGCCTTGCTTTGCCTTTAAAGAGGTAATTGTAATATTCTTAATTATTTGCTTCTGCTCGCATTTTGGAAACTTTGGGATCCATTGACCATCATAATTTAAAAAGAAACAGACCCTTCTAATGTAACAAGAAGTACCTGGAAGAGTCACTATTGGAGCCCTTGGTGGCGCAACGGGTTAAACCTTTGTGCTGGCAGGACTGAAGACTGACAGGTCACAAGTTTGTATCCGGGGAGAACACAGATGAGCTCCCTCTGTCAGCTCCAGCTCCCCATACGGGGACATGAGAAAAGCCTCCTACAAATAAGATAGCACAATCAAGTTTTATTTTTAGATTTAAAAATCAAGCCATGGACAGAGGCCCAACTATAGTCAAGAATAAGAATTTAAAAACAATGTAGTCAATTGGGGCAGCTAATCACCTCTCAACAAAAGATTCCCCCAGGCACTAACATGCCACACCAAAAAAAAAAAAAAAACAACTGCCAGGCCATCAAATAATCAAGGTGGCCAACTGAAACATTCACACCTAGCTGCAACAGGCAAGAGTTCTTTCTCCCACCCTGGACATTACACAGATATATAAACCCAAATTTCCTAGTTCCAGCAGACCTCACAATCTCAGAGGATGCCTGCCATAGAGGCAGGTGAAACGTCAGGAGATAATGCTTCTAGAACATGGCTATACAGGCCAAAAAAACCCTACAACAACCCAGTGATTCCAGCCATGGAAGCCTTCGACAATACAATATAGTCAATTATACTATTAAACTAATAAGATACGGAAATATTACAAAGCTAACAGTAGAACTGATAATAGAGGCAACAAATTATATTTTTGAAGACAATGTTTTTGCCTGCTATCTAATAAATACAAGGTGGATTTATCCTAAGGATACAAAGCAGTACTTCCGATTAGATCATACTATGTATGATACCACAGAGAAGGCTTTCTCCAAGAACTATCTGGCACACCATTGTGAATGATGATCTTCAAAAAGGAACCTTCAAAGATAGATCTTAACAACTAAGTAGGGACATATGAGAGAAGTTTTCCATCAGGGAAACTTGACCTAAACTATTAAATACTTTAAAGTGGTCAACGTTAGTTATTTGAATTGGGCCTTGAACTAGTGCAGTTGATGGATAACTGGAGTAATATGTTTAACTAATTCTAATGATTTGCCCAAAAGTTGGTGTGGTGTAGTTGTTTGGGCATTGGCCTACGAATCTGGAGACCTTTCAGCCATGAAAATCTACAAAGTGACCTTGAGCATGTCTCCTCAAAGGACAACAAAGTCAAACCCCGTTTGAACAAATTGTGCTAACAAAATCCCATGATAGATTTGTCTTAAGGTCACCATATGTCAGAAGTGACTTCAATGCACACAACAACATAGTGACTTGTTTGCTGCTCTGATCTGCAGTAGCTGACATTTCTGGATTGTCTTCAAAGGTGGTACCACACAGTAATCCAGGCAATTGTTTGTTTATTATTTCTTTGAACAAACATTCAGTTTTTCATTTGAAGGTTGGTTATAGTAATACTTAGCATGTTTCTAGCGCTCTTGAATGGCCAATGCTCTTCACATATGCTCTCTTGTAATCATTGCATTATTATCCCCTTACTGGAGATGGGAAGCTGAGAAAATAGTTCCTTGCCTAACAACACCTAGCGAGTTCATGACAGAAACAGGAATCAAGTGGAGGATTTTCCTGATTCACTCTTTAATCTCAGTTTGCAGAACAACCTGTCAGTTTTCTTATTAGCATATTCAAATCTTTGTGAGATCGTGCAGTGCGTTAGAAAAGAACCATTGCCTTTCTAGGAGCAACCATAAAAGTGTTGTCTCCTCTTAACAGAAACAAAAATCTGCCTTAATCACATAATACTTTCATATTTTCTCTCTCCTTCCCTCTCCCCTCTCTCACACACATACGCATTCCAGGACCCCTATTCTACTAAAGCGTTTTAGCATGGATTACAATGCGTATGTTATCTACAGTGAAAACATTTGGTGCTTTCCCATTAATTATACTGTTCTTTGCAGCCTCCTTGGAGTTTTCTGCTTCTCTCCTTCATTAGAGGAGCTAATGTCAACTTTTTGTTTTGCATCAAACTCTGTAATAATGGAGCAATGACACAGTGATCTCTTTGTTTGGAGACGTATTAATATGTGGAGAGAAAACACTTGATAAGAAGAAAGAGATGGGAGGGGGCAGCAACTTAAGTGCAGCCATTAAATCGTATTACGGAGACCCTGGATTTATTCTTAATAGAATAAAATTAGCAATGCAAATATTTCTACTCACCAATTATCCTAGATATAAATAGAAGGTTGGAGATCTGCACCGTTAATACCAGTCATGTTGAAACCTTTTCTCAGCAGTTCACCTGCAAAGTGGTTTTGTATTTTCCAATCTGTATTCATGGAATTTGAAGGACCTGGTGAGGGGGATGGAAAGGTGAAAACGGGTTTAATGGGTTGTGAGAAGTAATTTTTTCCATTGCTATTGTAAACAGAACAATCCATTGGCATGTATTTTTAAAGGGTAAATATCCATTATATTTCTAGGCCATCAACCCCTACCCTCAATTATTTTATATAAAATTTGAAAATATAAGTATATGTTTCTGAACAGAGGTCCAAATTTCATACAAGGTTAATAAGAACCTTGGAAATGCCAGTAAGGAGGGGTAGAGATGGACAGTGAAGAAAACTCATTGGAAATGGACTCCTTGGGAAAGGTGATAATATTTGTTAAGTGGAAGCCAAAAGGAAAAGCAAGATAATCAATCAGGGAAGCTGTAGACCTGCTTTTGCAAGACCTAAGCATGGCATTTGGTGACTATGGATCTTGGAAGTCCCACATTCATAGGATCATCCTAGATTAAAGTCAACTTGATGGCAAGTAACAGCATCAAATAGCTACAGCTTGGATTGTAAATCCTGAACCAGAATTTCTTCTTGTTTATAGTTTACAGAGTGTATAATAAAATACTTGCCATTTTTCAGGCAACTTTAAATGTTCCAAAAATATTAAGAGCAAAAATGTTCTGTAAATGCATTGACAAACCTTTTCTTTCTTGTTCTTGCTGAGAAAGTAGAATTTTTTAATCCTTAGAGCAATTCTTCATAAATCTGTATTTGATGTAGAAGTGCACATTCATAATGGTCTGGTTCTAAGTACCAGATGTACTTTTCTGGGTTATTTTCTGCAGTACAGACAGGTGAGAGGTCCAGCCACATTACTCCATGCAGTTAACACAGTAGCATGTGCTTTGCAAGCTTTGTGCCTAATGCAGTGTTTGTCAGACTGTGCTCCTCCAGATGTTTTGCTTCAGATCCCACAAGTCCTAATAGCTGGTAAGCTGGGTGGGATTTCTGGGAGCTGAAGTCCAAAACACCTGGAGAAGCAGTTTGAGCAACACTGCCCTAATTAATTCAAGGCTATATTTATGGATAAGAATAGGGGAGCAACATTTACTCTTTTCAGTGATCTTCAAAGGTATCTTGAAGACCACTGAAAGTTCAAGACCGATTTGGACTTGGAGGATGGGGTACATGTACAGATTTGTAGAAAGACTCCTTACTATTTGTTGTGGAGCATGTGAATTGGGTGTTCCAGAGTTTTTGCATCAGGAGTAAGCAGGAATAGTCTTGCTTAGATCAATAAGCAATATGTACTCCCATTGAATTAATTGGTCCTCATGATAAGTAAAACTGAAATAATGTCCTGGTACTTAGACAGTAAGCTTATTTAATTTGGTATGGTTCAGTAGCTACTCAATTTTGCCAATGAAGGCTATCAATCATGGTGTTTCTGTTAGCAGAATTGGCCTCTAGATATATATTGATATATCCACAGACTTATATAATTATAAAGAGTAGGCTAACTAGAAAAGAGTCTGGTTAGTAACAAAAGAGCTGTCTAACACAGAAAGCTTGTACAGTCCTTGAAATTATTGGTCTTAAGCCCCAGTTCGTCCACTATTTGCAAATAAGATTATACTGTGGTGTGTGGTGGAGGCTCCTTCTTTGGAGGCTTTTAAACAGAAGCTGGGTGGCCATCTTTCTGGGGTGCTTTGAATGCGATTTTTCTATTTTTTGGCAGGGGGTTGGATTGGATGGCCCACGAGGTCTCTTCCAACTCAATGATTCTGTGATTTTATGATTCTACTGCAATAATTAGTATTGAGGCAACTAACAGAGTTTTAAAACTCACCATATGGTCACCATATAGTATGCTAAAAATCTTTATACGGAGTTAACTTTATGGCAACACGAGTCCTGCTATTAGTTATTAAATGGGACAAGGATTGGAACTCAAAGTTGAATCTTCAAAAATGGAAAGAAATGTGCAAGAGGGCTCATAATTTTGAACTGTTCAAAATGTGTATCAATGTACTCAGCCTACTAATGGTCCAGTTTATAATACAAATGTGACACAAATATGAAGTACTTTGAGTATCCTAAATTGTGTTTCTGCTATTTCTGTTGTAATCTGAAGCACAGAACAGTTTACCCCCTTCATACCTATTCATTTTAATGACAGTTGTAACAGTTGTGAAATATTTCTGACACTTTCCACTTACCGTAGTTCCCTGGTGCTTGGACTGTTTAGCTTCAAAACTTAGGTAAATCAGTCTATTTCCTCCCCAAAATCACAACAGGCTAAATTTCTTCTGTGAGCGATGTAATTCCAATCAGTGTGGTATAGTGCTTTGAGTGCTGGATGAGGAGTCAAACCAGAGTTCAAATCTTCTCTCGGCTATGGAAACCCACTCAGGTAAGTCACATTCTCAGGCTCAGAAGAAAGTAACAGCTACTCTCCTCTGAATATATCTTTCTAACCACCCCTAAGGATAGAGTCACCTCAGTGTTGCCATAAATCTTACGGTGCCTCTTTACATGCTGTTTACAGTGCAGGGACAGTAGATCATCTCAATAGTTGTTATATGACATATGGAGCTGATCAGGCATAAAACACCCTTGAATCCTGTTACCTGAAGTTGCTGGATAATCCAAAGCTTTCCCAAAGTAGCCCACTCCAGATCAGCATTGGAGTAACAGCCCTGTGAAGATGCACTTGTAGACTTTTTTTTGCCAAATATTTTTATTAAGGATTTCCATAAAATAAAATACAATAAAGAAATACATATAACATAAAACCTCCTAACATCACAATATGACACCACCATACAAAACCAGAGAGAAAAGAGAGAGAAAGATAAGAAAAAAGGAAGAAAGAAAAAGAAAAAAATTGTAAAAAAAATTAAAATTTGACTTCCGTTCTTCTTTCTTGAGCTCTTCTTTAATTTGTGTTATCAAACCATGTTATTTTCCTCTCCAACTACCTTTCTTAAAAAGGAAAAAGGAAAAACTTCAAAAAAATGGGTTTCTTCTTTTTTCTTCTCTTACCTTTTTCTAATTTATTTAATTATTGTTTTTCATATACTCTTCGAGAACCCTCCAATCTGTCTTTTCATTCCTTTACCATTGTTTTGTCTCAACCAAAATGTTAATTCGTCAGTATCCTTAATTTCTCTTATTTTGTCCAACCATTGTGTCTTTGGAGGAATCGTTTCTTGTTTCCAAAATTTTACAAAGACAATTCTAGCTCCTGTCACTAAATAAGTAAATACTTTCTCAGTATTGGCATCTTTAAAAAATGCTCGAGTCAAACATTCCTAACAAATACATTTCTGGTTGTATAGAGAAGTTCACTTGTAGTAGACTTGAAGGCCATTGCATAACAAATGCAACCTCAGTGACTTCAATGAGAGTGTGACTCAAACATCTAAACAAAATTTGGAAACGCAAACTCTTTTAATGACTTTAGCAACAACAGCAAAGAGGAAGATCTCTTCAGGCACTTACGTACCTAGAATGTTGTCGTAAACCTTTAAACACTGGGGTGGAAATTGGGGAAAACAACAGCAATAGCATGATAGCACAGAAATAGCAATGACAAAGAACTTTAAGACTACAACATTCAATTTACATTTTGTTTTGTTTTGATTTTGTGTGGTGTGTTGTACACTATGACAAGTGTGAAGCCACTCTTTCCCTCCCAGTCATCATTCTAAACTAGTCTTTCATTTCAAAGTATGTAACCCAAGCCCCTCTTTTTGCTTTATTAAGAGAGGCAGGGAGTTAAAGCATGAGATACTACACCGTATTCCCAATCTTTTAAACATGGTTAAGGAACAACCCATATAATAATACTTTCGTGTATTTTTTTCTTTACATGTTGATAGTATCACTTAATAGTCAGGAAAGGAAACCTGGGGGCATGGCATTTGCCCTTCTGTTATTCTATGTCATGAATGCATTTGTGGTACAGATACTAAAAAGGAGTTGAGGATTGTGAGCAGGCACAGAGATTAGCGTACAGGCCAAATTGAAGTGTTGGCTACATAAACTGCTATTCCTAAAGCATATCAGTACAAAGGATTTAATATTCAAAAGGACAGTTTAAATGACAAAGACCAATTTCCTGATGCACATATTCACATCCACAATTTCTCTTACCTGTGTTCCCCCAAGTATTCCCTTTCCCAAGAAATGTTTGCGGGCTTCTCTAGATCCTCAAATACAATTGTATAGTGTGCTTCCAGCCAACGTACAGTCAAAATGTAGGATTTGTTATTATCCATGATATCAGGAACTTATCTTGGATATAAATTTCAATTGTTATAGAAATGTTGTTTTGAAAATGTGAATAAATAAAACACGGCAAAACTATGTCTACTTTGGATATCCAGTCATATTAAGCATTTATTACAAGTTCTTAGCAAAAGTTTTTACAACGGTGTTAGACTTATTACTAGACAAGACCCAACTGAGTTTCTGTGAAGCCACTGTCCAAGTTGCTTTTACAAAAAGAGAGAATGGACATATATACATCTCACAATGAGACAGAATCAGTACAGTATTAGATTGCTCCCACTTAACTTGTAATGTGGGCAAATGTAGTTTTTAAAAAATCTTGAATTGTGATTTTGTGTGTGTGTGTAATGTGTGAACCAGGAAATCAGGCTTAAATTTTCTCTAGCAAGACACAGTCATAATAAGCCATGGCTTATTCTAGTCTTTTCATTGGCTTTTCTTCCCTGGTCATTCTTGAAATTTAGCTGACACAAGGTGGAATAGAAAATCGATAACTAGAGGAAATATGGTTGCAGTCTCTCTGCCAACACTGTAATACTCCTTTCAGAAGCGACGTATTTTCTTGAAGAGTGAATGAAGCTGAGTCCTCCATATGCTAAGATATTTCAAAAACTAAATTGTGGAAATCACATGGGTCCTATCACTTTTCAATAGTCCTCCTTCAATAATCACTCATGAATAAAGTGACATGAAGGGAAAGGCGGTTCGTATTTCCCCCCCCCTTTACCTTTTTAAATTCAACTCACTTACTTAATTAGATATATTATAAGGTTGTCAGGAACTTGTTATGTTCTAAAATGATAGGTATTTCTAGCAACACTTCCCTACTGTGCAAGTTATAATTCCCGATTCCAGTATGTACAAACTGGTGAAGGTTAATTTGTTCAGCATTCCCCTTTTATTATGTTTCATCTGTTTAGAGTTCCTGATAACTGCAAATTAAGAGAAAGATGCAAAATCGAGAGAGAAGAATTGCAAAATTGCTAGGAACTGTAGAGGGGCAGTGCAGGCCTTTGCTAAGGATTCAACAAAACACTTAAATTCTACTCAGAATTCACCTCTGAGAAAATTCTTTTCTGTCAATGGTAATCAGCTAACCAAATTATAACATTCTAGGTACTTGAAGAAATATTAGTTTTAAATGGGCTGACACTCCCTCTGAAAAACCAGGTTCATAGATTCATAGACCTATGCTAATTTAGTAGCGTATTGCTTTTTACCATCTCAGATTGGTATGGCAGAGACAGCCTCGCCAGGATTTTTCTTTTCGTTTCAGGAGCAACTTGAGAAACTGCAAGTTGCTTTAGGTATGATAGAATTGGCCGTCTGCAAGGATGTTGCCCAGGGGACAACAGATGGTTTAGCATCCTGTGGCTGGCTTCTCTCATGTCCCTGCATGAGAAGCTGGAGCTGACAGAGAGGAGCTCACCTCGCTCCCTGGATTCGATCCATCGACCTTTCAGTCAGCAGCCCTGCTGGCACTAGGTTTCCTACTGGGGGCTCATTGCCTCTCAAGCAAGAGATAGCATAACTACTGCATCAGTTCACTATGGTAATTCTAAGGCTTCGTATGAAGCTGCCATTGGCAAACATGTAGCAACCAGAGCTTACTTGGAAATCATCTTACCAGTTCCTTTTCTGATGTGTGTTCATCTGCTTACTTTCTGCTCAGGTCCACCACTGCTAAACACAGGAACCAGTTTAGTATTGAATATACCTATATCACTTAGGTCTCCACACTGTTCACATGTAGGTTCATAGAAGGCCAAGGGAGAGCAAGTAGCCAGTCACTTTCAATTCACAAGGAAAACAAATATCACACAGAAAATTCCTTGCCTCAGAGGGGTGAGAGCTAATGTCTGCTAGGACAAAGAACACGGAGCCTTGGGATTACAAATTTAGTGAGACCTCCAATGAACCCCAGACACTGTAGGCTCTATTTCGGAAGAAGGGACTGGCAAAACAACCAGTATTCCTTGCCTAGAAAACCCGATAAAATTCCTAGGGTTCTCAACAGCAAAAGCAACTTGAAGATATAGACACAGACACAATTAAGGAATAGATGCCAACTATCTGAATGAGAAGGAAGACACAGAACAGGAGAAGAGACAACTGCTGGTACAAGGCAGGAGAAATAAACCCACTGTTTGAGGAAGGGCTGGGTACCTTATGGCTACTGGATGTGGGTTTAGAAAATTTTTATATAGTTAATTTTATTCCACATTTCAAAATTCTCTTTCTACACACTGGAGTCTATTGCGCTTGACCTCTTCCAGAATGTATGAGATGCTTTTTTTGTCTCTTTGTAACGGCACCTATATTTTTCGTGGTGCTGATTTCTTTGTATTAGGCTTTTCCTTAGAGGGATAGTTGATTGTCCTTTTGCATCTTACATCTCTGTTCGGGAGGTGTATAGCAATAAGTCTAACCTAGACTCAGTTTGAATGTTTTATTACACTACAGAGGCACCATCTGGATTCTTATGATTAAAACAACCCTTCAGAGCTACATGGAGCTTTCATATTGCGTCACCAAAATACAGAACAAAGTAACACAAAGCGGTATAAAACAGTGCTTTCCGATGGCCAGAGCTGAGGCGGGGTGCTTTGGAAACCTAGGACAACCTGATTGCCAGAAGGATTTATCATTCAAGCCACAGATAATTCAGACATTACTCGTGCATAGTTCATTGGCTTGGCAGCATACTATCCTCCAAAGGAGAGCAGAAATAAATGAAGGGGAGGGAAATCCAAGGCACAGCAGGGAGGAGCGCAGAACAAATAGACTGAGGAAAAATGCTTACAAAATCATGCACAGAATACAGATTAATAGCAGTGTTCTCTCTTTGCATGCAAGCAAGGCTCCCACCAGCCATTTGTACTGCAACATTAACTTATTGCTGTCAGTGCAAATGCACCCACTTCTATAAGTAACTATAGCTAAATACGTTATGGCTATGGTCCCCATGGCCAGCATACAGTACAATGAGTGCTGCACAACCATAATTTGACTTGTTTACGATTTGATAATTTGGAACATATGTAAATGTATTGCCCTCTTTGGTACCTTTTTAATAATTTCTATTAGTATTTGAAATTGATACTAATTGTTGTTGTCATTCAAGTGTATATTGTAGCTTTTTGCTTGAACCATACATTGCCACAAGGTGCTAGGTCTGTTCATGTCCACAAGACATGTATAAATCTGGATCTTCAAATCCTGTCCTGGACAACCCTGCATAGCTGTTATTCCATGGAAAATCTTTGTTGGTACAATATAGGACAAAGCTTAACGACCGTAAATGAAATTTCACGGTAGTTACAATTGTATTCTACAAACATTACTGGGTATGGAAAGCAGAAATTAACTTTCCATGAAAGGATGTATGCAAATTTGGGAGCTATTCCAGCTTACTAAAGTAGATCAGGGCAAGATTTGTGTATATGGAAAAGTAGTAAGGTACTGGAAGAATGAGAAATCAGGTGAATGAATGATACATTGGGACTTTTGGGAGGAATGGCTGATCATTAAGTAATCCCCAACAAGCACTTAACTTCAGGAAAGATGCACCACTCAACATTCACCAGTCCCTGTCATTTGGGGCACCGGGGGATTCCCTAATGGAGTCCTGGAATCCCCCACCGAGGGATCAAGTATACTTAACAGTGGCAAAGGTTTGTGGGTAAAGGGAAGGAATTCTATTCAAATGGGGAAAACTAAGGGGGATACAAAGATAAGGATGGTGTAGACGTCTCTAGTTATAGCTTTAGATGGATTTAAGTTATGTTACTTGGAACTTAAGGGAAATAAATATTTCCCATAAAGAACAAAAATGTTTCATTATTTTAACAAACTAAATCAAGATGTTATTTGTTTGCAAAAGATTCACATTAAGACAGAAAATCACTTAAGTATATGCATCATCCTAACTTAAGAAGAAAAATTGAGTTATCTATGTAAAAGCAAAGTTGGTGCTAGAAAAAAATACTTGAAGATCAAGAGGGCATATATATGGGGATTCAGACTGATAATCATGGAAGCAAAAACTATTTATAGTAACAATCACATGAATTTATAAATGTTGAGTTATTTATATGAACATTGGTTGCCTTGGGAAATTGGAATGGTGTAATTTCTCCCCAGATGACAGTAACAGCAACAACAACTTTATTTGTAAACTACCCTTTCTCCCCAAAGGGACTCAGGGTGGTTTCCAATATATATAGCAAACATTTAATGCTGCAGAGGGAAAGCATACACACAAATTACATCAAGTAATATAGTAAACGACCTAACCTTCAATTTAATAACCAAAAATAAAGATATACAGTAAATGACTCATAAAAACATAAACACATAGTATAAATTTATCACTGGGTAAAAACACCTGAAAACTGGTAACTAAAACCTTGCGAAATGAGGTGCAGCAACCAACAGGCTAAAGTCCATTCCAGTATCTAGACAAGATTTAATATATTAGGCAAGGATGTAAGTTGAGGTGTATTAGTCTTCCTCCTCTCCATATGCCAGGGTGCATAAATGTGGTTTTAGCAACTTTTTGAAGCCAAGGAGAGAAGGAGCAGTTTTTTGTTCTTTTGGGAGGGAGTTCCAAAGACAGAGAGCGATCACGGAGAAAGCCCCTCTCTCGTTCCCACCATCCGTACAGATGGTTAAGAGTTCTGAGAAAAATATTAAGACTGGACAAGTTAAACTCTCATTTTTTAAAACTTAATAATGATTGCTTCCAAATTCTAATTAGGGGTTGGTAGATGCATGGATATTTAAAGATGAGTACATTTGGGGGGAGCATAGATCTTTCTTGAGAATTGACACTTTCCCCCCCAAAGATTTTGGTTAATGGAATTATAAAATTGGAAACTTTACCTATGACTTTTCTGACAATAACCCTGTGACTTTAACATTTAGGGAAGAAAGGAATATGGTGAATTGGAGATTAAATTAAACTTTTCTTCAGGAAGAAAACTACTTTGAGAAAGGTGAAACAAATTAAAGTAGATAAATAAATTAAAATGTTGTAAGAATATGTAGAGAAGAATCGGTAGAATATTTTGACAATAATTTCATTGAAGGCACTGAAATCAGAACAGCAATATGAGATACAAGTAAAGTCTTCGTGACAGAATGCTTTATACAACAACACAGAGCTTAGAAAGAAGACAAGAAAAATGCAAGACATTTTAAAACGAAGCACAAAGGAAGTCCCATCAAACAATATAGTGAGTAATCAAGAAATGATTTTAGAGAGATAATGATCAATGATGACTGTGAGAGAAAAAGTTATGTTACGCTGAGCAAAAGTATAATGAATCTACAAATAAACCAGAGGAATTGTGGAAGTAAATATCTATTCCTTTCTTATTTACTCATTTTCTCATTACTCATTTTTGTTCTTCTGCCTCTATTAATGTATTATTTTCTTGTTTCTTATTTTGATATTGTATATTCCATATATCTTTTATTATAGCTGAAAACTGTTTAATAAAAACAAAGAAGAATGGGCGATATGTCTAAAGTTTCTCATCCTGGCCTAACATAAGCCTCTCCTGTATTATGGTTTTACTACAGTAGAGTCTCGCTTATCCAACATAAATGGACTGCCAGTACATTGGATAAGCAAAAATGTTGGATAATAAGGAGGGATTAAGGAAAAGCCTATTAAACATCAAATTACATTATGATTTTACAAATTAAGCATCAAAACATCATGTTTTACAACAAATTGACAGAAAAAGCAGTTCAGTATACAGTAATGTTATGTAGTAATTACTGTATTTACGAGTTTAGCACCAAAATATCACAATGTATTGAAACAGCTGTGGATCCGGGTGGGAGGCAGACTGCGTTGGATAATATGGAACGTTGGATGAGCAAAGGTTGGATAAGAGAGACTCTACTGTACTTCTTACTGAGCTTTCTCCTTAGCACGTAATCATTTTTACTGAATTTTCTCCATAAACCTATAGTTTCACCTGTATACAGGAACCAAGTCTGTTTCCTCTTGTACGGAAATAAGATATTATTCAATAACACATCTTAGCAAAACAGAAACAAAAAATACTTTGCTTACATGGATATGTCTTTTCCCCTTCATCTGAAATCACTGTCATGTAAAAACCAGGTGAGAACTTTGTCCTGTGCTGTTCTAAATGCAAGTCATAACCTCCAGGAAATATATTATCTGTCATTTATCAGTTTTGAAGTCAAGTTATTGTTCCTTCCACCACTTCATCTATAAATGGCTATCCATAATATGTACTGTTCCTTACCCAGCAGTCACAGTGGACTAAAGCTGGAATATAAGTCTAAAGACTATTACAAACAAAAACACTTGGGGGGAAATTCAGGTCCACTATGTGGGTACTTAGCAAACAGGTCACAGCAAAGGTGCTAGCTTGCTGTATTTCAGCGGTGTTTATTGTTTGCTGTGGAGCTTTACTGGATTCAAGGCTTGGGTGGATTCTTTGGGGGCGGTATGTCACAGCTTCCCAATGCAGCTCAGGTAGTCCACCATCTGTTATGTTCCTTCTGCAGAAAACAGAAATGATCCTCACCAGAACCAGAGCCTTCCCTATTAGAAGGAATTAGCAGAATGTTAAATATCAGTTTAGGCTGATTGGCGACAAACTTTATTCCATGTGTGCTTCCTATAGCAGTAGGCCATCTGGAGCCCTTGGTGTGCTAGCTGTGCTTCATGTTTTTATACAGCATTGCTTGCCTTTGATCGGAAACTGGCGGGTCTATTCATTACACTCTGTATAATGCAATTGACTACAGGCTCCTAAAGCAGGTGACAGTGTTATAAATCAACAAAAGCTGATCAGAATTGAGACTGAAATAGCTCCATAAATACAGGCGATGTAATCCATTATTGGAAATAGTTTTAACGGCCATCTTTAGCCAGTTTCCTCTAAAACAAGGCACATAATAATCTGATGATAATAATGATAAGCAGCCCCAGGGATAGTATGGATCAAACCTGGCATTAGCTTTCAGAGCGTATTTATTACAAGGCTTTTCTGTCTGTGCCACATCCCCTGGGTGCTATTATCCTGGGCTGCTGCTTTATATCAAAGTTATGCTTTGGGTCTTGGTAAGGTGTTGCTTGTGTACACATTTTTCGATAAAGGATTTGAGGCAGAATTGGATACCTAAATCCCCTGAGATCTCTGGACAGGTCTTATATCTGTCTGCTAAGTACTAAACGTACAATAGATAGGGGTAATTTGGAAGTATTTGTGCAAACAAATATCCAACACTATTTAAATACAAAATCAGGTAAACTTGAGGCGGGGAAACTCTGTTCACATTCCAGATATTTTTCTATCTCTTTTTAGATCCTGAGATCGTATCTCTGAACCAGGGAAACCCTTACTCACTTTGATCATATTTCCTATTGAAATGTTTCCAATCATGATATATTCTGCGGTCTTTGCAGCAGCGTCCTGCCTGTGGCCTCTATTAAAAGTGGAGGAGCCAATGAGTATTATCTTGTCTCATTGCAATATGGAGATTTAGTATACTTTTCAATTCCTTCTAACCTCTCTCTTGTTGAAAGACAATGCTGCTTAAAGTTAGGTAGGGAAAACCTATATTACTATGAAATCATATAAATGGCATAGCACTAGTTTTAAGGACCAATTGAACCCATAGTTTATACAATAAATGTACATGTGTAATGAAAGAATGTGTGAATTGATTATTTCCTCTTCTATATTAACTTCTAGAAGAAGGTATCTTGGTCACAGTTATTCCAGAGTTCACCTGCCCCTTTATCCTGCATTTTATAAAAAGACATACCTAACAATCAAGCTATTTGGTTTTCTTAATTATGCACTTACTCAAAAGACCTTACTTCACATACTGAGAAGTTTATTTGTTTTCTCTGCAGCTGCTTCCCTCCAAAATGTATCCTTCTGTAGCTGTTAAAATATACCCTGGGGTGTCCGTTGAGATGCTCGGGGGCTCCCCCAGATGTATAGGAGATACATTTTAGGAAGGAAGCGATGGAAGATGACTTCCCTACATACTATTGTCTTGAGTCACATATGAATCCCAGATACAGAAATTGAATGCTACCAGTGTGTAGTTTAACTCCAGGGTACATTCTCCACACTGACCTAACATTCAGTTACCATTGGCAGAAGCTGTCACACCTCAAAGGCCTCAGGCATCACTTTTGCTTGAGCAAAGTTCTAGCCAAGGTAACCAGAGTAAAACTTCTGAATCAGCTTGCTTTGCTTTCAAACCTTGCTTGGGCCTCCCGTGCCTTTCCCGTGAGAAGACAGGGGATGCTAACATAACACAGGCTCTCAAGGCCGTACCATCTTGCTTCCTTGATAGTGGAAGCGGGCCGCGGGAGTAGTAAGCCTGACTCCCCGGCCCAGATGGCACTGGCTAACGAGCTCCGCATTCCAAGAGGACTGAGTTCACAAAACATTCAAGGGATCATCAATCTTAAGCTTTTGACGTGCGACGCAACTTTGGAATAGTATAATTGCCCTGTGCAAAGACCAAGCCTTTGTCTTGTACCAACATCACGCTTGGGAGAAGATCCTGCAAGTAAGGCCTGCCGGCCTTTGCAAGCCTTGCCGGTCAGCCTACTCCGGGCTGACTAGATCCTTGTTCCAGTTCGTCGCCGAAGCCCTGGGTTTGAATCCTGAAAGACCTTGCCAGCTAACGAACTCTTTGCTTTGAATCCTGAAAGACATTTCTAGCTTTTGAATGCTTTGCTTTCGAATCCTGAAGGATTATTGCAGTTATTGGACTCTTTGCTTTTAAATCAGACATCCCTGCCTTATTGCTACGGCAGGGATCCTTTTAAAGACTCTTTGCCTTTTGAACCAACCTTCCCTGCCTCATTGCTACGGCAGGGATTCCTTTTGAAAGACTTTATTGCCTTTTGAACTCTTTGCCTTTTAAGCAACCCATCCCTGCCTCATTTACTTTGGCTGGGATTCTAAGAGACTCTTTTGCATCCGGCTTGTAATTCCCATTTTGCCTGCTGGTGCTCCAATGCCACGGAGCACACCTTCCTTGCTGAACCCTGCTTGCTGCTAGTTGGAGCCCATTAAGATTGCCTCCAACCGCTTTCCTATATTTACCTACTCTAAACAAAAGCTGTTGTACCTTCGTTGCTGTGTGGTTTATCCAGGGAGGTCAAGTGGCCAAGACCCTAGGGGGTGATAGAAGCACACATCTTGTGTGTCTTGTTCTGCCAACAGCTTCTCTCTCCTTTGAGCAATCAGCCAGGCAGAGAAGGAGTTCTGATTGGAGTGAGGCCATGTGCTATTGCAAGTTTTATAGAGGAAAGAGAGCACACTATTCAAACTTCAAATGCAGTGAACAAATTCAAACCATTCTGAAGTGAAATTACAAAGAGCTAGACACGGGGAGTGTGTCCCTGTTGGTTCTCCTGGACTTCTCAGCGATGTTCAATACCATTGACCAAGGTATCTTTCTGGATCATCTCTCCAGGATGAGGCTAGAAAGCACTGTTCTACAGTGGCTCTAGCCCTTCATGGAGGGACTAGAAGGTGGTGCTGGGGGACTCCTGTTCAATCACCTGGCCGGTGGCCTGCAGGGTGCCTCTGGGCTCCATCTTATCCACCATGCTGTTCAACATGAAACCGCTAAAAGAGATCATCTCGGGTTTTGGAGTTCAGTGTCTAATATAAGCAGATGACACCCAACTCTGTTACTTCTTTCCACCTATAGCTAAGGATGCCATTCTGGTTCTAAATCTATGTCTGTCATCAGTAATGGTCTGGATGAGAGCTAACAATTTAAAACAAAAGTAAAATGTGGTTTTAGACAGCAGACACTGGACAAAGCAGATGTTAGTTTCTGAGAAGGCAGAACAATATATTGGATTGTGTAAAGTAATCTCCATGCAGACTGATGGCAACTTTTGCAAGCTTGAATATTGCAGTCCAGACTGAGCCTTAAATACGACTGCAGATATCTCTGGGTATATAGCTCAATTTCTGAGTATATACGAGCTGATTATAGTAGGGCTTGAGAGGCCAAGGTTCTGCTGTGACCTCCATGCTCAAGTATGAGGAGATCAGTACAGTTCAGGCCAGAGTGATACTGGCATCACTTCTATGGTGTACAAATCCAGTTTCTTCCCAGAGGTTAGGGAGTCAGAGCTCTCAGACATGTACCAGGTTTGTGTGACGATTTGTGGCATCTGTGGATTTTCTTTTGGTGGCTTCAGTTGTCACTTGGTTGCTGTTGAATCAAAGGTATTAGATATGGTACCTATTATGATCTAGCCATCTTTGTTAAAAGGTTTCACGCAAGCTCAGAAAATTAAATGACGGAAGAGATATTTGCCCCTGATATTTTATATAATTTTTGAATTGTGCTCAGAAGTACTTTGCTTTCATGTAGTCATAAACTGTGGCATTCACCTCTTGTAAATTATGATCTGAAGCAAGCTCACTGAAGCAGACTTTATTGTCTGAAAGATTGTGAGAGGTGCACAGTTGAGTACTGTGTTGTGGCTAAAGTTGGCCAGAGTGGTGACAGACGGGTTTGAGAGCTTACAAGAGCAAGAGCTGGAATTTTTAAAAGGTTCAAAATAAATGGTAGCAATTGTTCTGCTGTCCTAAAAGTAAAGAGTCAACAATGCTTCTCAGTCCAGAAATGGAGTCACTAGACCAGCACCGTCAGGGTAAAAATAGACTGCATGTTTAATACATGATCAATGCACTTTTTTTACTCATAAGCTGTTCACATAAATGCTACTAGAGTCTAGCCATTTCCATTCCCGCCATATATTCTTGCTGTAGGTAATCTTGCATGTTATAATAATACATATAATAATATTGCATATTATCAGATAACGTCTCTATGGTATCTGTGATTCACTTGTGTCCAATAAACTCAATTTTCCAACTGGAAGTGCCCTCCTTTGTATAAAGGATTGTCAGGTATATATGAGTAAGTAAGGCCGATTCGCTATATGTAAACCCAGTGCTGTGTTCCTTGTGTAAATGCATACTTAAATCTCTCTTTTCATTTTGTTTACAGAAGATGCTTACCACATAAAGATAGAAATTATGTGGTAGAATAGCCTGTGTCACCCCAACTGTACATTTCTATGCTCGTGATGTAAATAACAAGGCTTGCATGGGGAACTAGAAACTCTTCCTTGGAGTGGTTAAACTTTTGTATTTACAAGTTAAAGGAAATATACTTGTATTAAGAAAACATTCTAAACAATGTTTAAAATAACAACAGATAAGGAAAGTTAATTATAGGAGGCCTCTCCTTTGACAGTAGATTGGGATAATGTAAAATTCAATTTCTCTTCATCCATTGAATCGTCAGTTGATGGATCCCAGTTATAATAGCATTCTTCTCAAGTTTTCATTCTTGGTCTCATTTCACAATCCTCTTTATTCCAGCAGGCATTATTTGCTTGATTTGTGTTGGCTTATTTGTTAATTGTTGTTATGTTACTTTAAGACATTTTGTGTGTTTTTACTTTGGTAGTTTTTGTTGGACATTAATCCTCCCCCTCTCAATATGGACAAAATATTAGAGAGCTGGTCACGTATAACCATAATTTATTAGTTTATTTCAAGTGACTTCTATCTTTCTTTTTTGATCAATAGAATACATCTTGCTATGCATCAAATAACTATGATATTTTAGACAAATTATCTTCTATATTTATATGTTTTGTTGTTTATTGCAGTGTTTTTCAACCTTTTTTGAGCTGCGGCACATTTTTTACATTTACAAAATCCTGGGGCACACCACCAACCAAAATGACACAAAATGACACTCTAACACAGAAATACATGTAGTTAATATGTTTTAAAATGTATTTATACTCAGCGTGAAACCTTGGCCTGTTTTGATGAACACAACATATATATGACTTCCTCTCACATACTTATACATGGCTATCATGTCTTCTCTCAGCCTTCTCTTCTTCAGGCTAAACATGCCCAGTTCTTCAAGCCGCTCCTCATAGGGCTTGTTCTCCAGACCTTTGTGAAATTTCACACAACAGTGATTACACAGTCTGCTTCAGACTCCACTGCTGCAGTAACCAGTGCGAATTATCCTCTTGATACTTCATCACAAGCCATTAATGGTTTATTTGTTGTATCTGAAAGTCAGTGGATGACAGTGGACAATTTCACAAGTGAAATTATGAGTTAACTATGGATGTCATGAAGCTGTTATAAACAGTTCCTTCGGGGGGGGGGGACTCTCAAAAAATCCAGTAAAATAGTTTTTAAAAATTCCAAGCGGAGAGGCTCAATTTGTTTCTTGGAAATCTGTGAATGCTTAAGCCTCCTGTAAAGAATTTCATAGATCTGTGTGGCCTCTTTCCCTGCCTCCCTCCACAAAAGCAGAGCACTGGGCGGAAGTGATTGAGTTGGCGTTTTTGCGTTGGCTTGGATTTCTCGCGAGAACAGCCTAAGCCGGAAGCTCCACATTGGTGAATTGGGTAGTGAGTGAACCTGGGAGCATTGAGAGGCTGAAGCAGCCCTGAGCGGGAGCTGGAGCCATGATGAGTCGAGGCTCCTGAAGGCTTCCTCAAGGCGGGCCTGGCCCTGGCATTCGACGGAGCCCTTCCTTTGCCTCGGGGAGGATCTTTGGGGAGGGAAAGAGGGAGAAAGAGCTGCTAGGAGGGGGGAGAGTGCCAATTTCCCACGGCACACCTGATGATCGCTCATGGCACACTGGTTGGGAAACACTGGCTTATTGTACTGCTATATTGCTTTTATGTTGTGGAATACACTTCACTGAATATTGCCATTATGTACGCCGCTCTGAGTCCCCAGCAGGGGTTAGAAGAGCAGGATAGGAATAGAGTAAATAAATAAATAAATAAATTTAGTTTATATTCAATGTGAAAGAATATTTTTTTCATATCCCAGTTTTGTAAAGATTACATTGGCAGAGAGATTTCTACATATTGAAGGTGATGTCCAAAATGCTATTTGTGATGTCTATGAAAGTAAATGGCACCAGAAGTGCTGAGATAGGTATTATTACTATTATTAACTTTAATTTTCCCTGCCTTTCCCTACGTGAGGACTCAAGGTGGCTAAAAATCCCACACTTTAGTCAAGTTTAGATTAAGGTAACAAATGTCCTGAGCAATTTGCATACTTCTATATGCATAAAGCATTTACTTACAATATACAAACAACAGCCAGAAATTAAATACATTTAACTTACTTAGTATTTTCCTGTATTGCCACAAGGATTTCTTTGTTTGTCTATATGTTGTTTCACCTGGATGCAATTTAGGATTAATCTCTTTGATTAGTTTTTATGATCAATTGTTCTAGATTATTGTCAGTTAAGTTATCAAAAACATTAATTGTGATTGAAACATATTGTTATGCAGATTATGTGAGGGATATCCGAAGTCACCTATTATTGCAATACATTCTCTTTCAGATGCCTTCATGATTTTAGTCTCCATTTTAAGATTATCATGAACATTATGACCAGGAGGGTGACACCATAGTCACAGTATTAATCCATTTTGAGGCCTAAAAGTGTTTCTCAGAGTGGATTCTGTCAAAAAGTCCATCCCTTTTCAGGTTTCATGTTAGCTTGATACTCTTTATTTTGTAGCAACATTACTCACAACATGACCTTCTTTGTTATCCATAATCAAATACTTGCTGCCAGTATATACCTGTTTTAGCTGTTATTGTAATGTGCCTTCAAATCCTTTCCAACTTATGGCAATGCTAAGATGACCCTATAGCAGAGTTTTCTGTGGATAGTAAGAGACTTAACCAGTGGTTTCATGTTCAAACTGGGAATTGAGTCCTCATCTCCAGAGTTGTAGTACGCTCAAACCATTGCACCACATTGTCTTATATATAAACAATGCAATAAACAGTCTCATTTTTGCATCTCCTCCATTGTAGAGGGAGGAAGTAGACTCCAAATATCTATCTTATTTAAAAATAAATCCCATTGTGACAACTTGCAAAGTGACATCCTTGTCTTGTCAATTTGTGTGATTCTCATTTCAAAAATAAAAGTAAAATCATTTACAGAAAGGATAAAAAATTGCTATACCATTTTCATTTGGAATTACACTTTTGTGGGTAAATGCAAGATTTTTAAGTATAGTAAATCACTGCTGAGTGACATGTCCCCCTCTAGATATGGTTGGTCTTCAAATGGTAGCTTTCCTTACTATTGTCAGGGAGGATTAGAGCCCCACTGTAACTGTAGGCCTACTGAAGACCAGCTATAAAGTATAAAAAACCTTTATCTGTAAAGAAAACCTTCTGTACTAATCTGGGGAGCAGGGGGAACTATTCACATACGTAGGTGGTGAACTTGATCAAGAGTTTGAATCAAAAATCATGACAGAGCTCTGAGGGTTCAAGCAAAAAGCAACTACATTATTTTCAGTACTGTACTGTTTGACATCATGATTAATAAACTATGTTTTATACTAGTTGTGGTTCACTCAATAATAGCTCTCTTTTTTACTCTTGAAAAGGTGTTAAGAGATAAAATAGTAATCAACGGGTAGAATGGCAAAATTTTCACTCTATTCTGTATATAATGCTTCAGATATTTTTTTATTTCTGATTAAAGAAAATTGCATTGCTTTGGGCCCCAATTTTGTCAATTTGGGAAAAATGGGGTATAAAGATCATGATCATGATGATGATAACAACAATAATAGCAGCTTTTCTTAGGGACAGTGGTCAATTTGGAGTGAAACTTTTCTTCCAGTCAAGATCTTAGAGCATGCAATGTCTTAGCAAATATCTCCAGTGTGCTAACAGGGAGAAGAATGATAAACGAATGCTATTGTTTTTATGGAGTCATATCTCAAAAGTAATATTAATTCCTTTCTAGAAGAAAATTGTGCATGGCCTATAGAATTGGGGCCCACGTTATAGTCTGGTGTCTATTCTGGCACAGCTGTGGAATAAATTTCTGTAAACTGCCTGTTTTGTATGTATTCCTTGTAATCATTCTATGTCTTAAATGCAATAATGTTATTTACTGGAATATGTGATGTTAAGGTTAAGAACAATTAACATATTTAATCAGTAGATCTGTTTTGCTAAAATAAATGTATCTGTCTTATTCTTAGCAGAAGTTCCTTCATGACCTAGATGGCTCAGAGCAAGGATGGCTCAAAGAATACCTACTTTTTAGGTTGCAGCGGAGCCGTGTGTATAATGGGCTCCCCTCAAAGTTCATAGTCTTTAAAAAATGCTAATTAATAAAAATAATCGCAGCTCAGCATGTCTGAGGTCCATTTCTTGAATAGGTAATCTGTTCTAATGATTGGTGGTGTTTGAAATATAAATAATACTTTGGGCAATATTGCCATTTTTACCAGGGCAATGCGTCCTAACATGATTGATCTAGATATATGGATTGATATAGATGTTATATACTGCTACTCATGTTAGACAACTTTTTATTTGCTGTCACCTGTGTAGCCAGAATATGACTTTTTAAGTAGTGGAGCTGGACTAAAGCAGTGAATATATTTGTCAGTAGCATTTTCAATGTGATTAAAGAGTAAAAGAAGACAACAAACATAGTTGACTTAGTAAGAATGAATTACGTATGAGAAAACAATGTGACATTTAGGGATAAGAGTAGATAAATCCAAGGTTACCTTACTATAAATTGGCCAGGACCACCCCAACCATGCCTAGTTTACCTTTTTATAGGGCTTGTTCTATTAGCCCGCCATCTGTTTCCTCTTAAATTAAGACGGGGGTATACTGCTTAATCTTGAGGACCTGCCACCATATTAGTACATTATTTATAACCTGGCAGATAGCCATGCCTATCTGGGACTGAAACAATGCCCATTCCACATTTACATATTTAAAGTCAGCATTATAACTTCATGATCTTCTAAAAATAACCTCTAATAATATGCAGTATAATTTTTAAACTCCAGGAGGGACAGTGGCGAGCTAAGAATAATCCCAGGGCACAATCTGAAATGCTTAATGGAGAAGAATATTATAGGAAATGGCATGAGGTAGGACAAAATCCAACATTTCAAAGATAGAAAAGGTAAAAAAAGAAAGCACATTCTAATTAAGTACTGGCCTGGATAAAGATAGTAGGATTCAAGAGGAGGATAGAAATCTTCAACTTAATTAACAGGTTCTGAGATTTTGAGTCCATAATCCAAGGGACATATTTTGTCTTGTTCAAGACAGTGAAATCAACTCATTTTTCACTTTCAAATATGTAGCTTGAAATTATCAAAAGATCCAATTCTAAGGACAGCAGATTCAGATCCAAATCCGAGGGTAGCAGATTTCCCAAAGACATTCCTGTTATAAGAAACTTATAAGGATCTTGAGAAAAATGACATAGTAACCCAGGAGGATTGGCAACCATCCTCATTTTAAAATTAATACTTTATTAAGCTATTTATCAAAGATATTACAGTGCCTCAGGGAAGAAACACTGAATATAAATTAAAATATATAATACATTTATTTAGAACAATCTTTGCTTGCTAAACGTAGACACAAACTTGATCTATGTGAGGCACAGACAGATGGGAGAGAGAGACCTAATGTAGGCAAAGATCCTACATTTTTACTGTTCATTTGTGTCTGGAACTGATCACTGAAATGACTCTTGATTAAGGGAATGTTCATGATTAGGTTCAAAATTAATGATAGCTAAAAGAAAGTGTAGTTTATGTTTAAGTTTAGCCATCTGTGCTTTGATTCACAAGAAGTAGAGAAGAAATCTGAAGAACAAGCTGCACCCATATCAATTATGCAACTAGAGTAAGGATGGGTTATCTGATATTAGAGAGATGAGGAGTGTTTGCGTGGGGGACATTCAGTATTGGGTGACTGGTTGAGTCCACACAACAAAATGTAGAGCAGGGGTGCTCATTAGGTAGATCGTGATCTACTGGTAGATCTCGAAGGCCGTCCTGGTAGATCTCGAAGGCCGTCCTGGTAATTCCCAGGCAGATCGCAGGCACAGTGTGTATGGCTCCCATGCCATTTGTGAGGAATGCTCAGGGGCTTATTATACTCACATTTAGTTGAATTCAGTCTTAAAATGTATTATATGGCTCTCACTGAAATAAATTTCCTAATACAGGTATTTTGCCTTTATGGCTCTCTGAGTAGTGGGTAGGTAGATCTTTGGGAATTGGTTGTTTTATAAGTAGCTCGCATGCTGGAAAAGTGTGAGCACCCCTGATGTAGAGCATATCCCAAAAGAATGCTAAACCAGTTCTGCAAATCCCAGCATTCATTCCACAATTTCATTTCCTTTTTGACTAGCATCTGACCACTATACAATCATTGTATTGCATTTCTTTCTTCATCACCATTGCCATTGTTGCTGTTATTGTTTCTAGATTTATTTTTACTTTGCTCAGATTTAACAGCACAGCCCCTTCTTCCTCATGGAAGTAAGTAAGACAATAGTGAGAGTCATCAAACAACAAGAAGAATAAAAAGCACTTTCCCATTTAGCTCTATACCCTTGATGGAAGAAAAACACTTTCTGGAAGTCCTCATTACATTTTCAATTTCCTCTGCATTAGATGCCCCTCCACCCGCTGACATCCCAGCCACTCAACATTTGCCTTGGCGAGGGTGGGGCGATGTCTTCAGCATCTAGGGTGGGCCACAGGCTACCCCCGTATGTACTAATAGTTCTAATTTAGCTACATCAGGCTTAGACTAAGAATTCAGGTGTGAGCTGAAAATTGCACATAAATCATGCAATTTACTGTGCAAAATTGGTGTTTATGCTTTTACCTCTTGCAGCTGTAATATCCTGTCTTTAACCAACCATCACTCTGAATGTGGTGTTGAATGGTTATCAGGTAGCATACTTATGTAAGTTGGTAAACTCATTCAGGGGAGACAATTGGATAGGGGACACCTTGAGCTGGACACCAGTTTAAATGTAGTGCCAGATGAGGTAACCAAGGCACCTGTCTGTTCCATCTTTTGGGATTCATTTCGCCTTGTTCTACCTGATGACGTGGAGGGGATCCTTGGGGCTGTGAGAGCGACCACTTGCGCTCTGGATCCTTGCCCTTCTTGGCTAGTCAAACAGGCCAGGGAGGGGTTGTTGAATTGGTTTGTTGCTATAATAAACATCTCCTTGAGTCAGGGAATATTCCCGTCCTACTTCAAACAGGCGGTGGTAAAACCTTTATTTTTAAAAAAGAGACCTGCCTTGACCCATTGGTATGCAACAACTACAGGCCAATCTCGAACTTCCTTTTCCTGGGCAAGGTCTGAGCAGGTGGTCGCTTCTCAGCTCCAGGATTTCCTTGATGACACCGATTTTCTGGATCGTTCGCAGTCTGGCTTCAGACCCGGCTACAGTACCAAGACGGCTTTGGTCGCCTTGGTGGATTATCTCTACAGGGAACTGGACAGGGGGAGTGTGACCCTGCTGGTTCTCTTGGACATCTCAGTGGCTTTTGATAGCATCGATCATGTTATCCTCCTGGGGAGACTCGCTGGGATGGGAATGGGGGGCACGGTTCTACTGTGGCTCTGGTCCTTCCTGGAGTGTCGTTCCAAGTTGGTGAAGCTGGGGGACTCCTGCTCGGACCCCTGGCCATTGACCTGCGGGGTCCCGCATTGACCTGTCTCCTATGCTTTTTAATATCTACATGAAACCGCTGGAAGAGGTCATCCGGGGGTTTGGAGTTGGGTGCCACCTCTACGCAGATGATGTTCAACTCTACTACTCTTTTCCACCAGATTCCACGGAAGCCCCTCGAATACTGGACCAGTGTCTGGCTGCTGTGTCGGTCTGGATGAGGACTAATAGGCTGAAAATTAATCCTAATAAGACAAAGGTCCTCCAGGTCAGTCGCATGTCTGACCGGGGTATTGGGTGGCAACCTGTGCTGGATGGGGTTTTACTCCCCTGAAGTCACAGGTCTGCAGCTTGGGGGTCCTCCTGGACTCAGCGCTGATGCTTGATGTGCAGGTGTCAGCGCTGGCTGGGAGGGCCTTCACACAATTAAAACTCATGCACCAGCTGTGACCATACCTCGTGAAGTCTGACTTGACCATGGTGGTCCATGCCTTAGTTACCTCTAGACTGGGCTATTGTAATGCACTCTATGTGGGGCTTCCCTTGAAAACGGCCCAGAAACTTCAATTGGTCCAACGTGCGGTAGCCAGATTAATAACTGGAGCAAATTACAGGGAGCGGTCAACCCCCCTGTTTAATGAGCTCCATTGGCTGCCGTTTATCTTCTGGTCCCAATTCAAGGTGCAGATTATCACTTATAAAGCCCTTAATGGTTTGGGACCCACCCTCCTTTGTGACCGCCTCTCCCCCCACAAACCTGCCCGGTCCCTTTGTTCTTCGGGGGAGGCCCTCCTTTTGCCCCCTCCATTATCACAGATTCAACTTGTGGGAACGAGGGAGAGAGCCTTCTCTTCTGTGGCCCCCTGACTTTGGAACGCATTGTCTAGCAAGATTAGGTTAGCCCCCACCCTGGAAACTTTCAAGAAGAACTTCAAGACGTGGCTTTTCCGTTGCACTTTTGGAGAATGATCTCACATGTCCCTTGTCATTCTCCCTGAAAATGGGTGTCCTCATATTGCATTGTCTCTGAACCTCCTCTATAAATATATAGGTTTTAATTTTATCTCATCCTTAGTTTTTTATCACTGTATTTGGCACATGTGGCCCGCTCCTTTTATTCTATTTGAATGTTTTTATTCTACTTGAAATGTTGTTTTCTGTTTTTCTGTTATTGTGTTGAAATGTATTTCTGGACTTGGCCTCATGTAAGCCGCCCCAAGTCCTCTTCGGGGAGATGGTGGCGGGGTACAAATAAAGTTTATTATTTATTATATTATTATTCTCCTCTAAATGTGTTTTTAAAGAGCTCGAAGGATGTTGAATATGTTGAAATATTTAAAAGGATGTCATACTAAGGAGGGGGCAAGCTTATTTTCTGCTGTGGAGACTAGAACATGGATCACTGGATTCAAATTGCAGGACAAAAGATTCCTTCTAAACATTAGGAAGAACTTCGGTAAGAGCTGTTCGGCAACATGCTGAGTCAAGAGTGTGTTAGAGTCTCCTTCTGTAGAGGAGACTGGATGGTCATCTGTTAAGGGATGCTTTGATTATATATTCCTGCAAAGCAGGGGGTTGGACTGAATGGCCCTTGTTGTCTCTTCCAACTCCATGATTCTATGAATTTGCAAGCCAGTAGTATTTCTAGATCCTTTTAAAGTAGGAATATGAATATTGACTGGCATTTGCTTCTAGCAGACTGACTGACATAGGACTTCAACCTCCCACTGTTTTGGTATGAGCCTTGAGGATGTGAATTGGAAATAGCGGGAGGGTTTCATATTGCATTGTGAAAACTTGCACATACTGGATAGAGACAGGCATTCCAAATGAGAGAGAACTACTTTCTTTGCCAAAAGAAGATGGTGTAAATAGGGCCATATCTGCATCCAGGAATCCTGCTGCCACTACACAGGCCTTCTTGCTGATTTCCTCTATTCACATTTCTCAATATAACAGAATGGGGGGGAAATCCACTGCTGTTCAATGTGAGATAAATACGTTGGGTTTTTTTTCCCCCAGACCCAACTTTGCTGTTGGCTTTTCTAGAGAAACTAAATAGGGTCAAAGATGGAGGTGTGATTGTCTCTTAAAATTGTAGTTGATTGTTAAAGCCGGAGTCCAAATTCTGTCCTGGGAGAGCTTCATTCTTGAAAAGGCTATGAATTATTCTATTATTATTTCTACATCTACATCCCATCCTTTGCGTGGTGGGAATTAATGGATTACCTGAGGTTTTGCCCTTCTAATGAAGACATAGACTTCTTTTTCAAAAAGAAAAACAAAAAGAATGATCAGCATGAAACTTTATCCAGCCTATCGTTGTCTAGTTTGCTGTGAACCAAAGGAAAGAGTTGTGAGAATTCAGAAAGATTTTTATTTTATTTTATTTTTTTGTGCTTCAGGGAGAAGGTACTGGAACAAGCAGTGGCGAAAAGCAAAAAGGAATTATTCACAGCACTTTAACAGAAGGGTCTCCAAAGACCAGAAATCGTAGACTTGAGGCTTTTACAGAGAGTTTGGATTTGAGAATGAAACCAATTTTTGTCCAGCCTGCAACAGCTTTTCCAAGGGATAGGGAGTAATAGTCAATTAAACTATGGGAGAAGTAGAGGAATAATGCATTTGTCAAGGCTATATCCTAGGGCATTGCATAGCCTCTGCATCTCAGGAGAATCTGCTGAGCCTTTCCAGACTAACCCCACAATTTGTTATGTGGTGCGTAATCTGGGATGCTTCTGTCACTGGTCTTTTTATCTTTCTTTCTTGGTAAAAAAGGGACACATCTTCAAAGGTTATTTTTTAAAGTAATAACCTTTATACTTTCAAGGCCGGCCACATTTAAATTAGTTACCATAATGCACACAGTTTCTTTTGAGAAGTATCATTTTATTTTATGTTTCACAATAGTAACCAAAACCAAATTTGATTTTTAATCTTTTAAAAAACATGAATGTTAGAAATTGCTAGCCAATGGCACAAAACACCCTTCTTTGTTGTCCCCACATCTGTCACAGAGGCAGCAGTGCTATTCTTGCCATGAGCTAGCACTTCCGCTATATATTTCTCCATTATTATGTAGTGAAGCCACATCCTTGTTGACGATAAGATGGACATTGTTGAAATCCTGGCGGAACCTCTCAACTAACTTCTCCATGTAGACAAATTACAAAGGTGTAGGAGTGGCCAAACTGCCTAGGGATTTTGTGTGATGTTGTCCAAAAACAATGTTTCCAAGCTCTTCCAATTAGCAACCAGATTGAAGGTTAATATACTGGCTGATAACTTACAGACTTCCCTGTTTCCTGAAACTTTAAAACCAAGCATTAGCAGAGAGTGTTGCATAGCTGTCTGAACTGTGATTGCTGTCCAGTAATTGAACTAAAATATACTTATTTGAAAAGATGCCCAACAGTTGAGCAAAAGGTTATATCTTACTGCACATACTTTTGTACATATGCCGTACCTGCACATGTACAGAACATTATCTTACTTTTTTTTTCAGAGGCTTTTGCAAGAAAATGACACTCATCTTATTATAAGAGCTGGACAAATTTGTATTCCTAACCAGAACATTATAATTTTCACTACAGTCTCAGTAAATACAACAGAAAGCCAACTAACTGCATTCACTATATATGTTGTGGTGTGCTTAATATCCTACTATTCTCCTCCACATTGCATTCAACCTTTGTCTGTTGACACCTTCCTTATAATATAGATATGAGTTCTGGCTGAATGGTTAACAAAAATATTTATGAATGTCTGATATCAGAAAATCAAGTCCATATTTTGCCCTTAATTAGCCCTTATGAAAGATTATTCTTAACATACTTGTTACCCTAAAAACCTATGCTTTTATTTCTTAGCTCTCCTCTTTTTGCTGAAGACAAGCTCAGATTACTTTCGTTTCTTAAAAATCATTGCTGTTGAAATCAATACAACATGAATGAAATTATGAGAGCATTATTTTCCTCTTTCCAGTAACAATGCTGAAAAGAATTGAGTGCACTCTGGTGTTGCATTTTAAGTATTTATTCCATGTGAGTTTGTTCACGTTTTCTTCTTTTGATTTCTCTTTTTTCATATACTGAAATGATGACCCATTTATGAAGAAGAAATTAACATGGCAATATCGAGTATGGCTTGTGGTGTTTGCTAATGTAAGACCACTCATCCTAGCTATTATGTTAGCTGTATATTAATGGTGATACACTGAAGAACCATGATTAACTATTAAGAATAACACACTGCTGTTATAGTTAATGTCAACATTGTGTGGGTGTGTGTGTGGGTGCACACGCGTGTTAAAGATGCCATAGAGACCGGGAGGGAGGGAGACACATCTTACTTGCTAAGTGTGCTGTACTGTGGATCATGAAAATATGTTCAATTCATTTACAATCACGTATATAATGAGCACACAAGCACAAACAAAGGCAGAAGCTTCTCCTTTCATTTCCAGTTTCTGAGGGTGATGCTCATCTCTGGCTCGGGGAGGTGCTTTCCTTCATTTTCAAACCGAGGAGCCTGCATTGTCATCTCTTGATTGCGTGGCTGGCAAGATTGCTTGGAGCATCTCTTTACCTTTTCCCACAAAGGTGGTACCTAGTTATCTACTCACATTACATGTTTTCGAACTGCTACGTTCACAGGAACTGTGGCTGACAAACGGCAGCTCATCCCGTCTCGTGGATCGAACTACCAACCTTCAGGTCAGCACTTCAGCAGCACAAGGGTTTAACCCATCGTGCTACCGCCAACCCATGTATGTAACCCCTGTATGTAAACTCTGAAGAATAGATAGAAGAAACGTTATGCTGCAAACATGGGAGGTGGCTTTTTTTCTTCCCAGCATTCCATAAGAGAAGCCAGAGCCTTTACCTACACAGTATTCTCAATTCCAAACACCCATAACCTTAAAAAAAATTCCAAATCATATAAGAGACTCCATAGCTGTTGCTTGTTTATATAGCTCCTGAATTTGACTAAGTATTTGTCACGTCACATGGAATTGAAATTGTATCTGTTGGGGAGAATGTAATTATCTCTCAGAAGCTATGTGCACTTCAGTCAAATATGAACATTTCTGCCAGATAGTTATAGAACAATGCCATAAGATTACCAGTCAATTATTTCCATACTTTATTTTTCCCATGCTGCATCTGCTAACTATTTAAGCTCTGTAATTAGCTTACCAAAGCCAGGATGTCTGTGTTATCATCGACATTTGTTTTTTGAATGGTCATCGTAATTATTTATTCCTCAACGTAATTGTCAATCTATGTTTCTTGCATTTAAGTTTTTTCAGAGCTCACTGCTTTCATTTCTGTCCATATTCCCTACAATCATGTGTGTGTGCATGCTTAATTTTTCATAAATATGATGAAATGTAACTAGTCCATGAAGGTTTCTGTCTTAATGCAACTGGGAAACCTTTTAAGATGCCATGAAATTATTCGTTGGTGTTTGCCACTGCAACTCTTTTGAAAATCGAGGCGTATTGTTTTGCCATTACATCCCTGTGATGGCTTGGTATCTCACTGTGCTCCTGCTAAGCCTAGCTTTTAAGTTCTACCTTCCCATTTTGCTTGACTGGCTCATTTACAGATTTGAATTCTTGGACTTTAGGTATACAGTGTTTGAAAGAGAGAGCAAAAGATCTTGTTCTCAATCCATCTGAACGGATAATAGCTTAGGGTTGTTGAGATGCGCTTGATTCTTTAGACTGAGTTATTTCTCGGACAGAGTGACCTGAGATTCCACAGAGGATTGCCTGCTCTCTCCTTTCTTCTTTCTATTTGTAGGGAGATGATCTGTTTGCTATCTTGGTGTCATTTTCAACTAGCTCTTTGATTTGATTGCCCATTATGGTCAGATTACTTCAAAAATGTACTGGAATTTGCTGAAATGAGATTCTAGCACAAGTAATAGGTTACCTGTTATTTTCTTTGGAATTTGTGACCCCATCTCAAAGTGTGCTGATTGGGTTCTCCTATTTCTCATTTTGACGCATCGCCATTCCTGCTGAGCTACCTCCTGTTACATTTGAAGCCCTGATTAGTGAGAAACCTGAACAACAGATCATGGCCAGGCCATGCTCATTGAATGGATATAGTGATCTTGCAGTTGTAGGAGGGACACGTTGAAGCACTGAGTTGCAAGGCAAGGGTTTTTTTCCAGTTATGTAAGGTTTTGTGATAGTTCAGGGAAAGGAATGAGGGGAGAGAGTTATGTCTCTTCATCCCCTTGGGTTAAGGAGATCTAAACCGTGATCTTTCATGCATCGAGACTAAGGAAGAAATTGAAGAGTTAATTTTCATTGCAGTTTAATGCCGTCCATTAATTGTACTGCTGATTCAAAAATCCATAGTAGAATTTGATTTAGTATTGTATTCACTTATTGTATAATTCATAATAAGTGGCTCGAGGCTTATTGTGGATTTAATTGAGAAGCTCAGGCCATTTTACTGTGCCTCAGGTGTCAAACATCTGTTTTCCTGTTTGCTTCGTTGAGACTTGCATGCGCTAATTACAGATGCATACTGAATCTTTTGTTGGAAATTTCTTTCTCATTTAAATAAGTATTTTAGACAAGAAAGGTGTGAAAGGATTATTGAGGGAGGATAGGGAGATTACAGAGAAGTAGAGATAATTATTCACATGAGCCTTCACTCTGAAAGACACTGGACAAACACTCCAAAAGGACAAATATTTGGGGGGGGGGGGGTGGAGCTTGGTGTTTGAAGTAATAAATAAAATAATAATACCTTCCAGCTAGTTGACACAGATCAAAAATCAGTATGATTGGGTCTGGGTTTCATGTATCTATCAGTTGGATAGAAAGAAACAGAAAGAAAGTTGTGTTTCCCCACAAAATGTAGGAACTGCCCCATTTTCTTTCACTTTCTAGAATTGAATCTGTGCAACGTGCATTCATTCATACATTTATACACACATAGTTCTCGCTTTCAAATTTCAGTAATGTAGGATCTTTGAAATCAACACTTTTGCTCACCCTTCCTTAATAACTGACCTTTTGTTCTCTAATAGAGCTGTAGAAACCCCTCTGCCGCTCACTCTTTTTAGCCCCATTTGGCAATATTAATTCAACTCTGCTTTGTAGATAACTTTATCTCCTTCCAGCAGCTGTGTCTTATGCTTTCAGTTCTCGTTGTATCTTTTGCTTTCTCCATTTCCAGACCAGTTTTTTGTTTTGTTTTTCCTTTTACATTTGAAGGAGCCACACTGATATACGTATCCAAATACTCCCCATTCCTGCATTGTAGCATGGTGGGTTTATTGCTTCTTCACATTGACCTAAGATATTTGTACTGTATGGTTGACATATTGAGGCACGGTATGGTGGTTTGGTTACAGCATTGATGAGATTGGTGAGACTAGGTGAAATTCTTATGGAGCATGAACCTGATTAAGTTACCTACTCATCATCTCTCCACCTGCCTATGTCACAGGGCTGTCACAGAGTTACTGTGAATGTAAAACTGGGGATAAGCATATTGGATCCCTTAAAAGAAAGACAGGATATACTGTATATGTGATCAGTAAACAATTTTTTTTAAATGAAGGCAATACTCTTTTTGGAGATTTACATTTTTTTAAAGCAGACTTCACCAACAGCAGTGGTTCTCAACCCGTGAATCCCCAGATATTTTGTCCTTCAACTCCCAGAAATCCTAACAGTTGGTTGTAGTTGTAGGCCAAAACTCCTGGAGACCCACAGGTTAAGAACCATTGACCTACAGGAATTGGAATTGGACAGCTCCTCCTCCTTATCCAGTAAGACCCTGCTTTTATATAGTACATAATGGAGCTGGCAAAATGATCAATGCACAATGGAAGCAATGAATATGAATTCCATTTTGAATTAGGGCACCTGTTAGGAAGTGTCGATGGATTCTTGATGGTGTGCAGTTATTCATCTTTGTAAATCATTAACATGGGTTCTTAGTACCTCTGCTACTTGTTTAAATATACTTAAATGTAGAACATAATAGAGAATTCCAGCCATTATTTCCTGAACTCTGGCCTCTTTGCCCAGCTTAGAAATAAGGTTTTCAAATTGTGTCTTTGAATATATTTTTGTCTACACCGTGAGTTTTATCTGTGTGTGTAACTTGCTTCTGAAGGATCTTATAAAGCTACTGTTTGGAATGACTGAACATTGTATATTATTTCCAAAACTTCAGGAAAAAAATCTTGCATTGATAACTGCCATGATGTCAATGGCATAGGCATGCTGCTGTTCAATAGGTTTGTTGTTTCTCAAATAAATCTGAAGGACTTGAAGAAAAATGTGGAAGATAAGAGAATGTATGTCCAATAGGACACTGCTATTACAGGGGGAAATTATTTTTTTACTCACATTTAGTGGGGGGAAAGGAAACCAATGTAGTATATTTGTTAGGTCTGACATCGCCAAGTAGTGTTCAAAAGAGATTCCTGCCTTAATCTCTAAGAGGTTTGTTGTTAGTTGGTGAAGGTTACACTGAGCAAGGTATCAATGAGCTGAATCCATATGGCAGCTTCATATGCTCTTCTGTGTTTTCTTGCCCTTCCATTACTGCCAGAGACATATCTACTCACAGTAAGAATAAAAATAAGTGATACGAAAGCAAGAAAGATTCAGTAAAGTCCAGCCAGCCATCAGGTGAGCATTAGTGCTGGAATCCTCACAGTAATATGACCTCCTCTAATTTCCCCTTTCTGTATAATAATGCTAGTGGCATTTGCTTTTTTATTTAGGCATCATAATGGGTAATAATAGATCTCTTTTAAAATAATTTCCCCTCATCATTTCATATTACAGCAGCAAATACAGCCTTCGAAGGACCTTTTTATGTGCTTCCATTTCTTATTCAGTGACACTAATGTAATGGGGTCCTCCCAGAGTAATGCCGAAGTAGCCTAGAGATTATTAGAATCAGAATTTATATTCAGAAAATAATTTGTAAAAACCCTTTAGCCACATTCCTACAGAAACTCACGCAAGCACTCGGTCTGTTCTCAAAGCAACATCAAGCGCCATTGGGCACATATCTCATTCCTCTTGTCTCCCCCCCTCAAAATAAAAAGCAACTAGTTCACCACAAGAATCCAGGGACTGCTTGAGATTAGCCAAGATTGAGCTTTCATAGGCCAGAGTTTTATTTTCTGCAGTGTGATACCATTAAGGTGGTGGAAATTAAGGCACCATTGTGAATTTGGCTCTTGCCTATGGATTTCAGTTAGCAATACAGCAAGTCTTTAAGATGCCACACAATCCCCTACCCTGCCCAAATTCAGGTGGTGATTAACTTCTCCCTTGACTCAACACATATGAATTGGAAAGCAGCTTATATAGCAAATGCCAATCTGTTGAAGTTGAAGCCAAGAAAACATGAGCCCTGGACAAACCAAGGACAAAAGAGGCTCTGTGATCACATTAAGAAAGGTGTTCAACGATGCTTTCTGGCAGTGGCATGTAAGACCACAGAGTGGCTGCCAGGAGCTCGGTGGAGTGCTACTGACACTCCTGCCTGTGCAGCCAAGAGTCTAAAAGTGCTCTAAAATGCAGAACTATAAAAATGCAGTCATTCTGCCTGAATCAGCTTATAATGGCCTAATAAGTGCTATAGATAGTGAAAATGCAACAGAGGCACCAAATGCTGGCTTCGAAGCTCATGATGGGAGCAAAAGAAGCATTCATCTTAAAACAAATTCAAAACAGCTCTGAGATTAAAAAACAAAACAAGCTTTTAAAATGCCAAGTTTTGATGTAGCCTAGGTAGAGAATAAGTGGTAGTAGTTTTCAGCTGGAGAAATCAAGGATAATAGCTTCATTCTATAAAAAAACAGATAAAAAACACTTTCATCTTTCTTAAATCAAGATGCATATTGAGACATTCAGTACTAGCACTCCTTCCTAGAGCCGATACTCCCCACAGTTATCTTTGAACTTACTCTCTTTTTTTAAAGTTCCAGTGATATAAATCTTTGAAGTTATTTGGATAAAAACAAGTATTTATTTAGAGTATGTTAAACTACAGTCGTGCCTTCAAAAGCATTACATCATTTACAGAAGTCTGTTATTTTGTCCAGATACATGACATATATAACTCTATTTAGTAAGAGAAGAAGCAACATCTTGGTTAAAGGATCCCCCCCCCCAAAAAAAACAAGTGCAAAGGGAAGGGGCATCATGGTCTTCTAGCCATTCTGAGCAGGATCCTGAAAGTTTAAGTAAAGATTGAGTCAAAGGAAACATCTGTTCCATACCTTTGATATGTAGATGTGTAAACATACATCAGAATTAGTCCTTGAGCTGTAAAAATACAATATAGATATGATGGAGAGGGATGTACAAAAATTTCATAGCTGGCGTATGTAGAGAGGGCGGTCTAGAAAGAAAGTTTATTATTGTTGTTGTTTTTATTGTTATATTGTTATAACTTGATTGGTCTATTTGCAACAACAACAATCAAAATCTTGGGCTTTCTTGAAGTTGGCTTACATTTCCCATCATGCTGCACCATTTACTCTACTGACTTGATGCTGCGGTTTGCAGTGGGACAACATCTGGAAGACCACATAACACTCGTAGTGCTCAGAATGACTTATAAAAAAGATTATAAAACAATATTATAGAACAATAAAGAGAACAAAATGGAAACAAGTACACTAGGGAAAAAGCAGTTTGCCCATGGAGCAAGCTTCTTTCATCTTGGCTACTATGTTACCAGGCTTTCTTTTTTATATTAATCCGCTGATAAACATCACCTTCAGGAGATGCCATCAAGTATCTAGCTCCTAGGAGGATAAAAATCCCAAGAACCAACTTTGGGGAGTATTGTCGAAGGCTTTCATGGCCGAAATCACTGGGTTGTTATAGGTCTTTCAGGCTTTATGGCCATGTTGAGACCTCACCACTTCTGAGGGTGCCTGCCATCGATGCAGGCGAAATACCAGGAGATAATGCTTCTAGAACATGGCCATACAGTCGAAAAGACCTACAAGAACCCAACTTTGGGAAGGATGCTTCTTTCACTTGTGGAACTTTCTCCCAAGTGATGCTAGAACTGCCCCCTCTCTGTTGTCCTTTAGGAGGCTGGTGAAGACTTGGCTATGGAACCAAGCCTTCCCAGAATAGGCTGTGATTGGCTATTAACTGAATGTTTGACCACATTTATAGATTGAGTGGAATTGTTTTAATGGCAATGTGGTTTTATGCTGGGTTTTTATGTATTTTAATATGTTGTTCTAGTTGTTTTTAAATTGTATATCATTGAATCTTTGCTGTTATGCCGGTCTGAGTCCCTCGATAGAGGTGAGAAGGTCGGGGTACAAAGGTTTTAAATAAATAATAATAATAAAATAGCTTCAAGCAAAGAAGGTTTGGTTGATACAGATTCATAATACTTTTGAGCATAGTGTCAGAGGAAATTCTTGATATGAGAATGAAGAGAAAGAGCCTTGTTTGTAGTTTTTTTAAATTTTCAGAATTGAAAGGCAGTGCTGTGTAATGGTTTGAGCATAGAACCATGACTCTGGAGACCAGGGTTCAAATCCCTGCTCAGCCTTGGTAACCCACTAGATGACCTTGAGCAAACCTCACTGTCAAAGCCTCAGAAGATAGAAAGGGCAAAATTCCCCTCTGAACAAATCATGTACAGAAAACTCCGTGCTAGATTCACCTTAGGGGCGCCATGAAAAGGAAACAACCTGAGGGCACACAATAACAAAACTGAGAATATGCAACATGTTATGCTAAATATGCACAAGTTAAACTAGAGAAGATTCTCATGCGCCCCTCCCTATGCAATATCCACTCTGTAGAGCAAATGAGTAAGCAAGGATGTGAGCTGTAATTGTTTTAATAAAGTACATAGATGTGGCTGGCTGCACACAGGGAATAGAGACGGTGAAGAAAAATATGCAATTTTTATGTAGTCACTTTTCTTCCCTTAGCTCTTCTTTTAAAAGACAAAGGATTATTTATAGATCACTGGGAAATGTTAAATGAGTTCATTGAATATTCTGTTAATATGTGAAGATGGGAAAACAAAAGATGCCACTGTAAGAGTTCCTTTGTACCTTCTCTTTCTCATCAGAGTATCAAAGATAAATAACACACTTGAAAGACTGCTTGCAGGCTTGGATAAGAAGGGAACCAGGCCCTTGTTCAATGGGGAGCAAAGATGGCTTAGTGGAAACAGGAGAACAGTCTGATCATACAGAAAGGGACATGGATCGACTATTCTCTTCACCACTGAAGACAAAAATGAGAAAACTGACCAGAATGGCAATAGAAAAATTGCTGATATAAAAATAAGAATCAGAAATCTTTTGTAAATACCATGGGTTATGAGACAAGGCGAGTGAGAAAAGATGAATTCGGGAAGGGGGGGGGGGGGGGATAAAGGAAAGTCTATTTCCTTCCAAAATGAGAGGGCATTTCTGCGTACAACAAGGGATGACTTCATCAGAGAATACTTTGGAACAACTAGCATATTGGAAAGCTGTTCTTTCAAAAGGGACTAAAGATTTCTACTGGTTTACTATCTAAGATTTGTTGCAGAGCCTTTCCCATCCCTGACACACATTAGAATGCATTTTCTTCCTGATCAGTTTTAAAGCAGTGTAATCATGCGAAATGTAGTATTTGACAGCACAATTTTAATTCTTGCCAACCACTCAACAGGCAACTGGTGCAGCAGGAATAGAGTGCAGGTTCCCATTGTCTCCTTAGTTTTAGAAATTCACTGCTCTTGCCATTTCATTAATATTGAAATGTTATCAACTTATGTTCACCTGATTATTACTGTTAAGTACAAGTAAAAACATTATTTATTCCCTGTGTGTAAACATGGTCTGGGGCCTGGGCAATTGCAATTCCCATCAGGTCCTTCATTTTGCATAAGTCATCCCCAGCATAATACTGTACAAACAAGTAGAGAATAACTAAGAAGTACAGAGTTAACCCTAGTGGACTATTGAATTTCTTTGATTGATTTAAATCAATGTGTTTCTTTCCTCTAATTGTTTATTTATGTACAGCCTTAGAACTGCATTTGAGGCAATTTTTTCTTATGTAGACTGTCTCAGGTTGAGATATGGTAGGTGTAAATTATGCTTACTTTACGTGCAGAAATGGAGTTGTAAAATGTCTGTTTAGAAAGAGTGAAGAGAAACATCTGTTTGCAGACAATCCACCCTATTGTCACAGCTTCAGTCTTGGGAGTGCAGAATTTGCTTCATGTTTCATTCACAGCTATTCCGTGGATCTAGGCAGAGTTCGGGTATCTGCTTAGAATGTAGATCTATATAATTAAATTGGACAAATTGGCATTTGTGAAAAAGCAAAAGGCAAACTGACGCACCATACTATTACTAGTTGCTTGGTGATAAGGTGAGCACTAAAATAATATGTCTGTATTATAGGTTACCTGCCTACTCTGATTTTTATTTACTAACAAAATCTGTATTCTGGCCATTTTCCATTATGTTTGAGCCTGCTTGCAATTGGACCAGATACTCTGCCAAGAATTTTGATAAGGAGGGCAAAGGGGAGATATGAAAATATTCCAGAAGAAATATCCACATGGTTCTTATTTTGTTTTGTTTTATTGATACAGTTATTCATATTTCATACCATGTTGAGGCATAAAAATGTATGAAGATCTTTTTCAGCGGTTCTCAAAAGTTAGAACCAGGCCATGTTTTGTATTCATACTTAAATTGTCTCTCTGCATTTCTTATTTTGGTCCATCAGATGTACCTTCAGCAAGCTAGAATTTACATTGTTCTTTTGCATTTATTTGGCTCAGTAATTGAATTTTGTGTGATGGATTTTGAGTGAATGTCTTTATATCCTGGGATTCCCTTTCTGCTACTTCCAGCAAATTATTTCTGGTCAACTCATAAAAAGAATATATAGGAAAGTGTTTATACAATTAACATGACTTCAAAGACATTTTTGAGATGTTTGCCTTGCTGATAGAGCATCACGCCTCAAATGTGTTGACTTATGGTGATCTCATGAATTTGATAGGGTTTTCTTAGACAAGGAACTCTAAGAAGTGGTTTTCAGTTCATCCTGTGGTTCTCATTAGATGTTTTGGCCACTGAAATCCTACACTTGATAAACTGTCTAGGCTTGGAATGACTGAGGACCCACAGATTGATTACCACTGCTCTAAAATATAGGCTATGACTAGATGCCATTGTTACTAACTGCTTTCAAGTTGACTTTGACTTATAGCTGTCCATGCTGGGTGTCTTATCTTCTGGCACTATCTCTTGCTTCATTTTGGATTGTTTCATCATATTTTTTGTGGTAAAATATATTCAAAAGGAGGTTTACTTGCCTTCCCTCTACATAATTAACCATTTTATTACTGCCACCTAGTAGCTGTTCGACTTGTTTAGTCTTGATTTTCAGCAAAGCCTGTATGACATGGGAGAGTCCACCAACAGCACTGATTCTATCAGCATAGCCTCTTGCCACAGAGGAACATACAATTCCATCACCACAGAAAGTTATTGGTGAGACTAAATGTTATAACTGAAATGTACGGTAGTTATTTTGGCAAATTCCTATATGTTTAGGATGATGGTGTGGTTATGTGAACAGAAATTAGGTTAATTTTAATTGGATGCTTGGTTGTATGTAAGAAGAATTGAGGTGTGAAATTGGGGTTTCGAGATATACTAAAGCAACCATAGTCAGACCTGACATGGAAGGAAAAGTGGTGTCTTCTTCATAGAAAAAGTAAAGGTAGAGAGTAATTTCTCAAAGGTTGTGGCATTCTCTTTATTAATGGGAAACCCGTTTAAGCACAACCTAGTTGTGGCATCGATAGGGAGAGTGTCCTGTTAATCAGAGATAGGATAGGATCCTGACAGCTTCTCATACCTTAATTAGTTTTTGATTTAGGAACCTTAGCTTTATAGTCCACTTCTCATATATTCAATCTTCGGAGCTCCTGGTATATTTTCTCTATTTTAAGGAAGCAATCTTTAAAATGTGCTGCTTTGTATCTGTGCATGTGTGTGCGCGCGCGTTTGTGTGTTGTATAATTCCATGTGAAATTGAATTTTACTGGTAACTCTGCATGTAATAGCTGATTTGGTGTTTGCAAGCACTGATCAGTAAGCCATAGCTGTAAACATTGTCTAAAAGTCACTCTGAAAAAAGAAGAGCAGTTAGGTTGAGGTTCAGAGTACTAATTGTTTGGCATCCTGAATAGTAGGGTTTCTCTTTCGTTAAGGATAGCTAAGTGTGAAGTGTAAAACCCTTTAGCGGGTGGCCCTGATTTCCATAAATCATCATTGAAATATGTTGATCATCATTATTTAAAAGGCCTCAATTAAAAGTTCAAACATATTATGGTGCACAGCTAATAAAGGGCTTGATATGAAATGCAATATACTCTAGTGACATTGTGCCAGCCCCTTTGCTAATGACCAAAATATTAAAAGACTTATTGAAGTTCAGTCATCAATCAAGGTAAATAGATTCTTGTGGCAAAGAATGTAAATGTGCTTCTTTGATATGGTGTGAATACCAACTAGCCCAGCCCTCCTCTTTGTGCTTGTATCTACTGTTATCAATATATGAACAGCTGGGCTAAAATGGCGAGAGGTAAAGAGGGGTGATAATGAACGTTTCATTTCCTAATTGCTGGATAGAGCTAGCACGACAATCCTGATTAGTCTTCTAATTGCACCTTCTTTCTCTTTTCAAGTTGCAACCCAAAGTAATGTTTTGTGCACAGTCTTGCAGCCAGAAACGAAAATAAGTAAAGGATATTCTTCTCTGTGGTCTTGTTCTTCACACAAATGCATTTTTGCACCTGTGCAGGGCTCCAATCGGAAAGTTCCACAGCCAAGTAGCTTGGTAGGACACTTTCCCTGCCCATGTACAGCACATGTTCCAGTCCCCTCAATTTCTCTTCACTGACAGTGACTTCTTTTGAAATGTTCTTGTGTGATTGACTAGCTTCCTCCTTCTCCCAATTCATCTTCTTCCCTTTTTGTTCTTTCTTTTTCCTACTAATTCTATCTGGGTTTTTAAAAATCATTCTCTTTTCTTTTGTGCTTTCCCCCTTCTCTTTCCTCTTATGACCTCAACTTCTCTGTAAACTTTGCTCTTTCTGTGTTTGATGGGCATTTGAGTGTCCCGTTTTTGTTCTTGAAGAGGAGCATTGACATATACTCTGCTTATAGAGGCTTAGCCTTCCAGTCCTTGAAGACTATGACTTCATGGCTTAAGCTTTGTAACTGGGAAAAGGTCACAGCAAGTTGCTTTGAAGAAGCCTCTTTTTTCAGCCCCTACAGTGAAATTAAAACCCCTGAAATCAACTGCCCATCAAAAATCAAAGATGGGATCTGTACAGACCATTTTAGTACTGATGTCAGTTTCCATTTTGACGGCAATTTCGAGTCTGACTATGACCTCAGTACTGACAGCACCTTCTGGCATGATGGTTCTCTCAAGATCAGCAGCCTGTTTGATACCACTACCTTTTGGCATGTTGGCTGCTACTCTTTCAGTAGTAAGGAATACTGTGCATTACCCAACACAGAGATCAAAGACATCTCAATCTACTCGCTCCAAATCTTATCATGAAAAAGAGATCTCACCAGGTGGCTGGCCATTCAACATCAAAAAAGAACTCAAGACCTAAAGAGAAGAAGAAGCCATTATAGGCAGCTCTCTGTACCAGCATCATCAACCTTCTGACAACAAGGGATTTTTGATACTGACTGCTGTTATTTGGTCAGATGTGCTGTCGATACTGATCCTGAGTCTGTTTCCATATAAGATGCAGTATTAGAGCAAAATGTGCCTATTCTGCAGATGATTCTTATTATATATATATTTATCCCTCTTCACTCCCAAAGGAGACTCAAAGCAACTAACACTAAAAATAATAAAATATGTAAATCAAAACCCTAAGTTTGCAAACATTAAAATAGAACTAAACACAGGAGTTGTTAAAATACATAGTTAAAAACAATAACTATTAATAAAAGCTTTAAAATACATAAAACACAGCATCCTTCCTTGTTCCACTTCTCCTTCTCAACTGCAGTTTCTTCTCCTCGTCCTTTTCAGAGAGCATGTCCACTGTGCAAATATAGCTGCCATAGCTTCTGCTCAAGCATCTGTAGTTCTATGAGGGAGCTACTGATCTTATGCAGACCAATTCTGTGTAAGGCTGTTTGAAGAGGATTCATTCTCACATATGTGTGGTAAGGATTACACTATTAGAAAACAATGCAGTTCTTGCATTCTGTAAGGAAAGCTATGAAAATTTAGGTGCATACAGCTAGTTTATAGTTAGGGGACTCCAGTCTTAGTCCCCTTGGGAGAGACGGTGGAATATAAATAAAGTTTTTTATTATTTAAATTTTATTTTTGAAAAACTGAACCAAGTTCAGAAATGATTTTTCTACTTTTTAGTTAGTCATCACCAGAATTAACACAGGGATGGGTCCTTAATATGAGCTTCAGCAATTAATTTTTTTCTTGCCAGATAAACAGAGTACCCAGTGATTAACTGACTAAAGATTTAATTAGTCTACTGATTAAAAGTTGCATCCCTAAGAAACATCCTGTATAAATTTACCCTCTTGCATGGATGTGGCCTAATAGAGATTCATATCTTGACCCCAAGACTATTTTTAAAGCATTCACTGGAAGTGAAGCATTAAAAGTAAAAGGCTATACGGTTATGGGATATACAGTTCTTTCTTCCTTAGATAAATAGAATGAAAATCAGCAGTAATGTCAATGTCGGATTAAGCTGATCCAATTTCTATGTTGTTGCAAGTTTACATATTACTCACACTTTTATCAGGCACCAGTTTATGGTACTCTGAGGGCTGAATCCTTAATTTGTATAATACGTCAAAGGTCATTCTGACAGGAATGTGTAAATTATACACACTGGGCAGTTCTATTAACAACACAGCAGGGCCTTTTTGTGAGACAGCATTGTATAACAAGAAATACGTGTTGTAGCTGAATCACAATGCACCTATAGCACTAGAATAATTCCCTTGAAGCTTAGGATGGTTGAATCGGACACAGATTACTCCTAGCATAACCATGTGCCCTGTTAGTACACATGATTAAGAACGGGACCCTGTTGCAGACGCTGTTGTCTGGTGTCTTGTTTGATTTGCCCCAGGCACTCCTGCTCTAAAGGGAGAGTCTCCAAAATGAGGCTTGGAGCGCTTACTCTGCTGCTGTCTCTATGAATTGGAGGCAGGTAGGTGCCTATTGCGGGCAAGGTGCTGTGACATCGTGTTTTGCCCAAGGGCTGGTGCAATGATATGCATGTATTTTCTCCTTCTTACTGTAATATCTTTCCATAAAATATTTAATAATCAGAGAGGCAAGCTTGGTGATTACAGTCAAAGGTGGAAAATGTATTTGCTTATTTAAAGTGTGAGACATTTTTCCCCAGTTGCCTTTGGGGACATACCTATTTCTGTACTGATTTGCTCATGCTTTCCACATCAGAAAGCTGGACTCCCCCATTATCAGTCCTAGAGGTATGTTTATTATAGCACTCTCTTAAGCAAGGGAATTGCAGGTTTTCATGTAAGGATTTGATTAATCTTTTCTACCTGTGAGCAAACATGGTATAGCCAGAAATCAAATATGATATCATTTACCACTAAGTATGAAAAGATAAAATCTGGGAGCCAGTGAATATATACAAATGTTCTAAACTGGCATGATTTGGTAGAAATCCTTCTGCATCAGGGTGAAGAAAGCAAAACCATGTTGTCTAATTGGTTTTTATATATTGCACTGTGTTTTTGCCAGATGAACACAACCTTGTCAAACATGTATTTATATTCACTCTGAGTTTAATGAACAGCATTGTTAAATGTAGACGTCTCAACTAAAAAATCAAGATTCCCCTTGTTTCCTCCTTCTTTGCTTTTGATAGTATCCCACTTTCCCTGGATTCAATTACTAGTGTTCTCTGTGTGATAATTTATTTAATTATACTTATTCATTTTTCATTGTGTTTGTGTGTGTGATATAGTGCTATTTTAAAAATAATTTGCATTTTTGTTTCCTCTTCAAAATAAATTATGCAGTAAAAATAACTCAATATGCTTTTGTTTTTTTAAAGTGGGTGGTATGCTATAGTCATCAAAGCAATTAGCAGCCTTGTGTGCACTTCCTCCTCAATCATGTTAAGGCTCACTTCACCATATGGAAGCAGTATAACAACATGTTAAAATAATATATATCTCACCTTTCCACTACAGTGGCCTATGGCCTAGACTCTGATCTACAGCTCCCATCATCCATATGGAGATCATGGACATTAGAATGTGGGGCACTAGATCTCTAAAGTATGTTCAGTGCAGATAAACATCCATAGATCCATGCTATAGAAATAATCTAGGGGCCATACACGTAGAAAAAAGTTAATCTGCACATGAAAGTTTAGCTTAGTGACCTGTAGATGGTAAGTGTCAACCACCTAGAATGGTAAGTGTCAACCTCCCTCCTTACAAACCGAAAATTAGTGCGATTACTGTTTTACACAGTGAGTTCTAAATTTGCAACTCTCCTGCTTTACATGCACAGTTTCACCTGATTCGGGAAGTCCCCCCCCACCACCACCACCACCACACACACACACAGTGCACTGCTTACCAGTACTGTAGAGCAGTGTTTTTCAACCTTTTTTGAGCCGCGGCACACTTTTTACATTTACAAAATCCTGGGGCACACCACCAACCAAAATGACACAAAATGACACTCTAACACAGTAATACATATAGTTAATTTGTTTTTAAATGTATTTATACACTCAGTGTGAAACCTGGGCCTGTTTCGATGAACACAACATAGATATCCTGGCAGGAATGGCAGAAAGACACAAACTTCCCACACAGAACTCCCATAACCAAGAGAAAATTCTATAAGAGTTTGGTGGGCATTGACCTTGGGTTTTGGAGTTGTAGTTCACCTATATCCAGAGAGCACTGTGGACTGAAACAATGTTGGATCAGGACCAAACTTGGCATGAATACTCAATATGCCCAATTGTGAACACAGATGGAGTTTGGGGAAAATAGACCTTGACATTTGGGAGTTACAGTTTCTGGGATTTATAGTTAACACACAATCAAAGAGCATCCTGAACTCTTGCAACAATGGAATTGAACCAAACTTGGCATATTGAACTCTCATTACCAACAGAAAGTACCGAAAGGGTTTGCTTGGGAATTGACCTTGAGTTTGGAAGTTGTAGTTCACCTACACCCAGAGAGCACTGTGGACTCAAACAATGTTATGTTATGTTGTTGTTTGTTTTCTATCCAGAATCACAATGTTGGAAGAAGGCTCACCACTTTAAGGTCCCTAAAACAGGCATGGGAAAACTTCGGCCCTCTGGGTGCTTTGGACTTCAACTCCCACCATTCCTAACAGCCTGAGGCCCTTTCCTGCTTAAGTGGCTGAGGTGGGGAAAGGAAAAGGGCCTGAGGCTGCTAGGAATGGTCCAAGTTTGCCCATGCCAGCTTTCGACAGAGACCTCTTCCTCCCTCTTCCCCTTCGCGCCCTTCCCCCTCCTGCCGAACACTTACTTTTTCTTCTACACTGCCGCTTCTGCCGCCATTTTGATCCGAGGGGGCAGTGTGAGCGTGTTCAGGAGGGGGGGGGAGGAAGACGTGACCCGTGCGGGCGCTACTGCGCAGACTCGCCCCAGAGCAAAGCGAGGCAAAGCGAGCAGAGCAAGGCTGGGAAGAAGGGAGCCCGAGTGGAGAAGAAAAAGTGTTTGGCAGGAGGGGGAAGAAAGGGTATTGGAGGTTCCAATTTCCCACGGTACACCTGATGATCGCTCACGGCACACTGGTTGGGAAACACTGCCGTAGAGGAAGGGCAAAATCCTTAATTTGTGCTGGGCACAATGAATGTAGTGACCAGAAGGTGAGCACTCACCAGGAATATGAGCAACCCTTGTGACTACATCTTACCGTTGAACTCTGAAACGGAAGCCTCATCTTTTCCATGGCTCTTTCCCTGCTGCTGATGGGTAGCATTGTCAGTGGAGCTGGCCTCACAATTCACCTCCTGTTCCTTTCTTTTTCATATATTTTCTGGCATGCAGCCCCCTTCCGGTTCCCCAGATATCTGGTTGCTCTTTACACAAACCTCTCTTTATGAGGCCCACAAGTGCAAGCATTTGTCAATAAAAGCCAGACTAAGTTAGCAACATCCTCTTGGGCTCCCAGAGCATTGTGTTGCCTGCCTGTTTAATTGGTAAGCTGCTAAGAGCTGGGCCTTCTCTTTTATTTGTGCCATGTATGGCAATGTGAACAGTTTCAGCATTTAATAATCCCATAGTCTTTGGAGAGTACAAGCAGTTTCTAATCCTATCGAATGATTTGAGAGGAGAGAGGCTTTCAACAGTAAATACAGTGTTTTGCAAGAAGCTCCCTTCCCTCCTGCAACAGAAGCAGCTAACAGTTCCTCTGTGTGCTCTCCTGTTGGCAATGCAAATAAGATGGTGCATAACCATGAAGATGCTGGTGCGTCTTCATCTCATCCAGAGGAGAGTGACCTTTGGAGAAATAAGTTGCTCCTCTTGGGGTTCCACTCAGACTTTTCCTCTTGTGTGGTGCCTTTCTGATTATTATTATTATTATTATTATTATTATTAATGTATTTTAGCCAAGTAGTCTCTCCAAAATTTCTCTCATCTGTGCCCCAGAAGCGCTTCTATCTACACAAGGGGAGCTATGGAAATGTGATGGCCTCTTAGGATAACAGCTGATCGTCTCTTAATGCTGCCTGTACATCACATCTCCATAACTTCCCTCGCATAGACAGAAGGGCTTCTGGGGCACAGATCAGTGGAATGTCACATTAGGCTTTAATAACTAAAAGAGAGAACAATGTATTCTTTATCTCAAGGGTTAAGAGCTGTAGATGGAAACTCTTTGACTGGTAACTGCTTAGACCTTTTCAATTACAGAAAAAAATGGATATGGTTATTTTGAGGAACACTTTGATTGAATGGAATGAAGCTTTTCTTGGATAAAGCAGAGACACGGTTCAAGGAATATTTTGTTAGATAAGATGTGCTAAAGGAAGCTGCTGTGGGAAGCTGACCTGAAACAGTCATGTTCCCCTTGTTCCTGATGATATAACTCCTGAAGAGTTGAAGTTTTGGGACTACACTCTACCTGTAAGACAAGTAGTAATGATTAACAACAATGTCTGCATAAGATGACAGGCTTTTATAATGCCCTGTTTGTCGATGTTTGTACCCTTTTTAAGACAGTCAGAGAGAAACTGGCAGGCCTGACAACAGAAATGACTGGCTGGTGCACCTGCCAACAGAGCGTGTTGTCACTTGTCTGTAGTTGTCAGATGGAGAAGAAAATATAGCACCAAACTGCCAGCACATCTGGCACAAATAAAGGTAGGCATCTGTCCTCCAAACTGTCTGGCTACATGTTAGCCAAGAACAAACTTCTGAGAAGAAATGACAGGTAACAGATGGTGTGAATGAGTCCGTAACTTAGTTACACTGGTACCACTGTCAGTTGAATACCCGTAAATCAGGGAATTTATCCTCTGTTGTAAGAAGCTTTTTGAGCCTTTTTCTGTATAATACACTTTCGTCTCCAAGTCCATCTGTGGTACTGGTGCAGCTGGTTCAGTTTTTATACCAGATTGACCAAAGTTAGATCTCCCTGTGGGTAACACAAAGTTGATCTGTGACAAATTAATCTCATCTAAAATCAGTTTGTTGTCTTTAGCACACATTCAGCAACAAAACCCAAAGCCCAGGGCTAACTCATCAGAAAACTGTAGCAACAGCCTATCTGACAAAAGCTCTGGAACTCTCTGTGGTGGAGGCTTCATCTTCGGAGGCTTTTAAGCATAGGCTGGATAACCATCTGTCAAGGGTGCTTTGAATGCGATTTTCCTGCTTCTTGGCAGGGGGGTTGGACTGGATGGCCCACGAGGTCTCTTTCAACTCTAGGATTCTATGATTCTGAGAGGTACAAAAATGCAGAGGCAAGCATTAAAATCTTTTTAAGGAGAAATAATGAAACAGCTTAATGTATACTTGTAAATTCAGTCACTTTAGTCTATGCAATGAGCTTCTTAGGAGGTTGGTACATTAAGCTTAAATATATTATCAATATTTGTAGAAGAAATGTCTTGCAAAACAGAACAACAAATTATGCAGATGGGACACAAGGCCACACCTTCATTTGTTAATCTTTATCCTATATATGCAAATGGATGGCAGCATGTGTCTGATTTGATTTGATTTTTCTTTCTGTGCAGTTCAAGATGAACAACCTTGCCCCGTGATCATTGCACAATTGTTTGTATACAGAACTGTGGTCTCTTAACAATTGGAAATCATCAAAGATTTATTTAGGTATATATTTACTTATATATATTATACATCTAAATATATACCTAAACCACTCTCTCTCATATATATATATATATATATACACACACACACACACACACACACACACACAAGATACAGTGTGGGGAAAATATTTAGTCAGATACCAATTGTACAAGTTCTCCCACTTAAAATGGAGTTTGGAATGTGACTTCTTGAGATTGTGGACAGGTGTATTTTATACTGATAACATGTTCAAATAGGTGCCATTACTACAGGTAATGAGTGGAGGACAGAGGAGCCTCGTAAAGAAGAAGGAACAGGTCTGTGAGACCCAGAAATCTTGCTTGTTTATAGGTGACCAAATACATTACAATCAGACAGTGTGATTTTCTGGATGTGTTTTCTCATGTTGTCTCTCATAGTTGAGGTCTATCTATGATGTCAATTACAGGTCTCTCTTGTATTTTTAAGAGGGAAAACTTGTACAATTGTTATTTGACTAAATACTTTCCCCCCACTGTAGATAGATAAATAGACAGACTAATAGATATTGTATATGTAAGATAATCTATATATGCACCAGTCAGTAAGCTGTCCCTCATAATAGCAAGAAATTGTTACTTTAAGAGCTACCAGAGCAACCCCATTTAAATGTCTGGAATAGAACTCTAAAGATGTAATTGTCACCATGCGATGTAACATGTACAATGGAGCAACTGTTAACAATGGATTTTAAAGACCCTTCTGATGATTACCAAGCAAATTGTACACTAGCCAGAGAAGTGTCTCCACAGTGCAATAAATAGAATTGTAAAGCCTTAAGATTATGGCTTCATATAAAGACGTGGTATGCCTTCCTCTGCATTATGTATTTTCCCCCTCCTGCATGCATCCCTCTTGCTGGTTTTTAGGTATGGAAAAGCTGGGTAATTATGCTGGCAGGAATCATTGCTTACAATCAGATGTCATTCCAAAGAAGGAAAGTCTCCATAATTAGATGAAAGAGCAAAGTACTTAGAGCTTTCTGTAGCAAATGTCCATGACTGAAAGTGTACTTTAGGATATAAATTCTTCTGGGAGAACAACATGGCAGCATTTGAACTGTCATTTGTTTCCTCCCTTTCCTTTACAATGGAGTCCAGTTTACACATCTGGCAATGTAATTGTCTTGGTGCTTGTTGTGAACAGCAAATGTCAGCTGTAGCCTAGGGAAGCACCTCATATGGATGCCACAATTGCTGTTAGCACATACATTCCATACCATTTCTCCGGCATCCCAGCAGGTGCTATGCTGAGCAGCAGAAGAGACATGTTACTATGATTGCTTCTATGTTTAGCATTTATTTGGCTGCAGCAGAAGTTGAATGCTTTGCAGAACAGTAGTGGGCATGGTTCCTGGCCAAAAAGGCTTATGCCCAAAGACAAAGAGAAGAATAAAGTTAAAGGAACAAGATAGGGCTTGGAACAGAAGATAGGGAATTGTTGGTGGCTGAGCTAGTGGTGGCTGGAGATGCCTTTAGCCACTGAAACATTTGTAAGAGAAATAGGTTGTATGTTTGTTTGAATGTCCCAGTTCTCTCTCTGTGCCGAAATGAAGACAGTTTCCAATAAATTAAAACAGAATGCAGCTATGATCAATCATAATAGTAAAAAAAAGGTTTTACAAAATTAAAAAACAACACTGAATGAATAACAATTTTAAAACATTTAAAGAATGAGAATAACAACACCCTCCAGTATGAATCCTTCTGCAACAAGCAGCTAATAGCCAAGAGTCTGTCTTAATAATTTTTTTAAAAGCATCCAGCTGTTGGCAAAAGTCGTGTAGAGAGGAGAAGATCTTAACTTCCTACGCATGGCGGGCTCTGCAGCCTGATGTTGTAATGCTTTGTATTTATCACATAATGAACAATTGATGAATTCTAAGTGTTTCATCATAAAGATTGCATCACCCAGAGTGTTGTTCTCTTGATTTGTAAGCATATGTGGTTCACTGTGCACCAAGAAGAAAAAATTACAACAGCACATGTTGGATCTCCCATCATCTCCCATATGGGGCCCTTTGAGAAAAGTCAGTGCTATTGCCCTGGGATGAAAACAAGAAGAGTGGATTGAGCCTTAGTGTAGCGGGCCTTGAATCCAAAGTTGTAAGCAGGTGCCCCCACTTCTCTTTTCCTGTTCCTCACCCGAAGCAGGCATCCAAGAGAGAAACAGATAATTCTTGGCAAAGGTCTCAACTCATCACTTGTTTTCTCTCCTGCTTCTTTCTTTAATTCCTAGATTTCAGCCTCCTTCTCTCCTTTATTCCTCCCATTGTCAGACCTGTTTGTGCCAACTACTTGCAGAGTGCTTTCCCACCTTCTTCCTTTGCTTAATTCGTTTGACTTTCTCATTATCCCTCTATCCTCTTTTTCTCTCAATCCCTCTGCCTCCCACCAAACATCACATAAAATAAAAATTATGCAAGAAATTAAACTTTCAACCATAGGTTGCCCCAACCCATTGCAAAATGACATTTTCTGTAGTTGGCTTTGTTTAATTTAAATTTAAAAAAAGAAAAATGTTGTATACTTACCCAGGGTAGTCCACATGCCAAATAATAAGATAATAAGATTTTTACAGTATATGTTAAGAGATGAAAGTCATTGACACGTTTGTAGATAGAAACCTCAGAAGTGCTTATACAGAACTTCTTACTCAACACTTTAGGGACCAGAGCATTGTCGCAAACTGGAAATCACCAAAATGCATAACCCCATTTTTTAACTTGAAAAAAACCAGAATCGGAAGTGAAGTGGGCAGATTGGGAAATGGCACTACCTAAAATAATCCTCCACCTTGTGCGACTGTGGAGCAGAACAGACAACTCTGCATCTGTATGCTAGTCTGCAATGTACTGCCTCACATGCAAAGGAAGAATTGTTTGAGGCTACACACAATACAGTCACCCATTTTTGCCCATTTTTGGTCAAAAAATATTTAGCCACTTGTGCTCCTATTTTTATCAGTTTTATACTAATGTATGCAATGCTTTTGATACGAAATTTAAAAAAAACTTCAAGTTTAACTTAGAGACAGAAAAGAGCTAGCCCACAATTGAATTGCAGCTCCCATGAGTCCTAATCATTGGATTGGAAGGCAAGAATTCACCAGAATTATAGTGGAATAAAACCTAGAGAACTGCTGATGCTAATAACCTTCTCCTGTCCACTTTTGGCTGGTTGCTTTGGCCACTACCACTTCATTTTGCATCTCATAGTATGGTGCAAAAGGTGAAACAGATCATGTTTTCCTCTCAGGAGAACATGTCACCACTGTCTCCTCTACCATACTTCTAGGATGTAGCTTGCTGCTCCTGGGGCTCAGGGCTGTAGGAGACGATCTTGGTAAGAAGCAGCACTACGGCCAAACCATGACTGGGAAGCACTACTGTAGGGCCAGCTATGGCAGTGGGATTGACTAGAGGATTTGTGTCCTTGCCTGGTGCACTTGCTCACAAAGCATCCCAGAAGAGCAAAACCATCATGCGAAAAATCACCAAAGGGTAGATCATGTCTTGAAAATACAGTATATGGATACAATTTAGAATGACTGAAGGAGCAGGTTGTCAAAAAGTAGTTCATAGAAAACTAGGGTATGCCTGTAGTGTGAAATGATACAGTTGAAAATGATAGCTACTGAATGGCTTCAAGCTCAGTTAGTGTTGTATCAAAGAAGACTGCATTCTATGTAGAATGAGAGGAATATGCCTGACAGGTTGAAGAACTGTTGCGTGTGTGTTTCAGTGTTGCAATACCACAATTAATGTAACACGTTCATGATCATGTAATAGTTTACTGTCAATGTTTGTCGTTTGCTGAATTAGTGGCATCTAAAGCTTTTGAACTATCATTTCCCCCTCTTTTTTAAGAGTGGGATTTGCCTATTCAGCAGCTTCTGTTCTATTTTGGAATTAGAAAGTGGATGTGTTTTATTTTAGGATCTTTAAAAAACTAACAAGATAACTGGAACATTAAGATTGATTCCTTACATTTAAAATTCAACACAAGTAAGTTTATAAACTGCTTCTTATATATGGTGCTTAAGACCTGAATTTGTTTTTAAGGACTGGACTGATATAAACTCTAAGGGGAGAAAAAAAATGTGAAGGGTGCAGCCAAGTTTCACACAATTGTTCACTTGGCAATGCATGCCTTGAGCAAAGTCAAGTAGTGTGAAGTCTCTCAAATACAGCAGTTTTTCTTCGGGGCGGTTAAAAATGTAATCCCTACATTTAAAAAGTGTTTTCTGTAAACCGCAATTGTATAACAGACATTTCTGTAGCATGTTCAGGCAGGATTAACTAATGCCTTCTGTTCTGAAATGGGCTCCACAACAGTTTTGTTCATATTCTTCAGTTCTGTGCTTTCAATTTTGCCTTCTGTATTTTCACTGCTGTGGTAGACATTTTATCTGTCATTGTTATCTTTTACCTACAGTAAAATACAGCAGTACAGGGTATTCCTGCTTAACATTCTAACCAAGCCATACCGGATACTCCATTCTTGTTCCTTCCACTTTGTTGTTAATTGCTGACAATTGTGGGTGTCAGTTTGGGTCTTGCAAACTCAATGCTTTTCTATTTGAGTTTCTCTACCTGTATTTGTGTTATCCCTGTTTTCAAGTTGCTTTCTACCTTACCAAGCATTATTGTATTATCTGAGAGGAGACATGATAGCCATGTATAAATATGTGAGAGGAAGTCATAGGGAGGAGGGAGCAAGCTTGTTTTCTGCTGCCCTGGAGACCAGGACGCAGAACAATGGCTTCAAACTACAAGAAAGGAGATTCCATCTGAATTTTAGGAAGAACTTCCTGACTGTGAGAGCTGTTCAGCAGTGGAACTCTCTGCTCTGGAGTGTGGTTGAGGCTCCTTCTTTGGAGGCTTTTAAACAGAGGCTGGATGGCCATCTGTCAGGGGTGCTTTGAATGCGATTTTCCTGCTTCTTGGCAGGAGGTTGGACTGGATGGCCCTCGAGGTCTCTTCCAGCTCTATGATTCTATGATTGTATCTATTGAGTCTTATATACTCCTAATATTTCCAAAATAATAACAATCCCAGTTTAATCTTGTATTCTAGGGAGAGGCCTGATTTGCTCTATGACTTATTTATTTATCTTTCAGCAGTCTAAGATAGCCACATTTCAAATGAAATTATTCTCTTCTGGCCAGTTTTTTTCTCAGTGTTCGGCTTCCACAACCATACATAGAACTCACCCTAAGTACAGTATGATGCCCATTGCCATGAGGACCATGTTCCTGAACTTACCATGGAAACTTCGGATAATAGCAGACCTTATTGAAATGAATGACTTCTGCCAAAATTGCTATATTTTTAATTTTATTTAGTTTTATTTGTTTACAGAATTTTTACATTTCTAGAGTTGTGTTGGAAGACCTAGAAAATGTCTAGAGAGGGATCGTCTTTAGGAGTTCACAAGATCCTCCAGTGAAACTCTATAGTAAGTTCTGGTAGAAGCATATCATAGAATCATCTGAGGGACATGCTCCTATAATATGTTCTGTGCAGCCACAGATTTTTCTTCTGAATATGCCAACAGCTGAACATCTTTTCAGCTTAAGTTTGTTGCATTATTTATTTATTTATTTATTCGTTCGTTCGATTTATTAGTCGCCCTTTCCCGTAGGCTCAGGGCAACTCACATTCAGATACATATAAATCCATAAAACACGATAAAAACACGACAAAACAATCCCCCTATTACCCTTGGTGCTATTCATTCTTGCTCTCTACTCTTTCCCAGTAGTTTGTTCTGCACCTTGAGACCTAGGAGTCTCATGTTCTGGCACTATCTCTTGTTTCTTTTTGGATTGCAAAGATAAAAAGCTTCATTTGTGATACCTTCTACAAAACCGAATGTTTTCCTATATTTCACTAGTCCTGTTGTGGCTATACGTAACACCATAACTTGGCGCTGTAGCTTGCTGTTTGTATATATGATTTCTTTTAATATTCATAGTCCATTTCAATCTATTTTGCATATTATCTAATATTTATTTATAACCTTCCTTATTTCATGTGCTCAAGGAAGGTTACAGCAGTGTTACCAGAATAGTTGCCTTCACATTCCCAAAGATATCTCCATATAAATTTATTTAATACCACATGGGTGGAGACTGAAGAAATGCATAAAAACCTGAAAATGTCAGTGTCATTTCTCCATGTTCATAGATAGTTGCCTAAAGGTGTTCAAATCAAATCAAAACTTTATTACGGTCACAGACCAGCACAAAGCGGGCACATGCGCCCTAAGAGGAGAAGGACAACTCCCCAGTAAACAGTTATTTAAAATCAGACTAGAAATCAGTATAAAAATATATTTTAAAAGACAGGATATTGTTGCCTTACGATGTCAATCATCACCCATCTGATATTAAGGGCAGCAGCACAGAACTTAGCAACACTGTAAGTCATTGCAGTGTTAGAGTCCGAAAGCAGCAGGGTGGAAAAGCATCTTTCACTGCGCCCCGGGTACTTTAAAAGCCATGGTCCAATGAGATTGAATCTAAGATCTCTGTAAAACATGCATCGAAGAAGCACGTGCTCAGTTGTTTCCACATCACCAGACCCACAGGGGCATAGTCTCTGCTTGAAGGGGGTCTTCTGATACCTCCCCTCCAATATAGCCGATGGGAGGGCATGGCATCTTGCCAGGGTAAAAGCCCTTTGGTGTTTGGGCACCTCCAGGTCTGTTAGGTATGCCATGGGGGCAGTGAGGTATCTAGTGGCTTCTCTGACAATGAAGGCTGGGGAACAGGCTAGGTCGGATTGGCGCTCTATGTCCAGGATCCGTTGCTTAATAAGATCCTTGGCTTGGTCTCATCTCATGCTTAGCAATTGTCCTTGGGAGAAACCTAGCATTGCGATCTTTGCTGCTACTGTTTTAATCCATGTGGACTGGAAGTCATCTCTCATGATTAGGGGTGCAAGACCACATGGGGAGAAGCATAGGGGTAGCCAGTAATTGAGAATAGCTGTCCATATTCTTGCTTCCACTTTCACGAAGCCTGTCTCCAATCGCAGGGTAGCGTTAGGGACACATCTGGGAGCCTGTAGAGCCGCTCTTAGGAATTTCGATTGGACACGCTCTAATGGGGCATAATTTGAGAAGGGTCCAAGCTGGGCTCCATACAGCATTTGTGCGACTGATTTTACTTCAAAAAGTTTAAGTGCCGCCGGTATAAAGTGACCTCCTCCCATCCTGAGATATCTTAAGATAGCGGATGAACTCTTTTGTGCTGTCTCTGCTGCACACTCTGCGTGGGCTTTCCTGCTGTTGCTGCTATGGAGGGTAACACCAAGATATTTAAAGCTTGAACCTAAAGGTGTTTAATAAACTAGCTGCTGGAAAACTGTTGTTGGAAGATGTTTTTCATTCATATGCTTTCCCTTTTACTTTATATCACTGTTGATGTCTTCCCTGTTACTTATATTGACAACACAGCTAGACTGAGCTGGGTATATGTGCTCCTTGGTGTGTTTCAGCACAGAATCAGACGTAGCTAATACTCCTAGCCAAGTAGAAGGAGGCTTATTTAGATATCCACAAATGAAACCACATAACTAAGTGTTGTGTTCTTTTGGGCTCCAAGTTTGTCATCCATTGCACCATACCAATTTTCCATTCCCTACAGTCCCATCATGTGCCTTTGGATCTTCTTTGCTTTTATTTTATTGGTTTTTGTATTTCTGCAAATACCAAGTTTCTCTCTCTTTCTTCATTTATTCAGTTTATATGTCATTTTCTGTATTTCCAGTGATACTCGCTCCAAGAACATCTAGCTATTCACACATGTATGCCTTCGATGTGTTACCTGTGGCTAAGAGGGCTGAAAAAACAAATCCAATAACATGAAAAGCTTTCAAATATTAAAAAGTACAATTAGTCTTCATACAGATTAATGAGGAATGAAGTTTCTGAATGCAACTATATGTTTGAGTTGGACTGAGAAGAGATCTGAAGGAAAAATAATCATAATAAGAAGTATAAGCCGAGAGATTTCTGCTGCAATCTTAAAGGTTTGAGGATTTTTTTAAAACTACAAATCCAAAATCCCAATTTTTAACCTTTTTTTAAAAAAGGACTATAGTGCTGAGGCTCAAAAAACTACTATTTTATACAGGGCATATACTTTCACAACGTCAGCCCACTCTACAATAGTTGGTTAATAAACTGCAGGTGGCACAGCAGGTTAAACTGCTGAGCTGCTGAACTTGCTGACCGAAAGGTCGGCAATTCAAATCCAGGGAGTGGGGTGAGCTCCCACTGTTAGCCTCAGCTTCTGCCAACCTAGCAATTCAGAAACATGCAAATGTGAGTAGATCAATAGGTACCGCTTTAGCGGGAAGGTAACAGCGCCCCATGCAGTCATGCTGGCCACATGACCTTGGAAGTGTCTATGGACAACGCCAACTCTTTAGCTTAGAAATGGAGATGAGCACCACCCCCCAGAGTCAGACACGACTAGATTTAATGTCAAGGGGAAACCTATACCTTTACTTTTACACTGCACGCAAAACTGCAGAGTTGTTATAATGTGTTTTGGGGTTGTTATAAGCCATTAATTTCAACCCCTTTCAACCTGCAATGTGGAACATGACTGGCATTCATTTTGAAATTTGCATTGGCAGTTTTTTAGAACTCTAAATAAGAATAAAAAAGCAAAGTTTTCTCTTTGTTGCTAAGTTTTGGGTTGGGTGGAATAGATGAATAGAGAAAGTGGTGCTCAATTCCAGCAACATGCAAGCAACATAATGTATGTGGATAACAAACTCTCAGTTCTGCCCTTGGGAACATGGAACCCCACTGAACCAGGAAATTAACTATGCAATCCGTGAGACTTATTTTCTCTGTGTGTCCTTTTAAACTCTTAAATGTCTTTTTGTCCCCATGTCCTTTGGCTTCTACTGCATTTCAATTTCTCTCCAACCAGAAGGTACACATTTCACCATGCTAGCTTTTGAAGCCTACTGGCTTCTTCATTATGATTAAAAAATAATGCTAGGGAAGATGTGAGATGACAGAAGGAGTTGGGTATAGGCTCTGGCTCTTTTCATTACTAATTTCAGTCCATCTCCTTTCAGTAACATGTTATCTGCACATGATTGTATTTGACGTAGTGTGGTCTTTGACTGGAAATAACAATCCTTCCTTCCTACTTTTTGTTTCAGGATTTCTGATATTCTAAGGGTGCTCCCTGTAACGTTTCCCCTTTTAAAGGTGGTTGTTGTGTTTGTTGTTGTTTTATACTTTGGGATTTCTCAGTCTTCTAATACCTCCGTAGATGCTAACCTCTGATGTGCAAAAATAGACTACAGTCGAAATTCCACATTTGTGGTTTGAGGGGGGGGGGTTGCATTTGATTATTCATGGATTTTATTAAAATATTTTCCTTTGATGAATCTCTAGGTCTTTTAATGTAGAATTTGACCATAGAGCAGTGGTTTTCAACCTGTGGGTCACCACATGTTTTGGTCTACAACTTCCAGAAATCCCAGCCAGTTTACCAGCTGTTAGGATTTCTGGGAGTTGAAGGCCAAAACATCTGGGGACCCACAGGTTGAGAACCACTGCCATAGGGAGATACTGGAAGCCACCTCTCCAGAATTCTTTAGGTCCTCCAGTGCACTTTTATGGATAATCTCCAGTGCAAGTTGACCATATACTTGAGCATCTAGAAATTGTTAGAGAGCTGTTCTCTTGGGTATTTTTGTTCACATTTTTTCACTTTCTTGGGGGGTCCTGTGCTTTTAACCCCAGTGTATGGTAATTATATTGAGCAATAGAAGACATTACACATTACACAAAAAAACTTAAACCCAAACTGAACATGATGTTTATCTTGTAGTTTGCCCCTTGGTGTCATTTTGTTTATTTATTTGTTTAATTTCTTTAAAATTGATTTTATCTTGTGACATCATTTATAACAACCCCTCTCCTTTTTATACAATGGTATATAAAGAAGTATTCTGTATAAAAAATAGTCATAACATATATTATTTTACAATAGCAACGCTTTTGTCACACAGTCTACTAGAAAAATCTGAGTACCTTTAGACGCCTAGTGCTGCCTTTCCATTCAAGATATTAAATAAAAACATCCAAATCGAGTAGAAATATGTTTTCCTTTTTTTCAGTTAGCCATTTCGAACTTAATAGTATTTCTTTTATATCAAATCTAATTGGAACAATTTATTATACCAGACCATCACAAGTATCCCTTCTAAATCATCAAGCTGGCAGCTATTAATAAAAAACCAATTAAGGGTTTATAAGATACCTTTGCATATTTCCGTGTGGGGTGTGTGTGCAAAAGAACCAATTCTGAAGCCCCTGTTAGGTGTTTGTCAATATTATTATTTATTTCAAGAGAAAAGAAGTATACCCCAGAATACAGATAACTACCTACAGAACCTCTAACTTAAGCAAGTTCAGAACAATGGCATAAAGGGAGAAATGCCTGGTCTTTCCTTTTAGGTTTAATTGAGTATGAATGTACATTTTAAGAGTACTTGAAGTGCTTTGTTCCGCACATCTGGTTCCACTTCAAAAATACATTGTGGTGGTAGTTTTATTAGGCCAGCGAAAGGGTGCAGAATTCATCATGCTAGTTTTAGAAACCCACTGGGCTCTTTCATGACATAAGGATGGTTAAAAAAATATAGAGAGAGGGATTGACATTGTGAAACACAAGTTTGCATTTCACATGAACTATTATAGAAAGCAGGTTTGTGCAAAGAAAAGGTTTAGAGCAGTGGTTCTCAACCTGTGGGTACCTAGGTGTTTTGGCCTCCAACTCCCAGAAATCCCCGCCAGTTTACCAGCTGTTAGGATTTCTGAGAATTGAAGGCCAAAACATCTAGTGACCCACAGATTGAGAGCCACTGGTGCCCCCCCCCCCCCTTTTGTTACTGGGAACAAAAGCTATAATAGAAAACAATAAAACATCCTCTCTCCATTTACAACCAGAAAGTGCACTGCTTACCTTTGAGATCTGGCTCTGTTTTGATCCTACATGAGACTACTGACTCTTCTAATAACACTATGTAACAACATTTCCAATTTTTCTGTTCCTGGTTTGAAAGTGTTATTTCCTGTTTAATTGTGTGTATGGTACTTACTTTGAACATAGTTGTTATACTCCAGAAACTTCATTTTTGTGGCCTCCACAAACTCTGTTTAATTGGTTGAGATTCTTATGAGATATTCATTGAAAAACTATAGTAAAATGCGCTGCAGAATATCCCACTAAAACAAAGGGGTTTTTTTCAGTTTAATAAACCTTTTCCATGTTTTTGTGATAGAACCAATTAGGAAATGACATTTATAACCCAGGAACAAAAATCGTGTTACATAGTGTAATTATAGGATACAGGGGAGGAACCTGTATCCTATAATTATTATCCATTTGCATTGATTTCTCAAACTAACTTACAAACATACAAGGAGGTGTACTCAAGGCAATTACTTCTTATCTTAAAAATGATCTGAACCTGCCTTTTAATGCTAGTGTCCTGGTGATAGGCAGAACTACGGATGCTTTAGCTACAGTACTTATTTAAACTTTTTTTTTGTCGTGTCAGGAGTGACTTGAGAAACTTCAAGTTGCTTCTGGTGTGAGAGAATTGGCTGTCTGCAAGGACATTGCCCAGGGGATGCCCTGAAGTTTTGATGTTTTACCATCCTTGTGGGAGGCTTCTCTCATGCCCACGCATGAGAAGCCGGAGCTGACAGAGGGAGATCATCATGCTCTCCCCAGATTCAAACCTGTGACCTGTTAGTCTTCAGTCCTGCCGGCACAAGGGTTTAATTAATCCATTGCGCCGCTGGGGGCTCCTTTTTATTTAAACTGAAATGTATACTAAGCCTACCACTGAGGAGGTGTGGCTGCTCTAGTGCATTGCCTGTGCTGAGTGAGAATTATCAGATGTTTAGCCCCAAATATCTGGAGATGACAAGATTGCCTGCTCCTTTTCTACAGATAAGTGAACATTTTGCTGGTAGTTCAGCAAGAAAATGCTAATGACAATTTGACTGATAAAAAGGTGAGCCATGCACCTTTAGTATTGGAAATAGCTATTTGTTCAGTTAGCCTTGTTGAAATTCATGTTTCTATATCAGGGAGGCTGGGTGTATGTGCTTGAAAGACAGAAAGAGAATTAACATGGTCTAGTTCTGCTGTCTCTCTCTCACACACATAAGTGCCAAACTCCTGCATTTGATCTGTTGGAAGACCAGGCAAGGGTAATCTCCCCCCGCCCCAGCTCAGTTTTTCCCCCTCCCTCGTGTTATGAATTGTGCTTTGCTGACTTTCACTGCTTCCCAGCAAGAAAGGTCAGGGACCTCATAAACAAGGTGAGGCGAGTGCTGGGGGAATGCAGAGCAGCAGTCCAGGCCACTGATTCTTTCTGACATTAGAGCGCTAATGAATGTTCTGTCATGGTCCCGTGAATATTTCTGGAAACATTCTCCTCCCATCTTCTCTGGGCCTTCTAGTTGCCAAGGTTACCTGACGTGACTTTCCTCCGAGGAGAGACGTAGCGGCAGGTTGGCTCTTCTTGGCATGCCTGCCTCATTGTAAGAAAATTTGCCTCTGCAAACAGCTCTGGGAGAGGTCTCACCTACATTGCTTCTTTGCTCACCATCTCCGCCTCCTCCCCAGGTGCAGCTCCGCGCTCCCCTTCCCTGTGGCTTCCCTCATTATTATTATTATTTTTATTCATTCTATCGTTAAAAGAGTTGAGCTCATATTAATTTTGTTTTTCCTTGCATAACCCGGGCTGTTATCGTGTGACTAATTACTCACACATTTCCCTTCAGACAGCAAATGGGAGAGATAAAAATTTCCACCAGGTTTATGCGATTCCTGCTTATCAAATTACTGTAATTATTTGAAGAATGGTTTGAAATTATAAGGAGTAATGAATTTAATTATTAGCTGTGCAACAAAGCCTTATGCAGAATGGAGCTGGCAAACAGACTTTTTAAAAAAAGTGATAGTAGGGAGGCATGATAACAAGGCTCTGAATAGAGGGAAACCCCAGTGGCCACACTTGATACCAGGAGCCCCGGGGAAAGTATATTTTCATTCATTTTTAATGGACACTTTCTCAAGTTAGATTGTTCTGTCTGTTCTTCAACATAAGGAAGCAGCAACAGCAGCCTTGACCTTTACTTTCATTTTGCACATGGTCAATATGAAAGAGTAAAATATTGTCAGGAGAGTCAGTCCATGGATCTGGTAGTAGTTTTTTCTTGTTATCCTCATCTTCATCCAGAAATTACCTGATAATAAAGATAGATGCCAGGAACAAGTAAGAGAATTTTTGTGTTATCTGTTCCCCCAAAAAAGCACTGGTGTCTTGCCAGGATGAGATGTAAATTGTAACAGATTAGCCTACCTTACAAGGTTGGTGTACAGGCAGTAACAGGCCTGGCTTGGAAAAGCTAAGGAGAGCAGTGGGGAGGTGCAATTAGGCAGCTTCATAGTTGGTGCAGTCTGATTGGCTGATGAAATTGGAGGTAGTTAATTAGCAACCAGAGATGGGCGGAGCCAAAAAGAAAGAGCTATGCAGCCAGAGTTTTGTTAGTTAGTGTTGGATTGTTTGAAGAGTGAGTTAGGTTAGGAGATTTGAAAGGGAAGGAAGGAAGAGTTTTTGGAACTGTTAATAGAAAGATACCTCTTTGAGGAAAGTAATTAAAGCCTTTAGGGAGAAGGAGTAAGAAATATAGCAAGCCTCTATAGCAGGGGTCCCCAAACTAAGGCCTGGGGGCCGGATACAGCCCTCCAAGGTCACTTACCCGGCCCTTACTCAGGGTTAACCTACTGTAAGTCTGAAATGACTTGAAAGCACACAACAACAATCCTATCTCATCAGCCAAATGCAGGCCCACACTTCCCACTGAAATAGTAATAAGTTTATATTTGTTAAAATAGTTCTTCATTTTAATTATTGTATTGTTTTAAAGTGGTTTTTTTGCACAACAAATAAGATATGTGCAGTGTGCATAGGAATTCATTCATTTTGTTTTTAAAATTCTAATCTGGCCCTCCAACAGTTTGAGGGACTGTGACCTGTCCCTCTGTTTAAAAATTTCGAAGATCCCTGCTCTATAGTTTTAGAGTGCTGGTGTTGAAGCCTCAGAGAAAGAGGATTCCAAAGGGTTAAAAACAACCTGTTTGTATTCATGTGTGTATAACATTGTTTGCGAGAAACTCATTATATAAAGCCACTCTCTGTATAAGTTTATTGAAACCATTATGCATCTTTACTGTTCAAGAACAAAATAAACATCATTTATTGTTTTTTTATTTCACCTGAGTATTTGTGTCTTCTTGAATGTTCTAGCAAGGAGGTGGCCTATGGATCAATAAATGGTGGCAGCAAAAGAAACCTTAATAATAAATTGGTGGCAACAAAGAAAAACATAACATTGTAATCGATACAGATTGGTATCATTGCGTTGCATGTCAGTATAAGAAGTGACTTCGTGAATCAGTCCAAAGCATATTGTTTCCATGGTGGCTAACTAGATGTCTATGGGAAATTCACAAACAGGTGATGTGAGAAATAGCCATTTGTTCTCTGTGTGTATTTTCCTTCAAACATGCCTGGAAAAGTATCAGTTCAGTGGATATGCCTGTATGATACATAAAGACATGACACTTGGCCCTGTCTGATAAACACACAGAATTCAGACCTCAATAAATAAAACAGAAATGGATAGTTTTGCAGAATGTGGTTTATTTTCATTTGTCATATGAATCAAAACAAGGTTTCTAGAAACCAACTGCCTGCGTCACATGGATGAAAATGAGATAACTGGTGTTGCCTCACTCTAGTCTGCCTGTTTCGATGCCACACATATTGCCTAAATGCACCAGAATATTTCAAAGGCGGAAACTCGCAAACCACTCAAGTATTCCTTGCCTTAGAAAACTCTATGAAATTCATGGGACAAGTATAAGTTGGCAGGTGACTTGAAGGCATATACACATTTAGTGCCAGATTCCTGAGACTGAACCTCAGACTATCTGCAGACAACACACATATTCCACTATTGAGCTATAGCAAGGGTTACTATCTGGCTGGTTCAGCCATTTTGCGGGGGCGTGAGTTTACTGCCAGCCAAATGTTTTCCAAAAGGAATATTGCTTTTCCCCCATACTGGTATGATTGCTTTGTTATGCTTCTACTTACTTTGTTTACTTCGTTTATAAATGCATTCTGGCCATTTTGTGTGTAGTCAGAATGTATTCATAGAAGACAAAAGAGAAGACAAAAAGTCAATGGATGAAAAAGTTGTTGGCAAAACCAAATTAAAAACACAGACGTCTGAATTAGATCATTGAGCTGCTCTTTTTGCAACTGCCAGGATTTACAAAAATGAGGTCAGAGAAATAGGTTCTCTTTCACACAGCATCCTGTAGTGCCATCCTTCACACTCCCACTACAATCTTAGGAATTCTCTGTGATATAAAATTATTTTTAAGTAGGAGTATACCTCTGGGGGTCGTTGAGGTCATTGTTTTGCTGCTTCTGAGTCATTTCAGGACTAGGAGAGTCCTATTTTTCATTAAACGAGTAGGTGTTAAAGAGGTATGAAGAAGATAATGTAGGCGTGGGTAATGGGAAACAGAATCTTGGAACTTAGTGTATGTGAAAGCCTAACCATGTTGTGTGTGATACAAACATTAGTGGGGCTACCCCAATGACCTTTTATCCTTTTTAGGAGACCCACTTTTTGTACTCTATCACCTCCGCAAAAGTGTTCAAGGGTAACATATAGTCAGGATTTAAGGAATGCGAGTTGCTTTTCCAAAACCTCAAGCTCATTTTTGCAGCCCCAGGGTTAGCTTGCTGCCATCGCTCTCTCCCTCCTTGGAAAAACTTAATGTGTAAAAAGTATAACCATGGGTCATTTGCTGCCAAGCTCTAGGGAGCTGTCCGCTTCTAGGCATTTAAAAATGATAGCTTCCATAAAAGTTTATTGGGCAGCCCGCTTCTAGAAGCTGCATTCCCTTCGCCTTTGGACTTAAAAGCAGCAGGATCTTATTGCAAAAGGTTATGGGCAGTGAGAAGTCCTCATATGTTGTGTGAGGAGCCAGATGGGCTAAATGGAATTTCATGCCATGCCAGGTAATAGGATAGGAAGAAAGATTATAAAGTGAGATGGCACCCAACATGGGTGGCCCTAGAATCATCGTTGACAATCAGTGGAAAAGAGCAAGGAGCATTGTCAAAGTACACAGCAGGGATGGAAATTGCGGCATGGCTATATGGAAGAGCAATCAAACACTCAAGCCTTTCAACAGTGGTGTAAGAGATGCCGGTGAAATTTCCTTGCCTGAAAGATTGGAGGTTGCACATCCAAGGAGCTAAACTCCCTTTGCTATGCCTTGGTTGGAGGAGGGGTTGACTGTCTCCTTCACTGCCATTGGTTGGCTACCGATTTTTTTATGTGGGATGGGAACAGGAGAATTGCTTATGCCCTGCAGCATGTGATTTCATTACCCTTATTGTTCTTAGCTTTTATAGCTACAAATGTTATTAAATGTCATAAAATTGTCCAGTCCTTTTAAGTCCAGACACAGTATTTGTCTCAATTTGCCAGCACATAAAGAGAGAGGCAAAGCCTGTCTCAGAAGAAATAAGAAAATAACCATCGACCTAAATTTTCAGACTTTCCTTGAAAGTAGTGAATAAATTCAGCTGTAATGTTTAGAGCATGTAGCTGGGTCTAGGAAGAGACAGCACTGGGTAAAACAGATTCCTCCTCAGTCGCCATGAAACCACCTGGTTGATTTATTTTATGGTATGTTGAGGGGTGGGGTGTGTGTGTGTGTGTGTGTGTGTGGAGTTGATCCATTTAGTATTTCAGCCCCTTTAGAGACATGAGTGATAGATTAGCATGCACATAGACTTAAAGTACATTTCAACATTAGATTAGCACAGAATAAGTTCCATCTTCATCCTTTATAATAAGGCAACACCATACTGAGAAGTTGTGTCCCAGGGACCAGGTTACAAGGTTAAAGGAGAAGAAAAAATATTAAAAGCCTGGGAAGAAATATTTAGTTCCAGTGTGTCTTCCCTGAATAAAGTATACAATGCCCTGCTCTGACCAATTCCTTGCAAAATGTCCTCAGAAGCACTTTAACTACCCGTTGGGTTGATCTCCCTATGTTATCCTTAAAAACCCTCCTGCTTAGATACATCCCACCTCTGTTTGCACCCAGTGTTTATTTTTAAATTTTAATATTACATCTGGCCCAGCCATAAAGTTTTAAATTTGTATGTGTTATTGCTTATATGTGTTTTATTTTAACTGCTGCTTTGTTGTTTTTATTGATGTTGTTGTTGGGCTTGACCTCATGTAAGCCGCCCCGAATCCCCTTGGGGAGATAGTGGCAGGGTATAAATAAAGTTTTATTATATTGTTATTATTCATGTTTGGGGTATTTCCTTGTTTTGCTTTTGTTGATTATTTGGATTTTGCAAAATGTTGCCCTTTTTCTATCTGCTTTGTTGATAGTTAGGTTGAAAGAAGTAGTAGCTTCCCCAGATAACCTGCTGAGTTTTACTGAACATCCTGCCCTTCATCCCAGGTTGGATGCATGTCCATCACTTCCAAGCCATTTGGCAAGTCTGCTTGTGAAGTGACGTTGACAGAAATTTGTTCATTACAAGCTTTTCAGCAGATCACTGATCCGTGTGCTGTTGGGCTGCGCCTCTTATTTTCTGGGTGGACACATTTCTGATGAACATCTCATGCTTTCCTACAGTGCTTCTGTATAAGGCAACGGTGGTCAATCTCCATATAAGAGACTCATTACTCATACTCATTCACCCCGGAATTTGTATCCATCAGAGGCTGCCACAGTGAGCCAAAGAGTGTGGATTTCAAATCCACATCGTTATGGATATAACTGACCATGAATCCAGTTAGGTCTGGGGAATTTCTATGTGTGTTGACAGTGTACAACATTAGCTGTTGTGGTAAGCAAACTGATTTCTCTAAGTTGACTATATCTGGTATAATTAGTTGAGGTTCAGCTCCCTACTTTTGTGTGGTCGATATACTTGTACCAGAGAGCGTGTCACTAACTCATATCCTAGAGAGAACTTGGATAGTCTTTTTTAAATTTTGAACTGTAGCTCCTAGAATTAGCCAGCCATTAACCATAGTGACTAGGGGATACTTGAAGTTATACTCCAAAACAGAAGCCCAGGTTTCTAAGCCCAGGTTTATGATTCTTAGACTGTTTGAAGAACATCCCTGGTTTCTTTCTTATAGAAGGAGCTGTATGGAAATTGGTATTCAAAGAATGTTTTTGGGTGGAGCAAATGAAGCTTGGTTAACTTCAGTCAATGTCATTTATCACAGCAGAAGGCAATTAATTAATAACACATTTTTGCACTAGATTAAACTCTGTTTTGGAAAATATATGCTCACATGTTGACATACTGGGCACAACACACTCAAATAACAGTGAACTGGCAAATCGGAGTTTAAAGACATGTTCTACGTAGTTTTTTTCTTGGTTAAAATAACAAATAATAGCATATAATATAATAATAAAATAAAAATTCATTTCAAATAGTACACCACTTTGTACAGAGACATCCCATGTTAGATCAGATCATTTCTTAATTATTTTTAATTGAAACACAGTTTAGAAGTTGAGGAACATCTTTTTGGACAGTCCTAATTAGTTCTGTCATAGGAACTTATTCTTATAGTGTTCTCCCAAGAAATATCTTACTCTCTTGGTCTATAATGCAGTTATTTATAGATATGATAATAAGCTTTGATAGCGTAACTAACGCGCATACACTCTCTAATGGATTATAACATCTTATCTATATGATGCAGTCTCCAGCTTCTACTCATCCTATAAGCCTTGAGGTAAACTAAGCTCTGTTTAAGATGCAATCTAAAATGTAATACTAAGAGAACCATCAAGGTACAGTGGTTGGAATGTTGGACTGGGAGACCAGGGTCTAATTCCCATTTGACACTGGAAACCCACTGGGTGACCTTAGGCAAGTCACACTTTCTTACCCTCAGAGGTAAAGGCAGCCCCCCTTTCCACCCAACCAAATTCTGCCAAGGAAACCATGTAATAAATTCACCTTGGGTCACCATAAGTATGAGATAACAGACTCTCAGGAATTTTCATATTTACTTCTTTGTTCTGCTTGTGATGTATGGGCATTGGGGTGATCTATAGTTTGATAGTGGTTTGCTGGGTGAAGAGAGATGTCTTGTAAAATTATGAAGATCTACAAAGACCTATGGCTTTGAAATGATGTTCCTGAAAAACATTAGCTCTGTAATGTAAGTTCTTTTTTGATCCTCAATTTAATTCTAATTTAGATCTTATTTTTACCCAGATGGCATACCATGGAAAGTACCATCTACTGTACTTCCACCCTTCTTTGTGTGTATATGGGGTCTGTCTGTTTCCACCTCCCATTAGCCTCTCTGTTTCTGTCCAGAGTGGTCAATACACCCTCCCATTACTCCTCCTTTTAAACCCTTCCCCTCAGGCTCACATTTCCCTTTTTATCCCTCCTGGTTGTTCTATTTTCCCTTAATACACATTCTCAGCACTGTTTGCCAAGTACTGTATAGAGATACTACTGCCACCAGGCAGGCAGTGGGCAGCAATTGGAACTGGAAACTTGGTTGGGAACCATTGATCAAAATGTAATTCTTTCTCCTGTATGGAAGGCTTGAATTTCGATATACTTGCCCATAGTCCTGGAGTAGTCCTGGCCCTCAATGTAACCAGTAAAGTTATGCTCTTGCAAAGTTGAAAAGCCATTCCTTTTCTATCAAGTTAAAAGGCAGCATTTAATCTAAAACTCCATGTGTCCCAAGCATTACACACACACACACACACACACACACACACACACACATAAGAATTTTCAACTACTTCCATAGGGGGTTTATTTTCCTTTGCTCTCACTAAATGCTTTCAAATATACAGATTGTTCCAGTTACTACCAGGAATCTGTCTGAAAATCATTATGGCATGACAATTATCTGAGCTCCTTTATAACATTGACTAACACTGGTTTGTTTATACCATGCTCAGCAATTCTAGCTTATATTATTTTCTTACATACTCTAGCTCTTTTGTTGCCATGTATATATTTTTCTATATTTGTATTTCACTTAATCAGTATTCTTCCCAGAAATAACTATTGGGAAATAATTTTGACAACGTAATTAAATTTGAATCGAAACATAGAAATTATTTTTTTTACTACTTTTTACAAAGCATTTTGCCCATAAAATGCTGTTTGGCGATATCGTTCCTTCCTGTATTATCCCTGGAGGTGAAATCTATCCAATGTCTGGCTCCTGTGCATGGTAGTGAACTAATTTGGGAGGAGTTCACATAGTCTTTGTACATCATATAGTCAATGAACTTCACTCAAAATGCTAATGAAAACTTCTCTGGTTGCCTGTGTTCTGCCATTTGCTACATCATATGAGTATCTAAAAGGAAACGATGGAAGTGATTCATGCTTCTAAGTACTTTTAAGTAAAGGGTATGTGACAGTTTCCTCTCTGATCTTCGATCTGGATTCCACTAAGGATCTTGATTTTCTACTCAGAAGGATTTAGATACAGGCATTTTGGTTTTGATTCAGAACTTTTTTATGAACCGTTCTTCATGTGCTTCAAAGTTTAGAATGTGACTTAAATGACTGTGTACATGAAAGATGAAGTTAAATCAAGGGCAGAACAATTAAGGTGTGTAATAATTGTGCATCAAAGTTCAGAATGTGCCTTAAATGACTGTGTGCATGAAAGATGAAGTTAAATCAAGGACAGAGCAATTAAGTTTTGTAATAATTGAAAGAGGAAATGAATTGTCTTTAATTTGGCATAAATCCCAAACACTGCTACTTAGGCTGTTGGGAATTCTGCACCTATTTATAACTGACTAAACCGAAGAATAAGAGTTAGCATGGTGTATTTTTTTAGTGTTGGGCTATGACTCTAAAGACCAGAGTTCAAATCCCCATTCGGCCAGGTGACCTTGGGCAACTCACATTTTCTCAGCCTCAGAGAGAAATCTTGCCAATTACACCCCATTATAGGTTCACACTAGGCTAACCATAATTCACAAATGACTTGAAGGCACACAGCAACAAGATAATAATACAGGGCCTTTTCTTCCCCAGAATTAGGGCATGTGTTTCTGATCTAAATAATGCTGTATGTACAGGTACACATCTTCCTTCCATGAGGTCTAACCTGAATTGGGTCCTTTTAGACATCAGCATATTTCATAAGGAATAATGTAGCATTACTCCCTCATAATTCATTACCACTGACATTTGATAATGGATGGGATGGCAATGGCAACCACAACTATACAACTGCGTAACTACTTGATTATAAAAAATATTCTCAATGTACCAGAAAGTATGGTAGACAAATGAGTCTGTTGACAAAAGGCTTCTCATTAGACTCTAGAGTCTAGACCAACGGTTCGCAACCTGGGGGTTACAACCCCCAAGGGGGTTGCATGGCCATTTCGGAGGGGTCGTGAGGCCACCTCCTTAGGCCCCGCCCCCAAGGCCGCGAAGCCTCCCTCGGCTGGGATGTGGTCTTGCCAGCTGGCAAGGCCGCGACCCAGCTGAGGGCCTCGCGCAAAGCCTCCCTCGGCTGGGACATTGTCTTGCCAGCCGGCAAGGCCGCGACCCACCTGAGGGCCTTGTGTGAAGCCTCCCTCAGCTGGGATGTGGTCTCGCCAGCGAGCAAGGCCGCGGCCCAGCTGAGGGCTTCACGTGAAGCCTCCTTCAGCTGAGATGTGGTGTCGCCAGCCGACAAGGCCGCAACCCAGCTGAGGGCCTCGCGCGAAGCCTCCCTCGGCTGGGATGTTTTGAAGAGCCTTGCCTTCCTTTCCTTCACTTTATTTTAAGTTTATAAAGACTTAAAATAGTGTATACCTACTAAAATAATGTATAAATACTACATCATGGTTTTTCACTTATTCCGGGAGGTCCTGGAATGTAACCCCAGCAATAAGTGAAGGAACACTGTATTTTTAGTCATTATTTGCACATGCTTTCTCAGAGTGGCAACATCTAACTAAATTGGAGCAGTTTCATCCATTGTGGCTATACACCAGGCATGGGCAAACTTTGGCCCTCCATGTATTTTGGACTCAATTCTCACAATTCCTAACAGCTGTTAGGGATTGTGTCAATTGAAGTACAAAACACCTGGGGAGCCAAAGTTTGCCCATGCCTTGTATACACTGACTAACAAAAGCCCCAGTGCTTCTTATGAAATAGGTCACTTGAGCAATGGTACAGTTGCCTACGGTGTTGATGATGTGTGGCCAGCATATTCATGTAAGAAACAGCATGTGTTATGCCAGTCTACCTGCAAAGATACAGCATGATTATCTCATATGACATTTCTTCTGTAATGTAGCTCCCTGCACTCCAAAGATATGAAGCCAATTAATTCATAATGATCCAGTGTGTAAAAAGATGTGTGCGTGTTCACTTTTTATATGTGAGGCAGTCACAAAAACTCAGGTTGGAAAGAGTATGACTCTTTTGATTATACATCTTAAACTGGTGTTTTTTGGAGTGTTCTGGTCAGACATCTTGCTTTGGGTGTATTTTGCCACAAGCAGAAGCAACAACACAAATCCCCAAGAACCTAGAATATTTTTTTCCAATTTCAGAATCAGATATATACTGACTTCTAACTGCTGAAGCAGTTATATTCTGTAGGAAAAATTGATAATTTTAAGTCACATGTTTGAGTGAGGATAGTGCATAATGTTTCCAAATTCCTAACAATTTGTTGAAATATACCTTGAAATAATTTAGGGACATCATCATTGAATAGTATGATCAAGACCTCTGTGACAATGTATAGCTAAAGAAGAGCCTTTTTCTACTTCTTCCCTGAAATAGGAAATATCTGAAGGTTCAGATCTTGGGGAGGGAGTAAAAATCCTGACTTTTTTTAGTGTGCATTTGTGTCTCCATACAGGTGTGTTTTCCCTTCATTATTAGACTTCAAGCCTCTAACATCAGTTGAAGTACAGGAATTACCATTTCTGAAATATTATATAGATATTTTGACTGTTCTGGTATGTTGGCTTTTTATTGATGCAGAAAAGGGGAAAAAACAGCCTGATCTGAACATTCTGATGTGATTCCATTACCAAGTGGCTGCTTTTAAGGGGGGGGAATCATGAGAGATGCATTTTAAAGCCCTGGATAGAATTACTAGCCACAGCTTTTAAGAATGTATGTTTAGAAAAAGGTGGGTGGTGTTTCACTGCTATGAATAGATGATTAAGCTGCAGTACTTACCATCTATGTTAAAAAAAAAAAGACGTCCCATTACAGTTTGATCAATTACATCAATCCAATATTATAAAGCATCACTTGTCAAGACTGTTATTTTATTTATGCTTGTATCCAGATCATTGGCTTTCCATTGGCTTGTCTGCCTGCCTTGACTAGGTCGTCTTGGCAAGGTGATGAATGCAGCCAACTTCCCATGCCTAAATTTCAACAAGAGCTGCAAGATCAGTGTTACTTGTGCTGTTTTGCTCTTATAATTCAGGAGATTTACCGTATATACTTGAGCATAACCTGGGTTTTTCAGCCCCTTTTTAGTCTGAAAAAGTCCCCCTCGGCTTATACTTGAGTCAAAGTCATTTATTATTTTTCTCTGTTATTTTATTATTATTATTATTACATTTATTAGTTTACTCTATTTATTATTATAATTATTTTATGTACATTATTTTACTCTATTATAATTTTATTACATTTATTTTACTCTTTATTATTATTACATTTATTCTTTTTCTCTAGCTATTATAATATTTATTATCTTATTCTTTTTATTATTACTACATTTATTATTTTAGTCTATTATTGTTTTTATTACATTTCCATTATTTTACTCCATTATTATTTTATTACATTTATTTTACTCTTTATTATTATTACATTTATTCTTTTTCTCTGGTTATTATAATATTTATTATTTTACTCTTTTTATTATTACTACATTTATTATTTTAGTCTATTATTGTTTTTATTACATTTCCATTATTTTACTCTATTATTATTTTATTACATTTATTTTACTCTTTATTATTACATTTATTCTTTTTCTCTAGTTATTATAATATTTATTATTTTACTCTTTTTATTATTACATTTATTATTTTAGTGTATTATTGTTATTATTACATTTCCATTATTTTACTCTATTATTATTTGAAAGATAAATAAGCACATTTACATTGAAGAAGGTTAGAATAATGGTTTGATCAGAGTTGGACAATCTTATCTTAAATTACAATTTAATGTAATATTCAAAAACATTTAACCTACTGATGCCTCAATTAATGTAATTTTATTGATATCTATTTTTATTTTGAAATTTGCCAGTAGATGCTGCATTTCCCATCCTCGGCTTATACTTGAGCCAATACATTTTCCCAGTTTTTTGTGATAAAATTAGATGTCTTGGTAAATATTCGGGTCAGCTTGTGCTCGAGTATATATGGGTATATAGGCTTACTTCTGTTAAAAAAAACCCTGAAGAATATCCCATTTGGGTTTTGTTTGTTTTTTAACTTTAAACAGTATAATGATTTTTTCTGAATCATCACCCTGTTCGGAAATACTGTCACAGGAAAATCAGAATCTTGATACTTTGTATTTTATCATTTGATAAGAAAACTTTTTAAAAAACCAATCAAAATATTATATTATATCTTGGTGAGTTTATGCAGTCAGACTTTGCTGGGATGGAGTAATATCCTGAAAACACAGGTTCACAATGCTGGAGTTCCTGGGTGGAAATCTGACTTGGTACACTAGCTATACCAATATTTGGAGAAAATAGATATGACACATACCCACACATGCATGGTTTAAATCATGATTAGACTGTTATAGTACTTTCCTGGAGCTGCTTTAAACTACCGTAGTATTCAAAAACTTTAGTTTCAAAGTTGTATGATGTACTTGTTGACTGGAAGAGGTTATTGTAATCATGTTCTTCCATTTTTGAGAAAATTTCACTTTTTCTTAGACATCTCAAAGTGCTGCTATGGCATTTAAATATTTTAAATTAATACAGTAGTTAAATATGCTTCGTATATAAGAAGAAATGAACCTAAAACACTGGATGGTGTTCACATAAAATGAATGCACACTTGCTGTGAATGAGCTGCATGCTACTCAATGCAATCCAACTCCTCTAAATGCATAGATGTGGCTCCTCTAAGTAGACTGATGAGTTAATAGGATGGGAGTATTGCTGCCATCTAGATATTAACTGTAAGTCCTCCTTAATAGCTATGGTGATTAAGGCTATTGGGTCTTGCAGTCCTATATCAGCTGGAGGGCTACATGATTCTGGCCCTTGGACTAAACTAAACAAACCAGGGGCCAGGGCACAACCTCTGAGGATGCCTGCCATAGATGCAGGTGAAACATCAGGAGAGAATGCTTCTGGAACATGGCCATACAGCCCCAAAAAACCTTACAGCAATCTAGTGATTCCAGCCAAGAAAACTTTTAACAATACATTAAAACAGGACACTTTATGTTGCTCCCATAGAAGCCAGGATTTGTAAACCAAGAGCAAGACTTGAGGTTTTTGGCAGCAAACACAACTTCCATTAGCTGGTTGCACTAGCACCAAAATACATTTCATTCTGGATTTACCACGATTTCCCCAAATCATGGCTTAACATTCAGTGTGAATGCAGCCAATCAAATTCATACTGTGTTGAACATTTGAACTGGGTATTTCCAGCTAGTTCTCTAAACCACCACACGACATCATGCTGAATTTGCAATGTGATGTGCTCATGGGATAGCTATTCTCTCGCTTATTATAGACTAGCTTGGGGACCCGGCGGTGCCCGGGTCATTTGAGAAGTGCAGCAGGATGTAGAGTGGGTCATGGGGGCTCTGTGTGCCAAGTTTGGTCTTGATCCATCATTCTTGGGAGTTGCAGTGGTATCATGAAAGTACTGAAGGTACTGGAAGTCCCATCATCTGTGGTCCAGCCTCCCCCAAATTGCAGTAGGATGTAGATTGGGTCATGGGGGCTCTGTGTGCTAAGTTTGGTCTGTATTGGTGAATGGATGAGGGTTGTATTGTTTTTAGGGAGTGAAGGTACTTCAAGTCCCATCATCAGTGGTCCATTTCACACAAAACTGCACCAGGATGTAGAGTGGGTAATGAGGGCTCTGTGGGCCAGGTTTGGTGTTGATCAGTCATTGGATAAGGTTTGCAGCAGTCTTGGAAAGTGAGGGAAGGTACTGCAAGTCCCATCATCCATGGTCTGCCCTCCTCCAAACTTCAGCAGGATGTAGAGTGGGTCACTGGGGCTCTGTGTGCCAAGTGTGGTCTTTATCGTTTTTTGTTGGGGGCTGCAGTGGTTTGTAGGAACAGAGAGGTGTGAAAGTACTACAAATCCCATCATCCATTGTCAGTCCTCCCCCGAACCTCACCAGGACGTGAAGGTAGTCATGGGGGTTATGTGTGCCAAGTTTGGTCTCGATCAGTAATTGGATAAGCGTCGCAGTGGATTTGGGAAGTGAGTAGAGGTACTTCAAGTCCTATCATCCATGGTCTGCCCTCCTCCAAACTGCAGCAGGATGTAGAGTGGGCCATGAGGGCTTTGTGTGCCAGGTTTGGTGTTAATCAGTCATTGGATTAGATTTGTAGCAGTCTTGGAAAGTAAGGGAAGGTACTGCAAGTCCCATCATCCATGTTCTGCCCCCCCTCCAAACTTCAGTAGGATGTAGAGTGGGTCACTGGGGCTCTGTGTGCCAAATGTGGTCTTTATCGATGTTTGTTGGGGGCCGCAGTGGTCTGTGGGAACAGAAAAGTGTGAAAGTACTACAAATCCCATCATCCATTGTCAGTCCTCCCCCAAACCTTGCCAGGACGTGAAGGTAGTCATGGGGGTTATGTGTGCCAAGTTTGGTCTCGATCAGTAATTAGAAAAGGGTTGCAGCGGACTTGGGAAGTGAGTAGAGGTACTTCAAGTCCCATCATCCATGGTCTGCCCTCCTCCAAACTGCAGCAGGATGTAGAGTGGGTCATGGGGGCTGTGTGTGCCAAGTGTGGTCTGTATTGGTCCTTTTTGGTGGCCTCAGTGGTCTGTGGGAACCAAAGTGTTGGAAAGTACTACAAATCCCATAATCCGTGGGTCATGTCCCCCGAACCGCACCAGGACATAAAAGGGGTTAGGGGGGGTTATGTGTACCAAGTTTGGTGCAGGTCCATCACCCGCGCTGGTCGCTGTGGCCTGTGAAAGTGGCTGCCACATATCCGCCCTCCCGCCCTTCCGCTCTCCGCACACATACATACATACAAACATTCCGCTTTATAAAGGTATACAGATATGGGAAATAGCAATTTCTATATGATGTGGCTGAATAGTGAATAGTGTTTAGAGAAATCATTTACTAGGTGAACATTATCAACACAACCTAAATTCCATTTTAATATTAAATATGTCAATTTTTCTGTTAATTCGATAATGGTATCATAAATTTCATGTTAATTTCTGAGAACAAAAGAAAACGGATTGTGTTCTGACCCTTTCAGAGACAGCAGGTGGCTCTAAATCTGCTTTCCTACATCCTCCCTGCAGCATGAAGCAGAAACAAATTTTAAATCCAGTGGAGTGACAGCATCAATGTGTGATGTTAATATGGGGCCTAACTTTCAGATATTCAGAAGATTGATGCTGTCAGATTAATGTATTTCCTGCGCCATTTTTCATGCATTGAGAATAAACCAGACTCAAATGGATCAAAATCAATGTTCATTAATTTTAATAGCAAGTTACATTAATGATATATGGAAATACCTTATTGATCATGTTTCTAAAAATGAAAATCTCTATACTATTGTATATCACACCAGTACAAGTAAGTTTGGAAATCCATGATGTCTTATCAGAAGAGTTGGAAAATATATGTGGAAAAATCATTCATTTGGTACAAACTCAGTCCGTTTTACTTTGCCTTCCAAATGCTAGTTTTTCTCGCAATTGTGCAGACATAAAGAAAATACATTTCAGTTCCTTCATAGATGTCCCCACTGAGAATGGCATATTTTTCAAATCCTGCTTTGTGTCCCATTTTGGTTGGCAGGAAAAGCCAGCTCTAGCTTGATTTAGTGTTCAGTTTGTAGTGGCGATCACTCTTGTGAATGTATGAAACAGTTTTGTCATTTTGGCAACAGATGTATTTAACTTTTGATAAGTAACAACACTAAGGATGTGAAAATGCTGTGAAGCTAAATTATCCACGATGTTTCTGTTGCCTGTTTGTAACTTTGAATAGAGGAAAGTTGCACTTTTCTTGAAAGGTCCCTTCTCTTTAGACACACTGCTAAAGTTTCGAAAAATTACTACTATAACTGCATCTGCCAAGACATTCCCTCATCCATTAGTGTCAGTTGTGGAGTGGTACATTTTAAATAGATGCTCAGTGTGGTAGTTTCCACAGCCACATCCCACAAGGAGATGTCAAAGAGCAGACCAATATGTTAACCGTCCTGTTCAACCTCACCTTAGAGTTATCTGGGATTAGTAAATTTCAATAATTTATCTATGATATCTGCTAATAAGGATAACAGAAGCTATTTGGCCATTGAGATACTTATTTCATTGTGTAGATTGTGATTATTATTATTTTGGCTAAATAATAGTTGGACTGAACTCCTTGAAGGGACTGAGCTCCTTGAAAGGAGAAACCAATAGAATAGAAAATTGGCAAGTTGGATTCCTAACCTCAAGAGGGTGAAAAGCCACAGGTCTAGTATTTCAGTTGATACGTAGTTTGTCAAAAGATTATTGCCCTCTGATGTTTACACTTGGAACTCATAAAATAACTGATTAGTTGTTATACAATTAAAGCAAAGAATTGTAAGAAATTTGTTGAGAGAGGGGATTAGCAGATGGTATTCATTTACATATTGTATCTCACACTTGGAACTTGATATAACTTGATAGTTTGTAATTACTTGGTTAATGTGGATTTTCTGAAGGAAAATGAATTGCAAAACAGAAAGTCTGTAAGAGCAAACTGATCAGTTATGTAGTGCAGCAGTGCAAGTTTTGAACTTCTCTGTTGGCCTGGTAAAGGAGTGCTATAATTAATTAAATAATACTAGAATTAACATCAAAAGCAGAGATACAGATAATAACAGGGAACCACAGAAAGAGTAAAGTATGACAAAATTGAATTCGTTAAGTGGCACCTTGAGAAAATGGCTGATACTAGGCAGTACATAAAAGACAGAAAAATGGAAGTGAAATTCCTTGTGGGGAGAAGATAAAAGGTTAAGAACACAGAGTTAGATATCTGAATACTGGTGCCCTAGAATTTAGAAATTCAGTTTAAACTTAACATGAATAAAGACTATATCTACACTGCCAAATAATGTAGTTTGAACTGCATTATATGGTCAGTGTAGACCCGTACAATGCAATTTGAATGGCACGGAACTACATCATATGGATTTATACTGACCACATATGCATGCATTGCACCTACAGATTCATGTCCAGCTGAGCTATTCGGAGTGGTGAAGGGTTTAACTCAGGTACTCTCTCCTCTGAACCAGTCACTAGAATCTTCAATTTTCCACAGTGATGCTTGTAACAATCATTTCACAGATAAAATCTCTTGCATAAGAACTGACTTAGACACTGTCATTAGAGCAGAGGTCAACAACAAGGTGTCCAGCAACTCTGTGAGCGAGATTACCTTGGATTAGTTTCAATTTGTGAGTGCTGTTTATGTGGACAAGCTGCTTGGGCAAGTAAGGAGGACAACCTGCTTTCTTGATCCCTGCCCCTCTTGGCTGGTTGCCCGTGAAAGAGATGAAATTTGTTCTCAAATACAACAAATTACTAATGCATCTCTCAGGGAGGGTAACCTTCCATACTGTTTAAAAGAAACAGTAGTTAGACCACTGCTAAAAAAAAATCCCCTCCCTGGATCCCCTGGATTTTCATACAGTAGCTACAAACCAGTGATTAAGAAGATAGATACCCTCCAACTCCAGGCCATTTTATATAACACACACTTCCTTGACCCATTCCAAACTGGTTTCAGAGCAGGATACGAAGTTGAGAGTGCTATGGTTGCATAGTAGATTATCTCTGTCTTCACACTGAAAGGGGGTGTTTGTCCCTGTTAGTGCGTCTAGATCTCTCTTCAAGTTTTGATATCATCAACCATTATATCCTTTTTGGAGGGATTGGGAATCAGAGCCATTGTATTGCAGTGGTCCCGGTCGTAACTCTCAGCCAGGTTCCAGATGATGATGCTTTGGGATGGCTTCTCCTAAAAAAAAAAAAAGGAGCTGTTATATGGCACCCTACAAGTTGCCATTCTATCTGCAATGCTTTTTAATATTTACATGAAACCTCTGTGAGAGATCATCCAAGGGCATGTGAAGGGGTGTTATCAGTATGCTGATGATATTCAAATATATTTCTCCATGCCTTCAAAAATAGCCTCTGCTAAGTGTGTCTACTCTGAATAAATGCCTGAAGGGGGTAATGGGCTGGACAAGGAAAAACAAATTGAAACTGAATCCAGACAAAACAGAGGTGCTTGCCATCAAGGATCCTAATCTGGGGGTGTTGGTGTGTCAACCAGTAATGGATGGGGTTGCACTCCACCCAAAAGACTATGTTTGCAACTTTGGAGTGCTCCTGGATCTAACTTTCCAAATGTCAGCCCAATTTGATGCCACAGTCAGGAGTGCTTGCTATGAGCTTTGGCTGATACGCCATCTGCTTTTCTTCCTTGATTTGGAGATGGTAGTGCATGCGCTGGTAACCTTGAGGCTGGACTTCTGCAAAGCACTTTCCATCAGGCTACCTTTGTACCAAGTTCAGAAACTACAGCTGGTTCAAAATACTGCAACCAAATTGGTTACAGGACTATCCGGGAGGGAGCATATTATACCTATAGCAAAGTCACTCCAATGGCTGGCAATTAGTTTCTGGAAAAAGTATGTGTTGGTTTTGACATCTAAAACCTTACATGCTTTGGGTCCAGGTTACCTACAGGATCGCCTTCTCTCGTACAATCTGCCCCGAACACTTAGGTCCTCTGGGGGACGTTTACTCCAACCTGCCAAAACCCAACTGGTAACCACCACCCAGAGGACCTTTTCATCGGTAGCCCTGAGACTATGGAATGACCTGCTAGAAGAGCTCCAACAGCTACATGAGCTATCAGAATGTAAAATACATTTGAAGACCTATCTCTTCTGACAGGGCTACTCAGCCAGTTTTAATCATGAATTTTAAACTCATGTCCTGTGTTTTAAGCTTTGTTCTGTGTATTTTAATATGAATTTTATAGAAATGTGTTTTAATATGTATCTTTTATAGAAAATATTTTAATATGTGCATTTATAGAATCTTTACAATGTTTATGTGTTTTATCTATGTTGTAACCTGTTTCAAACCACTAGGAGAAGCGGGTAAAAATAGTCACGTCTGCCATACATTCAGACAATCAACACAAATGTAATAAAATAATGTGAAGGTATTTGTAGAGGCAGCCTTTCCCAGTGTGGTGCCCTAATATGATCAGTGGTAAGGGATAATCCAAAATATTGAAAAGATTGGAGAAACGAAGAAAAACAAATGCACACAAGGATAGAGGCTAGCCTACCCACAAATATGAAGCTGCATTGTATACTTTTGAATCCATTAGTCTGTCAAACCCAACCTTTATCCATGGTACATTATTATGTGAAAGTAAAGATCGGAGATTTTCTGTTGTTTACCTTGATTGTGGAACATCATCTCTATGGAGATTTAAGTGGCATTATTGTTACATACATTTTCACATCAGGTCAAACTCTCTTTGTTTGCTCAGGCATTTTAAAATGGTTTATGAACAGTGACTGGCGAGTGGTACAGCTGTCTCACATATACATACACAATACTCTCTGCCCTTTTGTTGTAATTTGTTGTGCTTTTACTAAGCTTTTTATATATAAAAAGTACATATATATCACTAGATGAAGGGCCTGCATTAACATTTGAATAGATAAAACACAATAAAAATATTTCTATTATTGGAGTTGCCTTGCTTGCTGTATGATGCCATATCCAATCTAGTTTCTAATGTTTTCCCTTAGGTTAGGTTAGGATTCACCCTTTTCATTTCAGAACAATATGACTTCCTTGCTAGGGCAACCAGTGATCTAACACTCCCATTATATTGTTGATGACAGTATGACCAGAACAAGATGCTGCATTAGAAGAGCACTAGACTATTATAGCACGAGTCGCCTCTTATCATTCACTCCTAGTATCCAGCAAATTGGTTTGGACTAGGGGCACTTCAAAAGAGTAAACTATATTCCCTATAAACAGGCTTGTATTCTTTGGGTATGCTTTTCATTTATTGTGTGGGGTGTTTCTCTTTCTTTTTTAATTGCAAGAAGCATTCAGAAGTTTGGGCTGACTAAGATGCTTTTTTTCTGAACAGTTATGCTCCAGGTACTCTTCAGGTGCCAAATATTTGTTTATGTTCTGATACTCTCTGTTGTTTCATGTGGTTAAATTCCTTAGAGAGGATCCTCTTAAAAGCTTCTTATTTAACTCAGAATGGAGCGTTTTGAAATGCTGTAGCTTCCATATGTCCCTCTGGAGTGCCACATCACAATCGGCTGGCAAGACTGTCATTAGAAGCTGCTACCTATTTGTGTTTCTTTCTGTTGCTATGAGTAACCTGAATTATTTGCCTTCCTTTGCTAAATTGCTTTAGAAGTCCTTGCTTTATGGACCTCATAAAACACTGTGAGCCGTTGCAGTATGTTTAGCTTTGGCAGGAGCAGGCCCTCACTTGTTCTACCTGGGGCAGTGGGACATCACCCTTATATGCACTGAAATTGTTTTCCATTTTATTGCACTTCCTTGGCACATTCTGCTGTGATTTATGTATTTTTTTAAAAAAACCAAACAAACAAACAGAAAACATGAGACACCTTAAAAACAATAGAGTATGAGATTCATGTCACAGATTTATCATAACCACTTAGATGCCCAGAATGTTGTCTTAAACTTTTCCACTCTGGACCCCCTTTGGCCTGAGAAATGTTTACGTGACCATGGTTATACGTGACCATGGTTATACAGATATGTATGTATGTATGTATGTATGTATTTGCAAGGCTTAATTAACAGGCTGATTTTATTTTTTATGAAATACAGTTAAAGGATATTTCTAGAGTCCTCTGTAAACACAACAGATTCATGTTCTCTAGTTTTCCCAGGCTATATGAACTCTTACAAACCAGTTCAGGCAGTCAGTTCCACCCTCATCTCAAGTGAGGCTGGTGGGAATGAGGGAGAGGTCTTTCTCCATGATCGCCCCTCAGAGAGTGAAGAGAGCGCTGACTGGAAACAGCCAGGAAGGAAATGGCTGCCGACGCTCTGAAGCCTGATCATTTCTAAGGCATGGAGCATATTTTAAAGATTGTTTATTCCCTCTGTTCTCTGTAAGAATTCAGACAAACTGCTGTATATATTGTTGCTCTGTTTGACCTTTTGAACTGAAGTAAAGTTACTGTTACACGTTACACAAATCTGAATGACACATTATGATACTGCAGGGTATATTTTGGTTCAGAAACAGTGGTAAAGCTTCTGTTTATTTACATTTACAACCTCCAACACCTTCTATTTACCTCCCACAGTTTCTACATCAACCTGTTCCTTCAGTTATTACCATGTCTAAACCACACTGATCCTCTTAACATATAATAAACTGCAGTCGTTGCACTGTTTTGTTTTGTTTTTTGCACTTCACTTCAGGCACCTTCTACACTGCCATATAGTCCAGGTTAAACAGATAATCCACATTACTTGCTTTGAACTGAATTATATGAGTCTTCACTGCCATATCATCCAGTTTAAAGCAGATACTATGGATTTTATATGGCAGTGTTGGGCCTGAGTTTGCGGAAGAGATTTTCCTGTTTTAGTTGTTTTAATTATAACTTTTGGATTTATTTTGAGTCTATTGGGAATAAAAGTAGGATAGAAATAAAATATAAATATAAATAAATTTGTTTATCCTGTCTTGGTTGAACAGAAGCATCATGTCACAAATTAAAGCCTATATATTCAGGAAACAGACGCATTGGAGTATACTGCGTGTTGGAGTCATAGAAACTGGAGCACCCCAGTAACAAATGTCACACAAAATGTTATAAATGGTCTTGTTTACTTATTTAAAACATACGTCATTTTCTATTTAAATGCTCAAAGTTATACAAAGTCACATAATCTGTATGCAAACAATGAAAACAACAGAAAGCAAACTGTAAGTGAAAAAGGCAATGGTAGTAACATGCCAACTCAATTAAAATGCTTCATTACCAAACATTCAAAAAGTCCTTGAGGGACAGAAATACTTCAACCTGTATAGACTAAGCAGGCATAATTAAGAATGTGTGTATTTATGTGCCTTTAAGTCAGCTGTCAACATGGCAAACTTACAACTTTCATAGGGTTTTCTTGGATAAGGAATATTCAAAGGTGGCTTGCTAGTACCTTCTTCTGGATTGTAGCTTAGAGCACCTGGTTTTCATTGATGGTCCAAGTACTATATTATTCCATAACTTTAGTTCTATACAAAAGGGTTATATAGAACCTATTTTTAGTGTGTGGTAGAGCAATGGACTCCACTGAGTACTGATACACAACAGAAATACAAAGGGCACATAATTATTCTATTCTAGACGTACATATCTTTTCTGCTGGCTTTTGTTGAGTCAGGATAATGAGTAGCAATAATATCTTTTCCTCCTTTCCTGTTGCTTGATTTCTGACATAAGGCAATGTGGTGATCTCCACTAAAGTAGACCTGATGCAGCAATGGAATATACGTAACAATTGACTTGCTATTTATAAGTTAATTCCATAGATCTACTTTAGTTGGAATTAATAGTTGAAGATAGCTCAGAGTTCCTGTCACTGTGGCATGATACTGTCTCTCATTACTTATTCTTTATTTTCTTTCTTAGTTCTCCCCCTTTCTTCTTTTAAAACTCATTGAAAGGGAATGCTAGTAGAACTGGTTTTTTTTCTTTGCTGCCACTACATCGCACAGTTGGATTGAACATGTAGGGGTTATAGATTAACTGCAGTAGAAAAAATATGTACTTTTCCACACAAATTGGTGAATGGAACCACCATCTTAACCTAGTTTCCTTGCAGACTATTGTGAAAAGCAGCATCAGAAAATATTTCCGCCATACATTTTTACAGGGAAGTTATTAGTTTTAATTTTTGAAGGCAAGGTGGTGGGCACATGGCTAATTTGTTCCCTTTCATATTTTGTTCTTTCTTTCATTCTCTTTCACCCAGATTGCTTTACTCCTAACAATTTTCCTTATTCTGATGCCTATCAATTCCAGTCAATATACAGATCTGTTGATCATTATGTTGTCATTTATTATTTCTTTGTAATAACCTGAAGTGTATTAAGCAGTGAGCCTACCAGCTTGTTTTGTGATAGTTATTTATTTCATATACTTTATCTTTCCTAATGTCCTTAAAGATTTTTCCTAGATTTTTTCCTGACACTGCACAATCTCAAATTGCTGATATCCAACGGTCTTCAAATTCTCATGCATATCACTTTTTTTCATAACCATAACCCCAGCTTTTGTAGTATAACCACACAGTATGCATTTGAGGATTACAAGAGTAGCAGGATTGTATTGTCGAAGGCTTTCATGGCCGGAATCACTGTGTTGTTGTAGGGGTTTTTTGGGGCTATATGGCCATGTTCTAGAAGCATGTAGAACATGGCCATATAGCCCGAAAAACCTACAACAGCCCAATAGCAGGATTGTTTCTGAATCTAAAGGTCCAAAATATATAACTGCTTCTCAGACTTGGGAATCTACCTGGATCTTGTGTCCGGTATGATAAGCTGTAAATTTGTAAAAAGTGAATCAAACCTCAGATATTTTTATTTCCAGAGATTACTAAAATATTACTAAGAATGGGGGGGACTGGATGGTTAAGGAGTGTGATCCCCATAAGAACTGTTAGGGAAAGATGGTGATTTATTCCTTCTACTTTTGTGTATGTTCAGGAGGCTCCTCCCATAGTCAAAACTCATAAGAAATAGAGAATAGTATGAGAGTTCAGGTGAAAAATGAGCTCAGTGATTCTGTGTGCGAATTCTCTTCCATCCCAAAAACCCACCGGTCCTCCAAATTGTTTATGGCGTGTGGTCCACAGAAATTTTTGAGTAGCAAATGGGGCAGACCAGTATGGAGAGGGATTTTGTATCACTTTAAAGACTAAATGACACAGTCTCTAGGGTACAAGAAGATCACTGTGTACTGATATTCCAGACTAACATGGCTATATATTTGAATTCTACATTAGTTTAATGCAGTGCTATTCAAACTTACGGTCCACCAACTGGTGCCAGTCCATGAGTGATTGATTGCCATCCCAAGTAAACTAACAGGAAACTATGCAAACACAGTAATAGCATGGCACAAATGTTACCCTAGTCCCTGGCACATTGGAGAAACTGTAGCCCATAACATCAGATAAGTGGAGGAGTACTTAAAAGGATTCTGAATAGATGACCCCTATCAGTATAGAGAAGTTTGGGGATGACTATCTTGTTTTTCTCAGACGTGCAGAGTAATATCTTCTCTCCCTTTCTCTTGACTTCCTGTCTCTGTGACCTGAACACTTGGCCTTTCTTCACAAAATAAATCTAAATTGATTTTTGTGATTGAGGAAAAATGCTATAGAGGTAGCCATTTGTAATGACCTGCAAAACTGCATTGTGACTTCTATACCTGGGTCAAAACAATTTGTAACATCATAGTGTGATGTATCTTGACTGATATTTTCTATTAATGAAAATGAAGAAACTCATTTGATAGAGAATACATTTAGAGCCGTCATTCCCAAAGTGGGTGCTACCGCCCCCTGGGGGACGCTGGAGCGATCGGGGGGGGGGCGGTGATGGCCACAAGTGCATTTGGGGGGCAATGAATCGCTGTAAGAGGGCGCTGAAAGCATGGCTGAAATCACTGGGTTGTTGTAGTGCAGTGATTCTCAACCTGGGGGCCGCAATTCCAAGAGGGGTCGATTGGCCATTTAGGAGGGGTCGCAAGGCCCTCTTCTTTGGGCCCGCCTCCTTCGTTTCCTCAAAATGGTGCGGCGCCAGGTGAGAAGTTCCCCGCTAGGCTAGGCCATGTGGCACACCCTCGATCATCTGGTTCCCGCTGTTTGCCAGGCCTCAGTAGGCAGGAGCCGGGTGACAGGCTCTCCGCAAGGCTGAGCTGCGTGGCGCAACCTCAATTGCCTGGTTCCCGCCCCCTGCTAGGCCGCAGGACCCCAAGCCGGGTGGGAGTCTCCACACGAGGCCAGGCCACATGGCGCAGCCTCGATTGCCTGCTAGGACGCAGGCGGTGGGAGCTAGGCAATTGAGGCTGTGCCATGTGGTCTGGCCTCATGTGGAGACTTTTGCCCGGCTCCTGCCTCCTGCAGCATGGCAGGCAGTGGGAGCCAGGCGCACAGCCTAGCCTCACGAGGAGCCTCTCGCCTGCCTCCTGTGTCCTGGAAGGCAGTGGGTGCCGGGGATTGAAGCTGCACCATGTGGCCTAGCTTTGCAGGGAGCTTCCCGCTTGGCTCCTGCCTCCTGTGGCCTAGCGGGAGTTCTGTGTGTCAAGTTTGGTCCAGGTCTGTAATTTGTGGGGGATCTCAGTGGTCTGTGGAAGTCAGAGCTGAATTGGTTGAATGTTCCTCAAATCCCATCATCCGTTGTCCATACTCCCCCAAACATATTGTTTTTGTGATTAATCACTATGATTCAATTATGTTCAATTTGTAACAATGAAAATACATCCTGCATATTAGATATGTGCATTAGAATTCATAAGAGTAGCAACATTATTTATAAAGTAGCAACGAAAATATGGTTGGGGGTCACCACAACATGAGGAACCTTATTTAGGGGTCACGGCATTAGAAAGGTTGAGAACCACTGCATTAATACATATATCTTTCTGTTTAATTGCTATTAAAAAAATTTAAAAATAATTTCTAGGGGGGCACTGCGTAATTTTTTTTTCCTGGAAAGGGGGCGGTAGACCAAAAAAGTTTGGGAACCACTGATTTAGAGTATAATTATTACATTTCTCTGGCTGGCCCCTCTTCCATTTTTTCCTTTCAAAATTCCAGCCCAAATGAGGGACTGCAATAGCAAACTATTTTGACCAGAATGTGGTAACACGTTTTCTTCATTTGGCATTCCATAGTCAGGTTTTCAGACGATTGTCCATCCGCCATATATTTACCAAGTGAAGCAGTGTAAACAATTGCCACATTTAAAAATATATGGTTCTCCAATCAGTATTGTAGGTGTTTCAACATACATTACAATAGTTTTTCTAAGTGGTGCTATTTAAAATATTGGTGAGTTCTCAAGGCCAATCATGATAGTAAAGATTGGAAAAGTCAACTTGGAAAAGTTTAACTTTATCATCACCACCCTGTTAAAAAGTCAGTTTAAGCAAGGTCTATGAAGACACATAGTGCGCTTATATTAGGCAAGCATGGTATCTGAAATGTTTATGTTACATCATAATCTTACATGTAGCCACAGATGCTATGGGTAAGAGATGCACTCTGCATTTACTGGGAATCACCACGCATTCTTAACTGGCTGCCTCTTTGCTTAGAATATTTCTCACCCAATCTGGGTTTAGGGGTTACATTGGATCACTTGGGAGGATTTGGTCTCCCTGGATTAACTGCCTGTTTATACTGCAAGCAGCAAGGTGCAGCTGTAATTCAGGCACACTTGGCTAGTTGAAAGAGAGAGGATTTTGTTTGCAATTCTTTGTGTCTGCTTTTCAGGCTAAGCTGTGTCTCATGATACTCTTGTGTACCTCTGCTTTTGTTTCATTTTCAAATTGTAGAGGAGTGTGTGTTTTAGTTGTATCAGTGTGCCTTGTTTTTGTCACTGAATGCTAGGCTCTGGTGTCTTTCCAGTTAAGCTCTGTGTACCTTTTGTCTTTGAAAATCAATAGAGACCCAAAAAAAATTGTAAGTAGTTTTTGGTGGTACCTTCTACACAAAAAGCCTTTTATGCTTTCTGGTGAAGAGGAGGTTTCTGGGGAGGCCAGATTGGGAGACACAAAATGGCTAAGGCTCTTATTAAAGCTCTAGTTTGTTTGTTTTTTTGCGTTTCTTTAGAAATTTCTGTAGAAAAATGTTGATTCCCCACCATGGCCTCTTACTTTTTGAAAACAGAATACCAGATTCCAGCCCATTGTCTTTCCCCGTGCTGTTGAATTCTAAGGTGGAAATGAGGAGCCTGTGTTTGGATGTTTCACATGATATCAGGGAAATATGTTTAGCTCCAATATCCATACAGTCCAGCTTTGTTTGGTACATGGGCTGGTCATTCATAGATAGGCAAATGAGAGGACGACTAGGGTGAGAATCCTGCAAGGTCTGACAGGATTATGCAAATCATGACCACATAAATCAAATATGGACAATTAATATATATTGAACTTTTTTTATTTTGATAGCTTGGAGGCTGTGATCTTGTTAACACATTGCTAACATCAGATTGAAAGAAATGGGGATATAAGAAATTGTGTACTGGACAGGGAAAGGGGGATTTGGATGGTGAATTATAGAACTGACATTATAAATAATGTTTGTTCCTGACACTGATGCTATGGGCTTATTATGTGTTGAAATCTATGGTTCTACTGTGACAGCTTTCTATATGTGCTTCTTTGTGCCATGATAGCTGCAAAGAATAAGCCTTTTCGAAAGCAACATTTCTGGTCTCAAATGCTTGAAGGAAAAGTTGGTTATTCAGTGGCATATGGCTCTGCATATGCTTAGAGATGCTCCTTTTTGTTAGTTTAAAAAGTTATGTTTAATCTTTAGGGGAAAATATAAGGCAACTTAGAATAATTCCAGTATATATGATAGTATAGGTGTCCATTTTGTCTGTTGGTTTTCTGCTGGTGTTGCATTCCAAGCCAACACCTATGACCACAGCACCACACATCAGTCCAGAATATAAACAAACCTTGTTTATAGCAAAACACATTAAAAGTCAGGAATAAAGAAAGTAGATTTATAATCCAAAAGGGTTTAGCAATAGATGTTAATCAAAATAGTAATCCAAATGTCTCATGCAGATCCCAAGGTAACACAAGAGTCCAGAAATAGACAAAAAGTCACAAGTACAGCATAACTCCAGTTTAAATGTCATGAAGTATGGTGCCTAACTATATCCTTTTTTGTCGTGTCAGGAGCGACTTGAGAAACTGCAAGTCACTTGTGGTGTGAGGCAATTGGCCGTCTGCAAGGATGTTGCCCAGGAGATGCCCAGATGTTTTATTATCCTGTGGGAGGCTTCTCTCATGAGAAGCTGGAGCTGACAGACAGGAGCTCACCCCGCTTCCTGGATTCAAATCACTGACCTTTCGGTCAGCAGTCCTGCTGGCACAAGGGTTTAACCCATTGCCCACCGTGGGCTTCTAACTATGTATGTACTATAAAAGCCCAAGATTATCTTATCCATCTGGAATAATGTTCCCAATCACAAATATCCAGGTTAAAGGGTCAACTAAAGCTGGACTATTTGGCAGGGAGATACAAATAAAGTCCTAATGTTTTAAGAAGCCTTTAAAATTGTGTTCTGGCTCGTTTCCTGTATATTTGTCTGTTTGATTGCTGTTCACATTTCAAAACGGCAGATCTTCTTTTAGATTTTGAGAAAATGAACTCAGCTTTGGTTTTGGTTTGCTGAAAGACTGTTCTAGAGCATTCTAGAGCATTCTAGGTTTTTCTACAATGCAAACTTGTTAGGGGGCCGAGGCATACTTGTCTGTAATACAGCTGTTGTAGATGCAATTACTTTCTCTATTGTAGAACATATTTTGGTTTTTTTTTATTTTAAAAAACCAACCTTGTTCATCATAGTGACACTTCCATCTCATAATAGAGCAATAAGCCACGGCAGGGTGTGCATTGCTCATTTTCTGCATGCCTCAAGTACCTTCAACTGCCTGGGAACATTTCTGGCAGCTTTCTAATGTGCACCCTGGCATGGATTGGTGCAATTACTTTGGCTTGTTAATTTTATATTCATTTGTTTCTTGTAGTCTTTTAATAATCATATCTGGTGTTGGAAGAGCAGAACAACATGGGGACATGTGCAATGAAAAATACTTGCCAAATATTTGAACTGTCTTCATTGTTAAAGGGCACATGCAGAAATACACTGGATAACTGTTGCATTATGTACAGATTGACAGCTCCTTGTCCAGGATAGAGATGGGGAAGCTAGCTCTGGCAACTCACCTGATAAAAAATCTGTGCTTTGTGCTGCATGGCTGGAGTTCGCACCATGGCAAACTGGCTTTCTGTTGCTGGAATGTTTCCAATTATCTCTCAATAACATGACTCTTTGTTGTGCTTTCTTGCAGAGAACCAGATCCCCTCTGGCTTTCCAACGATAGACATGGGCCCACAGCTCAAGGTGGTAGAAAAGGCCCGCACCGCTACAATGCTCTGTGCTGCCAGCGGCAACCCTGACCCTGAGATTTCCTGGTTCAAAGACTTCCTTCCTGTGGACACAGCTGCTAGCAATGGGAGAATTAAACAGCTCCGTTCAGGTAAAAGGCTTCTCATTTTCTAGTGGTTCAGTCTTTCTCTACTATATAAGATATCACTTCAACTCTACTATGGGTTTTCTGCCTCTTTGAAACTGGAATGCAGGCAGCCTAAGGCAAGCAAACCTCCTCTTCTGTCCCAAACACTTTGCTAGTTGCACTCCGTAGAAAAACAGGTTAAAGAAAACCAAGGTTGTGATTCATGAATAAAGATTATACTCCGTTGGTTCATGGACACAGAAAACACATAATGGTTTCGGAGACATTCTCAATGTAATTTTTATCAGAATCAAATACCAGAGACCTTTCAAATGAACTGCCAGGGTACATTGATACCTACTTGCCACTTCTGAAGTTGAAGTTTCATGTGCTGCCCCCTGCCATCCTTCCACCTCAATGATGTGATGGTACATTGAACTTGATAACCTGTTGGACATGAATAATTGGAAATGAAGTTGAAATTCCATTGAAATCCCATACCCGTCATGGACCAAAGTTATTTCAAGGATGAGTAATGTTAGGATTCTACAGCACTTAGCCAGTTAAAATACAGAGTCTATAAATCATTAATAATTTAAATATATTAGTCTGGCTTCTTATTACTCGAAGGGGAATTAAACATTTCAAGGATTCCATTATGTTCAACTCAAGTGCATCCCCTTAGTAATAAAAGCTCCTTGATGTAAAACTGCTGTTTCTACAGGGTTATGGAGTCTTGCTGTGAATGATTGATATTTTGACTAGAGTATATGCCTCATTCAAGGAGCCTATATACCCATCAACCAGCCTGCAGTTACAACTAGCATCCAAAACCACTGCTTCATATGCCTTCCAAGCAATGTAAAATGTGTGTAGGTAGTGGTCTGGCTCCTAGGTTAGTCTTCAGCAGGCTTTGCTGGAGTTTATAACTAGCCCCATACTGACATCTCTTAGACCTCAATCTTGCAGTCAGCTCTCCCCATATAGAGCAGTGAAAGCTAATTACATGGATACGTTTACAGTGTGTGTAATTTCACAGTAACCTTTAGCTTAATCTCAAGACGCTTACACTGAAAGAAAATATCACCCTTGATAATTTGACATGAAAGGCAGTAAGCATGCAGCACTAGCAAAGTGCATTCCTGGATGCTTGCTCTTATTAAATCAGAATCTGCATCTAGCAGGATTTGCAGGTGAGCAGGGAAAGCCTTAAGCAAATGCTCAACAACATTCACATCATGTGCACTTGGCTGCTGCTGAGCAAGCTTTGGGGTGAAACCTAAGATTAAAAACAAAATGTGTTCAGCACTACCTTTACCGCCAAAGTTTACATTTCTCTATTTTTTTCATCATTACAAGGAGTATCTCAAATCTGTGTTGTAGAGCTCCTTACTTGTTGTAGAATATATGTGAGTTTCCAAGGTTAGAAATCAATGTGTAACAAATCTCCTGCAGTCCTGAGAGATAACTGATTAGACTATGCTGTAAATGAGGTTTATAGACTTCCATATATACTATGCTCAGAAGAGAGCTGCAGGGTTATTATTTGTAGAGGTGCTGGTGAAGTCATTTTAATGATGAACTAAGTCTCATTAATTTTGAGGAAAGTAACTTTCAGACAGACGTGAATAGGAGCACAGTCACAGAATCTAACATTGTCTTCTTATAAAAAATGAAGTTTCTGAATAGACAGTCACAGAATTTAACATTGTCTTCTTATAAAAAATGAAGTCTGGACTGCAGCTCTTGATCTCTGTATGAAATAGGCAAGTCATGTTCGACGTCAGCTTTTCCAGACCCCTTTTATTTGTTGTTTCTATATATAGTCTCAGGGGAAAGGTGGGATAAGAAAGCAAGAAAGTTTGCTTCCCCAAAACTCAAGCCATCTCTAGAATAGACAGAGTTCCTTCTATAGCAGTGGTTCTCAACCTGTGGTTCCCCAGGTGTTTTGGCCTACAACTCCCAAAAATCCAGCCAGTTTACCAGCTGTTAGGATTTCTGGGATTTGAAGGCCAAACATCTGGGGACGCAAAGGGCGAGAACCACTGTTCTATAGCTTGTTGAATGAATAATGTTTACAATGCTGTATCAAATGGAAATGCCAAGAGTACTTGGTAAATAGGGCCTGTGATGCAACTGAAAAATGCTTTGTCTGGCCCAGTTGCTTTTATGTGGCATCTTATAAAACTAGCTGTTTATTCCACCTATATAAATAAAAATGTAATGTCCATTTGTGGGATTAACATAATTCAAAAACCACTGGACTAATGGACACCAAATTTGGCCACAAGAAACCTACTAACCCAAGGAGTGAACATCACTCAAAAAATTGAATTTGTCATTTGGGAGTTGTAGTTGCTGGGATTTATAGTTCACCTACAACCAAAGAGCATTCTGAACTCCACCACTGATGGAATTGAACCAAACTTGGCACATAGGACTCCCATGGCCAACAGAAAATACTGGAAAGGTTTGGTGGGCATTGACCATGAGTTTTGGAGTTGTACTTCACCTACATCCAGACAGTACTGTGGACTCAAGCAATGATGGATCTGGACCAGACTTGGCACAAATACTCAATATGCCCAAATATGAACACAGATGGAGTTTGGGGAAAATAGACCTTGACCTTTGGGATTTGTAGTTACTGGGAGTTATAGTTCACTACAATCAAAGAGCATTCTGAACCCCACCAATGATAGGTTTGGGCCAAACTTCCTACACAGAACCCCCATGGCCAACCTTTTGGTCTTTGGTGACCCTTCTGACACCCCCTCGTGACCCCCCCCCCCCGGGGTCCCGACCTTAAGACCATCCAATCCAACTCCCTTCACCAGGACAAGAAAACATAATCAAAGTCCTCCTGACAAAGAGCCAGACAGGCATAGATAGATATGATTCACATACACACACACATATATGTATATGACAGATATACTAGTAGTATCATAGATTTGAACGGGACCTCTAAAAAAGGACAATTATAATTATGTCTTGCTTTAATTATATGTCTTGTGCTCACTTTAATAAAAAAATTACTTAATGTTTTAAAAGCTATTGTAGCTCCCATCTCTTCCTCTGTAGTCCTGTATTGATTTTACAAGGCTGGACAGGACAATTTGTAAACAATTCCAGCTGCTTTCCAGAATAAAATTGTTATAAATGCTTTATCATAAAATTGTAAACTGCCTTCAGACAAGCCAGCATAGGAACAGCAGGTTGATTTAACTGGGTATAGTTCATTTTAGGCTATACATATGCAATTTAAAGTTGATTAAAGATGAGTGAGATTAAATACCTGAGAGCTTTAAAAGCCTGCATGTATGACACTATGTTAAGTGTTCTCAATGGTGTTAAGCATTCATTTTAAAATATAACACAGTTATGGTAGGATTATGTTAGGGGCATGGTGTTCCACTCCATAATATACTTTATTGCCTGTTCTTCAAGCCAAGGCAAAATAACTAGGAATAGAGAATCGTAAGAGTTTTGGCAATATTGTCCCTCTGTTCCCATTTTATTGGTGTTGTAAAGCTTTAGGGTTGTTAATTGTTTTTATTTCTGTGATGCCAGTACCCCGCTTGATGTGCAAGCTACTGTTCATAAAACAATGCTGTCAAATACAATAAAAGCTTATCAAAGTTTAACTGATGGAACTGTTTGTGGAGGAAGATGTGGCAGTGCCTACATCAATGTAATGATGGTAGTCAACATCCAAGATATGGAGGAGGAAGTTACACTGAGTTGAAAAGTCAATCTCAAAAATGAGAGGACATACACTCACTGAAGTTAAAACAGTTTGCAATGAGATCATTTATTTAATCAAAACAAGAAAAGTGGGGTTGAGACTATTGTTTAAATTAGTAGTTAGGTTTTTGACCATTATAAATTGAGATACAAATTAAAATTTCCAGTATGTGCAGGTCACTTGAATTATTCCTTTTTGCAAGTTAAAAAACCAACAAAGAATCTTATAAGCAAGTCAGAATATTAAGTCAAGGTTAGGACAAAGCAGGAAATCATAGTTAATTACTGGTTGTGTATTTATTCATTTCCTAGATTGCCACAGCAAAGAAGGTCCTCTTCCACATCTTCTCACTGTCTATTGTCCCCACTGGGTAGACACAAAGGAGAATCCATAAAACAGAGCTCGGTCCTTAAGGGAAAGGGGCTCCTCTAAGCTATTGAGGTCCCAAACCATGTAGTGCCTTCAATGTCATTGGGAGCACCTTCAACATAAACTAGAATTATATTGATACTCAACACAGTTCCTTTAAAAGTGTCATTATGTGGGTTCTATGCATTGTTGCTGTCAGCAGTCCCTTTCAGAATAGCCCCATGCAAGGCATTTTGAAATAACCCTGTTACCAATACATGAATCACAGTAGCTAGGGCATCTCTGTCCAAGAAGGATTGTAGTCTTGTGGACCAGCTAGTCCAGTTGTGTGCTGTGCTGCAAACCAAAGAATCAATTTCATCTTCCAGTTACAGAGGTGGGTCTAGGAGTCCTCACAAGCTACTTGCTTTCTTAGAGAGCATGAGAAACTATGCAAGACCCTGGCCTAAAAACAACCAGGCTGCAGTGTTTCCATCTTACCAACTTCAATTAATGGGCTTTCATCCAACCCATGATGGCATCCAAGCACAGAACCAATGAGAGTGTCATCAGCATACTAATGGCAACCCACTCTAAAACCCTTATCTTTTCCAGTGGCTTCACATTAGTATTAAATAACATAGGGGCAAAATTGAACCTTCTGTTATTTTATTTTATTTATTTCATTTATTTCTAACCCACATTTCTTTACCCCTGAAAGGGGACTCAGGGCGGCTAACAAAAAGGCAACAATTCGATGCTGCATACACAGGAGACAAAACAGCAACACATCATAAATTCCTACAAAACAGATTAGAACAATCAAATATCAATAATTAACCACATAATCCCCATTCCGCACTCATAGGCTGTCAAAGCCAAATCCGCAGTCTGCCTCCACAACCCTGTCATTACTCAATTGTCTGTCCGCTGCCCCACATCAACCAGACGCCCGGTCCCAAAGCCACGTCTTTAACTTTTTTCTAAAGGAAAGGAGGGAATAAGTTGACCTTACTTCGCTAGGGAGTGAGTTCCACATTTTCCAACTTAGTACTCATGAGGCTGAGCAGAGACCCTCAAGGAAGTCCTTTCTGTAGTGCCTCTGACTCTCAGAATGCAGTGCAAGTCCAATAAAATACTATGGTTGATGTTATCAAAACCCACTGAGAGATCCAAAGGGATAGTTCCTTCCTCATCTGTCACCCAGAGAATTTGAATCAGTGTCAATAGCACTCTAGCCTAAATCCAGATTAAAATGGATCCAGATAACCAAGTTACTTCAAAAATGTTTTATAAGTTGGCCAGCTGCCAGATATTCAAGCACATTGCCTGAAAAGAGGATATTAGCAATGGAATTATAGTTCTCATGTACCTCTGTAAATAACAACATAGGCTCTAGAAATCTTGTGGAATAGCACAAGTGTTGCAGCGAAAGGCAGGCTTTGTGTCATGTTGCAGTAGTATCTTGATGGCCAGAGAGCTTTTTTGGTCTGGTAAATTGCCCAGATGTTCCTGTTGGTTGTAGAGCTTTGCATATCAATGTTTTCACTAATATTATTATATCTAAAGCTATCTTATGATGAAAACCAAACCTCGATTATCCTGCAATTTCTATGAATTCTGGGGCTGTGTAGTATAGGCAAACATATTACATTTAAGGCTGCACAATACCCCATGTTCCTGTAATTGGTTCAGATCCAGCATAAATGTTCAATGGTTCCCACATATTTTTGACTTTTAGTAAGTGGTTAGAGAACTGTGTCACATAGGAAAGAGGAAGCTGCCTTTTCTCTCGTCCTTATGTATTTTCTACAGCAGTGGTTCTGAACCTGTGGGGCCCAGGTGTTTTGGCCTACAACTCCCAGAAATCCCAGCCAGTTTACCAGCTGTTATAATTTCTAGGAGTTGAAGGCCAAAACATCTAGGGGAACACATGTTGAGAACCACTGGTCTACACTGATTTCCAATGTTTCCCTGAGATTTTCTGTAGGAGTTTCGCTTGGCCCTCACTAGAGATGCTGGAGTTTGAACTCAAGAACTTCTGAATGCAAAGTATATTCTTCTTCTCTTAATAAGTCTGTTAATGAACAGAATGCCAAATGAACTTGTCTCTAGATCAAGACAAAGTTTGGTCTTCTGAACTCTAGACCATATTGAAAGTATACTCCTTTATAATTATGACCGGGGGAAATGTCATAAACTTTCCTTTAGTGACATATAGCAAACAGGGATTCTGATCACCATCATGGAAGCCTTCTGGAAAATTCAATTTTAATTCTTTTAGTGCCACATTCTCTGCAAATGTCTGTGTATGCCAGCTTTTCTAAGTAAACCTTCTTTCCTTGCTTGAGAGCTCTGGCTGTGGCAAGAGTTATCTTAATACTGTCAGATCTAAAGATTCAGTTTTAATGCAAAAGAAAATGAGTCAGCTATACTTTAGGGAATCCATTCTTTGTGTGCGCTGTATTTTTAGCTTTATGTAGACATTTTCATATAGAGTTTTCAGTGACTCCATTGATACACTTAGGATTCGCTTTAGATCTGCTTGGGAATAGTAAAAAACAGTACTGTTTTCCCTAGCCAAGAAGCTAGCAGGATTCCTGGGCTCTATGGTAGAAGAGTTTATTGTCAATTAGCAAAAAGGATGGGAGTGAGCATGTTAGTCAGGATTGCAAATTTTTAATTATAGTAATAATTGGGAGACCGGGTAGAAAAGTGAGCACTCAGCAATTTTTTCTATTGGGCATGAAGCAATAACCTTCTTGTCAGTCTAGCCTGCGAGCCATGCAGGCCTCCGTGATGAGAATTGTTCTATCAAGGGGAAGGGAATGGGTCGTTAGAAAAACAGATAAATAGGAAACAGATTTATTGTGGCAGAGATTACCCACAACTGTAGCAATGGCGTGAGCCTTCCTGATGCTTCAGTCATCTGTGGAGCAAAGCATCAGCAAATATAAACCAACCATAAAGCGAAAAAGGAGTAATGTCATCTTGGCTGTGAAGAATGTTAAATGAAGCAGCTGGAACTGCTCCTTCTGATTAAAAGCTAGGGCTACTGCCTGAAGGAACGGCAGGAGGAGAGAGGGGAAGAGATAACAAGTGTAAATATTTTAATTACTCTTTAAGAGGCAAGTTAAACATGCTTAAAATCTGCCTTCTTTGTATTTACAGAAACTCTTTGAGTGTCTTTCTTTGTTTCCCATTGGGTGATCAGTGCTGTGGATAATGGAATGTGGGGAGCAGTTAATCTCAGATACACAGCACTCGTATGCTTACTGGTATTTATTGATCAATACACGGAACATGATTTGACGCTCTGTGTCCTGTTTAACCCTCTCTTTCTGTCTGTTTAAACTCCCCAGTTTTCTTTGGTAAGTGCTTGGTGTTCAGATGTGCAAAATCTGCATCAAACCAACACATACCATGAACTGCCTACAAATTAGGTCTGCATGAATCTCCCTGCCCTTACTAACAGCCTTCATTTGCACAAAACAAGACCAAGGGGACAAAACTGGGGATCAAAACGGTTTGCTGTCAGATTACATGTGCAGGTCTCATTCTGTATATCTGGACCATGCTAACAATAATCTCCAGAACTGAGCAAACCTTTGTGTCTAACAGTGATTCCGCTTGATGCTTTGGAGCCGTTCGCTTCATTATCGAGCCCTCCTTATAAGATGCTCTCATAGCATGTGAAAATATTTCCAGCTCCCTTATAAAGAGGGTAAAAAAATTGTTTCCTCTTGACCATTACGCAAATTATGCAGAGCATGCCTGGTTCTCCTTTGTACAAAATGAAAGCTAGAAAAAAGTTCTTTACATTTTTATTTGAAAATTCAATGCTGCGGGACAACAGTTTCTGGCCAAGGAAAAACCTGATCTAGGATATATCCAAGTTACCCCTCCATTTTTTCTCTCTATTTTTTAGTTACGTCATTATCAGATTTTGCCCCAAGAGGTCCATTTTGTAACCTGAAACTAAGAATGTGTCTCTCACCTACAACTGTATGCTAAGGAGTTTATTTTCTTCCCTACACACACACGCTTTACTCTCACTGTGCTACTCCCATGGCACCCATCTCCCAGTGGCTCCTCCATCTCAACTGTGGCAGTGAATGCCAGTGGTTTTGCCCAGGAGCCAGCTTGAGCAGGACAAATAGCATCTCAAATTGGAAAAAATGGGGCCAGACTCTTGTGTTCTTGGTAGCAGAGAGCTTTACTAACCACCTGAGGGCATCACTCTGACTTATTACTGCACATCCTTTTCTTTTTTAAAATTATTATTCCTGTTTGCTAATACGGATTCTAGCTTTGAAAAACTTTCTACTTTTTGTTACAATTTTCTTCCTTTCCTCTTTGTACTAACGCTTCTCTCTAATCTTATTTGCATTCAAATTACCTCACCAGGTGGTACACCAATCAGAGGTAAGAATGCTGAACTGTGCCTCCAGTTATCATATCACTCCATTTCCGTTCTGCCATGTTGCCTCTCCAGCAGTATGTCATTCCCAGCTATTCTTTCACACCAGACTCAATCAACACACTCACTCACCTTTCTGTCCCCTCCCATGTGTCCTTGTCTGTGGTTTATTTTTAGTGTGGCACCTTGTAGAATCATCCATTGCAGGCGTGCACAGGTTAAAGGGGGTTATTCAACGGGAGGTCTGCAGAGTGGAAAATGATGTCTTTGTCAGTGCCACAGACTGTTCTGAGGTCTTCCATCTTCAGATTCAGTCACCTTCTGGGGCACCGAGTCCAGGCAGGATTGAAACAGCCACTGTTTTGAAGAATTTCCCAAGAGAAAAAGACATGTCTTTTTTACTCTACCATCTCTAACAAGAAGTGAAATAATAAAAAAGGGCCGAAAGTGAACTTTTCCCACTTATTGGCTCTTCTGTTTTGAAGGTTGAGGGAGGAGATGTAAGAAGCCAGCTCCACCCCTTTCAAAGCCCTACCTGGACTCATGGTGCACCATGGCATAAAGCTTTATTGTGAGTAAATGAATCAGACACACATCTGGCTACCTTAAATCTTCACTTGTTCAACCCATCTCCAGTCTGACAGCTCTGCGTTCCCAGGCCTGCTAGTTTCAATGCTGTAGATATGCTAGCAGTTTTCTGACTCTAAACACCCAAAGTGGTCCTGGGAATTAATTTGAAAGGTTGTAATGAGTACTACGGAGTGTGACTCTGATCTCTTGTGATTTCAGTTACTGCTGTTGACTGACCCCTGAATTTCCTGATGAAGTTATTATCACCACTAAATTACACTCTCTCATTTGTCCAATGCTCCCCCTTCTTTCCTTCTCTCTCCCTCTTCACTGAATCACTGCTGGAAGTTAATAATCCAACTCTTTGGAACTGGTTCTGTTGCTGGGGGTTAATGTTTTCAGTTCCGATTAAGTGAGTTTGGAGCAAATGTGAGCTGCTGTTTCTAGTATATTTGCATCAGTTGCCTGGGTGGAAAATCTGGGTCAGGGAAAAATTGTAAACCTCTTTCTGATACAAATGGTTTCTTTTCTCTTTGGAGTACTAAAAGACTGGCACCTGTGATGATGTTACTTAGTTTTTAAAACTGTTTTCCCACTTCTGTCACAGTTTTTATAGCAAGTTTATGAACTGAATGATAAATAGAGTGAAGCACGTCAGGAGCAGATTGGACATTTTCCCTGCATATAAACTGTCATGTGTTTCCTCCTATCAACAAGTGAGGACATTAATGGCTCAGCATCAGAACCACCAAGATGTTCTACACATCTTTTCTGGGAAAGTGGACGCATCTCTGTAATGAGACTCTTCCATCTCATAAAACATAAATCCTTTTTTTTTCTCCAGTCCTAATGAGGTATTTTTAAAATGTGCTTGACATTTAAAATATCTGTGTCCCATTTGAATGTCAAAGATGACATCTCTGTACGGGCCAATATTCACCTATCGGCCTCTAGTACAGGATTTCTGTCAGAAGGATGCCTACTGTTAAATACACTAGCTATTGAATCTCTTAACGGTAACAACCATGGTAGATAAAGACAGTTTTATGAAAAGGGAATGTATGGTCACATAGTGGCCTGCAATGTCATCAATAAGGTAAGATTGTTCCATTTCTGGGATATATTGTATTTAATCTGGAAATATATGAAGCTAACGAGATTTTGAGTTTTTGAAGTTAGTTGGATGTTTTTGAAGTTAGTTGATGATCCATGTAGATCATTCATGATTGATGATCTACATGGATGTAACATCTACATGAATATTTTGAAAATGAAAAAGACTGCCTATTGAATGAATGAATGTGTAATGGGATGTCAGAACATGGGATGTCTCCTGGAGAAGCTGGAGACAGATGTCTTTCTTCTGAGGCTAACTTTTCCTTTGAGCATTGCAGCTATAAGCAGGAATGCTGCCCAGAGGTGCTGTCATTTTCCTGAGAGCTTGTGTTCTCAAGGCATGTTATCACTTTTAACGTTCCCCCTTTGCCTTTCAGGTGAGACCCAGGCTGAAAGGTCAGGGTGAGTTTTGATAGATGGTTCAGAGGTGCATGGGTCTCGCTGGTGACTGGCAGGTTAGAAAAGAGGATGAATAAATGGATGCTACATTTTGAAGGATGACTTAGTAGGCTGCAGGAAATGATTCTTTAGGGGAAGCGACACATATTCCCCTTAGCAAAGTTAGTATCAAATTTTCTGTGTCACCATAGAATAAACAGGAATAAATATATCGGAAAATAATCTGCCTCGAGCTGCTCATCTCATGGAACTAGAAACACTGGTATGTGTGTGAAACTCTGATACTATAGATTTGCCATAGCAGATAGACAGGAAGCCACAGAGGTATTAAAGGAGAACCAGCACTTTAAATAACCATTTTGTTGGAACTAGTTCCTCTGTGCCTAAGAAAATCACACAAGAAATTGGAAGCAAAAGACAAGAATTACATTTGCCTGGATTTCACTCACTCCCATCTATATGAAGTTCAGTCCGCAAAACAGAAAGAAAATTATTTTCAAAACGGAAAGCCTAAAAGTCAGCAGAGTGGTACTGAAAAATCTTTCATCAAATCTGCCCATTTACAACTGGGTTTTTTCCCATAGCATCCTTGTAGGAGATTGCTACCCTCTAGGAGTCTTGCAATGCTACATCTGAAGTAACTTGCATATCTCCATCTCTCTGTTTTTGTTTTTGTTTTCATATCTAGAGCAGGAGCCCCTGATAGCACAATGGGTTAAACCCTTGTGCTGGCAGGACTAAAGATGGACAGGTCGGAGGTTCGAATCTGACCTGTTCATCTTCGAATCCAATGAGCTTTCTCTGTCAGCTTCAGCTCCCCATGCGGGGATTTGAGAGAAACCTCCCATAAGGATTATAAAACATCAAAACATCCTGGCGTCCCCTGGGCAATGTCCTTGCAGGTGGCCAATTCTCTCACATCAGCAACTCCTTGCAGTTTCTCAAGCCACTCCTGACACAGAAAAAAAATGGAGTCATGTGTAGAAAACCGATGCATGAGGCACGAAGAGAGACAAATCCGTGGGGAGATGGATTTCTGCATTTTGTCCTTATGGGATGTTCAGTTCCATAGCTTTGTTAGCAACTGCCATGTATATATCACAAAAGCTCTGCCTCTTTGCATGTTCCAGCCATGCCAGTCACTAAGTCCAGGGAGGAGACATCACTAAGAAAACTGTTTCGGTGGTTTGCGTAGTTGGTAATAGGGGTGATTAGACTCATCTCTTGCCAATTTGTGCACCAACTAAAATAATTAGAAAACTTGGTTGGTACACTGCATGTTTACTCAGAAATTGTTCTCACTTGTGTGAAAATTACATCCATATGACTATACATAGATTGTACCTTTAGCATGCATGGCCTTTTTGAGAACTCTATCAGAAATGAAGGTTTAAATCTATTTGTAGTATCATACACTATTATAGTAAACACAGTTCAGAAAAATTTCTGCACCTTGCTCCTTATGTCTTGTAGACTTCTCCACTGTACTTACATGGCAGGTCACAACTTGCCAAACCAGGACATGTTATGTGGTATAGACAGGTCCTACACAATACTAATGCAGAACGAGAAGAGGACTATTGGATGAAAAATAAAGAATATTTTTCATCCAACCTTTCCACCTCCATGTCCTCCCAAAATGTTTTTAGTTCTATTTTACCCATTGCTGTGGAACATATACACGTATAGTAGTGTACGTGGGTGAGAGTGTACACCTGAACATAGCATTCTGAAATACATTGGAAAAAGAGGTCCCTGGCGTTTTTTTTCTTCATCTCATACCAACCTCAGGTCGTGTCATTGCTACTTACTTATTTTATATGTAAGCGTTTACATGTCATCGTAGTTGAAAACTGCATTGTGTATATATATTTTTAAACCCTACTGTTGCATCTTGTCTGAACAGCTAAACCAGGCATGGGCAAACTTGGGCCCTCCATGTGTTGAAGTCCAAAACATGCCTGAGCTAAACAGTAAAATGTAGAAGTGCATCATTCCTGCCAGAACATATTAAAGTACCATAAGTAGAGGCAGGGAGCAGCCTTCTCTGTCTGAAATCTTTTTACCTGCCTCCTCCCCACCATGCCTAATGTTACAACAGGGAGGCTTCTCTACATCATTTTTATTACATAGCCGAACTCAGTGTAGTTCATTTTTCCTCCCTGACATGTAGACTTAGGCTACAGTCTCAATTTATCCTTCTTAAATAATGTAGGTGGCGTCAGTTGATTCACATTAGTTTTCCTTCTGTTCCAATGATATGAAAACTGAATTTGACCTCCGTGACTTGAAGTGGGAAGAGCAGAGACAGCAATTTCAGTTTCTGCTCTCATAGTGCTGTTTTCTCTGGCAAACGGAAATGGGTTCAGGCTCTGACAAGCAGGCAGGTTAATTCTTTTCTATCTTGGTTCAGGGGTGTGTGTGTGCTTCTGTGTGTTTGGTTTGTGACCAAAGCCCTCTTCTACCACTTCTGGAATCTCAACTTCCGGAAGCAACAAAAAATACTTTTTACCTTTGAAGTATGGAACTCTGCTTTGGGCAAAGAAACATCAAGTCTACTTTAAATTTATCCTAGATTTTTAAATAAAAAATAAGGCTTCATCACTGCTGTGTTTACATTCACCGTAACTTGGATGCCTCCCATATCAATGGAACTACGTAAGAGGAAGAGAAGTGAATGATCGTAGGAATAATTTATATTCATCAAGAATCTGATAAATGTCATTTTAGCCATAAATGCCCCTCATGTGGGCTGGGCTGGATTTAACATTTAGTTGCATAGATTTAACACAACTTGTGTAATTATAGTGGTGCTTGCTTATGTTGCCCCCTCTTTAAATCAGGATTGGGCATCCAGTGGTTCTATAAGATCCTTGGCATCCTGGAGTTTGTAGCTAAACAGTATCTGGAAAGCTATGCAATTTACACCCCTGTATTAGTGCCAGAGGCATCTCTCAACCTAAATTCAGTCTGAATTCAATCAATAGCAATTTTCCCTTCTCCTGAAAGCCACTAGACGAGTGGTTCCCAACCACTGGTCTAGGGACCACTTTGACCAGGGACCACTCTCCAACATTATTTATTTATTTATTTATTATTTGGTTTTGTATTCCGCTCCTCCCTGCAGGCTCGGGGCAGTTCACAACATATAAAACCGGCGGCATGCAGTAACCATACAGCCATACAGTAAAATGATAAAACAATTAAAACAATACAAGTCACATCGCGAGGTATTAAAGGAATACAGACATTTCCTAAGACCCGAGGCACCAGTATATTGGGCAGCTGTAGAGACAGTCACCCTACCCAGTAGGCCTAGTCAAAGGCTAATCTGAACAGTATGGTCTTAACTGCCCTCCGAAAGGGAATAAGGCCTGGAATGGCCCGGGTGTCGTCTGGAAGAGAGTTCCATAACACCGGGGCTGCTACGGAGAAGGCTCTCTGCCTGGTTGTAGACAGATGGCAGGAGCAGATTGTTGGTACCAGCAGCAAGTTTTGTTCCTCTGAACGTAGTGATCTCGGGGGAATATATGGGGCAAGGCGGTCCCTCAGGTACGCAGGCCCTAGGCCGTGCAGGGCCTTAAAGGTTAACACCAACACCTTGAAGGCAATTCGGTGCTCCATAGGAAGCCAGTGCAGTTGCCGAAGAGTGGGCATGATGTGCTCCCTTACCGGCGTTCCCGCTAGCAAGTGAGCAGCGGCATTCTGCACTAGCTTGAGTTTCCGGATTGTCGCCAAGGGAAGGCCTACATAGAGGACGTTACAGTAGTCCAGCCTCGAGATGACCGTCGCTTGGATCACTGCGGCCAGATCGTCCCTGGACAGGTAGGGTGCCAGTCGCCTAGCCTGTCGTAGGTGGAAGAACGCCATCCTGCTGACCACGGAGACCAGTTGAACACCTAAGCTCTTAACCAGGGATGACGGGCTAAGACACTCACCATCCAGGGTAGGCAACCGGCACTCATCCAGCCCAGGGCGGCCGGGCCACAAGATCTCAGTCTTCGACGAGTTCACCTTCAGCCGGCTGGCACGCAGCCAACCAGTCACGGCTTCAAGGCAGCGGTGAAAACAATCGGGTACGGTGTCCAGCCTGCCGTCCATTCTCAGCAGAAGCTGGGTGTCATCAGCGTACTGATAACACTCCAGACCAAAGTCGCGGGCCAGCTGGGCCAGGGGGCGCATATAAATGTTGAATAATAAGGGGGAGAGGATGGCCCCCTGGGGGACCCCACAGTTAAGTGGGAGCCTCCCGGAGACCTCCCCACCCCCCTCCACACGTCCCCGGTCCCGGAGGAAGGAGGCTGGATATTTAGTACCAGAAGGGTTATGAATCAGTTTTTGGTCAACTTTAGATTTGGTTTGGGGTGCTGATTTAGAAAATTGTATTGGATAGACCACAACAGCTCTAGTTTCTGATATAGAACATATGCCATTGTCAACAACAGGCAAGAAGTGGCAGGCAGAAATAAAATACATAAAATAAATAAATAAAGAGGAAAGAGACTCGCAGATCGGATTTTCATCCTCACAGCCCACTGGTGGTCCACAGCGCACATGTTAAGAACCACTTCACTAGACAAAGAAAAACAGTATGGTAAAGAATTGCTAGATCAGGATTGTTTTAGGCTCTGAAGTTCTAGTCCAAACCTGAGCCCTAGAGAAGACACATTGTGTAGTCATAGGGTGCATTTGTAATATACAAAGGTGACTAGAGGTAGCACCAGTAACCTGCTAAGCATGATAAATTGATCAATCACAGTTGCACAGAATATGTCCAAATAAGAATACTAAGTCCAACAAAATGAAGATAATACCGTATATGGACACATTTTTCACTGCTCCTGCCATGAGATTTCACCACTTTGCCCAGAGCACTGAAGAGGAACAACCAGACCCTGAGATATGAAAACTCTAGTATGGTGGAGAGACAATAAAGGGAGAAAATGAAAAGGAAGAGAAATCATGGTAAAATAAGAGAGATGAAGGGGAATGCTATCTACTTTGGTTCTTCTCCTTTTCTCCCACATACACTCGCTTCAGCCACATTGAGAAGTAGACTCTGACACATTTCCCCAGATGGAATGCAACCCTCAGAAGAAGGAATTGCCCATGGGGGTACTTATATTGTCAATCATCCCTTGCAGTGATCTCATTTCAGCACCTCTACACTCCCTAAAGGTATGCTGCCAACAGGGTCTTCAATGGATCCAGTTCCTCTCAGGCTTGTATATGGCAGTTCCTTTTATAATGAGTGCTCTTTCAACATTTAGGCTCCAAACTCTATTTTCAGACTTTTTTGGTTTTCCAAGCACTTTTTGACTCTAACAGTAAGCATCATTATGTTCAATAAATAATATGCATTTACTACACATAGTTTAGTTTGTTTACAAATTATTGGTTTTGTTAAAAACTATATAGCAATTATTCTTACAGTATTACACAATCACATTTTCAGTATCCATCGCTCATCTTCTTTTGGTCTTTATCCAAACACTAATCTATCTATCCAACTCACCTCATCTTAACTGCATTTCACACTTGCACTCTTCCATAAATCACCACCCTATGTAGATTCATTCAGTGTTCACCTCCCGTCTTTTAATCTTCATAAACATATTACCATGAAACATAACGCAGCACAAAATAGAACACAATACCTCAAAATTACTTATGTAATATAATGGTTTTACTCAATTTAAATGTATGGGAAAGTTGTTTCTTTTTAGAGAGAAAGTGACTTCTTTGTCTCTGAAACAGTGTAAATTTGATGATCATTTCTGTTTTGGTTACTTATGAATTGTTGGGGAGTATAAGTGCAATTCTCACAGTGGAACTGATCATTAAAGGAAGGGGAATCATGGTCAGAGAAGAGAATTGGCAATATTATGTCATTATTTGTTGCTTAAAATATTTAGGTGTTACAGTGTAATTTCACCTGAAGTATTCTTTAGAAAGTTTCTGTCCTTTGTAGAAATTAGTGTTTTACATAAGTGATTAGAAAGATATAAGTAACCCATTTTCCTATGCAGCTATACAGACTGGATACATCAGTTGACCTTTAGCAGAAAAACATGGATACCTTGTTGTAAGTGATGTTTGGTGGATCCTGTGAGAGGTGTTGTGCCACATATTTGTTGGAAACATTTTATTTTTGTGGTCTTGATAGAGAAGCAGCACTCAGCCAAAAACATACATGTATTTTAAAGTTTTTGTCATAACCCCTATTATCTGTGTCTTGTTTCTGTATAGGGGCCTTGCAAATTGAGAACAGTGAGGAGTCGGACCAAGGCAAATATGAATGTGTCGCCACGAACAGTGCAGGGACCCGCTACTCCGCTCCAGCCAACCTTTATGTGCGAGGTAAAGTTTGAGAAGGCAAGCCTCCATCCCTTTCTCCCTTCTTTTCCATGGCCCTTGCCTCTCAAATGGCCCATGGGGCATTGTAGCAAAAGGGTATCTTAACAATACTTTCTGAATGATTTATCCTGAATCCCATTTTGGTCCATGAGATCAGTTCCTAAAGCGTTCTCTTTTGCAGGGGTGGGAGGGAGAGGGCTTCTCTGTGGTCAAAACAACAGGGCCAGTGTACAGCTCTGTAATAAGCATGATGGAAGAGGAGGAGATGATGTTTTTAGTCCTTTGTTTGTGTTTGTGTTGTAAATAAATAAAAGCTTGTATGGGTTTGTATGAAATTAGCGGGTCTTTCCTCCTAAGCTTGATCTGTTCTCTTGCAGGTGAGCATCTTGGAATAGCATCTTAGTTTTCATGGGTTGTCTCGATCAACTCCTCCTCAGCAACAGGGATAATTTCTGCTGCTATTACAATATGTCTATTTCTGCTCAGAATCAATCGTAGATTGTCGCACAAAAGCCACTTTGCCAGACTATTTTATTATTTCTCTGTTACTCCTAGATCTTAAAATATTTCTACATTAAATCTGATATTGAATTGGGTGTTTGGAGGGAAAAACGTACAGTACTTCATTGAAAGCTGGTGAATTTTCTGTTGAGTTTTGAAATGGACAATATATATTCCCATTGGTGAGACCATGCATACACAAGACATCGACGTGAAGCATCCTTGGGAGTTGTGGTTTGGGGCATGTACAAAAATAGGAAACGAAAGCATGTAAGTGTGGTTGGCAGTTAAACTCATCTTTTATTTCTTCCTAGGATCGGGATCGCAACTACTGCCAGTTTAGAAATAATGTTTTCATCATTATTCTCTCCTCCTCTTTTTTCCCATCTCACTCTCCTCCTCTTCCTCTTCCTCTTCTCCCCATGTCTTCCCAGACCCACTTCCAAACAATTCTATGAAAGAAAGCTGCCTTAACCAAGCTGAGTAGTTATTCTTGAAAAGGCCAAGATGACTTGCTGTGTGATTGCTTCTAGGTCTCTCGGTTGCTGTCATTGTATTCAGCGCCCATTTTCTGCAGGTGCCTTTTCATTTCGCTGAACAATTTTGACATATAAGTCTGTAAGAAGCTGAAGTTTCAAATATTCTTGGAACTCTTTTATATGTGCAGCAGAAACACCCATTTCACACTCTGAATGTGATTATGATTGACCTTGCATTTCCTATATTCTTACAAATAATTTTCAAGCTACTTCTAGTCAAACTAATGTAATTTACCCTCAAAGTAAGGAAGATATATATTTGAATATACCTTATGCTTACATTGTTGCGTAGACTTTTGTACACTCACTGCTCCCATTCTATTTCAAGTAGTGTTTCCTGTGTCTATCCTTTGCAAACAGGCTTGGGAAGGCTAATGTTTCACCTGAATGAACAACTTGCTAAGGCAAAGAAACTTCACCTTTAAGCCTGCCTGATTCCCTGTTTGCTGAGTCTTTCTTTATTTAGCTATAGAACTCCCCTTGGACTCTAAGAAGTGCAGTAAGCTGTAACCCCAGTCTTGATGGAAAGAGCAGGCTGTTCAGCTAGTGGCTGGTTGGCTGGCTCTGGAGATAAGGTGACATGAGCCAAGTTTCTGATAGGGAGATGATTCTAGCCCTATGTGTATGGTTCAGTTTCTATTAACCATCGTATTTCTAAGGCATAAATTTCGGAACAAGCTTCCTTTTTATTGCATATCATCTTTACAAGGTTGGACTCCAAGCTGCAGGATTGAGATAAAGACCACTAGTATATCAAAGATAGGTTACTGCATAAATTGTCCTGTGGAGGTTTGCTATATGTACAGTTTCCCAAGCAATATTTATTTAGGTGGCTTTGTTTACAAAGGACCTCTGCAATTCCTCAAACCAGAAATGTGTTTTCTTTGCTTTTGAGATCTGAGAAAACAGAACAGGCAACATGTGTGATTATTAGCAATGTAGACATACATGTTAAGGGCCCCCTGGTGGCGCAGCGGGTTAAACCGCTGAGCTACTGAACTTGCTGACGGAAAGGTTAGAGATTCGAATCCTCCCATTGTTAGGCCCAGCTTCTGCCAACCTAGCAGCTCGAAAACATGCAGATGTGAGTACATCAATAGGTACTGCTTTTGCTGGAAGGTAATGGTGTTCCATGCAGTCATTCTGGCCACATGACCTTGGAGGAGTCTATGGACAACACCCGTCTCTTTGGCTTGGAAATGGAGATGAGCACCACCCCCCAGAGTCGGACACAACTAGATTTAATGTCAGGGGAAAGCTTTACCTTTAGACATACATGTTGCATGCTAATACATGGGCACAAAATTGTACTACAGTCGCAATGGTTGCTTCACACACAACACAGGAAGGGTTGTTTGCATTGGAAAAAGGAATCTTTAACCTTATCCTGATAGCTGCTTTTCTGCTCCAAATACCCCAGCTCATCTCTCTCAAAATACCCCTTGCCTTTATCCATATTGCATTGCATCAGGAAAGAGGTGGGAAGGAAATGCTTTAGTCACCTTTCTATTACAACTCCCTGCCCTTTGCCTTTGCCTCTGCCATGTGCATATGCTTTCACCCCCTTCAGATTTGCTCCTCCATATAAGGATTTTACATAGTAAATTTCACCAGAGAGTCCAGTTTGAATAACTTGGAGAGATTCTTTAGGCTACATCCAAAGTAGAGAGGTTTCTTCTGGTGTTATAGCCTCAGTTAATGGCTGCAAGAAACCTTTGAACCATCTCATACCTAAAAAAAGAGAAATTTAAAAAACCTAGAAAGCAACATAAGAAACTATATTAGTTGAGAGATCAAATTTTATTTATATCTTCTAGTTAAATATTACCTTCTCTGACTGGAAATAGCTCTCCAGCTATTTGCTTTACCTGCAATCATACTCTTCCAATTGGAGATGTCAGGAGCCTTAGGCCTTCTCCACTTAAAATAATGTTACTGATTCACATTATTTCCCCCAACAATTATTTTTTATGTAAAGCAAGTTGAAATAGCATCACTAGTGAAGCTTAAGGATGACCCTCTGCTTGCTAGTATTTAACACTGCTTGGAAATTTCTGGCTCAAAAGTAAAACCACTCTATGGAAGCACGCAATCCCTTAAGGAACTTTGTGCAGGACAAATGTCTCTTCTCTGAGTTGGTTGATTTCCAGAAGCATCACTGAACGCATTTGCACATCAGCCAGGAAATTCCTTCAGGGACACATAATTAAGAATTGACTTAATAAGCTTAAAAGGATTGTTTAGTAATACCACAAATACAGTATTAGGTCACGAACCTGCCATGGCCAATACCAGATCTACTCCCCAAAGTAAGCAACTAAGCTGCAATAGAAAATAATGGGATTGACGTACCATTGCAAAAAGGGCCAGTGTGGAGCCTTTTCAGTTTTCACTTTCATTATGTGAGTGTTCCACTTTCAAACCCCATCTTGGAGGCCGGTTTTGCTGATATCAAGCATTAGGAAATTCAGTCAGGCCAATCATGCCTCCTTTCCTTTTCTTGTTACTAAACACCCCTTAATTTATTTATTTCTCTGTCAATTTCACTCCTACTTTATTTATTTTCTCCCAATATGGGACCCATATGTGACTAAATGCATACATTTTGAAAAAAGTACAAAATATGTAGTAATAATAATAATAATTTTGGAGAACAATATTCCTGACCTCACGATCATGTTAAAAAACAAAGTATGGATCGTCGATGTTGCAATCCCAGGTGACAACAGGATTGAAGTGAAACAACTGGAAAAGGTGACATGATAGGAGGATTTAAAGATCAAATTGCAAAGACACTGGCACAAGCCAGTAAAGGTGGTCCCAGTGGTGATCGGCAGACTGGGTGCAGTGCCTAAAGACCTTGGCCTGCACTTAAAAACAATCAGCGCTGACAAAATTACCATCTGCCAGCAGCAAAAGGCCACCTTACTGGGATCTGCACACATCATTCGCCGATACATCACACAGTCCTAGACACTTGGGAAGTGTCCGACGTGCGATCCAATACAAAACCAACAGAGTGATCTTGTCTGCTGTGGACTCATCTTGTTGGGTTTCAAATAATAATAATACTTTATTTCTATACTGCCCTATCTCCCAGAGGGACTCAGGGCAGTTAACAACATGTAACAGCAAACATTCAATGCCATAAAATGTAAACAACAAACAAATAAAACTTATCTCAACAGGGGAAAATAAAAAATCTTATAAATATTAATAATTAAATAAATACTGTATAATTACACAAACACACATACCCAAAAAATTAGAGGCTAAAATACATTAAAAGTATCTACCAGTAGTAATTTAAAATTAACCGTAGCAGCCCAATGAGTAGTTTTGCCAGTGTTCTTTCCGTCATGGTAACTTACCTTTGGAACTCCTTCTTTGGAGAGAGTTGCCCACATTTTTCATCTGTCACAAAATAATTTTTGTAAGTGGTTCAGGGCAGTCATTTATTATGCAGAATAAGCTCAGTCTCTATTATTACCATATATACTCGTGTATAAGTTGACATTGGGTATATGTTGAAGGCAGGTTTTCGACCTAAAATTATTGATGCAGCCTGTAGATAAGTCAAGGGTAATTCTATAGAGAGGTGAAAGCACCAGTGCCACCTAGCTACCCCTGGCCACCACTACTACCAATTTATCACAATTTTTGAGATAATGTTTTGACTAAAACTTCTAGACTCATACATGAGTACATACAGTACTTTCTGTTTCTCCACTGAAAGTAACACAATGCCTTGTGATTGCTTTTTCCGTGTCACCTTTGCTGCTGTGATTCTATCAGCCCTCATTAAGCAAGGTAGACTAGAAGTTTCTGTCAGGCAGATGGTGTCCCTGCAACATGGAACACTCACAGCCTGCCCCAACTCCTGTAGGCGATAGCAGGACTTGTGTTTATAGGTATCAGGACATGTTTTGCATCTTAAGATTGTTCTTCCCATGGTAGACGAAAGCCATTGCGTTGCTCGCTGTCAAACTTTTAAGTCTTCGTGTTCTGAAAAGAGCAGGAAGAGTTGCTTCCTCCTGTGCCAGAGATAAGGGATGAAGCGAAGGGCTCCGGGGAATACATGAGCATTCCAATTCAGTCAGTGTCAGCATATTACTGATAAAGAAGGAGCAGTTTCAGCCTTAGATATGCAGGAATGCAGCTTTTCCTATCCAGGGCCTTTCCTTTCCAGAATGGAATCAGCTACAAATGTTTATTTCGTATAATCCATTAGTGTAAGAAGAGATTAACAGATAATCCAGCAATTAGCAACAAATTACAGGCACCAAACTCATTTTGACTGATAGGCTAGAAAGTTATCTGTTTGTATTACTGTGTTTAGTAAGTGCACCTTTCTTACTCTAATCTAAAGTACAAACACATGTGGGTAAATCGCTGCAGTATGCCTATCTTACAATTCGCAAGCAGCCCCTGTACTGAAGAGCTCTATTATAACATTGCTGCGGACATAGGGACAGCACAGTCTTTTTTTCCCTAATGCACATTTCACTGTTAGTGCACTTTTATGGGGTGTTGGTCATTCTGTAAAGAATATTCTCTTAAGATTGAGTGGGATATCTAATCCTTACTGAGTGTTAAAACCACTTCTGAACTATGTCTAATAAGTAGATGGGGCTCACATGATTGAATGTTCCTCTGTATAAAATACTGTTTGGCATAGAAAACTCATGTCAACAAGAGGGTGCTATCCTAGCTTTAAATAGAGCAGTGATAGTTTACTATTCACAGGGTATTTTGTTTTTTTATGATATGGGAGAGCATTCAACCAAGAAAATTCCACCTGTGCTCTTAAGTGGTATTGCCCAGACACTGAACAGACTAAATTCAAGTCCCGTCCAGATGTTTGAATCTTTCCTTGGCAATAATATGCAACAGAATTACTTCCTGTTATAAAATCTTACCTCAATCCTTTGAGTACATCCCTCAAGAATAAACTTTGAACTCCTTATGATAATGCACTGAAAGTAGTACAGAAGTAGTACCAACCTTCAATCTGTTAGCCTTGTCTGTCTGCCACACACCCCACCTTTTTCACACACACACGCACACGCACATACAAAACAAAAAAAGCAAATTACTTCCTTGTAGTACAGGATGAAAGCCAAGCCAAAGCTATATTTCTACTATCTGTTCTTAATTACTATATTGATTATAGCCTTTGTAGAAGTGAACTCAACAAAGAGGGGAATGCACACCTGTCCTTCCACCCCAGTTCCAGAGTATATAAAAGCTGATAAGTGTGTTCTCTGTGTTATTGGTTATATTCCTTGTTTGTTTTTTGAATGTATTATCTTGAAAGACCAAGTAGGATGTGTGAATCTGAAAAACTAATTCAAATTCCATCTTCTGTTACCCTTGCAAATAATTTACTGATGCATAGCATACTATTAAAGGTTTTAATTGATGGTGTGTTTTGCCATCGGACTAACTTCCCCTCCCTTTCTCCCTCTCCTTTAAAATCTGACTCATAAGCAGTTTCTAACCACCAGAGTTCTGTGTTCTCTTATCAAGGGTTCAGTTTCAGGCAACGCACCACGGAAATCTAACTACTATAAGGTCATTTCTGCAAAAGAAACAAGATCTTCTCCACCCTTCAGGAAAACATCACTAACCTCTTACTGTCTCTCCTGCAGGAACAAAACCAGAGAATGTGCTGGATTGCCCTACTGATGTTGGGTGACTTGCTTTTATTTCTTACCCAACTTTCTTTTGCAGTTGAGTGCATCAAGGGTCCTGACGCAGCAAATAAGTTCATGCTACACTAATATTTCTCTGCTGCCTTTAGCTCTTTTTGGAAAAAAGGAGGAAGAGTACCTCTGTGCTAGAAGAATTTCTTTCCACTAGGACTATTTCCTCTGTGTTGTGCAGTGATGGGGCATGTGTGCTCACAACGAGCTGTGTGTGTGATAGATGGGCTTAAAGACTCTTGTACTGTCAGAACAGAGCTTAGCCCTTGACTTGGAACTCCTGTGGTGCCTACAATGCATTGGGCATGTAAGTGCGCTGAATATGTGTGCTTCTGTTCTTGTCTACGCATTGCCTGAGTGGAGCTGCTTACCAACATCTCCTAAGCCTTGGTGTGTCTGGGACTCATGCTCCTAACATACCGAGGGCCGGGTCACATGAATCTGGATAAGGAAAGAGAAGCTGAATCCACTGTTCAGTGATAAAAATGAGAGTTTTGTGTATGTGTGTGCGTATGTGTGTATGCACATGTGTGCATTTGCACAGTGGGTAGCTCTGGCCGGTCTCAGCCATCATGTCTTGTTGTTTCAGTGCTGTGCAGACACATGCAGCTTGGCCTGTTTTTACTCTCTGTGTTTTTCCTTGTCTTTTTTTATTCCCTTTTCATCTTCATCGCACAATGTCATCAAACAAAACAAACTTTCATCTCTCAGATCAGCGAGAAGGTTGGTCCTTTTCACTTCTTATCCATCTACAGTATGCCACCTCTGATGGGACTTTTCCAGTAGGGCATGGAGAGCCAGCCCAACAAAGGGAGGGTTTGATGGCCCTTGGCTCCCTGTCAGGCTCTGCCCAGCAGGCCTAGCAGAATCTGCTTCCTGTTTGCTATGTCCTTGCTGATAGCATTGACCACACTGCTTGCATGACTTGGCCGCTTGATGTTTAAAATGCACAGACCCTTATCTGCATGCAGCCCACCGGAAGATATCCTTGTTTGAGTTGGGCCCGGGAAGCATGTATTTAAAACCAGGTAGCTTAGAGAGCGTGTTTTGCCTTACTTTGTCCCTTCAGTGCATCTTCTTTTTCTGTTGTGGGATGAAAAGCAGTGATTTGAAGCTATATCAAGTTGGAGGACATGGGAATTAAACAAAGTGTGTGGGACAATAGAATGGAATGAACCCAATAAGAATTGTCTTTTCAAACCTCTGAATGAAACAAAGGACTTCCATTTGACATCCTCCCTTTAGAACAGGGATGTCAAACTCATTTTCACCTTGGGCTAGATCAGCTGTATGGTTGCCTTCAAAGGACCATTTGTAATTATAAGACTGTGTAAGTGTAACTATGCTGCCCTGGCAATGAAAGCCACACAGGCCACATAAAATCTTGTGGCAGGCCAAATTTGGCCCACAGGCCTTGCATTTAACACATATACTATAGAACAAGGGTGGGCAAACTGTAGCCCTCCAAATGGTGCTGCACAGCAATTCATATGTTCCCTAATCAGGAAAAACAAATTATACGAAATTCTGAAAGTTGTGATCCAGGAAGATCTAGAGCAGTGATTCTGTGAGTCCCCAGGTGTTTGGCCTACAACTTCCAGATGTCCCAGCCAGTTTACGAGCTGTTAGGATTTCTGGGAGTTGAAGGCCAAAACATCTAGGAACCCACAGGTTGAGAACCACTGCTCTACAGGGTTGAATTGTACTCATCCTTACCTTAGATACTGTGCTTACATACACATAAAGTACTGCTAGTATTATTAGAGTAATAGAACTTCCATATGCTGGGCCATTTTCTTTAGAGGAGTATGGTCTGCAAGCCTGAAGCTTATGATAACTCTCTTCTCTAGACAAAACTTTAGCAAGATCAAGCACTGTATTAGAGGAAGTGAGGTTTGCCACTGCCTTGCCCCTCTTTCTCTTATTGCAAGTTCTTTTGTGTTAAATGAAATGTGATTAGTTGACCATAGTTTTGATGCCAAACAAGAGCAGCTCCAATATTTTTCCTCAAAGGAAACTACATTCCTCAACTAAAAATTGTAAATGCTATTTGGCATTGGGATTAAGAAAAAAAATTATGAGTGGGGGTCAGCAGTGCCACTGCCTGGGCAGATTCCAGCGTATAACCACTTTTAAAAATTCCTCATAACTTTCCTTTTGTGAGGGAAAAATCACTCATGGCATTATCCACACAACAAATGCCAAATATGACAAGAGCTAAGAATACTGAGAGTTATGTGTATATCTACACAGCAGCTTTTGAAAGAGGGCTTAGGGCTTGTTTATACTCGCAAATAAACACAAATGGAAGGCTGGGTTGTCCCCACTATACACAGTGACGTCTGGTGATGATCATGGGATTTTTTGGTGTGTGCTTTAAATTGACTTTACCCTGCTTTGGGCAAAATCCAGAAATACTCTGGCATTTGCTGGAAATCAGAGAGTATCCTGTAGCTTCAGTTAAGTTTGGACAATAGGATTGAGTATGAAATGCTGTCCAGACTGGACACTATCACTCTTTCCCTGTTTTCATCAGCAGGCACCACGTTCTGACATCAGCAGGGGCACCCTTGCAACCAGGAAGGAGAGGAGCACTTCCCTACTCCTTGCTGGTCACACAGGCACTCCGTTCTGATGTCAGTCATCAGAGGAATCCATGATGGTGGGTTGTTGTAGGTTTTTCGGGATGTATAGCCATGTTCTAGAAGCATCTCTCCTGACGTTTCGCCTGCATCTGTGGCAGGCATCCTCAGAGGTGGTGAGGGTGGTGAGGTCAGACCTCTGAGGATGTCTGCCATAGATGCAAGCGAAACGTCAGGAGAGAATGCTTCTAGAACATGGCCATACAGCCCGAAAAACCTACAACAACCCAGTGATTCTGGCCATGAAAGCTTCTGAGAATACATTGAATCCATGAGGGCCAGGAAGTTGGATGGAGCTCTGTGTCCAACTAGAAGTAGCAACAGCAGCAACGGAGGATGTGAGATGCTGGCCATACTTGAGGACCAAATGAGCTCCTGAACCATGGAAGAACATCCTCAGAACATATTGACTCCAGGCTAAGCTGCTGTTGTCCCTTTCTATCTGTAGTGATTGCAGGGCTAATGGATAGAGCTTTCTGCATGCCAGGACTTGTGGCTGGTGCATCCATTAAAAAGTACTTGCTGTTTGCACTCTTGTGCTTCTGGTTTAATACAGTAGTACTAAAATGCTGTTCAGAAGAATTTGTTTGGCCTTGCCCTTAAACAGAGACCTCCCTTCATCCTACTGACAACCATACTTCATTAGAATTGTAATTAGAGCATGTTTAATGAGCTGCTATTGCAGTTGTCCCAGAGCAGTAGCTTTTGTTCTCATTATCCTTCTCTAAATATGTTCCCCTTAGAGAGCAGTGGGGTGAGAAAGTTTTCTTGTGTCCGGTCTAAACTGAATAAGGGCTTGTTTAGGACACAATCCCATGCAGTTGAGCAGGGAAGGGAGCTGGAAAATGGTGAAAATAACCTTAAGCTGCATAGAGTCTCTATGCCTGGTGCTTTGACAAGGTCAATATTGCAAATAAATTAAATACTTTATTTCAGTGGGATTCTCAGCATTATCAGCCTTGGCTGACAGTCACTTAGGCCTACTTCCTTTTTAAAAAAAAATATATATATATCCAGATTGAGGATAAAAGTTTAGCCTTCACAGATTGAAATCATGCAACTGTCTTTTCTCTTGCCCGTTATTTTGAAGCCACTGCAGCTTCTAGATTTGCATACATTTTGCAAAAAAAAAAACAACCCTCCAAGCTGATTTGTTCTTCAAAGAGACTCCCAAATATACATGTTGTCCAACAGCCTTGTACAAAATTGCCATATGTGAAATAGTCTTGGCCAGACAAAAATGGGTGTCATTCAGCACCATAACTGCCCCCAGGCAGAACGCATAATGGAAAGTAATGCATAAGGTATTATATGTTCCATTAGGAATATTTGTTTGGCACTTATAATTACGCCTTAGACTTTTTTTGCCTAGCTTTACTTACAACTATGTACTGTTCATCTGTGTATTTAATTATTGCTCTACAATTGCTACCAAGTTATTTATTAAAGAATTGTTTTATCTTGATACAGCAGTTTTTTTCTGTGTTTTTCAGAAGTGAATGAATGCAAATTTCAGAGTGGCACAGTGCCTCTCCCTTGCTTTGCTATTAGTGTGTCACCACGTCGAACGGTGATGGCTCTTTGGCACTCTGTTGTTGCAGTGATAGATCCTTTTTTGTATAGGGTTGTCAGCACAAATAATTAGTCCTAAAAGTTATAGCTGAAATATAATCCAAAGTGGCTAAGCCCTGTTTTGGAAATTGTCTATAAAATGTCAGCATTCAGGAATGCACTGAGAACATAAATAGTGCAGCATTGTTTGAGGAGGAGATTAGGCTCTAAATGCATTTTTCCTTTTTCCAGTCATTTCCCTCCTGCTGGTGATTCTGTCAATAGATTATGAAGCTCCAAGAGCAATCTTTCCATCAAGAGATTTAGTTCAAGAGGATAGCGATAAGCAGGAAAGAGGGGTGGAGGAGTTATCCAAATATGACTGATTATATTCTCAATTTGTGCCACCCCCACTCTCCAAAAACATGTGATGTTGGCAGAATAAACTAAAAACACTGGACATTGGACAATATAAGGGAAATGACCAACCATCAGTGCTTTAGCCCAGCTTTCCTTCAAATCCAAAACCATGGATGCAAGCTGGCCCAGATGGCAAATTTATATACTTGTCCAGCATGACAGAGCCAGATTCATACAATTTATAAAATGGATGGGGCAAAAGGCAAATATTTTTGGCATGGAGAGCAAAGGAGACAGCTGTTGCTAAAGAAAGAAGTGGATATGTTTGCATAGATTGTCCCTCAAAACCCAAATTAGGGTAATAATTCAGTAAAATAATACTTTGGCCTAAAACATGATTTGTGCCAAACACATGAGATTTCCATTTGGATTATCATTATTATTTCATAGAATCATAGAACAATAGAGTTGGAAGAACCCACATGGGCCTAGTCCAAATCCCTTCCATGCAGGAAAAGTACAATCAAAGTATCCCTGACAGATGGCCATCCAGCCTGTTTAAAAGCTTCCAAGGAAGGAGCTTCCACCATACTCCGAGGCAGAGAGTCCCACTGCTGAATAGCTCTTATAGTCAATAAGTTCTTCCTAATGTTCAGGTGGAATCTTCTTTTCTGTAATTTGAACCCATTGCTCCAAATCCTAATTTCCAGGGTAACAGAAAACAACCCTGCTCCCCTTTCCTTATGGCATCCTTTTACATATTTAAACATGGCTATCATGTCTCTTCTCAACCTTCTCTTCTGCAAGCCGAACATACCCAGTTCTTTAAGACACTCCTCATAGGGCATGGTTTTCAGAACTTTCATCATTTTAGTTGCACTTCTCTGGATACCTTCCAGCTTGTCAATATCTCTTTTGAACTGTGGTGCCCAAAATTGGACAAAGTATTCCAGGTGAGGTCTAACCAAAGCAGAATAGAGAGGCGCCATGACTTCCCTCAACCTAGACACTATACTCCCATTGGCTTTTTAGCTGCTGCATCACAATGTTGGCTCATGTTAATTTTTTTGTCCGCGAAGACTCCAACATTTCAAAACTTTTGAAAGGAATCCTGAACTTTAATCAACCATGAAGATCCCTATAAAATAGCATATGACTGGAAAATGTAGCAAAATAAGGCAAATGTAATGCCTGTAGGAGATGAAGTGGTACTTGTATGTGGGATCCTGCAGTCAAACTATGTGAAGAGCTGAAAGTCTGAGAGCTAAAACTTAGTCGAGAAGTATGCCACAATACCACCACTTGGTTTTAAAGCTGTTTTACATGATACAGCATCAATCTTACTGTTGGGTAAGGTGCAAAAACAGCAACAACTACAACAGCACTCCATGTAACATAAAAATTGGTTGTCTGAATTCACACTTCACTTCAATAAATGTCGACTGACTGATGGCCTTCACTTTCAATTTGAATCTGTGCCTCTCTGTTCATCTTTTCCAGTAATTCTGCTTCTTTCTAACCTCACTGCATTGATTTAATAGATAGTATAACTCCCCGGCTTTAAGCAGTGGCTTAGTGCCCGTATCCCAAAATGGAAGCAGAAATGCAGCAGCAGGAGGACTTTTAATGAGATGACCTCAGTGTTTGATGAAATTGAAGAAGCAGCTGCTCAAATATGAGAGGAGTAGGGTGATTGATCCATGCCCACTTGCTCTGGATGTAGGGAGGGGGTGCACACTAATGCATGCTAAATTATTAACACTCTTCCACCTCCCTCTGCAGTATTGCCTGATTCTCTCCTCCTGCCTCCCAAAATGTAGACCTGGTCTCTGTTGGTGTGAACTTCCCAAGTCCACTGCTATGAGATGATTCAGGATATGCTTATCACTTACTTTCCACTTTAAGTGCCAAATGATTGCCCAACCTGCATGCTTACTTCTCAGTGGGAAGGTTTCTTTGATTGTTCACTTTTCTTGCAAGCCATGTGTTGTTTTATTCCTAAGGATACATGACAGTGAATTGGATGCCATGTATTCTGCTAAAAGAAACCTTGGACATCATTCCCCATAGACATTCATGATTCAAGTTGCTTGTTTCTGTTTTTACTCAAATAGAACAAACCCCCTGACCCTCAACAAATGTTTGGCATGATTTGTGAAAATATTGAGAAAATTAAGGTGCATCTCAGTAAATTTGGCCTTCTGTTTTGTTTAGTAAATCAGGAAAGGATTCCTGCAGGTTCCTGAAATAGGCAAATGTATAGCTCCTAATTGAGCCCCCGGTGGCGCAGTGGGTTAAAGCGCTGAGCTTGTTGACCAAAAGGTTGCAGGTTCGATTCCAGGGAGCGGGGTGAGCTTCCGCTGTCAGCCCCAGCTTCTGCCAACCTAGCAGTTCAAAAACATGCAAATGTGAGTAGATCAATAGGTACCGCTCTGGCAGGAAGGTAACAGCGCCCCTGCCGGCCACATGACCTTGGAGGTGTCTACGGACAGCGCCAGCTCTTCGGCTTAGAAATGGAGATGAGCACCACACCTCAGAGTCGGACATGACTGGATTTAATGTCAGGGGAAAACCTTTACCTTTACCTATAGCTCCTAGTGACAAGATCCTAGTGGATGCCAGATCCACATGGTTGCCTGTGGCTGTAATGTGCTCTATCCTCTCCAAATTGGAGCAATCTTAACATTGACTGACAGACACACTCCATATCCATTGAATTCAGGCTACAAAGAAGCTGCCAGTTACTGTAGAATGATATGGTGATGTTGGGCTGGAATCCACCTCATTTACCAGTTTTCCAGGCACTCGTTTTAGATTTTGATCTAGCCTAGATTGACAGTAGCATCTCTGTGTAATATAACAAGCGTTGGGTTTAATAGCCGAAGAAAGAACAGAAGGGAGTCTGGACCTTTTCCCTTCACTTCCACCTCATCCCCACCCATATATTGAAAACTACAGTTTAATTTGAGCATTTGCAATAACATTGGAAGACGGCAACCACCAAGGAGATGCCAGGAAGAGAGGAAAAGCTTCAGAACAACAGTTGTTGAAACCTGTACCCATCACTCCTCCACCCATCAGTGAGGAAGGAGAACTTTTCCACCTTTTGGGCAACAGAATCAGCTTCCTTTGCCCTGTACTACACAAATCTTACCTTATTTAAAGTGGTTGGACACCGGTCTGTTGAGCCACAATTAGTTGCCTAAACTATTAATGTAACAATGCCATGTTGGAGAATGCAGGGCTCAAAAACTAAGGAAAGAGGTGTGAGAATCTCATCCGGCCATCTTTTTTGTCTGTCACCAATCTAGAAATGTTGCTATAATACGAGGGTGCTGGGAGAAAAAAGGGGACATCAGCTTAGTGTCAGTGCTGGCTGTAGGGAGATGTCTGTCAGTGCTTAGTCGTAAGATTGGCATTTGGCTGAATTGTCTCATGGAATGTTATTTTCCGCCTCCATCCCCAGATCCTATCTCTGGGTAACCAACCCTTGGAGACAGGGCTCGTCTGCAGCCTGTCTTTAAATGTACTTAGTTTTGTACAGGAATTGGGGCAGGGAGACAGGTTTTCATTGCCATTCATCCCATGGCTGGGCTAGAAAGGAGCCATATCTGATACATTGTCAAAATAACCTTTTCTCTACCCCTGCCGCTAGAATAATAAACAGCAGCTTTCAAAAAGGGCAAGAGGTTTTCTCGATAGCACTTTGCTGAATGAACTAAAAAGCTTATCGGCAGATTCACAAGCTGTGTTCTTTCTTTCCAAGCATGGTCCTGACAGGTTCTTTTACTCCCACAGAGGAGACAGCTGGGGACTAATGTCTGAGGGATATGTCAGGCAGTGTTGTTTGGGTGGGAACTAATTCTAATTCTAACCTCTGTTCTTGCATGCCTTTAAGAGTGGCTTAGGTAAACACAGGTGTTGTAGGAGCTAACTTGCCTGACTCTCACTGGAGTGGATGACAAACACGGTTCTTGCATGCGACAGACTCCTTTGGGTCCTTCTGCATGGATTCCTGTCAGTCTCATCCCTCTGTCCAGTGCCTGCATATCTGTGCATTTTCACCTGCCCCCGCTCAGTTCTTTTTAATAGCTGCTTCTTTCCCATACCTGGCTTCTTGTCTGTCTGGTGCATGTCAAGTCAATTAATGTTTTCCACGCACAGGTCTGTAGCATTATTCCCAAACTTGCGCTTCTTTTGAGACCAGTTTTGTTAGTGGGTGGGAAGTTGATTAGTTTCTCTGGATTGAGATCCAACATGTGAACAGTCTCTTCCTGTACTGGCTTAGTACCATGTTCATTATGCTGGCAGAAGAGTCTCTTGCCGGCCAGAACCAGGCTTAGTTGGACAACCACCTCATCATGTTGACCCATTGTCATGTCCATCTAGTACCTGGGTATCCTCATAACTGTGTCGGATCGCTGGTTTGCTTTAATTTATCTTGTTTGGAGAGGGCTTTTCTGCCAGCCAGATATCAAGCCTCTCACTGGTAACCATGCATGTAATTATTGATCTGAGATTAAATAATTGATTAAAAGAAACAAATGGCAAGACTATAGATGGAGGCAATTGAAAACATGCACATTGTCATACCCCCCCCCCCCCCAAAGATGGTAAGCAGCTAATGAGCCCCGTTTTGTCTCAGCAGCAGTGTGTAGTAGACACACGCTATTGATAGTACTGTAGAAATGGTCCCCAAACCCTCACTCTGTTGTACATGCTACTGTGGGGGCCTCTGTGTTTAGTCTGTTTTGTGAGTCTGCTGGTTTGGGAATGAATCATCAAAGAGAGCTCATGCAAAATTTGATTAAGGGAAGTGTCAGCTTGTCAGCCAGAGCTGAGTCTTGTCAGCACGTCTGTCAGCAGCTGCCCTGTTTCGAACAAGTTTTGTGATGCTGGAGATGGCACAGGAGGAAGCCCAACATGATGTGCTCCCAGCGGGCTCTGGCCCCTGAGCAAGTATTTCCCATCTCTCTAACAAAATTGTCTGCCTCGCTACGTCTCAATAGACCCCACTCTCTGCGCTCCTCACTTGTCATCCAACTCTGACTGTGTGACGTGGAGGAGCTGTGTGGTATTAGAGAGGAGCATAAGCCTTTCCAGTGTCTCCCCCACCCCCTTTTAAAATAAAACTTGAAGTGAGTTTGCTCAGAGGAGTCAAAGATTTATAGTCCTCTGTTGTGTTTCTGTATTCCACCTTAAATTGGCCCACAACACTAGCCTTAGAAAAGGAGCCTCATTTCTCAATGTCATTTCCTTGACTGAAGTGCATGCTGCAGCAACAGCCAGGAAGCTTTAGTGGATCTGAAGGTTTGCCTACAAACAAGCCGAATGCAATACAAGGAGGCGCTGCATGGTGAAATAAGGAGTGATCTGTCTCCTGGAGTACAGTCTCCAAAGATGGGGAGGTGACCCATCAGCCAGGCAGTCTGCTGCCAGCTTGGATCTGCTCTCCTATCTGTTAAGACAAAATCCTACCTAGCAAAATGGTATTATCAGGCTGTGAGGGTGCCCACGTTTACTGCTGCATCACCATAGGAAAGCTGTTTTGGCAAGTGGTAACGCATGCAGTAATTTAAAAAGGAAAGCCTCTGCAAAATAGGTTTGGCTTGCTGATTGCTTTGCTGTGAAAACTAAGCAATTGAGCAGGTGGCTCCATCTAGAAAAGATTCACTGCACTGTTTTCACAAGAAGTGAACCTGTTTTCTAATTAGTAGGATGTCATTGAAAGAGATATCTTTAAGGGTCAAATATCAGGCTTGGTGAACAAAAGGGGGGAAACACTGCCAGCTCTACTGTTGGATACCTCATAAAAGTGCCAGCGGCTCAAAAAGGAAAAGCATGAGCATCAAGCCTGGCAGAATATTAAACAGCTTTCACAAGATTATGTTTTTCTGGATTTCTTTGCTACCTTTTAGGACAAATGTTGATCCTCCTCCCCTTCCCCTTCCCCCAGATGTGAATCAAATGAATACCAGTAACTTAGGCTGTGACTCTACTAGTTGTCTGTTCCTTGTTTCAGTGCGACGAGTGCCACCTCGATTTTCAATCCCTCCAAGCAACCATGAGGTGATGCCTGGGGGGAGCGTGAATCTCACATGTGTAGCAGTGGGCTCCCCAATGCCCTATGTGAAGTGGATTGCTGGGGATGTGGAGCTGACAAAAGAAGATGACATGCCATTGGGCAGGAATGTTCTAGAGCTGACCAATATCACTCAATCGGCCAACTATACCTGCGAAGCAATGTCTTCACTGGGCGTAATTCATGCAACAGCACAGATCACTGTAAAAGGTAAGAATCTCTATAGGTGCTCTGTGCCTAAACCTTCCTCAGTGCCACATGGTAGTTTGAAATGTGACTGTGACTAAAACTTTGGTTATGACATAGCTATAGAGAGTCCCATCAATTTGTTCTTGCCTAGATTATATTCATTTTTTATTGTTGGCAGTCGCCAAACAATACAGTAGCCAAACCACTGTAGACTTGTCTTTTGTTTTCAGATTAAGAATGAATACAGACTCAGACACTAGTCATGAGACTTTCAGAAAACATGCCCACCTTTGTTCTTTGCTTTTGTGACCTAACATTTGTCTCCTATCCTTCTCATGATGTTTCTCGTAAAATACGGACACCTTCAGTCTTGTGCTAAATAGAATACCCATATGTCAAAGTAATAAAGGAAGTCTCATGGAGACATACCTGGCAGTGATCTCCCCATTAGCATCTCCATGGAGAGAGATAGTAATTACGTCTGTTATTTGGTTTTCAGATTTGGATGGGTGGTGTGTCTCTGTTGGCTCACTTAATAGACCCTGAATGGGTGCCATTTTTTCATTTCTGTTGGCCAGGCTAGCATCTACATACCTAATGTGATTCAATATTTACACTAATTCAACTCCAAGGGCTAATCAGTATGGAAGCTGGAGAGACTCAGTCAATTGTTGGGAGAAATAATTTAGTTTCATAATCCTAAGTGTTTATCTGGCACTTAGCAGTGATCCAGTTAAACAGCCAACTCACAGAAATACCTTAGTGTATGTCTGTATGTGATTGTGAAGTATGACAGTGAAGAAAACTGATCGAAAGTAAATCAACTCATTTGAAATGTGCTGGAGAAGATAACGTGGTCAAGGCGATTAAATTGAGATTGTCATACTTTGGCCATATCACGAGAAGTCATGATCCACTAGAACAGTGTTTCCCAATCAGTGTGCCATGCACACTAGTGTGCTGTGAGCGATCATCAGGTGTGCCGTGGGAAATCGGCACTCTCCCCCCTCCTAGCAGCCCCCTCACAGGTTTCCAAGAAACACATTGAGCCTCTCTGCTTAGAAATGTTTTTTAAAAACTATTTTACTGGATTTTTTGAGAGTTGCCTCCCCCCAAGGAACTGTTTGTAACAGCTTCATGACATCCATAGTTAACTGGAAGCAAGTTTCACTCAGGGTGAAATTTCACAAAGGTCTAGAGAACAAACTCTATGAGGAGCGGCTTGAAGAGCTGGACATGTTTAGCCTGAAGAAGAGAAGGCTGAGAGAAGACATGATAGCCATGTATAAATATGTGAGAGGAAGTCATATATTTGTTGTGTTCATCGAAACAGGCCCAGGTTTCACACTGAGTGTATAAATACATTTTAAAACATATTAACTATATGTATTACTGTGTTAGAGTGTCATCTTGGTTGGTGGTGTGCCCCAGGATTTTGTAAATGTAAAAAACGTACCGCGGCTCAAAAAAGGTTGGAAATCACTGCACTAGAAAATAAAATAATCCTTGACAAGACAGTAGAAGAAGCGGAAGACCACATTACAGATGGATGCACTCAGTCAAAGAAACTACCTCACTGAATCTCTTGAATTTGATGATAGACTGATTAGACTGTCATTCATGAAGTCATCATAAGTTGGACTTGACTTGATAGCAGTTAACAAAAGAAAACACTCTTATTCTCTGGCTTTATAGCAGTTGTTCTAGAGTAGTTCTGCCCTTCTTTCAATACATGAAGTTGACATTGCCTGGGATTCTTTAAAATCTTAGCACCCAGCTGCTCCTGCAGCTGAAACTCCTGTTACTTTTATGATGCTATTACAGGTGGAGCTACCATTGTCCTTGATGTTGATCCTGAACATGGTTTCCTCAAATGTGTCCTAACTAAAAAAAAAAACCCTTTCCCCTTGAAGAACATGACAAATCCTTGCTTAAATTACCTTTATTTAACCAGCTGCTAGCAAATGCTTTGAGCACATCTAATAACATGATTGCTATGTTTACTCTTCCATTAAGAAGCACTTCAAGCAATATATGTTAATGTGTAATATAAAAATGTACGTTGCTTACTATGAAATGATTTCTGCTTTTAAATAAAAAATGTTAGTAAGAGTTTGAACCTACTTTATAGCTCTGCGTATTGTAGCACTTACATCAATCAAATAACTAACAGCTTCCTGTTTATTTCTAGCCCTGCCAAAGCCACCAATAGACACCTTAGTGACTGAGACTACTGCCACTAGTGTGACTCTCACCTGGGACTCAGGAAATGCTGATCCTATCTCCTACTATGTCATCCAATATAAGCCCAAGTCTTTGGAAGGGACTTTCCAAGAAGTGGATAGTGTGGCAACCACCCGCTACAGCATTGGTGGACTAAGCCCCTTCTCAGAATATGAGTTTCGTATTATTTCTGTAAACAACATTGGCAGAAGTCCTCCAAGTGAACTGGTTGAGGCAAGAACAGGAGAGCAGGCTCCATCAAGCGCACCCCTGAAAGTGCAGGCACGGATGCTGAGTGCCAGCACTATGCTGGTGCAGTGGGAACAGCCTGAAGAACCCAATGGCTTGATTCGCGGCTACCGAGTGTATTACACCATTGACTCCCACCTGCCACTCAGTATGTGGCAGAAGCATAACACCGATGACAGTCATCTCACCACTGTGGGCAGCTTGATAACTGGGACTACGTATAGTATCCGAGTCTTGGCTTTCACCTCCGTTGGTGATGGGCCTCCATCTGAAATCATCCAAGTCAAAACTCAGCAAGGTGGTGAGTATATACGCATGCATGTTGGTTTTAATAGTATGCCCTTTGAGCCCTTTGCCCTCTACTCAGATAGCTCCAGGAACTAATGTTATGAGTTCGAAATCGTGAATGTAGTGTTACACAGAGACAGACTGACCACCCAATGGGGAGATTGATGGGAAGCTTTTTATATCTTATAGTTTACTAGTTCTGCCATTACCATTTTGAATTCATTCTTGAACTTGGAGCTGAGGAGAAATAGAATTTCTCAAATCTTTCAGAGAATCCCTTCCTCTCCCCTTCACTCTTGCGTTATCAATCTCCAGTTCCAGCCCAACCAGCTGACTTCCAAGCCGAGGCAGAGTCTGACACACGGATTATGCTGACTTGGCTGCCAGCCTCTCAGGAACGCATCAGCAAGTATGAGCTGGTATACTGGGAAGCAGCTGATGGGGTGCAGGTGAGAGACATCTTCAGACATAGTTAATTAAAGACTTGTTGCTTCTGGGTATGGGACACATCTTTTTAACATCACTTTGTGTTGTATATAAATCTGATTTCATGGAGAAATGTTATGTTCATGCAGAAGTAATTTTCATTAGAACTCACTGCAACTTAACACCAGTATAGTCTTGCAGTGTGAGAAGACAGAGGCCAAATGAATCCCTAACCATGTCAAATAGCAAAGCCACATTTCTGCATGAATATTTCAGACATCAGAGGTTATCAATCAGATGACTAGTCCTTATGCCTTTACGTAAGGAAGATCAGTCACAGATTGATTTCAATGCTGCCTCAATAGAATTTTTTTAATGCACCTCATCAATCCAATGTTTTTTTTATAAAAAAATTAATTGAAAGAATCAATTTATATCTTCTCGCTTTGGGGCAGAGATTATTGCTCTGCATTAATTTTTTCGCTTCCAGAAGTGGCCACTGGATAGAAGTGGATTCTGTTGTGAGTATTGCTTGTTTCTAAGTGCGTGTTGAAATTGGTTGAAAGTTGAAACTTACACAATTCTGTTCAGGATCACTTGCCCTGAGGAATCTATATTAGATCCTGGAACAAGCTTGATGTAGTAATGTAATACATGACAAATCCCACTGACCGCTATTACAATCATTGGTTTAAGTCTGTGTTTTAACTTTATCCATTTTGTATTATGGCTTCACAGAGAACTACACAGAATTGCAGATTACAGCATGTGGTAGTGGAAGGAACAGCATTTTAGCTTGAGGGAAGAGGATTTTTTTATTTATTTATATCCTGCCCTATCTCTCTGTGGGGACTCAGGGCAGTTGGGAAGCACTGTCTTGACAGTTTCCTTATTAGCCTATTGAACATACTCTTGCACTGGGTAGAAAAGTTTGGGTGTAAGAGTGGAAATTTTTCCACAGAAATGCAGTGCCCTGGAAGTTTGTTCAGTATGCAGATGCTTTGGACTGTATAATCTCATCTCTACAAGACAGGTTCAGGGCTGTAATGGGAGTGGGATGAAATAACACCAAAACATGCCTCTTGCCTTTTCTAGCACAAAGTGGAGTTCGACCAGACTTCATCATATCCAGTTGAAGGACTTAAGCCAGACACACTCTACAAGTTCCAACTGGGAGCCCGTTCTGAGCTGGGCCTGGGAGTCTATACTCCAGTTTTGGAAACCCGGACAGCACAATCCAGTAAGTGTCTCTAATTGCATGTAAACAAAGGTGCCATAGGGCTCTCACTTCAGTATGAGACGGAGGCTTGGGAGATTCAAACAATAGCTAAAGACACGTGGAGAGAAAAGACAACTGTGGCTCTAAAGCAGGGGCTGCTGGACCAGGGTAAGTCTCACGTTCGTATCTTTTAGGCCATATTTCAACAGGTGCCGTCACAAATATGCTGGGGAAAGGAGTAGGTTGGATATCTTCCCTGCCTCTCTGAGTTTATCAGCACACCCTTTTCCCCTGATGTTCATTCGTGAGCAGGTTTAGGCTGTCTGATGTTGGTACCTTGCGCATGAACACCCTTGCTCTGCATGTGCTCATTTCCTAGTTGAACATGGTTGCTCACCTCTTCCCAAGCATATCCAGCCACCTCTATATAAAAGAAGTCGCACCCAGTGCATTATTGCAGGGTCTGCAAACCTAAACAGATTTGGAAATGGAGGAAATGATGTTCGCAAGTAGATGAAACTTCTTTGGGGAAGTTATGCTAAGAAATGTGATGCATGTGTGGTTGCTTGACTTTTGTGGAGAATGTAAGGAGACTGCTTGTGTGGCTTTTGCCTCTAGGTTTTTGAAGGGTCAAAGCAAACAGCACCAGTCTACAGTGGGGTTAGTCAGAAGGCCAGAGAAAGAAGTGACCCAAACTAGATTGCTTTCATTTTCTTCACAACCTATGTAGAGGTAAAGAACAGTGCTCCCTTATTGGCAGCACAAAGTGCTGCACATAGGCAGATGAAAGCTATCAAAGAGCTCCGAGATAAGCTTGTTTTCACTAACGATTTTGGGGGGTTGATTTTATGCAAAAAGCATTCAAGGGAGGAAGAGAGACATTCCTGTTTGTGCCATCTGTCAAGGATCTCATTGACTGTGTGGGGCAAGCAGCTATGGAGGCAACAGCAGTTCCTCTCTGTGTGGAGCCAGAGGGTAGCAGGGCTGAAACAGGGAGGGAGAACTGCTCCACTCATGATTGCAATGACCTTTCTTCCTTTCATTAGCATATCAATCACAAGTACTCCAACAGTCCTGTTTAACTTGCACTTCAGCTAATGTGATCTTAGCGCCAGCAGGATGGATAGGACGAAAGATATGAAAAAGTGCTCAGATAGAGGCATTATAAATATTTGACATTGGACTCTTCACTGAATGTGGAGGTTGCTAATTGCTCTGTTAGCCACTGCTTGATTATGTGTCTATTGCTAAGGTAGCAAGTGGGTATTTCCCTAAAACATAAGGCTAACAAAATAGCACAAATACCTTTGGCAAAACAGAGCTCTGGCTTAGGCATGATAGCTCTATGTACCTTGGCCATATTAGGGGCTTGTACAAGCAGAAAATTGCCCAGGAATAAGGTTAGTTAATTCTAACTTAGGTTGTTTTCACCATTCCTGAATCAAGTCTACAACTACCACTGGGGCGTACAACCTATGGACCCCCCTGTGCCCCACCAGATGTGTATCCTCCCAAAGTCCTTCCAGTAATTTCCATCACATTGTAAACAAATTTTCTCTCTCCCTCAGCAAACTCAAAGCAACTGGCATTGTCGCTTCGGGACCGCTAAAGGTCAAGTTTGGAGGCAGGGGCAAAGCAGCCTTCTACACACACACATGTGCGCACACACCCACAGTTATCTTTGGGAATTGGAACAGTTACACCCTAGTATCAGATTGTAGCACTTTAGATTGGAAACGTATTAACACTTCCTTATTAAAGGAAAGACTTCACATCTCAGGAGATGGAAATATGTATGGAGTCAAACCATCTATTTTCCCTTGCTTTGACATCTGCCCTGTAAGAAGAAGCCTTCATAGCAGAGATTCATCTGACACAAACATTAAGTCAGAAGGCAAGTCCCATAACTATTCTGTTTTTGCAAACCTGGTTTACAGTGAAAATGCTAAGAAATTGTGGAATGTTAAAGGTATTATATCCTTCAATATGAATTCTTTAACAGCTTTTCTTCCTATTCTTGTTTGCTTTTCTTGCCTCCCCAGATTGGTTCAGAGGGAGTGAAATACCTGAGGTTATCACATGCCCATATGCTGATTAAGTACACTGTCTAGTCACCATAGTGGCATGCTGACTTAGCATCTCAGGGCAGAATCAGAGCATTCTCTGAGAACCACCCTGATCCAATTTTCTATGTAGTGCTTCATGTCAGAGAGATATGACATGGCTTCATTCTGTCTAAAATCCTAACCATGAGTGGAGGTAAAAATCCAATTTGAATAGCATCTTGGAAACTATATTCCAACAGTAAGCAGTGTTGGGGCCATGGATGGTGCCAATGCAAAGTGAATACAACCATTTGCAATTGTTACCGATTTGGACATTTCCCCCACAAAGCAAAGTACTCAGCATGACTACACAGATGTAAGCCTATCTGCAACAACATTCCTGCCTACATATTACACCTTAGGTCCACATAACAGTTTCCCAGTGCATGCTAATCTTAGTTCAGTTTTATACAGGGTATGTATCATATGTCTCATCACTAATAGGAAACAACAGCAGAATCTATTTCTACGGTTTAGCCCTGTCCCTCCATAGTGTGTATGGTATGCAGTAATAGAGAAGGTCATTGCAAGTACTTGGGCTATGCTACATATTACATTGCAGCCATGAGAAACATTAACTAAATGGTCCTTCCTATATGGTATATCACCCTCAAGGAGGTATGCTTTGCCATGGGGAAGAAAAACTAGGGGATGAGAATGCTTTACCATTCTCCTGCTAGCTGCTTCACCCATCCCATGGAGTCCAAGGTCAAAATATTCCATGTAAGCGCATTGTGATAGATTGGCAAGATAAAAGTAAAGGGTGGAAGGTGTTTCAAAACCAGAATAGCTTAAAAAGCAAAGATACAGCACCTCCAGTTAAGGTACAATTTTAGAGAAAGGGTTTCAAGACAAGAATAGCAAAAGAAGAAAGAATTCAGCATCTCCAGTTAAGGCACAATTTTAGAGAAGTGGGATTTCAACTCAGATGAAAGACTATAGCTTGGGTTTTTTCTGTTTAAGAAGACTGTCTCTAGAAATGTTTGGAAGAACAGATGTGAGATCTCTTGATCTTACTACTAAATATTTCTGACAAGAATGAAAAGAAACATTCTGCATCTGCCATTCCTATCATTTTTAGGAGATGATCTCAACTAAATATGAAATGACTATAGGATATGGGTTTTTGCTCATCATGCAATCAGCCTTTCATGTGGGCATGAACTACAGTCCCTTTCACATCCATGTGAGGCATTACCTGAACATAGCAAATATGTTCACTCTATCTCTCAGAATGTTTGTGCCATGGTGTTCATATTCAAAATACATGGATTGTGTGTGTGCACATGCATGTTGGTGTTTACTCCTGACTCATGTACTTTCCTTATGTATTGTGCTTGTTTTGCTAGGTTTTATTTTGAACCCTTCTGATGTTAAACAGAAGCTAGTATGTTGGAATTGTGCAAGTGTGACTCTTACCTAGCCATCAGCAAGCACGAGAAAGGCCCACCGCTCACTTGTTTCTCTATTAATTATATTTTGTGATAATTCTCCTTACACTTCATAGGAGTTTTGTCAAACAAAGATTAAGTAACAAAATTGTCTTAATGGGGCCTTGTTTACAACATTTATGTTTAAAGGGCATTGAAGGAAGGGATTACTTTGAATTCCCTTCTTATTAAGCATTCATGCAAATTCATTATCGATTTGTGGCAGTCCATATCTCTTTCATGGTTTAGAGCAGTGTTTTTCAACCTGTGGGTCCCCAGATGTTACAACTCCCAGAAACTCCAGCCAGTTTACCAGCTATTAGCCTTTCTGGGAGTTGAAGGCCAAAACATCTGGAGACCCACAGGTTGAGAACCACTGCTCTAGAGTGACTTCTTTTACCTCTGGGCTTCCTCTTCCACTCCTTCCTTTACTATCTAACTCTCTTATCTTCCTTATCAATGTTGTTTACTAGTCTTCCTCATTATTAAAACTATTTAATATATAGTATATAACAAAAGAAATGGAGGATGTCGCAAAAAATAGAAAATCTCACAAGTCAGAACCACTTTACGTCAGCACTATACCTCTGAGCAAAGAGGACAAGATCTATGGATGTACCATTTAATAATGTAAAGATGAACATCAAAACATTCAGATAGTACAGGTTGAGTATCTCTTATTTTAAATGCTTGGGACCAGAAATGTTTTGTATATCATATATTTTGGGATTTTGAAATAATATGTTTACATATACATACATACATAATGAGATATCTTGAAAATGGGACCCAAATGCAACAAAATTTATTTACATTGTATTTCATATACATGTATAAATCTGGCCTGAACATAATTTTATACAATATTTTAAATAATTTTGTGAATGAAACAAAGTTAGTGTACATTGACCCATCAGAAACAAAGGTTTCATTATCTCAGCCACCTATACAGAGAACTCAGATTTTGAAGTATTTCATATTTCAGAATTCTGAACAACAAATGTGTTATTTCGTTGTGTCTCTCTAGAGCTGACTGTGTGGCTATAACTGTAGAGGGCTCTCTCTGGTTTTTCATTTACACAAGCTTAAAGCATTGCAGATGTCTGCATTTCAAGTTTCTCTAGCAAATGGACATGATACATTTAATTTAATGACAGCACCTCATGCTGTTTCCACTCTTTCATATTGTTTGTCCAGCAGCCATACCCACATAGATCCTTGAATCTTTGAACAAAAGTTTCCTATTAAGAACATCTAGCAGTCTAAGCAACCCAAAGCACTGTTGGCTCTAATATATTTGTTGTTAGTGGTTTCTATATATTTACTCTTCATTGGTTTCTAGTGCCAGTTTGTGTGTGTTTCAAAAGGTTTTCACTTCTGGTGGCTCGATACATGATAAATAGCTTAACAGCAGTCAGGTACTACTGATGGATTACTTAGATGGCATTTCCTCTACTCTTAGCAGTCACAAATCACAGAGGTTTCTTTTCCCTCCCATTGTCCCTCTTTCATAACTCCAAAATATATGGGTTATATATAGGCCAAAACAAGTTGGGCCTTACCAAATTAAATAAAGCCTATCTACTGAATGTTTTGATTATTCTCTTTCTCTCCAATGGATTTTGTTGGCTGCTCCCTAGCATCTGCCTTTCTTTCTGGAAGTATGGCATAATTCCAAGATAATGTCCCATGTAACACATATCCCAATGGGCAAATAAACATGATGTTAACTCTGTGGTAAATGTTTTATAACAATCCTTATAGAGCCTGCCTGTACCAAATGAGTGTCAGTTTTTCAATTTATAGTTTATCCTTTTGGTTTGTTTTTCTGAAATAACTTGATACAGGAACCCTTTATGGCCATTATCAATTGGACCAATTCAGGCATTCCAGGAGTGAGCATCTGTAATGTAGGGTGGAAGATTATTGGAGATACATAGTTCTAAATAACAGATAGAAAAGCATTGACTTGTATCTTCTATATGTCTTGTCTTTTTATCTTTTGTTATTTTTGATAGCGACTATCATTTTTCTCACCTTTCCTAATTCCAATGAGCAGTCTAGCGGCTGTATTTTGCATTAGATACAGTTTCCAAATAATCTTTAAGGCCAACCTCACGTTGCGTGAGTGCATCACAGTAGTCTAATTGGGGAGTTATCAAATGTATTGACTACTGGTACTAAATTATCCTTGCCCACTTTAACTGGCAGACTAATTGAAGCTGGTCTCAAGCACTCCTAAGTTACCTAGTCTATTTGGGTGGCAAATAGACTGCACATCTTTTCCTTCAGGGAGTGCAGTGCCATTCAAAACAGGCAACCCACCCAATTCCTGGATTTGAGAATTACCAATCCACAGAGTCTCTGCCTTATTGGGATTCTGCTTCCGTTTATTCACCGTCATCCAGCTCATACCAATTCAAGCACAGTTGCAACACCTCCACAGCCCCCAGCCAACTCTAATGACAAGGAATAGAACTGAGGGTCATCAACATACTGATACAAGTAGCACCCCCCCCCCTCTTAATTGTCTTTCCCAGTGGTATCATATAGGTGTTGAACAGCATGTGATATAAGATTGGATCCTGTGGCATCCCCACAACACAAGGGCCATAAAGCTGAAAAGGAAACCCTCAATGCCACTCTCTGAGACTGACCTTGCAGACAGAAGCTTAGCATTATAAAACAGTATAAAACAGTGCTTCCTACACACATCTGCTACAGCTAGTCCAGTAATCTGTATCTCCTAAGAGATCCAGGAGGATTGCTAGGGTAGCATTCCCCTGCCTTTCCCCCACAATAAATTGTTAGAGCAAACAAGACTGTCTTAATACTGTACACCTGACTGAAATGAGATTAACATTGATCTCATCTGTTTCCTCCAAAAATAACTGATAGGGAACTAGCTATCACATATCTCTGGGTGCTACTTGCTCAAAGTACCTGATAAATTTATCATAGCAGTCTTAGAATAACAGACATTTATAGACACAAATGTACACATACATTCCTTTTTACATGCACGTATTTCCTTTCTATCATCTCTAGTGTTTTCTTCTGCTGTGAAGGTAAATAAGGTTAAAATAACGCAGTCCCATGTGTCTTAAGTGAGCATTGTCGAAGAAAACCCCAATTAACTATGAATCCACAACCTTATCCTGCCTTCCAGTTTGGATTTTCTATATGAAGGTTATGTCTGAGTTTCCCTTCCTTATAAAAAAAGAAATACCTCCATCACTTAACTGAGTTGCCCAGGCCTCTCATTTTGATAAATGTACTTTCAGATCTTCCACAATTCTTTTGTGAGATTCCTAAAAGTGCTGAGCATTTTGCCATCTACTACCTGTGTGTCAATTACTCCTTATAGCAGGAGATCCTTTCTTCTTCTAGTATAAAATCTCAGACTTGCCTCCCCACATCCGCAACTATGTTGGTGGGCTGAAAAACTATCTTTATGAGTTCTCATCATCTTTTGATGGCATCAGCAACCTGGTCAATCTTGTTCTACCTCTGTATAAATTCTCTTTGTTACCTTAGGAGCCTCTGTTTCTTTTATGCAATACTCAGTAGTGTCACATGTGCTGAGCTGTCTATCAGGGGCAACAGATATATTCTCCAAAATGCTTACTAGTTGTTTGTGCTCCTACTGTTCTCTGAAGCCTTCCTCCAATAGGACATCACTGAATTATTCAAGAAGCAAAGAACAGTATGTGTACTAATGTCTTTGTTTCCATCATTTTCATCTCTCTTGTCCCTTTTTGACACTATTTTCTTTACTTATTCTATTGCTAACCCATCTCTTTTGGTCTTGGGCTTTCCAGTTCTCTTTTCTCTTGGGGACACTCTATTCTAAGCTAAATGCTACTATCGTTGTAGATCCTTTGCGTAAATTAAATCCTTCTCAAAGACTTAATTCCATATATCTTCAAATGGAAGATAAATAGATTTGGTCAGTGCCAAGAGTGGTTCTGTTGGCTGGGTAAGATCTCCATGTAGATTGTGCTTTTCATCCAACCATTTCCCCTCATCTCCCCACTTCCTTCATTTATTTATCCCTAGCCCCTTCTGCCCCACCCCAAGAGGTCGTATGTGTAAGCACCAGCTCCACTGCCATCCGGGTAAGTTGGGTACCACCGCCGGCTCAGAGCCGCAATGGAGTCATCACACAGTATTCCATCGCATACCAGGCTGTGGAAGGAGAGGACAGCACCAAGCATGTGGTTGAGGGCATTGGACATGAGCATTCCAGCTGGGAGATCAGCGACCTGGAGAAATGGACCGAGTATAAAGTGTGGGTGAGGGCTCACACAGATGTGGGTCCTGGGCCAGAGAGCATCCCCGTCTGGGTTCGCACTGATGAAGATGGTAGGTTCCTTTCTCATAGCTGAAGGTAACAAGGACTCTATTTTGGTTCTGTTCCTGATATAGCATGTGCGGTTCTGTTATGTTTCTTCCTTTCTGCTCTCAGAACAGCTCACCTGGGATATTCCTCCAAATCACTCACACATAAATACACAACTTTAACAAACATGCACTGCAGCTTTTTGTTTATGTACTTTATAAATTATTTGGGCTCTTTAATACAATCAAAAAGAAAGAAGAGGTATCTTGCATATGAGGCTCACAGGTATGAAATTATAATTCCCGTTCCTGTTGAGTAGAACATCTGCTGCTTCTACATATCTGTTTTCCTTCTGCTTCGTGTGGGCAAAATGCCTTTCTTATCAGGGACATTCTGAAGGAAAATATGCTATTAAATTAACTAGCCTGTCAATTATGTCATCTCATTTTAAGCCTCTTCTTCAAAATGTGCCAGGACTCCTGGTACAGAAGGTACATACAATAATGCACAGAACACTTTGTAACCTAGCCTCAGAGGCCAAAGAGAACATAGCACTTGAGGAGGGAACAGCTCTCGAAGCGATAGGCAAGCTACAGCATGGAAGCTAAAGCTGAAGAATGCACCATTGCAGTCCTTGGAAGTGGTGCATCACAATTTTCATTGACTACTTGCTGAGGTCGCTGGCACATCTGTATGTCCTGCTGCCTGAATTGTTTGCATCAGTTCTAATTTAGCAAAGCCTTAACCGGAGGGAATCTGCTAGCCCAGAAATGTCGCAGCACGCTCTCTGCATTAGTTTGAAGGCCGCACTATTGGTCTTCCCAGCTAAGCTCTCTGTCATGAGTGGTTTTGGAACCCTTTGATGCACTGGTTATTTTTTTTTTCATAAATAGAATCATAAGAGGGGGAGATCATGTTTGCAACTTGGAATATTAGCCCTATATTTCCCTACTAGCTGTACCCGGCCACGCGTTGCTGTGGCTTAAAACCCCTGATAGGGCCAAGTTTGCCCAGGCCTTTGGAAGGGAACTGGGGCTGTGAGGAATTGTGGGAGCTGAAGTCCAGAACTTTGGCCTTTGAGGGTTTTTGGGACTTCAACTCCCACACCTCACAGCCTCAGGTCCTTTCAAAGGCCTGTGCAAACTGGTCCTTTCAGGTGTTTGGGCTTCAACTCCCACAACTGGGCAAACTTCGGCCTGTGGGAGTTGAAGTCCAAAACCCCCTAAAAGGCCCAAGTTTGCCCAGGCCTTTGGAAGGGGATTGGGGGTGTGAGGCATTGTGGAGTTGAAGTCCAGAACTTTGGCCTTTGAGGGGTTTTGGGACTAACTCCCACACCTCACAGCCTCAGGCTCATTCAAGGCCTGTGCAAACTTGGTCCTTTCAGGTGTTTTGGACTTCAACTCCCACAACTGGGCAAACTTGGGCCTGTGGGAGTTGAAGTCCAAAAACCCCTGAAAGGCCCAAGTTAGCCCAGGCCTTTGGAAGGGGATTGGGGCTGTGAGGAATTGTGGGAGTTGAAGTCCAGAACTTTGGCCTTTGAGGGTTTTGGGACTTCATCCCACACCTCACAGCCTCAGGCCCTCAAAGGCCTGTGCAAACTTGGTCCTTTCAGGTGTTTTGGACTTCAACTCCCACAACTGGGCAAACTTGGGCCTGTGGGAGTTGAAGTCAAAAACCCCTGAAAGGCCCAAGTTAGCCCAGGCCTTTGGAAGGGATTTGGGGCTGTGAGGAATTGTGGGAGTTGAAGTCCAGAACTTTGGCCTTTGAGGTTTTTGGGACTTCAACTCACACCCCTCACAGCCTCAGGCCCCTTTCAGCCTATGCAAACTTGGTCCTTTCAGGTGTTTTGGACTTCAACTCCCACAACTGGGCAAACTTGGGCCTGTGGGAGTTGAAGTCCAAAAACCCCAAGTTAGCCCAGGCCTTTGGAAGGGGATTGGGGCTGTGAGGAATTGTGGGAGTTGAAGTCCAGAACTTTGGCCTTTGAGGGGTTTTTGGGACTTCAACTCCCACACACCTCACAGCCTCAGGCCCTTTCAAAGGCCTGTGCAAACTTGGTCCTTTCAGGTGTTTTGGACTTCAACTCCCACAACTGGGCAAACTTGGGCCTGTGGGAGTTGAAGTCCAAAACACCTGAAAGGCCCAAGTTAGCCCAGGCCTTTGGAAGGGGATTGGGGCTGTGAGGAATTGTGGAGTTGAAGTCCAGAACTTTGGCCTTTGAGGGTTTTTGGGACTTCAACTCCCACACCTCACAGCCTCAGGCCCCTTTCAAAAGGCCTGTGCAAACTTGGTCCTTTCAGGTCTTTTGGACTTCAACTCCCACAACTGGGCAAACTTGGGCCTGTGGGAGTTGAAGTCCAAAACCCCTGAAAGGCCCAAGTTAGCCCAGGCCTTTGGAAGGGGACTGGGGCTGTGAGGAATTGTGGGAGTTGAAGTCCAGAACTTTGGCCTTTGAGGGTTTTTGGGACTTCAACTCCCACACCCTCACAGCCTCAGGCCCCTTTCAAAGGCCTGTGCAAACTTGGTCCTTTCAGGTCTTTTGGACTTCAACTCCCACAACTGGGCAAACTTGGGCCTGTGGGGAGTTGAAGTCCAAAACCCCTGAAAGGCCCAAGTTAGCCCAGGCCTTTGGAAGGGATTGGGGCTGTGAGGAATTGTGGAGTTGAAGTCCAGAACTTTGGCCTTTGAGGGTTTTTGGGACTTCACCCACAATTCCTCACAGCCTCAGGCCCCTCAAAGGCCTGTGCAAACTTGGTCCTTTCAGGTGTTTTGGACTTCAACTCCACAACTGGGCAAACTTGGGCCTGTGGGAGTTGAAGTCCAAAAACCCTGAAAGGCCCAAGTTAGCCCAGGCCTTTGGAAGGGGATTGGGGCTGTGAGGAATTGTGGGAGTTGAAGTCCAGAACTTTGGCCTTTGAGGGTTTTTGGGACTTCAGCTCCCACAATTCCTCAGCCTCAGGCCCCTTTCAAGGCCTGTGCAAACTTGGTCCTTTCAGGTCTTTTGGACTTCAACTCCCACAACTGGGCAAACTTGGGCCTGTGGGAGTTGAAGTCCAAAACCCCTGAAAGGCCCAAGTTAGCCCAGGCCTTTGGAAGGGATTGGGGCTGTGAGGAATTGTGGAGTTGAAGTCCAGAACTTTGGCCTTTGAGGGGTTTTGGGACTTCAACTCCCCACACCTCACAGCCTCAGGCCCCTTTCAAAGGCCTGTGCAAACTTGGTCCTTTCAGGTCTTTTGGACTTCAACTCCCACAACTGGGCAAACTTGGGCCTGTGGGAGTTGAAGTCCAAACCCCTGAAAGGCCCAAGTTAGCCCAGGCCTTTGGAAGGGATTGGGGCTGTGAGGAATTGTGGAGTTGAAGTCCAGAACTTTGGCCTTTGAGGGGTTTTGGGACTTCAACTCCCACACACCTCACAGCCTCAGGCCCCTTTCAAAGGCCTGTGCAAACTTGGTCCTTTCAGGTCTTTTGGACTTCAACTCCCACAACTGGGCAAACTTGGGCCTGTGGGAGTTGAAGTCCAAAACCCCTGAAAGGCCCAAGTTTGCCCAGGCCTTTGGAAGGATTGGGGCTGTGAGGAATTGTGGGAGTTGAAGTCCAGAACTTTGGCCTTTGAGGGTTTTTTGGGACTTCAACTCCCACACCTCACAGCCTCAGGCCCCTTTCAAAGGCCTGTGCAAACTTGGTCCTTTCAGGTGTTTTGGACTTCAACTCCCACAACTGGGCAAACTTGGGCCTGTGGGAGTTGAAGTCCAAAACCCCTGAAAGGCCCAAGTTAGCCCAGGCCTTTGGAAGGGATTGGGGCTGTGAGGAATTGTGTGGGAGTTGAAGTCCAGAACTTTGGCCTTTGAGGGGTTTTTGGGACTTCAACTCCCACAAGTCCGCACCGCCTCAGGCCCCTTTCACAGGCCTGTGCACACTGGGTCCTTTCAGGTGTTATGGACTTCAACTCCCACAACTGGGCAAACTGGGGCCTGTGGGAGTTGAAGACCAAAAACCCCTGAAAGGCCCAAGTTAGCCCAGGCCTTTGGAAGGGGGATTGGGGCTGTGAGGAATTGTGGAGTTGAAGTCCAGAACTTTGGCCTTTGAGGGGTTTTGGGACTTCAACTCCCACAATTCCTCACAGCCTCAGGCCCTTTCAACGGCCTGTGCAACTTGGTCCTTTCAGGTGTTTTGGACTTCAACTCCCACAACTGGGCAAACTTGGGCCTGTGGGAGTTGAAGTCCAAACCCCTGAAAGGCCCAAGTTAGCCCAGGCCTTTGGAAGGGATTGGGGCTGTGAGGAATTGTGGGAGTTGAAGTCCAGAACTTTGGCCTTTGAGGGGTTTTGGGACTTCAACTCCCACACCCTCACAGCCTCAGGCCCTTTCAAAGGCCTGTGCAAACTTGGTCCTTTCAGGTGTTTTGACTTCAACTCCCACAACTGGGCAAACTTGGGCCTGTGGGAGTTGAAGTCCAAAACCCCTGAAAGGCCCAAGTTAGCCCAGGCCTTTGGAAGGGGATTGGGGCTGAATGAAAGGTAAGGTGGGGGAGGGCTCCTTACCTGAAGTGGCTGCCCAGGGAGCACCGGGCAGCACCAAATCCTCAAGAGGAGGGATGCCGCTGGGAGGAGGTGGGAGGGGCTGGGGAAGAGGGGAGGGTGTCCCCGCCCCTGCCACGCCCCCGCCGCTTTCCTTGGGAAGCGGCAGGGGGGGGAGGAGGTGGGAGGGGCTGGGGAAGAGGGGAGGGTGTCCCCGCCCCTGCCACGCCCGGGCTGCTTTTCCTTACCGGAAAGCGGCAGGGGGCGGGAGGAGTTGGGAGGGGCTGGGGAAGAGGGGAGGTGTGTCCGCCCCCTGCCACGCCCCCGCCGCTTTCCTACCGGAAAGCGGCAGGGGGAGGAGGTGGGAGGGGCTGGGGAAGAGGGAGGGTGTCCCCGCCCCTGCCACGCCCCGCCGCTTTCCTTACCGGGGAAGCGGCAGGGGCGGGAGGAGGCGGGAGCCCGGGAGGAGGGGGAGGGGCTTGGGAGGGGGGCGTGTCCGCCTCCTGGCCCCGCCTCCGCCAGGCTTTGGAACCGGGCGGGAGGCGGGAGCCCGGGGGGGAGGGGCTTGGGAGGGGGGAGGCGTGTCCCGCCTCCTGGCCCCGCCCCCCGCCAGGCTTTGGAACCGGGCGGGGAGGCGGGAGCCCGGGAATTTTTGGGGATCGTTTTTGGGGTGCTGGGAGGACGTAGGTCCGGTTTTTTTGCTGTTGTCTGTAGCGAGTGTAATGGTCCAGTAGGCTGCCAAGTTTGGTGCTTCTGCGACTTATAGTTTCTTTGTCTATATCCTTCTTTGCACGACCGCGTCTCCTTTATATATATAGATAATGGGGATGGCCTCTCTTGACTCATGAGAACCCGTTCCCTAGGCAGCTGCTCTTTGCGTAAGGCTCTGCCTGCTAATACCTACTATAGGTAAGCTTCATCATAACACTATCATGACAGAAATGTCACAAGCATTGTCGCAGCCACATCTAAGGCTGGGGAGAAAGGGGGATGATTACTGGTTACCTCATTGCTGTCAACTCTGCTTTTGATTTATTCTTGGGAAAGAATGAAAAACCAGCCAATCAGCAAAGACACCCTATCTCCAAGAGTGTGCAACAAATGAGATTAAGGCCCACGAACCTTTTCTAATTACCCATTTGCCCTATCTCTTCCTCCGACTAATGTATGTATCTTTCCCCTCTGCACTCTTCTTCAAGCAATTATCCACAATTAAGAGTGAGATCTGTGGAAAATAACCAGTTGCCTGAGGCTGAGCAAATGCCTGCCTGCCTGCTGTGTGTCTGTGTAGAACAATCCTTGCAGGTTCCACCCAGTTCTCTGTCCCTAATTAACCTCACACAGCAATGGCATCTCGGGCACAGTGTGCTGTTTGTGCACCATAGATATGTCCTGCAGTACCAGGTTGCTGCTCTGTGCTTTTAAGCTACTGCTGAATAGCTGAATAGAAATGGTATTCTCTGCAGAAAACACATTATTTTACACCTCACATGTATAAGCCATGTCACAGTCAGTATAAGTTCACAAAGTAATATGTGTGTAACTTTTCCAAATGCTCATCAAGGTATACATTTACTTGTGTGGATGTTTCTTCTTGCAAGGAAACTAAACGTTTTCAGAAAACTATCTTTAAAAAAAAACTATTGTAGAAAAACCCACTGCAAACTGAATGCACAGTCAAGAATCACGTTCTCCAAAGATGCTGCCTACCTTCAAGCCTTTTGTGTTAGGCAAAGGACCATCTAACCTTACAACAATCAGAATATAAACAAATTACCATTCTGGGAGAAAACAAGGATATAAATCTAATTGTAGATGTTTTTCTATGTGTCGGTATTGTAGTAATGGAGGAATTTAAAGTAAGTTTCTTACTTTGCATCTTCTTGTATGAGTTCAGTGCAGTGTATAATAGCAAACCCTTTTGAACACAAAACTTCTAGCAGAAGCATACAGTCAAGTCATTATGGGAGATCTAGGAAATGCCTAGAGAGGCTCTCTCTCCAACTTCACTAGGTTCTTCAGTATGACTCTGTTGCCAACATCTGGTCAACATCTGGTGGAAGCATATCATATGATTACCTAGAAGACCTTGATAATGCCTAGAGGGGGCGTACTTTGTCAGTAAATGAAACTGTGAGAATTGGTCCCAGGGATACAAGGGTCACACCTGTCTTATGCACCCATGTGTACACCTTTTACACAATTATTTTTATCTTTCTACGAAAATAAGAGAATAAGAATTAAGATGGAGAATCAGTTTGTGACACAGGGTTCTGTTTATTAGGATGCTTGTCCTTGACCTGGTTTCTCCACCTGCATTTCAGTGCCTGGTGCTCCCCCACGGAAAGTGGAGCTTGAATCAGCAAACTCAACAGCCATCCGTGTCTCCTGGAAATCACCCATCTCCAACAAGCAACATGGCCAAATCCGAGGCTACCAAGTCACATATGTGAAGATGGAGAACAATGAGCCAGTTGGACCACATCTCATTAAAGATGTTGTGGTAGCAGAATCACAGGTACAGCCTGATGTGGATAAAGATATAGATTCATATGTTTGCAGGTTCATACTGAGGATTGTCTTTCTCATTTTATAGAGCTAATTAAAAGTCTAAATTAGAGGTTCCTACCAGAGGGTGCTGGAGTCCTGTTCCTATAAGCTCAAATCAATGTAGTCACTGGTTGGGGATGATGACAATTGTAGTCCAGCAACATTGGGAAGGAACAATTTCTTCAGCTGTCATTTGAACAAAGAAATTGAAGAACTGTGAGCAAATAGAATAATGCACAGAACACTTTGTAACTGGAGGCTACAAGTATATTCTTAGGTACCAATGAATGAATTACCAGATGAGATTAGTTGAAAGAGAAAGTTGCTGGAGGATTTTTCTGCTGAAAATATAGCAATTTAGATCATAGCTGTCACCCATTATCTAGAAGACCTTGGCTAAGACAAATGTGCACTTGTAGCAATTGTTGCTGTTTCTGCCAAAACACACTAGAGATGGACTAAATGATCTTTTATTGTTGCCTTCTAATAATCAAAATTGTCATGCCTTAAGGAATTTATGATATTCAGAAGGTGTTGATGAGATTGTGTATTTTGCCACAGGGTGGGGGATTTGCCAAATTAGAGGGCATGAAAAGCACTTTCTATAGGAGAAGGCAGTATAGAAAGGGCTGGGCTGGAGTGAACTGATCAACTGAGGTCAGAGCCTGTCCTTATGTTATCCAGCATATCAAGGAGAAGCATTTCATAATATCTTACTGGGAGTCATTGGTATTCTTAACTTACTATGATTTTCCCTGTACCTGTAACTGTCACAGAAATGAAGAGGAAAGCAATAGGCCAGGAATTACTTCCAGGCTGTCTGTTGCAATTTTTCCATTTGCTAAGACAGAACACATCTTTGCAGGAAGACGTATGCTCAAAAGACGTGCAGTTCCTAGGGCTTCTATAGTTGCAGTGTAGGGGTGATCAGTGGTGAAAGAGAGCGCTTGAATGGCACCCAATAGGATTACTGGAAAGCTGCATCGATTAATTGATCTACTTCTTGAATGCAGCACTTGAATTATTTATCTCTTTCTCAGCAGGGAGCAAAGCACAGCAAAAACACACACACACACACACACCCCCCTTTATACTTTGGAAAATAAAGTCTCATCATAAGAAAAATATGAGACAAAGACCTACTAGGCTAGAAATATACTGCCTGAATTACATCATCATAGTTGCTATCAACTTGATGGTAATAAAACGTTTTTTCACTTCCGGTGTTGCTTCTACATTCCCTGCCAATAACCAAAAACTTAGAAATGTTATTTTTTTAAAAAACACTGCAGCTCTCAAAATCATTCATCCAGCATGACCGGTTCTGGGAGCCGTAATCCAAAAAGAAATATTTCGTAACTCTGCTATAGCTGCAGTGCTGAATACTTTTACAATGGACATTTTGATCCTGAAATGCTGTGTGGGAAGTGTAGGTCCAACGATCATTTAAAGCCATTTGATCATATTATTTTTCTGAGGTTAGCAAGTTTGCCTGGCTCCTTCTTCCACACTACCAGCCACTTCAACTTTGGTAACTTCAATGTTTGGTTGAAGTAGACTACTTAAAATAAGGTGCATTTTTGTTCATGATCCTCACACTACAACTTTCATTCTTTTAGTTTAGAAATAGGAGCCCCCAGTGGTGCAGTGGGTTAAACTCTTGTGCCAGCAGGACTGAAGACTGACAGGTTGGAGGAGGGTGTGGGTGAGCTCCCTATATCAGCTCCAGCTTCTCATGTAGGGACATGAGAGAAGTGTCCCACAAGGATGATAAAACATCCGGGCATCCCCTGGACAGTGTCCTTGCAGACAGCCAATTCTCTCACACCAGAAGTGACTTGATGTTTCTCAAGTCACTCCTGACATGACAAAAAAGAAGTTAGAAATGCAATATCCAACCTTGTGACCCCTATGCCAGCATGGGGCATCAGGTTATGAGCTGCATCCACAGAGACAAATTCATAAGTATAACCTGTATAATTCTCCCTTCTCTGCCCACTGAGACTACAGTTTTCTCAATAGTATTGCAAGCAAGAAAACATTACTCTTGGCTACATGAGCAGGGTATGTGTGCATTAATGTTTCCCCAACCATGATAGGAACCTTGATCAAGATTATTGTTTCCCGCCTGTTACTAGTGGCAGGGAAACAGGAAGGTGCATTAAGAACACAGTTAAGTTTGGGATATTAAAGCCTCTTCCACCCAACTGGTCTCAATAAGCAATGCTGTGTCAGTACTGCTAGTCGCAACACCAGAACAGTAATAATTTTCTCTGGTACCCAGTTGATGGCTGATTGGCTAGGAAGCTGGAGAAAGCAAGTGAGGCTTTGTAAGCTGTTCAGAGAGCAGCTACAGGCCACAAGGAAAGAGTGGATGCCCATCTGTGAATTAGTACAACTGCCTAATTTAATTTACCCTATTTATACCCTGCCTTTCTCTACCCCGGAGGGGACTCAATTATTCAATGCCTTAAAACACCTACAATTCCAGCAACATTAAAATTAAATTAAAATTTATACATACTAAGCATTTAAAATGTTTAAAAACATTACATTCAATATAAGTTCCCTAATATTGACTGATGGTCTATCTACAACTTTCTCCCTTATTGCCTATTGTTTGTTGTCTGTTGCCTGATCTTATCGCAACTCTTCTTTGAGCCAATAAACCAGAATCGTTTGACCTTTTGCAATACATTTTTCCACTTCACTAGTGTATATTGCTATTTGTTTTCTTTGTCTTTCTATTCCACTTCTCTACATCATTACAGTACCCATTGCTCAATAATATAAGACCTGGTTGGATGAGGCCGGAGGTGTAAATCTAACCCAGCTTTGTCCACCAGGTTTCTCCGTGCAGCACCAGCCAAGATCCGGAGGGCGAGGAGGCAGGGTTGCAGTGGTCTATAGGGATTCCATCTCCCTGACCAGGTGCCCCATCCCACAGTCCACCAATTTTGAATGTGTCCACCTGAGGGTGGGTGACCAGGACAGAATAGGGATTCTGTTAGTGTACCGTCCACCCAGCTGCACTATAGTCTCCCTACATGAGCTGGCGGGGGTGGTCTCGAGCCTGGTGTTGGAGTCCCAATGGCTAATTGTGCTGGGGGACGTCAACGTCCATGCCGAGTCCACTCTATTAGGAGGGGCTCAGGACTTCATGTCTATGCTGGACGGGGTTACACTCCCCCTGAAGGCGCAGGTTCGCAGTTTGTGCGTGATCCTAGATTCATCACTGAGCCTGGAACCCCAGGTTTCGGCGGTGACTGGGAGAGCATTTGCACAATTAAAACTTGTGCACAAACTGCGCCCATACCTTGGGAAGCCTGACTTGGCAAAGGTAGTCCACGCTCTGATTACATCCCATATAGATTACTGCAACTCTCTCTATGTGGGGTTGCCTTTGAAGACTGTTCGAAAGCTCCAAATGGTTCAAAGGGCGGCAGCCAGTTTGTTAACAGGAGCTACGCTCAGGGAGCATACAACTCCACTGTTGCACCAGCTCCACTGGCTGCCACTCTGCTACCGAGCACAATTCAAAGTGGTGGCCTTGGCCTATAAAGCCCTAAACGGTTCTGGCCATACCTATCTGTCCGAACGTATCTCTCCTTAGAAACCATCTAGAAACTTAAGATCTTCTGAGGGGGCCCTGCTCTCGGTCCTGGCATCCTCACAGGTGCAGCTGGCGGACAAGAGAGACAGGGCCTTCTTGGCTATGGAATGCCCTCCCCAGAGACATTAGATCGGCCCCACCCTCTTAACATTTCATTAAAAAGTTAAAACTTGGTTGTTTGAGCAGGTGTTTCCAAACGCAGTGTAGCTATGACCTCTGATCTTGGAATGGCTGGACAATGCGACTGAGCAATGAATTGGTAATGAAATGCGGAGGAGTTATGGTTTTTCATGTTTTATTGTTGTTAATGTATGTGATTTTAGCTATGTGATTTCTATATGTTTTTATATTATGAGCACTGAATAGTGCCGCTTGTATACTGCCATGAGTCGCCCTTGGGCTGAGAATGGCAGTAAAAAAATGAAGTAAATAAATAAATAAATAAATTATGTTGCCCGAGTCCTTTCGTGGAGATGGGGTGGGGTACAATAATAATCATCATCATCTTTATTTATATTCCGCTCTATCTCCCCAAAGGGACTCAGGGTGGATTCCAAACATAAAAGGCAAACATTCAATGGCCGGATACAACAACAATACATCTATACTATACTATACTATACTATACTATACTATACTATACTATCTATCTATCTATCTATATACACCCACACACACAACCCAACATACTGTATAAACACGAATTCTAACTTAACAAAATTAAATTAAATGAAAGCACAGCCTGTTTTAACAGACATAAGACAAAACATCAAATGGAAACAATAATTTCCCATTTCCTTGGGGCAAATCGATTAATCATTGCTCAAGATATCTATTGAGCTGATGAGATGAGCAATAATAAATATGGTTATTATTATTATTATTATTATTATTATTATTATTAGGGCAAGAAGGACCATCTTGCCATACATATAACATCATGTTTCCTGAGTTTAGAAGAGTACAACCAAGAATTAAAAACTGTATTATGTAACCCTCCTATTGCTTTCAGCTAGCGATAGATCATTTTACACTAAAGTACAGTTTCCCCTTGTACCCTTGCCTCTAGTTGACAAATGGATAGCAAGATAGTGTCAATCCATGTCCGTATAAGGACATGCAAACATAATGTTGTCTAAAGGATTGCTTGGCTGTATTACCTTAAAAGGAATCAGCAACAGGAACTGATGCCCTACGCTGGGGCTCCCAACTCCAAATATGTTTTTAACTGCTAGCGGAGGGCAGGAAGATTATCAGTGTCTATCTATTCCTTGGGTGTAGTAATCATTCATGCGGTGGCTTTAAGATTCCTAAAGAAATACCATAGAAATCCAAAGGCATTGATCTACATAGGCTACACATCCTGTTGAGATGGTGTTCGTGTTTCTTAATGCCTTGGTCTTTTCTAGTAAGCATGGTCTCCTGTCTTCAGCATCACATGGACATTTTTAACTGGGCTGTAATGTTTAGTGGGCTCAATCTGAGTAGCAGGATGCATGGCCAGCTGCCAAAAAGTTAAACAATACGTACATTTTAATCTTCAAATGCCTATGAAGAACATAGAGGATTCTTTAGAGTTATCCACAAAGCTGATATTCGCTGGCACATGATAATGGGTTCACTTTTCACACCAAGGGTGCTTAATTAGCAGACCCCATAAATCGCTCCTTTTCTTTTTATATTTATTTGCTTCCCAATTCCTTTTTCAGTGCCAACAATTTCAAAAAGTCATTTTGTGTCCTCTCCAGTGTTACTTGATCTCATAAACTTTGGGGATAGGCTGCAGGGATTTCAAACCCAACATTTAGGAGACGGATCTAAGTGCTTTACTCTGTGCTACTATAGCAAATTAAGGATGAGGAAGCTACTGATTTTCCCTCTGCTGTGTTGTAACAGCATTACTGCAGATGGATATATGGCATAGCAATTAACAACTCAGTAGGCTTTACATAATAAGGTATCAATAGTGCTCCACCTTGTCCTACAAATTTTCCAACTCTTGCCTGATTCCTCAGTCTGACTAATGCATTATTCAGGCGCAGACCAACCTGACTATTCTTGCACCTCTGCTTGCCTCCAAACTACTACATTGTTTCCCTCTGATTTACTTCCTAGTTCTGTTCTTCAGTCATTTCCTTTTTGATCATCCAGTTCCTGTTTGTCCCCTGAGATACTTTGCAGAGCTCATGCCTTAGGCCAGGTCAGTTCATCCTAGAGTTATATCTGGTCTTTGTCCTCCACATATTGTTAGAAGAGTTGTCTAGGAAAATATTTTCTTACTGTTTAAGCTTTCTCAAACCGTCAGCCACAGCCTTTTATCCTTATTGAAATGATTACATGCAGATAGGCATCGAAACAGTTTACAGGTACAGATCAGACAAATAAACTTGCTCAGTTTATTCTGATTTGGCCTGAATCCAGGTACCGTATATACTCGAGTATAAGCCGTGTTTTTCAGGCCTTTTTAATTATTATTATTTATTTGCAATGCTTCTACTCTGCTCTTCTCACCCCCGGGGGGATGAATGGACGGACTCAGGGCAGCCAACAAGACAGCAATTTGATGCCTAAACATACAATATAAATCCTAAAAACATATATCATTAAAATACCGTTAAAAACAAGCAAATATTCAACACTCAAGTACATTAAAAACAGTGTTCCTCCATAAATCTATGTTATTAAACAGTTATCCATATTCTCGTCAATCATTTAGCCGTTCCTATTCCAGCCTACAGTGCTGCATTCTGCTATTGTGCAAAGGCCTGGTCCCATAGCCAAGATTTTACTTTTTTCCTAAATGCTAGGAGGGATAGGGTCGATCGTATTTCGCTAGGTAGCGCATTCCACAGGCAAGGAACCACAGCCGAGAAGGCCCTGTCTCTCATCCCCACCAGCCGCATTTGAGATGCTGGCGGGAACGAGAGCAGGGCCTCCCCAGATGATCTTAGATTGGGAGGTGGGACGTATAGGCAGATGCATTTGGACAAGTAAGCTGGGCCAGAAGCGTATAGAGTTTTATAGGTCAAAACCAGCACTTTGAATTGGGCTCGGAACTGGACAGGCAGCCAGTGGCTGAAGAGCCCCCCTTGACTTATACTTGAGTCAAAACTATTTATTATTTTACTAGGTTATTACTATTTTTTTATCACATTTACTATTTTATTCAATTTACTATTATTACATTTATTATTTTACTGTATTATTATTTTATTACATTTATTATTTCACTCTGTTTATTATTATTGGAAGACTACATAAGCACATTTACATTGAAGAAAGTAATAGTCTAATCAGAGTTGGACAATCTTCTCTTAAATTACAGTTTTATGTCAATATTCAATTAATAACATTTAGCCTACTGATGCCTCAATGTAATTTTATTGATATCTATTTTTATTTTGAAATTTACCAGTAGCTGCTACATTTCTCACTCTTGACTTAGACTTGAGTTAATACATTTTCCCAGGTTTTTGTGGTAACGTTAGATGCCTTGGCTTATATTTGGGTCGGCTTATACTCGAGTATATACAGTACTAGTTTCCATAAAACCAAAAGAATCAGTGAGATTTTTATTGGTGGCTCTACTTTGTTTGTTACTAGCAAATAGATTTAGGCTATATATCTCATCTTTCAGATCACATTTTAATCTTACACATGGGAATTTTCTAGAAACAACAGTCAATTAAGGGACAAATATTCCTAATTGATTATCTTACAGTTCAGAAAGAAGTTTATATGTCTTGTGTTTAGTAAATAATATTTTGAATAAACCAGATTTCCTGAGTTGGGAGAAGCTTCTTCCCAAACAGTCATGATAAATCCTTTCAGTATCAAGTTCAGTTTAGCAAAAACGAGCAGTAATTTTGTTTTTCCTTCAGAGTATCCATGTCAACTGATAACTAAATTTTTATATCTAATATAATATGAATACTTGGCGAATACAAAATGAAAAATTAATGCGCAACTTGTTTTTAATTAAATGCCCTTGTTTATATTCAGCTTGTGATCTGCAAAATAATCAATTGTTATTAGATCCTGTTTTATTAACTGTTATGCGGCTTGTACGAGCTGACAAATCGCAAAATCTGGAATGGAACTTTGAAACCTGAGTCTCCCAACCTCCTTTTTACTTAAAAAAAAAAGAAGCAATTTCTAGCCATCATAATTTTTAAAAAGCACAGAAATGTATGGAGAATATCTACAAAAAGCCAGAAGCAAGCTTCATTTCGCTTCTAGTGCACATAATTTGAGTTTTAAATCCATATATACTTCCTAGCCTTTGGTGCTTTTGACTCACAATTAATGTAAACTGCAATCTCTCATAGCCTATATTCTACAATCATAAAAAATCATTTGTGTACCAGTAAACTGGATTTGCATATCCGGAATTTGAAATCCTGTGTCATAGAATTAGGATACTTGTAAGTGTAGAACAAGGAGCCCCCAGTGGCACAATGGGTTAAACCCTTTTGCTGGCAGAACTGCTGCTGACCAAAAGGTCCGGGGAGCCGGGTGAGCTCCTGTCTGTCAGCTCCAGCTTCTTATGCAGGGACATGAAAGAAGTCCTTGCAGACGGTCAATTCTCTCACACCAGAAACAACTTGCAGTTTCTCAAGTTGCTCCTGGCACGAAAAAAAGTGTAGAGCATATCTGGACATATACTACACCTTTATCCAACTCTGTCTTTGGAGAAGAGACCTTTTCAACTAGGTAAGATAGTGTAGGAAACTTTCTGAGATTAAAATAGTTGATGATCTATTTCAGAATCCTTAAGCAATTTGAAGTAAGGCAAGATGTCATTCACATTACAAAGTTATAGTGCTATAATTTCCCTTTTAACTCTGGAATCCTGGTATTTGCAGTTTAGGGATATCTTGAATTCTCAGCCAGATAGCTCTATTTTCTCACCAAGCTACAAACACCAGGATAACATACCAGAAGATGTTGTCATGGCAGTTAAAGTAGGATCATAGAGCTGTAATTATAGTCATGTGAAAGAGGCCATGGTCAGAAATGCTACTTGGGAACTAGTCTTTGTCACCCCTACGAATAGGAAGGAATCCCACATGGCAATTTAGCCTCTTGCAAGAAGATTTTGTAACCACTGGATGTGGTTTCATTAGTGAGATGCACATGAAAAACTGCAGCCTGGCAGCGATAGTAAAGAATGATTGTGTTTTCATCAGGCATATATGGGCTTCGAGCCACAACCATTTGGGTATAGGGGGAAACTGTCAGAGTGAAGACAGTCCCACTAAACCATCTCACTCGAACTGCAAACATGGTCAGAAAGGCAGTGGCTACAGAGAGCTATGATGAAACCTAAAATGAAATGTTACAAAGCGATAGCAGCCAACATAAATACCAGCCGCCGGCACAAGTTATGTCTACATTGGTTCTACTGCTCCAAAGCAGAGGCAGACACTGAATCTTTTTTTATTAAGGCCAGTGGCTTCCTGAAATCCATTCATCTTGCTCAACCACATTAAATACTTAAGAAGCAATTGGGCTGGTTTAGCAGAGGAATGTTTTTTTTTATCTGCAGATGACTGTTTCATAAATTTAAACACTTATCCGGAGCAGATTTCAGAACGATCTAAGTACAGTAGAGGTTTTTCTGATCTGAGAAGAGGCTTTAGTGTGCTGACTTCTTCAATTCCAGCCCTTTTTATAAAAAAAACCTATTGAAGATTGAAATGGCTCACTGTTTATGATGACCTTCACATAATTCTGCCTCATTTCTTCAATAAATATTTTTGTTATTGTATTACTTTTCTAATTTGTGAAACTTAATTGTGGAACATTGTGTACTCATTCACACAATAGACTTATTTCTACATTTTGTGTATGTACCAGCAACTTTGCTGCAGATTTTTTTTTAAAAAAACTAGAGTTCTCTGGATTTCTGTCTAGATCCAGGAAAGTCATGCTAGGTAGATGTTGACATGTGTCCAGAGGAGGGCGACTAGAATGATCAAGGGTCTGGAGAACAAGCCCTATGAGGAATGGACAATTTTGAATACTGAACTCGGATTATGTGTTTAATTATGGGTATTTAATTGGTTTTAATCGATTGTAAATGTATTTATGATGTTAATTGTTGGTTTTTATGGATTGTTATGTGGCATCGAATTGTGCCTTTTGTTAGCCGCCCTGAGTAGAGAAGGGCGGGTTATAAACAATTGAATAAATAAATAAATAAATGGCTTAAAGAGCTGGGCATGTTTAGCCTTAGAAGGGAAGGCTGAGATGAGACATGATGGCCATCTATAAATATGTGAGGGGAAGTCATAGGGAAGAGGGAGCAAGCTTGTTTTTTGCTGCCCTGGAGACTAGGACGCAATGGAATAATGGCTTCAAACTACAGGAAAGGAGATTCCACCTGAACATGAGGAAGAACTTCCTGACTGTGAGAACTGTTCAGCAGTGGAACTCTCTGCCCCGGAGTGTGGTAGAGATTCCTGCTTTGGAGGGTTTTAAGCAGAGGCTGGACGGCCATCTGTCGGGGGTGCTTTGAATGCAGTTTTCCTGCTACTTGCCAGGGGGTTGGACTGAATGGTATCTTCCAACTCTATTATTCTATGTTTTTATGTTTTCATTTTGTACAAACACAGCCCAAAAGATGAAAGACTCAAGTGTTGACTTAATTGTATGGGTACATGTATACTGTAGAATTAATGCAGTTTAGCACCACTGGAACTGCCATGGCTCAATGCTATGGAATCATGGGAGTTATATGGAGTGTCTCAAAATGATGGACCCAATTTCAAAGCAGTATATTTCATGATTCCAACATGTTAGAATTACACTAAAAGTTACAAATGGTTCAGTGAGTTATCAAGTTATATTAAATGTTTTATAAATGCCTAACACCTGTTGTACGGAGAAGATTGAGAGAGTGTTGCTGAATTATAGAACACAAAATACTCTTACCTTATGTTGCAAATGACTGAGTCTAGGGCCTGTTTGTGTGCTGGGAAAGGTAATTATTTGAAACTCTATGCCCCATCTTTTCAAGTGGTAAGTTTCATTCGCGGGCAGTTCATGGTTGCAGAGATATAGTGATTTCAATTGGATCCATTAAAAAAAATAGCACCAAGATCTTTAGTCTTCTCTGCCAAAGAGTTTTGGTGCCTCAGCAAACTTCAGTTCCCAGGATTCCATAGCATTGAGCTATTGCAGTTAAAGTATCAAACTACATTACTGTCACAGTTTAGATGTGTCCTAAATCTCTAGCTTGGGCTATGCATTTCCCTCATAACATTTTAAGAGGAATACCCAAGATGTTCAGAAATCCACCACAGAGTCCCAGTGGGTAGATAAATATGTAGTACTGGTGAAGAAATGGCATCAGTCCTAATGCTTTATGTAGCCCCATTTTCAAATAGGAGAGAATGCATCAGAGTTGGTGGAGGCTGGTTACATAACATCCGTCCTTAAAGCACCACTACTCTGGTGCAAAATATTAGTCAGAAACATTATTATGAAATAATTGCTTACATCCCAACTAAGGGGCACAGCTAAAAATATTATCTTACCTAGTAAAGATTACTCAGATAATATGTGCAAAGTAGTTTGAGCACTTGAAATATATCACATAAATATTTATGGCTATATTAATAACATATTCTACCACCTTATCCATTCATGAGAACCTGAAAACCAATGGTACGTGGCACAATTGCACTTCCCTGGCATATTAGTCACATCTAAGGGATTGGGAAAAGAGTAGTCAAGACCACAGTGAGACTTTAGACTAAGAGAAGGACATCAACAAAATGTACCACCCATTTCTTGTGCAAAGGGCCATGTTTATATGCTATCATGACTCTGAATGCTGGTGTTATAGGGTGTGAGGCTACTCTGGCCTCCCTTTTGAAATTGCTCTTGACATAGTTTATAAGGACAATTCTAGTTAGTTGTTTCAGATGGGTAATAGAACTAAATGCTTGGTGGAATTGTTTTGTCCCTCTGTCTGTGAAACACATCACAAAATGGGACACATCTGTGTTGATTGTCGACATCAGGTAGGAGGAAGAACAGCAATCTGTGCCGTAGATAATAAGTTGAAACACAGGGCAAATGGATGTAGACACCCTATATATCTTTCAGTCTCATGGGTTCTGCTGTGGTGGTGGCTTGCATAGAAATGCAGATAGCAGTTTTAAATTAAATTAGGTCACCAGAGTGGTGGGAATTTGTTTATTACATTCCTTCTGAGATGTTTCAGGCAGAGACAATCGGGGCATGGATCAAAATAGGGCTTCTGTTGACGTCTCTGAACTGCAGCTGCAGTCCCACTTCTCTTACCATTGCCTTCCCTCAGAACTAGAGATGCCATTGTGTAGAGTGTAATGGATAGTCTCCTATATTGAGCTAAGCAAAATATGCCTCTCCAGATACCATTGAATGGCAGCTCTTAGCATTCCTCAGTCCTGACTTAAGCCTGAGGGGAGTTGTGGTCTAACAAAACACCTGGCAAGGCTGTGCTTAGTCTGCCCTACCCTATAATACAACCCCCCCCCCCATTGAGGTGAGATAGTTATATTGGCATGGGGCACACTTTCATGCACGAGACTTCTGGAATAAAGCAACTCCTCATGCTGAAATTGCTGGTCGAAAGAGTAGATCAATAAGTACTGCTCCAGCGGGAAGGTAACAGTGGTCCATGCAGTCATTCTAGCCACATGACCTTGGAGGTATCTATGGACAATGCCAGCTCTTCAACTTAGAAATGGAGATGACAATAGACACGACTGGATTTAATATTAAGGGAAAACCTTTACTGCAATTTTGAGCATGTTAGTATAAATCTTATTCTAGGAGAAGTTTTGTCGTGCCCCAATTAAAGCAACCACAATCAGGTGTAGAGCAATTTCATACAAAATTGTCGCCACGTGGGAAGGGGTCCTGTGTTATTTAATTTCACAGCAGCTACCAGCATGCAAGCATAACTTTAAAAATGTTTTCTGCCCCCAATCTCATATTTGCAAAGTAAAGCTAGATGCTGTAACTTTTATTTCTTGGACAAATCAAACAAACAAGGATCACATTGCTGTGCATGAATCTATTTTTGTTAAGAACGTCAAAGTCCTTTTCAGGCTGAGTGTCCTGACCCCTGAAATCTAAATCGCCCTTCCTTTCTGTTTTCTGTACTTTGCCACCATATTTCAAGTCTGTCATCTTAGTCATAGGAACAAAAAGTGTTTTTGTAGAACAAAACAAAAAAGAATGAAAGCTTGAGATGTTTAGATGTTTCTAGTGCCTCATTCTTCATGACTTCTGTACTGATCTAATGCCCACAGCTGGGGTTTAAAATAAAATACATGTCTAATTCCCCCTTGGTTTATTAAATCCCTATGCTCTCTGTTCCTTTTCTCATAGTTATGGGTCGGAATGTTTGTTAGTTTTGTAATTTTAGAAATAAATGTTTACTAAATCCATTACAGTGCACATTTTATATAATAACTACTGTTAGGAATTAAGATGGATAACAAGAAGTATGTTTTGCTGAGATGGACATAACAGAAGGAATCAATGACTTACAAAACAGGGCTGTGCCCAAGGGATGCCTCCAGAATGCAGAATCTTAATACTGCAATTCAGAAGCCATTGCACAACTATTCCAGTTTTACTGGTTCCTTTTTGAAATTTTTTTAAAAAGACAGATTGGGGGAAAATGGGATAACTAAAAGTTGAAGACAATGGCATGTGTTCTTTTGGTTGTTGTTTATTCATTCAGTCGCTTCCGACTCTTCATGATCTCGTGGACCAGCCCGTGCCAGAGCTCCATGTCAGCCGTCACTTCCCCCAGCTCCTTCAGGGTCAAGCCAGTCACTTCGAGGATACCATCCATCCGTCCTGCCCTTGGTCGGCCTCTCTTCCTTTTTTCTTCCATTTTCCCCAGCATCATTGTTTTCTCTAAGCTTTCCTGTCTTCTCATTATGTGGTCAAAGTACTTCAACTTTGCTTCTACTATCCTTCCCTCCAATGAGCAGTCGGGCTTCATTTCCTGAAGTATGGACTGGTTGGATCTTCTCACAGTCCAAGGCACTCTCAGAACTTTCCTCCAACACCACAGTTCAAAAGCATCTATCTTCCTTCGCTCAGCCTTCCTTATGGTCCAGCTCTCAGATCCATAGGTTATTACAGAGAATACCATTGCTTTTACTATCCGGATTTTTATTGCCAGTGTGATATCTCTACTCTTCACTATTTTATCGAGATTGGTCATTGCTCTCCTCCCAAGAAGTAAGCGTCTTCTGATTTCCTGGTTGCAGTCTGCTTCTGCAGTAATCTTTGCACCTAGAAATACAAAGTCTGTCACTGCCTCCACGTTTTCTCCCTCTATTTGCCAATTATCAATCATTCTTGTTGCCATAATCTTGGTTTTTTTTAATGTTTAGCTACAACCCAGCTTTTTCACTTTCTTCTTTCACCTTGGTTAGAAGGCTCCTCAGCTGCTCCTCGCTTTCAGCCATTTCTAAGGTTGTTAATGTTTCTTCCAGCAATTTTAACCCCAGCCTTGCATTCATCAAGTCCCGCACATCACATGATGTGTTCTGCATACAAGTTGAATAGGTTGGGTGAGAGTATACAACCCTGCCATACGCCTTTCCCAATCTTGAACCAGTCTGTTGTTCCATGGTCAGTTCTTACTGTTGCTACTTGATCATCATACAGATTCCTCAGGAGAGAGTCAAGGTGATTTGGTATGCCCATACAACCAAGAACTTGCCACAATTATTTATTTATTTATTTTGGTAGTCCTACATATAATAGACCCAATATTGTGAATCAATACTTATATTGATTGACAATATAATCACTTCAATAAAATTACTAGTTGGGACTACCATTAAGATGCAGGCCAATATCATTTGGACAAACACGCACTGTAAATTCCATGAATGACATGGGATGATTGCATAATAACAGTCTTCTTGTCAGCAACCGATGCCCGCGGCCCTAGCATGGGCCGCCGGGATCTGGATCCTGACATAGACTAAACAATCCTGCTGGCGTGAGAGTGTACTGGTCGGCGATCTTTTGGTGCCTTTGGGAGATGGCGCGAATCTGGGGTTTGAATCCCGGAGGGGGAGCCTATATAATCCGGTGTTGGTGGAGGGGAAATCACTTTCGGCTTTGCATTTGTTCGGATCCCATAGTAAAGATGTGGTAACTGATCAGCTTGTCTGTGTGGTTAATTGCACCGAGCTCTAATGAGCTGATACTTCTCTGGAAGTATCCAAATACGAGATGTTCAGAAGCCAGCTTAAAGCCATATGCGGGAAAACTTGCTCTCTTGTCAGCTTTGTGTCTTTCCCCCACAACACACACATAAAAATGCAGTCTACATTAGTCCTTTCTACTGGCAGATAGTCCTGTATCCCTGGTGCTCACGTGATTTTGAGAGCTTGGCCCTGGGTTTTGCTAGTTGGAAAACCATCTGTATCATTGGCAGATCTTCATTTACTACTGAGCAAGTAACACTAAAACAAGAGTCAGATAGTTCACCTACATGAGTCCATTAATTGCTGGGGTGGAATGGATGTGAATACTGTTCTCCTTCTGTTAGAATGTCAGCATGTTTCTTTGGAAAGCTAAGGGATGAGTAAATGTTGAGTGCCAGAAATCTGCTTGCTTTATAGCATTATTTTAGGTGAATGCACTCTTAGCAGAAATTTCAGAAACTCAGCTAATGCGACAGACGTAGAAATTTATTACCATGATGAGCAAGCTGTTTCTCTGGCTGGTTCCCAAGGAAGTTTATCTTGTCGTAATTGAAGCTCTTACATGTATTAGCCAGAGAATTCATTCTGGGAATTCTGCTTGGAAATTCAACTGGGAGAGTGGACAATATTATCATCCTGAAGTTCACGCCAGCCATTTCTCCTGCTTCATTTTGTGCCCAGTGAGAGAATATAACAATCCTACATTTTCTTTCCACTAAGATCATATTGGTTTTCTAAAGCAGCGGTGTAGATTGTTATGCTCAAATAAGAATCTTCTGGTTCGTGTTCATCTATATATTGCCAACAACAGCAATATGCCCTTTCTGAAGCTGGCCTCCAAAGCCAGCTTAGGGAATTCATTAAGTATAACCAATACCCTGAACAACCTGATAGATGGTACTTCACTCCTACTTTTGCATTACTTTATAGCCTTCGGTCCTCTGCAGAGTTTTGGAGAAACCATAGAAGATAGAAAGTTTGGTAACTAGGTGTGGTATCTTGTGTGACTTTTCTCGAGCTGCTCATAGAAGAAAACAGTACATACACTTGAATCGAGCTAGAGACAAATCTGATGTGTGCATGATAATCCAAGCTTTGTTGTCGTCATTCCCTTATTCTGTCTCCATTTTCTCTCCTCTTTCCTGTCCCCATCAGCTGAGGTTTAAGGACTCTACTGACCACGTAAGTACCATTTCTGAGTGTGTTCGCTTGGATCAGAAGGGTCTGAGAATCATCTTTTGAAATCTGTGTGCATAGTGCTGTCAAAACATTCCTGTCAATCCTCAGATCGTTCTGGGAGTTGCTCTGTGGAGCTTCCACCAGCCGCAAATCCTGAGCAAATTGGCATTTAGATTGCTGCTAAATGCAGAAAAGCAATTGACATTTTCCATAATCTTTATTTCCAGCTTGTTGCGATGCAATTTCAGGCAGATGTGGAGAGATCAGTCTGCTCTCTACAGCCGTTGGCCCAGCTTGTTACATGGCAAACTCAGATCTATAATCTTTAAACCTCATTGATCCCAGTCATGAAAAATACCCTGCTCTCTCATCTGTGACCTTTAGTTGAAACAGAAGCTGAAATAATACAACAATCACATTTAAACAGTTAGATTCAATTTGAAGCAATTTTGAAATATAAATTTGGAAAAACAAGCTTGAAAATTAACTTTAGAGAGAGAAAGATTCAATTATATACCTTGTTGTGGCTTCCAGACCTTAACAGACAGATGGACTTTGTTAGAAGTGATTTGCAGCGACAGCCCTATGTCTGTTATATCATCTCCCCTTTTCCCAGATTTTCTTTCCTTCCTTCCCCTTTCTTTCTTTCTTTCTTTCTTTCTTCCTCCTGCCTTGCTTCATTCCAATGGCATGCTCTTTTCCTATCTGTGAATCTCTCTTGTGTGGACTGTGGTGATGAGTACCTCTTTTACAGGTGATTGTAACCTAGCGAGTTGTATGTTTGGGTTTCTTGCTTCATATCAATTCATTGGCATTGATTGATTTTACTCACTCTCGCAAACTCTGGGGGGAAAGGAGGTCTAATTTATACTCTGATTTTTCTGTCATTTTCATTTGTTTTTGATCACCTGGTTTATTAATTTGGGATTGCAAATGAAAACAATGAAAAAATGTTCATAATTCTGTGACAACTAAGGAAAGAACCAACAACTCAAGGAAGAAAACGTTATCAGTTACTGCACCAATTTCTTCACAGTTCTGGCTTATGTCATAGTTTGACTTCTGTGAATGAGTAATCATTTGTACCAGTCTGACAATTAAATGTGGACATTTTTCCTTCATAGTCATGATCACACCGTTACGGAGGAAAGACTAGCACATGCTGTCCATTATTTTTTGCTTTCTGTGGAGTATTCTGCTAGATATCTGTTGCTCTTACAGAATGTTGGCTGATGTCTAGATGGTTTGTTAATTTACCTCCAAGAAATAAGACTGTATTGAATACTTTGGTCAATAACAGTTTCAAACTGGGTTGCTGTTGGTTTTTGGGCTATATGGCCATGTTCTAGAAGCATTCTCTCCTGATGTTTTGCCTGCATCTATGGCAGGCATCCTCAGAGGTTGTGAGATCTGTTGGAACCAGGAAAATTGAGTTTATATATCTGGAATGTCCAGGGTGGGAGAAAGAACTCATGTCTGTTGGAGGTACAGTAGGCGTGAATGTTTCAATTAAGAACATAAGAACATAAGAAGAGCCATGCTGAATCGGGCCTCAGCCCATCTAGTCCAGCATTCTGTGTCACACAGTGGCCCACTAGTTGTACACAGGGATCTCTAGCAGAAAGGAGGGCAAAACCCTCACCTGCTCCCAACCCCCCACAACCAGTACCCGGGGAAAATCCTGCCTGCCTCCATCAACACAGAGGTGGCACTTGGATGTCCATTTCAGTAACTACTGATTCCCTTGGCCACCTTGATTAGCATTTGATGGCCTGACAGTTTTTGGGCGTGGCTTGCTGGTGCCTGGGGGAATCTTTTGTTGAGAGGTGATTAGCTGTCCCTGATTGTTTCCTCTCTGGAGTTTCCCTGTGTTTGAGTGTTTGTGTTTTTTAATACTGGTAGCCAAATTTTGTTCATTTTCATGGTTTCTTCCTTTCTGTTGAAATTGTCCACAGGCTTATGAATTTCAATGGCTTCTTTGTGTAGTCTGACATGGTGGTTGTGAGAGTGGTCCAGCATTTCTGTGTTCTCAAATAATATGCTGTGTCCAGGTTGGTTCATCAGATGCTCTGCTATGGCTGACTTCTCTGGTTGAAGTAGTCTGCAGTGCCTTTCATGTTCCTTGATTCGTGTTTGGGCAATGCTGTGATTGGTGGTCTCTATGTAGACTTGCCCACAGCTGCATGGTATACGGTAGACTTCTGCAGAAGTGAGAGGATCCCTCTTGTCCTTTGCTGAACGTAGCATTTGTTGGATGTATCAGTTTCAAACTGATAATAGTGTTAGCCTGTTCCGGGAACATCTTACAATACTTTAAGATGTTTTAGTATGGGCTTTTGTGGACAAAAGGTCATGCTACAATGCATAACTAAAACATGCTAAATGCATAAATAAATCAGTTGCTATTACTTCAAGATATTTCCCCTTGTCAGTCTCACCAGATTGATTGTTGCCCATCCCTCTGTCATCTGATGGCAATACTGAAATGAGCTCCAGAGTGAGTTGACACAATTTCACATCCTCACTGCCTGAGATATTATGTTTGTATTTGATCTGTTGGTTTTAAGAATCTTTTCATTATATGTTGAACCCACCTCCTAGATTTCCCATCAGTGACTCACAACAATTAAAATTCAATATGCAGTGCTGTCGGATGGCACCAGATACAATGAAACTAAGGCAGAAACTTGGCTTGAGCTGAGCCTTACATAATAAAAGACAAACCAAACAAAAGGAATGTATTAAAATGGAAATCGAATTACCTTCTTGGATATTTTGAAACTACACAAATAAATCATAAATATCTGAAAGACTTAAGTATTTGGATACACCATCTTTCTTTATGTTTATAAATACATTTAAACCTAAAAAGGTACGTAATTTTCCCACAGGAAACTGTCATAGGAGGCCTTTTACCTGAAACAGCCTATTCTGTCAGCATTGCCGCCTATACTACGAAAGGGGATGGGGCCCGCAGCAAGGCCAAGATGATTATCACAACTGGAGCAGGTGAGCCATTTCTGCTCTATTTGGTGGACAAGTCTTTTTTGACATTTTGAGCTGTGGAATGGTTAACACAACTGTGCAGTTATTGACTCTACAGAAATGTTGATTTTCAGAGGGGTCAAGAAATCTACAACCTTTACCTTGTTTCATAGCTTGCAGACATGTCTCCATGCGATGGAGAAAGCAAGTAAGCTACTCTGTAGAAGAGCTGAGCAGTAACTCACCCTTTTCCAAAAGCCGCAAATAACAGTGTTATGGCATGGAGATAATCTCCCGTGTCATCTACGAGCATTCTGCGTGTACTTGCTGCTCACAAGATTCCTCTCTAGACTAAACAATTAAAAGGAGTGCAAGCACTAGAAACTGTACTTAAGAGTTTCATACAATTACTATGCTGCTATTTTTGGGGGATATATATTTGCCATGAACTGGTAAAAATACTTTTTAAAACCAGCAACTAGTGAACATTTCTGCCTTACATAAAAAGAATAGGCAACATACCAGTTACAGGCTGCATTTAGCCTACTGGCCATTTTTGTAGTCCACTTCTCCTACCCATTTCAAGTTCTTGCTGCTACTATTGCCACAAAATTTGGCAAAAATGTGGCAAAAGACTAAATATTTATAGCTGCCATTATACCAAATTGCATCAGCAGCACAGGTACTTCTGCTTGAAATGTACCTTGTTAGAAGCCAAATAGTGCTCTTGGGAGCATGTTTTAAGGCAAACACGATCAAACTTTGGCCATCCAGGTGTTTTGGACTTCAACTCCCACAATTCATAACAGCCAGTAAGGCCTGTTAGGAAATGCCTGGAGAGCTGAAGCTTGCCTATGCCTGTTTTAAGGCATGTATGCATGTGTATCTGTGTAAACATGTATAGATATCACTTAACGAGACGTTGCCTACCAAACTCTTATGGTAATAAATGCCTTGAATAAAATTTGGGTTCTGTAATTGTTTTTGTTTGTCAGATTATATCTCCAGTCAATTTCATTGGGTTGCTCCAAATTCTAATGTTATGAATGAGAGAAGGAAAAATATCTCTATCCTTTTACAATCCATACAATTCTGATAAATATGGGTTTTTTTTCTACATAGAGCAGTTTAAAACTTGTCATTGATAAACTGTTTCATAACAGCTTCCTGGTGCTGCAGACACCCTATATAGGAACTGTTGTGGGTGTAAAATTGTGAGTGTGTATATTTTGGAATATCAAAATATTGCAATCCTGGCTGTAGACATCTGATCCCTGAACAGAAACATCGTTTGTTTGCTTCTTCTGCTTGGTGCTTGTCGCAAGCAGTAGTAGACAAACCGAGAAAATGGCATCAGGGTGGCACATTATTCAGTATAAGAAGCAGAGCACTTCCCATTTTAATCAGGATTTGGAGCTGAAGCCTTCTCTTATTCCATGATGCTAATGGGGATAATTGAGAGATTTTGTGGGAGGGCTTTCTATAGTGTCCCCTTGTGCTTTGGAATAGTGCCTGGATTGTCACAGTGTGTTAGCAAAGTATCATCCTGCTGGCTCTAGACAGTGTGCAGGTTTGGACTGTGTGTGCCTGCATATAAACCTGGGAAACCAAATAAATGTCTTTGGATGAAACAACTGGCCTTCTCTGGCCTTAATTTGCCAAATTCCACTTTGGTAGGTTCTGAGTCTCAATTCCCAATAATTAAGGTATAGTGACTCTAGAAATTTAAATATCTTACTTAAATACCTTACTTAGACTAAGCATTGGGGGTGTTCATTTGGGGAATTCCAAGGGGTTGTTCTCATTTTGAATTTGCTAGCATTGTCTGATCCTTTTTCATATTTTGTGCTGAATCCTGGGTGAATTTTACATTAGTCCCTGCGGACTAATCTTTCTGAAGGAGTGCTAGTGGTGTTAACTTTCCACTGATACCTGGACTGCAGATTCCAAAAACTTCAAGACTGCTACTCCCATTAGCATCTCCTTTTCATTGTCTTCACTCTTTAATGTCTCCACCTCTTCTGTTCATCCTGACATTAACATTTCCACCTAAACAAACAAAAACTGCTAGGTATTTCAAAACTATATAAAACTTGCACAACAACTTAATTACAAATTAGCCAAATGAACTGCATATCGCATCGATGTATTTTATTGTGTTCTATTGTGTGGAGTGTTTTATTGCGTTGTGTGTTTTTTATGGTGTTTTTATTCTGTTTTAACCTTGAATTTAGTGTAAGTCGCCCCGAGCCACCCTGGAGTGGCGACTCACAAATTTAAATAATAATAAATAAATAAATAAACTCAATTCATACCTAAAATAATAGTTTACTATTGGGAATTGACTCTTAGTGCAACATTCAGTTCAGACTAATGGTAATCTTAGCTCTTGGCTGACAAGGAATAGTTTTGCCATTGATGGATTTGCATGCCAATCTTAGGTGATTTCGGGGAAGGATGTGTGTTTGTTGTGGGTGGAACTGGGATATGAAACTATCCATTTTATACAGCAGGTGTTATGTTTTGAAGGGAGCAGCCATTAATTTGTACTACACATAGACAATGTGGAATCCTTTTGCTGCTCAGCCATCACATCAGCATTCCTGGCAGGAGCCAGTTCATCAGCTCAAACACAGCACATTTTGATTGCAAACAGCATGCCACGCTCTCTCAACAGCTCACACAGGTGGTGAAATTATTACGATTGCTATGAAAATGGCCTGTATCAAGGTAGCAGAGATCCCAGATATATGGCAGTATCTTTTACCTTCTTCCCCATTGGATACAGATTTGCTTCATTTGGTTGGGCAAATGAATTAAAATTTGTGAAACAGCTCAAAGGAGGTTTTGAAGGCAATATCCAATAGGATATTGATTTTAGTTATCATGTCAGGAAGTGCTATCTCTAATTTAATTAACAGGTTATTTGTAGCTGCTAATATAAAAAGAGAGAGTGTGTTTTGTGGCTTCTTTAGGACTAATTTATTTTAGCCTATGTTTTATGGACTCCAGTCCATTTCTTCAGGTGCATGGGATGAAGCCTCAGTTGACAAGACATGTGTGCAAACACAGGACAGGGAAGGAATGGGAAATGTAACAGAAATAAAAAATATACAGTAGATTCTCGCTTATCTGACATAAATGGGCCCGCAGAATATCGGATAAATTAAGGTGTTGGATAATACAGAGTCTCCTATCTGTCTGACGTGGTAGAATACTAACTACGAGGACTCAAATGCTTAAGACAAGTCAATCCCTTGGGACTAGAGCAGCAAGAAGTGCCCAGATGCAGAAGAGGAGCATGGAAATCACAGAGGGAAGGAGAAAAGATGCTTCCGGTCCTGCTTCTTTCCTCCCCCCACCCCCTGCTCCTCCTCGTCTTGACTTTTTCACTTGTTGGGAATGGAGAGAGAGTTAGGGAGTGCTCCTTTAATTGAAGGGGAAATGCTGGAGGAAAATGGTGGCGTCGGATAAGAGCATCAGATAAGACGGAATGTCGGATAAGCGATGGTCAGATAAGCGAGACTCTACTGTATTGGTATGGTGGTAGGCTGACAATTTCAGAGTTTATTTATTTATTTATTTATTTATTTATTTATTTATTTATTTTATTGTTCAATTTTATATTCCGCTCCTCCCAGCAGGCTCGGGGCGGGTGACAGTAAATATAGGTGGGCAACATGTCACAACATGTCGACATGTGGCCCTACAATAAAAGCATAAAAAGCATAAAAACACATTAAAACACATTACATCGCAAACACAGTTGTTAAAAGAAGAAAGGCATTTGTAGACACGTCTATGTGCTGAGGCTCCATTCCCATACACCTGAAAAAGTGGACTTACACTGAAACAAATTGGTCTGTCTTAATGGTGCCACAAAATGCCTTTCTCTTTATACCGAGACAAATGAATACAGCTGTCTTTCTGAAAACCGCTACTAATATTGTTTCAATAATCTTCCCAAGAATTTGGTTCATTTTTAATTTTGACACATCAGCTGTTGACATGCTGCATTAACAGTCACTGTGAATTCCATAATATTGCTATCACAAATGTTTTTACAAAGTGTAGCATTTCAGAGAATTCAAATGCAAGATGTCAACTCACACATCACTAACTAGAACTGTGGGGTCATTTTCTGACCGTTTCCAATCCTAGGGCTGCCACCACAAAAAAAATTAAAATTGTATGACCATATGGGCCAAGTTATGTGACCAAAATTATATTAATTAAGCATGTTTTATTTAATTGAGCCATAAAAACTGTCCATCATAAAATTTACATTTTTGTTCATTTGTTTTGTTTTTATTATGAAATGTAAAAACCTATAAAGGTAAAAGCTAAACTAAGGTATGCAATATCTTCCTGGACTGAACCACTTCAAACTGTAGGCAAAATTACTTGCATTTTTTGAATGTTAGTCATATCAGAAACACTCCTCCTGTTCTAACCTAGTGTATAATGGAAAAACCTTTTAGCTTAGCCTTCTGTTGCATGTACCACTTTGTGTATATAATGTTCTTAATGTGACTTAACGTTCAAGAATGGAATTGGTCATCTGTGGTCTGATGTGTTACAGTCCAGGAATGATCATACCATTTGTAATTAAGCTGTAAACCTGCTTGGGTGAGAGACGCCAAATAGTCAGTTTGCTGTCCTACCCTCCTACAGCATGTCACCCCTGTTTTTGTCCCACAGTCCCAGGCAAACCTTCCATGATGATCAGCACCACATCCATGAATACAGCCCTAATCAATTGGCACCCACCCAAAGAGATGATTGGGGAACTCCTGGGCTACAGGCTACAGTACAAACGTGCTGATGAGGAGACGATGACAGTAATTCAATTGGGGAAGAATGACGATCACCACACTGTGACCGGCCTTTACAAGGGTGCCACCTACATCTTCAAGTTGTCTGCCAAGAATAGGGCTGGTCCTGGGGAGGAGTTTGAGAAGGAAATCACTACTGCAGAGGAGGTGCCAAGTGGCTTCCCCCAGAACCTGCGTGTGGTGGGCCTTACCACTTCTACCACTAAAGTGACCTGGAATCCACCACTCCTGTCTGAGAGGAATGGGAGAATTACCAACTATACGGTTGTATACAGAGACATTAACAGCCAACAGAACCTGACTAATGTTACTAAGGAAACGAGCATCACTCTTGCCAACCTCAAACCTGACACAACTTATGACATCAAAGTTAGAGCCCATACTAGCAAGGGAGCTGGGCCTCTCAGCCCCAGCATTCAGTCTAGGACGATGCCAATGGAACAAGGTAGGCACCTCCTGCTGTATTCAGATACTAACACCCGCTTCCTATGAATAGGTCAGAGATGGCCTGGACAAAGGCCAGAGATTGCCTGATCAGTCTGATTTACCTGGGCTTATAATCAAGGATGGGGTGGATTGTCATGAGCATGAAGGTTGTAGAACTGCTTTTAAACAATAATAATATCGAACACACATACCACTTTTTCTTTGCACATAAGAACTGTGGCACAATTCCATTGGTATGCTTCAAAATAGCTTTTAAAAAAAACCCAGGACCTAATAACATCTATCTTTTGATCATGATGAAGAAACAAAGGGGAGAATGAAAGGTGACAACTCAGGATTAACCCCCCATCTGTGTGTTTAGAAAAGTACACAGTATTGGCACTGGGAGACTGATTGAAAAAAACCCAGGTGATCTTCTAAAATGTGAAAGAGCTTTATTGTTACTAACGCTAACCTCTATTGCTTATTAGGAAGGTGGAAGGGCAGGGATTGAGATTGGTGCGTAACCCACTGTTGCCTCAACAGGATGTACTCAAAAGGATTCTTTCTAATTGCAGTGTTTGCAAAGAACTTCCGTGTCAGTGCTGTGATGAAAACATCAGTGCTGCTGAGCTGGGAGGTGCCAGAGACTTACAACTCTGTAGTACCTTTCAAGGTAAGCGAATATCAGCCATGGAAGACAGCCTGATCTAATTGGACAGATTCAAATCTGACTGTGCCTTGATAAAAGTTAATAGGAAAGGATGAAAGGAGCTCTCCCACAGGGATCCTTAAGGCAGGTGGTTTACTGCCATTTGCCTAGTATTTGTCTGAACATGCTGTATAAGCAAACAATCTCAGTGTTTGGTGTCAGGATACAAGCACGACATGCACTCCCTTCTCCAGGCTGCTTAAGAGTCCAAGCTGCACCTTTTCCCTTAGACCTCTTCTATTTTGGCTCACTGAAGGTGCCGTTAATGAGCCATTAGGGAAGTCTTGTAAGGGTAAAAACTTTTGCATTCCTAGGCAAATATTCCTTGGTTCTTTTGTTGATCTTGAGGGGTACCTTTAAATTTTGACCTCAATGATTAAGAACCCTCTGTCTCTGCCCAAATTATAGTTTGTACCAGAATGCTTCATAATCAACAAGAGGACCAAGAATTCTTCTCCTCAAATGTAAACTCCTGTAAGGAGCCCTTATGTGAGTGGGACCTGCATTTTCTAAAGTATCAAGTGATTGGGGAGATTTTTTTTCCTACAATGTATCCATACTAGCCATCCTCTGCCACGCGTTGCTGTGGCCCAGTCTGGTGATCTGGAAAATAAAGTAATGAGAAAGTGTTGGTTTCTAATATCTCTAATTTCTTTATGCTGGTGGGAAAACAGTATTTCTTGTTGTTTCTTTGTCAGTGTTGATGTAGGGATTGCCTGGTTTGCCTACTCTGGAACATGCAACATATAATTGTCCTTCACATCTATGATACTAAATCTGTGTGTGTGTGTGTGCGTGCGTGCGCGCGCGCAAATCATATATATCTATATCTATGGCTGAATGGCTCTGTCAGGAGGACTTTGATTATGTTTTCTAGCCCTGGTGAAGGGAATTGGACTGGATGGCCTTAAGGCAGCATTTCTCAACCTGGGAGTTTGGACCCCTGAGGGGGGGGGGTCACGAGGGGATGTCAGAAGGGTCACCAGAGTATTTCTGTTCGTCATAGGGGTTCTGTGTGGGAAGTTTTGCCCAATTCTATCATTGGTGGGGTTCAGAAGTCTCTTTGATTGTAGGTGAACTATGAATCCCAGTAACTACAACTAACAAATGTCCAGGTCTGTTTTCCCCAAACCCCATCTGTGTTCATATTTGGACATATGGAGTATTTATTTATTTACTTACATCATTTATGCCAGGTTTGGCCTAGGTCCTTCATTGTTTGAGTCCACAGTGCTCTCTGGATGTAGGTGAACTACAACTCCAAAACTCAAGGTCAATGCCCACCAAACCCTTCTAGTGTTTTCTGTTGGTCATGGGAGTCCTGTGTGCCAAGTTTGGTTCAATTCCATTGTTTGTGGAGTTCAGAATGCTCTTTGATTGTAGGTTAACTATAAATCCCAGCAACTACAACTCCCAAATGACAAGATCATTTTTAAATGATGGTCACTCCTTGGGTTAGTATTTGGCGGCAATTCATCTCTTCATTTTGAGTGACATCATAACTCAAAATCCGCTGGACAAATATATATAGACTAGCCGTCCCCTGCCATGCGTTGCTGTGGCCTAGTCTGTGTATATGTGTTTTTTTGTGTGTGTATATGTGTGTATATGTGTGTTTGCATATATGTGTGTGTGTGTCGTTTTGTGCATGCGTTGTAATGTTTGGGGTTTTTTGGCTTTATTTAAGTCTCTTGTGCTGTGTTTTTCGGGGTGTTGTGGGGTTTTTTGGAGTGATGGTCACTTGTTGGCCTGATACTTGTATAGTGTCCAAATTTGGTGTCAATTTGGTGTCCAGTGGTTTTTGAGTTCTGTTAAACTCACAAACATTACATTTTTTATTTATATAGATGGGAAAATGTCATTCATGCCATCCATGAAATCCTCACTCAGTCATTTGAGAGCACCAGTTGAAAAAGCAGCTCTGTCTATTCTGTTTTTTCTTACTGCTGACATAATAAACAAAAGTGACCATTCTTTTTAGCATTGGTATTCTATAAGGGCAGTTTTATCTTAAAAGGTCCTTACCACTGCTGTCTGACTGGACTACTCTTTATCCAGGTGATGAATCAACAATTCTGTTAATTGGTGTGAGTTTTATAAAGTCTAATGTGGCTGCCATAGTTGAGGTCGCTAAAATGATTGGAGAACTGACAACAATTCCTACGGTAGGTTAGTCTTGATGAAGCAGCAGATGGTGTGGGTGGCCTACTAGCTGAGAATCAGCCATGCAAGCACAAGGCATGTCAAGGAGCTTACTTCTCCCTGACAATCCTAGATGTCCAGGTCATGTCCAAGTACCAACAGAGTAGTTAGCCCAGTAGCAGCTGTGATCTCTGGAAACTGGAACTTTGCAAACAGGACTCCCCTCTGTGTTTGTCTGTTTAATTCGGGCATGGAAAATGCCAGGCCAAAGCCTCATAATCTAACAAGCAACACTGATAAATCTCCATGGGAACAATTAGCATTATCTACACTTGATAAACAGTCTCACACTATATCTACATCCCAAAGGGTGTCATCTTTCACTTTAACAGATTTAATTAAAGCAGATATTGTTCTGATTTATGAATACTGAGGTGCAGACTAACCCTCATGGTATTTTTATTGGAGATGAACGGAGACCTCTGAAATTTTTTGCACTAAAAATCAATAATGAGATTTTTCAGTTCTCCTCAGAGAAGAATCATTGCCTCATCTGGTCCAGGAGATAAAACTCCCTGCAAAGGGATGGTTGGTCTTTCGCAGTGAGTGTGAGAGGATGTTATGCCAAGATTGTTATTACAATTTGAAACTAACACTGTGCCTGATCTAAAAGTGAAGCTGTGATGTTTCTTTTTGATACTGAAATGCATTTGGAGTTTATATCTTGTTCGGTAATAAGAATAGGGAGTTTTAGACATTTTCATGGGAATGTACTGTACATAAATATTTCATCCCATAATTCCAGACTAACCTTTCCCCTAGAAAGTGGGGCAGAGACATCCAATGCTTTGCTAGATCACCCACATCTCCCATCCCTCTTAAATTGTTGGCACAAGAGTGAAAAGTCATGAAAGGAAAGCGTATTCCATAGCCTCTCTCTGTGTTTGTAGAGGAAATTGCCAGTGCCCAACTCAGTTGTAACTTGGCCACAATAATAGTTGTGTCTGCATGAAGTTTTGGATGAGGCATACATGTGCTGAGAATTGACTTCAGTCTTCATAGAGATGTTGGGTCCTTTCTGTTTAATAATTTTATTTCTTTGCTTGGGTAATTACTCCTTAGATTGGGATTCAGGTTGGGCAAAGGGCTTCATTCTTTTTCTGTTAAGTGATGTCACCAGTACATTTTTAAAATAACTGATTAAATGGCATATGTGATTTTTTAAAAAAAGTACAAAAAATTAATGTTTGCAGAAGTTTCCTTCGTATGAGGGTTCTCGTATAGAGCTGAGGCTGCACTGCAGATATGGACAGAGTACCTTTGGGACACATGCCCCTCACATTCAAAGCTCTCTCAACGTAGATCTCAATGTAATAATTCATGCTTCTAATTTAAAAAATACTCAAAAGGACCACTGAAATTTGTAGAGCTAGGGAGCCAATTTGCCACATACCTCTAGATCAGGGGTGCTCACACTTTTTCAGCATGCGAGTTACTTCTAAAACAACCAAGTCAAAATGATCTACCTACCCACTACAAAAATGTGAAACATATAACACCATATCTGCTTTGAACTGGGTTTTCTGAGTCCACACTGCCATATAATCTGATTCAAAGCAGATAACATGGGATTTTATTCAACTGTGTGGAAAGGACTCCAGATAACCCAGGGCCGGCAGCATTTGGTCAGCGCCGGGAGCCTGCGAGGCGGGACTGAGCCTTCCTCCTGCCCTGCCTGCGATCTACCAGGTCTCCCTACAAGATCTACCAGTAGATCGTGATCTACCTAATGAGCACCCCTGCTCTAGATGTTTTAAGTCTGAGGAGCTAAAAATGTTTAAAAATGGGAAGGGATGCTAGACAGCCTTAAGGGGTGGCTGTGGTCCTCCATGGGTAAGTATGTGCAATCTCCAAATTTTAAGAGATCATCTAGCTTTCAGTACCGACAAGTAGTCAATACTTGGTGAAGCAAACTTGTGCAACATATATCTGGCAATCTTTTTGTCCCCTGAAAAATCTACAAATGCAGGATTTGCAAGCATTTGAAATAGCCGGTTTATTACTTTTAGCAGCAAATATGAGGTCACAGGAATAAAATCTCTTTTTGATGCTAGACTGAAATCCCACAAATCCATTATGAATTATTTTTCAACCACCACCACTGCAATAATAGCATAGAGAGCACATCTTCAAAGCTTTTAGTTTTCCCTTCTTGAGAGTTATACCAGTAAAAAAATAGAGGGAGAAGAAGCACAATATTGTAGCCCTAAGACTTCCAGGAATAAAATAAAGTGGTGGAAGGAGCCGGCAACTTGAATAGATTTATGATCTACAATGTACAAGTAGGAACTGGAGGAAAGTCCATAAAGAATGCATGGAGAGAGCAGGAACATAACAGCATTCTTCAGCCTACATATTAGTGACAGTGTTGGACTCAAGTAAAACCCCAAGCGGAGCACCCTCTTCAAACCAAATTAAATACCACTAAACTAGGCAGATAACCATACATCAACAGCACCACCATCATATTAGGATAAAATCTCAGTTTATTGACCTCCATCCAGTGTGTTTCCTCACAGTAGTTCAGAAGTTGAACTCACTTGGACCAGCTGATAGACTAGACTATTACCACTGGTCACACCTTACTCCATGTGCCCAAAGAGTTTCTCCTAATAATGTAATGTTGCACAGCATCAAAGATAAAAATACAACCCTCTGAAACTCCATAACAAACTGTGTGTGGAGCAATAATAATAATAATATAATAATAAAACTTTATTTATGTTCCACCCTATCTCCCCAAAGGAACTCGATTAATCATGGTCTTCTGAAATCAGGTATCCAAATAGTAGTTGAGTCACTGTGTTGTAGCATTTCCAAGGCCCCACCCAAACAGTATATCCAGAAGAAAACTGCTATTCAGGATGAAAGTACTTGATCCTCCACTTGTTGAACTATAATTCCCACCATTCCTCACAATTGGTTATGGTTGCTGTGAGTTGCCATCCATTAACATCTGGAAGATCACATAATTCCTATCCCTGTTTATGTCAATATTTGACAACCTCATATCATTCTTAATTTTTGGAATTCAGCTTCCTTCAACCCCCAACTGGCATAATCAATGGTCAAGAATGTTTGGAGTTGTTGCCTAGAGCACATAGAGGTGCACCAAGGTGAGAAAAGGTCAGACTATGGCAGTAAGCAGCTTGGCAGAGAGTCACATATCTCCCCCACTCTCTCTCACCACAGCAAAGGCAGGTTCTGTTCAAAATTAATCTTGACTGAAATGGATCTTTTTTCTAAGGGGGCCAGGAGTGTTTGGCAACCATGATTATCTGGTTGTGATCATTCAGGTTGGTTATATTCACAAGTAAAAACAATTCATTTCGTGCAGTAAGAAGATTGTGAGGAATGCCCAATTAAGCCAGAATTGAAAGACAGGAAGGGACTTCATCAATCCTTTTCTTGGGGAGGCTTATTAACTTGGATTGTGTTACTTTTTTCTTACATTTACAGATTCTGTACAATGGTCAGACTGTGGAGGTGGATGGCCACTCCATGAAGAAGTTGATTAATGACCTGCAGCCCGACACAAATTACTCCTTTGCACTCACAAACCGAGGGAGCAGCGCAGGAGCACTGCAGCATCGGGTCTTCATCCGGACAGCACCTGATGTCCTCCAGAACAAGCCTGTCTCTACATACAAATATATCCACAATGGACAGTTCACTCTCACTCTCCCAAGAGTGAAGACCTCTGTGCCAGTCAGGTATATTTATTTCTATTTCTTTTTATTATTACTTGAAGTTTTAATTTAAAAAAATCAGACAAGGAAAAAATTCCTATACATATATAAACATATTTGAATAACATTTATATGATTAATTAAACGGTTTCTCTCACTAACTTACACCTCTACTCTAACTAAACATAAATTTGAAATACAAACATATATACATAAAGTAGTTTTTTTAAAAAAATTCCTGTTTTCCTTTGTCGGTTTCTCTGTAGGTTAATACTTTTTCTACTACTTTATATCCAGCAATTTACTTCTGCTTGTTTTTACATTAATAACTGAATATCTGAACAGTTTCTGTCTTTCTAGTTATGTGTTTCTATTCAGTTCACACTTGTTTTTTGCTTTCTTCTTCCAAAATCAAAACAGAGTAAAAAAAGTCAATGATGTACATTCTTGTTTTCTCCTGAGTCACCAAAGAAACATGTTTTTGTCTCTGGAAAAGTAGACTGGTGACTTCCAGGTGTTGTAATCTTCAATCTCTATCCATAATCTATATAGTGAGAAAGATACAGAAAGAATGGGACATATAGCTGCACAGTTGTTTTAAATCGGCTGTGAAAAGCATTGTTGGCTTACATCTCCAATCATTCCTTGCCATTGGCCATGCTGCCAAAAATTGCTGGGAGTCAGAATCAAGTTGCACATAGAGAACCATAGGTTCCTCCCCCGTGCTTCAAATAAAGTACAGAATCCTCTAGAAGTTTCTCTTAATTGTGTTATTGACAAGATGACATAGTGGCCATAACAACCATATTTTACAGAATAAACAGGAAATAATGGAGGCTTTATATGTGTAAATCTGGTACTGAAAACAGAAATAGATATATACAGCATCTGGCTCAGTCTTCCAAAGATTGGCCCTGTGACTTTATTGAAGATATTATTATTATTATTATTATTAATTTTTTTCCTTTCCCACCTCTCCTCGTGGCTCGAGGTGGATTACAGAATAATTAAAATACATAAACATTGTAATGCTACCACAAATACACATATGAAAACGTATTTCTATCAAAGATACATATTAAAAATGCCTTTCTATAAAATACATATAAAATACAGAAAAAAACAGAGATTAAACAAACAACACACTTTTAAAATTCATGCTTAAAAAATTAGTAGACCTGCCAGAAAAGATATGGTAGATCTTGAGATGGTTTTTAAATTCTGACAGCTTATTTAGCTGTTGGAGCTCTTCTGGCAGGTCATTCCACAGTCTTGGATCAGCCTATGAAAAGATCCTCTGGGTGTTGGTTGCCATTCGAGTTCTGGATGGTTGGAGTAAGCCCCCCCCCCCCCATCTGCCCAGAGGACTCTCTAAGGGTTATGGGCAGATTGTATGAGAGAAGGCGAGAGTAGATAACCTGGACCCAAACCATGTAGGGCTTTAAAGGCAAAAACCAACACCTTGTTATTTGCCCGGAAAGTAATTGGCAACCAGTGGAGTGACTTTAGAATAAGTGTAATATGCTCACTCTTGAGCCAACTGGAATTTCCGAACTTGGTACAAAAGTAGCCCAATGTTAAACCCATTGCTGAAATTCAACCTTGAGGTTACCAGTGCATACACTACCATGTTCAGGTCCTCCAAATCTAGAAAGGGGCGCAGCAGCCGAAGCTGGCAGTAAGCACTTTTGACCGTCACATCTACCTGGGCTAACATTTTGGAGAGTCAGACATAGGAGCACTCCCAAGCTGGGAACAGTCTTTTAGGGGAGTGTAACCCCATCCAGAACTGGTTGACACACCTCCATCTCTAAATTTGGACCCTTAATGGCAAGCATCTCTGTTTTGACTGGATTCAGTTTCAATTTGTTTTTCCTCATCCTGCCCATTACCTCCTCCAAGTATTCTTTCAGAGGAGACATGCTATTCTTGGTTGAGGCTGTTTTTGAAGGCATGGAGAAATATATTTGGGTGTCATCAGCATACTGATAACACCCTGCCCCATGCCAACGGATGATCTCTCCCCGTGGCTTCATGTAAATATTAAAGAGCACCGGGGATAGAATGGCATCTTGTGGGATATCACATAACAGCTCCTTTATAAACATTGTCAAGCTGTGGCTCTCAGTCTCTGAGAAGTGTTAATAAAATGGAGGTAGCAAGTAGGAGTTGCAGGGATTTCAATGCAGATCTCTCATGTCACAAGGCCCACTCTTTCCCTGTTTTTATTTTCCAGATGGTATTATATTGTAGTTGTGCCAATGGACCCCACAAGCAACATACTTTCCTCCAGATGGCAGACCCCAGATGAAGTAGAACTGGACCAGGTAGGAAACAGGACAAACTTGCTAGTGTCAAAACTTGCTTCCACTGACTCTATGGAGAGTGCAAGAAAGATGGTCCAAGAAGGTAGTCTACTACACATTTGAACTGATCTGAGGAAATCACAGTGTGTTTGTTACTCAGGTTATCGTTATCGTATTTATATCCCAAGGACAGCAGGATTTGATGCCTTTGCTTGTCATCCTGAAAGCAAAGTTCTTGAAATACCCATAATACCCATGCTAATTTCCAGTGAACAGACAGAAGTGTTTCCATGGCTTTCAGCTACTTAACCTGAAAGAGACCACTGAAGTGTACCTTTCTGAACACTTGTTGCATTTATGGATTTCCTTTTCTTTCTTTCCTTTTGTCCTTTTGCACCTGGTTGTGTGAGCAGGCATTTGGATAAGTGCAATAGAGAACCGGCATAGCAACACATATGATGATTCTGACTTGGTTTTATGGCTTTTAACAGTTTATACTATTTATGTTTTTATTCAGTTTTTGTACATGATGCATTGCCTTTTTTACCTGTTTCTACATGCAGCATTGCATTTTGCCATACTGTGAGCTGTTCTGAGTCCCCTTTGGAGTGAGATAAAAGCAGGATATAAATGTAGCAAACAAACAAATAAATAAATATTTTTTGCAAAGCAAGTATGGGAAATGAAAGTTAAGATCTGGCTGTGTAGGTACGCTGATATTCACGCACAGACAAGTATACATATTTGTGTCATCTCCCCAGTTAGAAATCATCCCTTGGTTGATGGGCAAGCCAGCAACCTCCTTCCCTGACACTACGGTACGGTCGTCCTCTTCTGCCTCTTTCTTTTGGGCTTCACACACACTCTGATGCTTTGCGCTTGCCCTTGCACATTTTTGTGTGAAATGTATTTCATGCCTCTTCCTTCATTTTAAATTAGAATTTCTGTTCAGAGCCGAGCATTCATTTTTATTCATTAGACAAAACATCTTTAAACATCTGAAAGCTTTCTGGGGAATGTAATTGAATTTGTGTGTGTTTATATCCTTTTTCTTGAATTTGTGGATGACTATGAAATTTGTCATTTTTTCTCTCAATGTCCCATGAAATCTGTTAGCAGCATGTGTGATTTACACAAAGACTGACTTCAGCCCAGCAGGATATGGAGTGGGGGGGGGGGGGAGAAACGCACCTATAAATGCTTAGATACCTAGAGATTTCAGTGCACAGTATAGAATATGTTTATGTCTTAAAGCCTGCTGGACTCCTCCCTATCTCTAAACATTGAATTCCTGGACATTTGAAGGGGTTGTGATAGACAGAACTTTGTTGCCTTCTTTGGGCTACTCTGAAGAATTGCAAAGTCATCACCATTCTTGTTTCACTGCCTTAAGATCAATGCATAATTTAGAATTAATTCTCCTGTAGTGTTGATGGCTGGAAACTTTTATAATGTTCTCGTTTGCCAAAACTCTGTCTGAAGAAAAAAAAGATGTTTACAAATATCAGAGTATCGCCTCATTCAAACATCCCATCCCAGATAGCCTATGCTGACAAGTGAGCAAATACACTGTGTACATTTGTGGAATTCTGGGAAAGATGTAAGGAATTGACATGGAAAATCAGTTTGCAAATTTTTCCTCATGGAAATGTCATGGTCCCTGAAACCCCAGTTGTACATATCACAGCCCTTGCTCATACTTGGGTTTCTTCTGCCACCCAGCTGCTTGAAGCCATAAATGAAGGGGCACCCGAGAGGCGTCGGCGTCGGCAGGCAGAACACCTCAAGCCGTATATCGCTGCCCAAGTGGAGGATCTGCCAGAGACATTTGTCTTGGGGGATGAGAAGATGTATAATGGCTTTCACAATAAGCCACTTCAAGAGGACTTGACCTACCGTTGCTTTGTGCTGGCTTCACTGGAGGATGGTGATACGGTAAGGGCCATGAGAGTAAAAAGGCCTGGGTATTGCCTGAAAGGGGCAGTTCAGGGGTGGCATGAGGGCAGCACTGAGACAGTAAAGACTATGGAGGTTTTCAGTGCAAAGTTAAACTGTCGCGTCCGATTTATAAAATACATACTATATTCTTCTTTCTTTTCTCTGTCACTGCCTTGTTTGTGTAAGCATATACAGGCCTGCCAGACCATAAAGAGATAATTTGTCCCATTTGTTGCACTTCTCTATTCACTTTCCCCACTAATGTAATTTTTGGAGTTAGGCATTGCTGGTGGTGGGGGAGGAGTAACAGTTACATTAGCTGGAAATATGTAAGTAATGTCCAGCCATAATGAAGATGCTCAGACCTTTCTGCTCTGCCCTGTTCTGGGACTCTCACTTTCAGCCTCATTTACTTGTAATGGTTCATTAGAGCTAGTCAAATGCTTCATTAGTCATCCTGTCCGAGCTCTTGTGTGGCAGACACAACAAACGTGCGGCCAAAAGACAGGAAGAGTAGAGGCCTCTGATCCACCAAGAAGTAAAACCACTCTTGCGCTACAGGGTTGGGTCCTTTGTGTACCAGAAGGGAACACCATGACCATCAAAGCAACTTTTCCAGGCATCTCCTTGTGTTTTGTTTTGTTTTTCCCTGCAGTTGCAACTGTTCAAAAGCAAAGTAAGCCCTGTTCTTGTTAGTCCATTTCTATCTCTTCTTCAGAATTACCCCAATAATTTTCCTAATGCTAAGGCTTCCACTTTTCAATGCTTTTCTGGATAGGCTTGAAGTTACGTTATGAAGTAGATAAGTGCTTCTGAGGCACAGATTTCTGTGCTGTTTAGCTTGCTAAAATAGTCGGTGTGGGACTTAAGGGTCTTTAGAATCCCTTCCCATTCATTCTAAAAATTACGGAATCTGTTTCATTCCTCACTAGTGTGCAAAAGAGCTGCAGTTTCTTAATTATTACTGTTGAACATTTCAAGACAGAACGCTGACAGTGAATCAGGTTCCAGAATAGAGCCATGGCTCATATTAAGCCTTAGGTGTACTTCATGCTGGACATCAATAAGAAAATACTGGCTTTATATGTCTCTTGCAAAATAAATCCAGTGCTTGACATCAAGGGGGTGTTAAAAATTTCTTCCTCCACTGGTAGACTTCAGGACAAGAGTCTGCTTTGGCTAACTTACAGCTCCTTTGAACTAAGCAAAAGGTGCCCTAGAAAAGAATAGAGGACATGTGTCTTTCCTTACCTGCAAGACAAATCAGAAACAGGAATGGGTAGAAATACTTACTCCTTTGACATAAGCATAATGTAACTAAGGACTGTTTTCCAAGTTAAATGCCAAGCAAGAACCAATATTTCTCTGTGAGTTGCAACTTGAATCAGAAACCTTTGTGTGTAAGGAGCCCCATATGAGGACTTCCTTTTTTGTGGTTTAGACTGATGCCTCAAGGACAGCCATGAGTTGGTCTGCTGCGTAATGTGCAGCCTTTTGCCCAGTGGGTGTTCCCTGACATAACAGCCCCATGGTGATGCGTTTATATCCGTATAATAGGTATTATAAACCACTTACTCCCTCCTGCCAACCCCAGCGCTCAATTGGCTGCAACACCAAAGCCTGTAATTTGGCTCTTCATGCATCTAAGACTGGCAACTTGCTCTCAGCTGGACTATTCTACTCTGACATCAAGGGAGGTCACTTTCTGGCAGCTGTCATTTAAACTATCCCATTAACACAGAAAAGAGGTTGGTTTTCATACTTCTTGTTAAATCCATTATTTGTTGTTGTTGTTGTTTATTCGTTCAGTCACTTCCGATACTTCATGATCTCATGGACCAGCCCACGTCAGAGCTCTCTGTTGGCCATGGCCACCCCCAGTTCCTTCAAAGTCAAGCCAGTCACTTCAAGGATACCATCCATCCATTTAGCCCGTGGTTTGCCCCTCTTTCTTTTTCCTTCCATTTCCCCAGCATCATTATCTTCTCCACGTATCCTGTCTTCTCATTATGTGGCCAAAGTACTTCATCTTTGCCTCTAATATCTTTCTCTCCAGTGAGCAGTCGGGCTTTATTTCCTGGAGTATGAGCTAGTTAGATCTTCTTGAGGTCCAAGAGACTCTCAGAATTTTCCTCCAGCACCACAGTTCAAAAGCGTCTGTCTTCCTTCGCTCACCCTTCCTTACCCATTGTTATTCTTTTGTGAAAGACTGCCATTGAGAAGCTTGAGCTATTGTGTTGTATGAAAAGGGGCACAGGGTGGGGGGCAGGGTGTAAAGAGAGGTGTACTCAGGAATCATCCAAGTTTCCATTTCTCTACTGATTTCTAGAAGAAGTATGCAGCCAGTCCCTACTCAGATGAGATTGTGATGGAAGTATCAGCAAGACAGCAAGATGAACCAGAGATGCTATGGGTGATGGGACCTGTCCTGGCTGTCATCTTAATCATCATCATTGTCATCGCAATTCTGCTCTTCAAAAGGTGAGTGCTAGCCAAGGTCACTGCATTGTGGTTGGTTGGGTCCATAGTAGAATACTGTGCCAGTATTAACAAAGCAATTTCCTATACAGTTAAGCTCATAAGCACAAGAACTCCCTGGCCAAAGCTTTGGGCAAGTAATTTGACCTTACTACTCAAAGGCCTTGGTCTCATGGAGCTGCAAGTAGGACTTATAAAGGCACTGGGATAGACCCTTATGGATGGATAAGTACAAAGGCACTGATTGGTGGGTGGAGAATGTGAGATTGCATTCATTAGACATGTTAGGGTTGATCAATCATTCCACCACCCACCCTTATATATATATACACATACAATTATAGACTCTCAGTTAACCAGAAATATCAAGCAACCAGCAAAATATCAAAAGAAATTAAATTTTAAATACATGTATGATACAGTAAAACTATGTTGCAATAAGTTTGGTAATGGCGCTCGGCGCTCCATGCATTCATACTGGTCACATTACCTTGGAGGTGTCTATGGACAACGCCAGCTCTTCGGCTTAGAAATGGAGATGAGCACCACACCCCAGAGTCAGAAACAACTGGACTTCATGGACCTTACCTATTTCAATATTAATATCAAGTCAATACAGAGTTTATTGTATGGTATAGTATGGGGTATATTAGTTAGGATCATTTTAATAGTATCTCTCAGGCTACCAGAAACTACATTTATCTGTCATCTACCAATCCCTATGGGTGCCTGTTAACTGAGAATCTACCGTATATATCTTTCTGTGATATATACAAATTCCAGCATCAGAGGAACCATTTGGGGTGCCAAAGAAGAAAGACTTTTCTTTTAATCTTAACAGTTTGATTACCTGGATTTCTGTGGCTTATATTATACAGTATTAGACAGGAAATACCTACTTCTCCCACTGTATCCAAAATGTTTGATGCTTCATGCAGGTACTTTTGGTCTAAGGATCTGTCCCCAAACATAGTCAAGAGTGTTCTGTTTCTGGTTGCAAAGCAAGGATATAAAGTATGATCTGGTGGTGTTTTTAAAAAGGAGCTGGTTGTTAAGTGGAAGAGAATGTGTGCAGTCTCCCACTTCAGCTCCAGGCAAGCTGCCATCATTTTTCTTCAGCAAAATGTGCATCATTCCAGAAGGGGATGAGAGTTGGGGGATTTTTTTTTTTTTTGCATAAATGTTTAGTATGTTTGTGTAACCCTGGTTTCTGCTTCTGTTTTGCTGTCCGTGGATCTAGCAAACAAGAAAGGTAGACATCATCTTTCTCTCTCTTTGTTTTGTCTGTTTCAAATCCACTTTTTTAACTGGTTAAGAGCAGTAAACACAGGGCTTGTGGCCGAAACCAAACTATCTTCTGGGTGTCACTTTCCTTGTCTAACAGTTCAGCATGTTGAACTCTTTCAACCTTTTCCATCTTGCCTTTAAATAAAGAACAACGCAATAAAAATGTGGGCAGGTTTCTGGGTGCTTGGTGACTTTCACAGCATTCAATGTCCTGGAGTTGGTGGGGTTATTTTCCACTACTGGCTCCCCTGCATTTGCCAAGGATATGACATTGCCAGAAGCAGTCTTGAGTTCCTTGGCATAATGAGTGTGTTCTATAAATCATGTCAGTAAGGCCTTGCTCTGAGCTGTTCTCTTTTCATTGTCACCCTGTGCCCTATAAAGGTCTCCCACTGTTTGCTGACTTTGGTGCTTAGCTGATCATTAATAGATCTGATAGTCATGTAATTACAAGAGAGTGCTGCTAACTTTCAGCAAAAGCTAGCACTCAAAGCTGCTGACTATTCTGTGCATGGGTCTCCTTCAATGGGTGATGCAGGGCTCCTACCTCCAGTGCCTGTAATGATATATTTATAAGTTATCACCACACGCCATGTATACATATGTACACAACTAAATTGATGTGGGTTGTTGTAGGTATTTCAGGTTGTATGGCCATGTTCCAGAAGCATTCTATACCTGCATCTATGTGACCTCACAACCTCTGAGGATGCCTGCCATAGATGCAGGCAAAACATCAGGAGAGAGTGCTTCTGGAACATGGCCATACAGCCCAAAAAACCTACAACAACCCAGCGATTCCAGCCATGAAAGCCTTCAACAATAAATTGATGTGTTAGCAGACCTAGCTCATACACAGTCTCTGGACCCCATGTACTGTATTTGCACCAAACAGGTTATCTGGTAGAATACCCTCAAGGCACATAAGTTATTGTAGGGTTTAATCAGTTTTGAGTGATGAGTTTCATTGTCTTCAGCCTGGTGATTAAGGCATGTTCCTTAGAAAGCTAAGGCCACCCTCCTAGTCCTGGCACTTACATCCATCCTGGTTGATTGGAGCTGCCAGAGGAGGGTTAGACAATGACAGTTGTCAGGATTGTGTGACAGTCCCTCTAAAGTAGAAATGGGAACACGTAAGCTAAGCTGCATGTGGTCCACTGCCTAATATTATTGATTTCTTATTCTCTCACTTTATTTTTATTGTTGTTTTTTTTAGAAAAAGAGAACTGGGGAGGGGAAAATGAATTATTGTTTCTAGAAGCCTTCAAGAGCTGCAACTCTTTTTTAAAAGGAGGACTGGAAATTCCTGCTCCAAAAAACTTTCTGCAAATTAAAAATGGACTTCTGACAACTTCCATTTTGAGGCTTGGGTCAATAATTCAATGCTGTCCCCATGACCTTCCAAATTTGCTAGCCCCTATGCTGTGTATGGGTCTGCCCTTGAAAAATGCCATTACTCTACTAATGATGTATTTTACACTGTGAGGACCATATGTCACTGGTCTTGATTGAGTTGCGCTGCCTTCCCTTTGTCTCTGAGCTCAGTACAAGGTACTCATTTTGGCTTTTAAAGGTTCAGAAAGCCTTGTAGCTAGGATAGCCTCCTGTATGAGTCTGCCCATAATTTAAGATCTTTAGTGGAGGGCCAATACACTGAGAGGCAAGATTCCTGTGAACGCACGACAGAAGAGTTTCTGTAACAGAACCTTTATTGCTGAGGTCCTTCACAAAGAAAGTAAAGTAGCTTCATTCTTACTGATTTTTGACAGGTATTCAAAATGTCAGAACTTTGGCTTTAAAATAATTTTAAATCTATTTTTAAGAGTTGTTTTCCCCCCTTTTTTCTATATGGTGATTTTATTGTATAGAACTTTGCAGGTCTAGATGGGCAGAAAAATGATGTATAAATAGTTTCCCTATATAATAATTAATTGTGCAGCTTTTTCGGCACTGATTTCCTTTTGACAAATAGATGTGTGCAGAATCAGACAAACTGACATCTTTTTGAGATCCCTCGGCCATTCTTCAGTACTTCTCAGTGTTGTGGGCTTTTGAATTGTTTCAGAGTTCACCAGAATGTCTTTACTTGTTTAGATTTATGTAGATCCATGCTTGCACGTAAGCGCGCACAAACAATACACGCAGAGTGCAATTGCATGACACAAAATGTCAGGATCATTGGGAAACCTGGTTACTCATGAATGAGTAGCATATTTAAGTTTTTTCACTCTTTAACCCCATGGCTTTCCTCTACAGTTGCTTTATTGTCTCATCTGGCAGCAAGCAGCTACTCTTCTCTACTTTGTTCCCTCCTAACAGACAAGAGGAAGAGTCCAAGGTTTTTTCTTGGCTTCTTTCTCTACTTTGTTGAGAGGCCACAACTTAAACAAAGGAGGTTGCCTGCAACTGGGTAACAAAGTAAACTAATAGCAAAGCCTACGTCCAAGTTTGTTGAGGCACTCTTGAAGCAGGCAGGACCCATTGAGCAGTGTGCATTCGGATGTTTCTGATTTGCAACCCAGGCTGACCTAAGATCCCTGACTTGTGGTTGTGGGAATACAGAGACTCAGACATACACTGAGTAGTCGACACCATGTCGACTACTACACGATGCTGCTGAGTGCCAGGTTGAGGCAATGTAGTTTTTGTTGAAATTCTTGCTAAAACATCAGCATCCCACCTCTCTATAAATTCCAGAAACACATTGTGGTTGGGCACTGGGGTGAGCAAGAAGGGCACTGTGTAGAGGAAAGAAACTATGGGGTTAATTGGTTTAAGTATTGCCTATGATCATTACTAATAACTCTTCTTGCCATCTCAAATTTTCCTGTAAAGGTCTTCTATTTAATTATTGTATGGGTTCATCTCTGCTTAGTTTGTGAGATCTACCAGGATAAGAGCCGAGGGTGGTGGAACTGTAGGCATAAATATAGCACTAAGAGACAACAGTGTGTTTTATTGTTCTATTAACACTCGCCTGGGGGGCCTTCAGCTATTCAAGACAAGTATTAATGGACCAATAAAACTCACCCAGAAGGGCTCTTACCCTGTTGTATTACAACATTTCACATTTTAAATAATTTTTTAATACTTGGAAAAATTTTAAGTGTATTCTTCCACCACAGCAAGTAGTCCCAAATACCTAATGGGGGTGTGGGTAGCACGATGGAAGTTTTTGTTATTCTGTGACTAACTTATTGGCAGAGCATCCTGATGATGTTCTCTGCCATCTGGAACATGCCCAGATTCACTTTACCAGCTGTGTCTTTTCTGCCATTAGGAAAAGGGCCAATTCACCTTCCTCCAAGGATGATCATACCATTGGCCTGAAGGACTCTTTGCTGGCTCATTCTTCTGACCCAGTTGAAATGAGGAGACTCAACTACCAAACACCAGGTAGAGTATGGCTGAAGTGCTTCACAATCCTGTAGAGCTGCCTGCCCTTTCTTATTGACAGATGTTTATGACACGGAACTCTTGCTTCCTCTTTCCTTTCTGATTTCGTAAACTGCATCTGGCTATGCTCAGTGGCTCAATATACTTCGAAAAAGTAGGAATTCCAGACATCCTGCTTGCACCGATGGTTGAACAAACAAGTGCTATAAGAGACCAGTAGGCGCAGCATGACAAAGAACTTCATTCTGTTAGATCTTGGCAGGATTTGCAGTATGTTCCAAAGATCTCATTTAGTCTTGGCTAGATTCCACTCTAGATTTCACCTAAAATTGGGCAGCAAAGATCCAACATGCTGATAAGGCCAAATAGCATGGCAGGCAGATGCTATCTCAATAGGTTGCTTGTGATTCAGACCCTGAAGTGCCTCCTATCAGCCAACACATATGGCATCTTACAGTTATGGTAGATGCAGCTGGCTGTGTCAACAGAACAGCGGTTTTTCAGCAGGGATCATTTCCCTGGTGGACGTTTTTTCTGGAAGCTTGGCTTTGCATGCTTTCTAGCTAAAGCAAAAGCAGATTGCCACCCTGCTTCTTTAGCTTGTAGGAGTTATAAAGATGTTGGAGCAACCTTAGTCATAAATCAAGACACCCTTAATTTCTAGACTTTCTAGCAAGATGTGGCCTGTATTTCTCTCCATCTGTTGCTTCTTACAGATTTTGGGAAGTGAGCCTGTGGCTAGCTACCTTCTTTTTCTCAAAGCCAAATTTGGCATCTCAATCTCCATTCCATATAAATGGGGCAATGCACCAAGATGTGTAAACTGCACATATGTAGGTTATGGAGAACGAGGAAGAGTCATCATTTGACCAGATAATTTGCATAACCTAGCATTGTTAAAGAACTGGAAGCGCAATCCAGCATGTACACAAAAATAAAGCCTGAATCAAGCACCAAGTTGTATGCAGGTACAAATCAATTTACACAAAAAAGGATGCTTGACCAAAGGCACAACTTGATCAAGATAAGCCAACTTCATAGGTCATATATGAGCCTATTCTCAGTCTTGATCAGAACTGCTGCTCTTTTCGTTGTGGGCCTTGTATCCTTTTAACTTCTTGGGTGGTTAGCAGGGAACAATTCGCTTGGAGAAGAAAGCTCCAGCACTAAATTTGCAGCCTGAGACACTTGCCACCACCTGGCTTCACCTACATGCTGAGATGGATGAGTGCCTTCTGTGAGCAGACAGCAGCAACTAAAGCCTCAGTAGGCTGGCAGTTGATATCTGTGCTGGAAAATGTAAAGGCAGGAAGGGGCTTGCGCTGTACATAATTAATCAGGCTGCTGTTATTAAATATTAAGCGTATCACTTTAATACTTTCTACTTGAGACACAGGTTTCTTGCATGAATTGTCAGCTCCTTTGTACTCGTGTTCCATTTGGCAGAGTTGTGGCAGGTCAGGCAGGGAGAAGTCGCTCTTAAGTGATTGGGTGAAATGGGAACTGGATTTCCTAGCTAACAGGCCAAACAGTTATAATGTCTGTTGTAGGAGAACTCTTAACTACTTTTTCTGGTAGCAAAAGCTTCCTGTTTATAAGAAGCACTTGTCTTAATACTTCACTCACCATGCTGTCACATGTGAAAAAAATTCTTATTTTGCAATGTCTTCTCCCAAACAAAGGTTTCCGAAGGCCTTCTGTGTTGCCCTCTGCAGACCATATAAAAAGTTGGTTTTTTGGACTACAAATTCATTCCCCAATCTCCCTAGTCAGTAGGCAGAGGCAATCCACGATTCTAAATGGTTCTAAAGTACTTTAAAAAAAACTAGGGGCCGATGGTGCTTTGCTTCTAAAGTGTTGCTAAATTTCTAGTGGTGAAAATTTCAGAACTCTAACAAAACTTTCAAAATTTCGTTATAAATGGCAGTTCCTAATTGGTTCTGTCATAAAAATAGCCAATAACAAAATAATAATGGAACTTTGACATTTTGTTAGAGTTCTGAAATTTTCACCACCAGAACTTTGGCAACATTTTAGCAGCAAAGCAAACTACTTTAGAACCATTTAGAACCATGGATTGCCCATGCCTACCAGTCAGCGTGGTCCAGTAGCTATGCTATTTGGGGATTCTAGCAATCCAAAACGGTTGCTTTTCCAAGCTCTGGCCCTTTGACCCTCCTGTACTGCACCCTTGACTTTGCCTTTGGCAATACCTAATGGGATTTCTGTTCTTGCAGGTGCCAGTGGCCCCAGTTGCCCGAATATCTCAAGTTAGTTTTCTCTCCTTTTGCTTCTTCCTCGCTCTCTCTTCCCCAACCTTTCTTTCTCATACTTTTTGTTCAATGTCATGACAGTCAGCCTCACACTTCATAGACCTAGTGTTAATGCCTTCACTTGTCAGTGAGCCGGGCTGTCTCTTGTAGACTAGGTTCTGCATAAGATGATCCAGCCTACATGGAAGGAAAGGGAAAAGGGTTACCTATTCGCGGTTTTCCATGCAATGCCATTGAAAACTCAGCCTATAAAGTAATAATTTGGTTTTAGATAAGCACTGCAACTGCAAAGGTGCATTTGTTGTCCAATCCAATGGAGATTATATAGCATTCCTCCCCAAATGAAATGCAATTATTACTATCCAGACCTGGTCTAATAATCTCATGTTTGTTCATCTTCTTGCTGTGCTTCTCAACTGCTGCTTTGTTGCCAGTACCTAATTGAAATGTCTTTAGCCCAAGTTAGGTGGCTTGTCTTCTTTCTCTCCCCCATTTCAATGTGTATGAAATGAGGTGTGCCACCTCCAGATCTTCTCATGTTTGGTGGGCAAGGGAGAAAACAGGGCTTGATTGTCCCACAGGCCTACTGTGCAAGAGAGGGAAATGACAAGTGGGCGCTCTTTCATACATGTAGCTTTATGTTGATGCTTTGAGAACTGCAGAGGATCAAAAACAAGGCATGGTTGTCAGGAGGAAACCCACTCTGGTAGTTTGAGTCTGTCACTTTGTATGACTGTATATCAGGCCTGGGCAAACTTTGGCCCTCTAGGTGTTTTGGACTTCAGCTCCCACAATCCCTAACAGCCAGTAAGATGGCTGGGATTTCTGGGAGTTGAAGTCCAGAACACCTGGAGGGCGGAAGTTTGTCCATGCCTGCTGTATATTATTGCACAGTCAGCATACCAAAGAAAGTCCCAACTCTCCACTTTTCCCACCCACTGATAATATGGGAATATAAGCAAAATATTATAGTAGGTATTAGAATGACTTTTCAGTGACTCTCAAGTGTAAGTGCTATTAATGCCTATGGCTTTTCTGCTGTCTTGGTCATTGAGGTATGAGTGGGCTTTCAAGAGATGCAGAACTGGAAACCAAGGCCAAGCAAACAAAGTAGCCATTAGTTCAAAATCTGCTTTTTTGCCGTCATGTGCACTGTCGATGTGAAAGTGGAGGCCTGTTGTGCAAGAGCTTTTGGTTTTATTGGCACCTCAAACTCAAAACTTATCCCAGCCTCTGCAGCAGCATCTTTCCAAGCTCCTTCACCCTTCCCAGCCTGGGATTATGTGTGAAAGCCACCTGGTTGGTCACTGTTTCATCTAAGCATGCACACATACATTGTGCCATTGCGTGGGCACTGCATGCCATGTTATCTCACTCATGTACCATCCATCCTGCCAGTGTTACACATCACCACGTGCTATTCAACTGTGGAAAGACAACTCTCTCCATAGCTAAATGATAATTTTGCTCTTGCTACTTCCCCCTCCTTTCTGTTTGGTCTGGCAGGCATGCGTGACCACCCTCCCATTCCAGTGACAGATCTCTCTGACAACATTGATCGACTGAAGGCCAACGATGGGCTGAAGTTCTCCCAGGAATATGAGGTAAGTAAGCTTATGGGTAATTTGGGTCTGTTGTGTCATAAATACAGGCAGTCCACAAGTTACAAACAAGATAGCTTCTGTAGGTATGTTCTTGAGTTGAATTTGTATGTAAGTCGGAGCAAATGCGTTGTTTAAGTGTAAAACCAGCCAAAAAATATTGTCTTTAGTGTTGGATAGCATAGGGAAGGGTTAACACCCCTGTGGTGTTTATTTTGCTGTATCTGTCCCTGTTCAGAAGATTTCACTTCTCTTTCTATCCCTGTTATAATTGGATTTTGAAAAAATTGGCTTGTTGTGGAAAAAAGGATTGGTGAGAAACTTCAGTGAAGACACCTTTTCCCCATGATATTTCGTTCAGGAGTGAATTTCCCTTCCTATGGGTAGATTTCTCTTGTAATCTGTTCTCTCACTCCTGTTCTTAACTATGAGTCATTTGTAAGTTGGATGTTTGTAACTCAGGAACTGACTGTAGTCACGTCTTCTGCAGTGTTTCAGCTCTTCTTTGCTAAATTAACCAGAGATTCCAGCCTGGATTGCACTGTTCATTCACAAAATGAATGTTCATTCACTGGCTCCATTGGGTTTAGGTGTTACTTTCAATTAGGACCACGTCATTGTTGCACTTTCTGGTACTATCATAACTTGCCATAGCCTAAGTGCAAAATTCAATATTGGAATAGCTTTGTTTCTAATGTATATACAGACTTCACAACGTATATGTTGTAGTGGGTGTAATTTAGATACGAATATGGACATTTTCACATTACATTTTACACAATTTATTATAGTTATTAACTGTGTTGGGGAAATGTAACATGCAGTAGCCATCAGAGTGCCGTTTGTGCTGAGATGGAGGCTGAAATAGTGATATTGGGAGCCCAGGAATTGCCACAGCGCTTGCTTGCAAGCTCCTTCTTCCCACTTTGAACTATTTGCTAGGCAGATGATTAATTTGAAAAATTGCTACGTTGGAAAAAGTTCCCTTGTAGCTATTAGAGTCACAGTGGCAGGATAAATGTTTTCCTGTGCTTGCAGCAAGCCCTGCAGGGCCCTCTCCGGCTCCGAGGGGTTTAAATCATAAATAAAACTATCGCATATGGGGAGGGGGGGGAGGATGAATTGAGGTAGTGTCCTTTACACACACATTGTTGGCCTTGCTTGAATTGTTCTTTTCCTTTGCCCCTCACCTCCCTTTGCTGCACCATATCTTTCTTGATTCAGGAGATCTGTTTTAATCACAAGGTGAAATTATAGAGGCTGGGAGGCAGGATGTGTTGTTGAAGGCTTTAATGGCTGGAATCACTGGGTTGCTGTGAGTTTTCCGGGCTGAATGGCCATGTTCCAGAAACATTCTCTTCTGACATTTCGCCCACATCTATGGCAGGCATCCTTAGAGAATGCCTGCCATAGATGTGGGCAAAACATCAGGAGATAATGCTTCTAGAACGTGGCCATACATGTAGTCAATGCCTAAGAAGGTTTGGGGTAGCTGGTTTTTTTAGGGGGGAGGGGGACTGTTAAATCCAGTGTAGATATGGGACACAGGCAGTTCCCGAGTTACGAACATCTGACTTATGAACAACTCGTAGATACAAATGGGGCGGCCAGCTGGGGAGTGGTGTTGCTAGCTTGCCCTTCCTCCCCAGCCATGTGGCCAGATTCCCTTGCCTTTCCTCCTCAGCAAAGGCTGGAGGCGGGGGGGGGGGGGAAAGGATATTCCTGCCAGCTTCCCTTGCCCTTCACCAGACCCTTGACTGGGGCGAGGGAGACAGATCTTCCAAACAGGGGCACAGACCACAAAACAAACATTAAAGGGATGTTAACCAGGATCCCCTAGTGGCACAGTGGGTTAAACCGCTGAGCTGCTGAACTTGCTGATTGAAAGGTTGTTGGTTTGAATCCAGGGAGCAGGGTGAGCTCCTGCTGTTAGCCCCAGCCTCTGCCAATCTAGCAGTTTGAAAACATGCAAATGTGAGTAGATCAATAGGTACCACTTTGACGGGAAGATAATGGCGCTCCATGCAGTCATGCTGGCCACATGACCTAGGAAGTGTCTACGGACAACGCCAGCTCTTCGGCTTAGAAATGGCGATGAGCACCACACCTCAGAGTTGGACGCAACTAGACTTAATGTCAGGCGAAACCTTTACCTTTCCTTTACCTTAAACCTCCCTCTCCTCCTTTTAGCAAAGGAGGGGAAAACCTTTACCTTTAACCCTTCCCTATGCTATCCAAAACGAAAAGTTGACTTTGAGTTACACTTCAAAATTTCTCTATTCCAACTTGGAAACAAATTTAACTTAAGAACAAACTATGGAAGCTATCTTGTATGTAATTTGGGGAGTGCCTGTAGTCCAGTATGATTATGACTTCCAAGCAGGGCTTCGAAGTAGGTGAGCACATATGGCATGATCTTCCCAGGGATCCCACTTGCAAATCCATTTGTCCCTGGGCACTTAGTTTTACAGGCCATTGGGACAGGATCTCTTTTTTCTGAAACGTGGCATGCCAAAAAAATGACCAGCAACATCAGATTGAGTAGCATCACAGGGGAAGGTGGGTAGAGAACGGTATAGATCAGTGCTGTCCAACTTCTTCCGGCCCAAGGGCCAGAAGAAGTGTCACTGATCACCTGGGGGGCCGCAGGGGATCAGTGAGCGGGGGGCGTGGCCACTCCCGGGGGCGTAGCCGCTGCTGGGGGTGTGGCCGGCCTCCTGCGCGGCCCGCCCATTTTCAGGAGGGTTTCCCTGGGTGACGACTGACGTCACCCAGCCTAACGTCACCCAGGGAAACCCTCCCGCAAGCCTGGATGGCTGGTGGGAGAAGCGAGAAGCGCCGCTCGCTTTCCCTGCCAGCCTTCCAGGCTTCGGGGAGGGTTTTCGCCCGGCTCCTGTGTCTCTCTGAGCAGAGGGACACGGGAGTTGGGTGAAAACTCCCCCGTCAGCCTGGATGGCTGGTGGGAGAAGCGAGAAGCGCCGCTCGCTTTCCCCGCCAGCCTCCCAGGTTTGGGGAAGGGTTTTCGCCCGGCACTGGCGTCTCGAGTGCCGGGTGAAAACCCTTCCCCAAACCTGGAAGGCTTGCGGGGAAGCAAGCCGCTTCCCCTTTCCCCGCCAGCCATCCAGGCTGGCGGGGAGTTTTCGCCGCTGCCGTGATGCCTTGGAGGGAGGGAGGCGCCGCGGGGACCCCTGCCTTCCAAGGCATTGGCTCGGAGAGAGGGAGGGAAGAGGCGGTGCAGGGAGGGAGGAGCTAGCTCTCTTCCTCCTCCCTGCACCGCCTGTCCCTCTCTCGCCGGCGCCGATGCAAACCGGATTGCATCGGCGCCGCGAGAGAGGGAAAGAGGGCGGTGCAGGGAGGAGGAGCTGGCTCACTTCCTCCTCCCTGCCCCGCCTCCCCTCCCCTCCCCTCCCGGCCGCCATTTAAAATTTTTTTTAAAAAAAAATAAAAATAAAAAATGGCCGGGGGCATAGCGGGGGCCGGAGCCAACAGGCTGGGGGGCCATGTATGGCCCCAGGGCCGCCAGTTGGACAGCCCTGGTATAGATTGTGTAGTACCACTTGAAGTGTCCATTAGAGACATTTATCACCCCCCACTTATCCATCTTGCAAATTTGTCCAGTTTTCTCATTCTAGTTTCAGAAAACCCCTTCTGTATATCTCCCAAGCTTAAGTAGATCCTAAAGGGGGTGTGTGGGTGGGTGGGGGGGGATTAGTATTGATATTTTATTTCAGGAACTGTGTTGCTTTGTAACCCAGTTGAAGCCAATTGTCCCTTTTTCCAAACCAGAGTGAGCTGAGTACCAGCAGGGGATTTTCTCATTTGCACAGAACAGTCCTTAGCAATAGGGACCCTCCCTGAAATTGAACAAAATGCAAACAAAATATTCTTGGGTTTTTTCCCTTGGTGCCATTGGGGAAAATTGAAACTCTGGGCTTAGCAAGCATATTGATAACACTGACACACTATTAAGGGAAATAGCAGATGCTGCAGAGCAAAAATATAGCAGCATGATGTAAGAGGAGAAGTCTAGAAAAATAGGTGGGTGATTCAAGAGCAATCTTGTATATCAAAACTGAGTAACTGTAGAGTGGGAGATGGAAGTGTATTGCCAAAGAGGGGTGGGGAGTGTGCACTCCCTTACAAAGATATTTATCACAGCCCACACCCACTCCCCAAAAACTCAGATTCCACTCAGTCTGTGAGCCGTAGCATCATTTCTTACACTAGATTTACATCTAGTATCACTAACTTGGTCCAAGCAGCAAAGAGGGAAGAGAGACCTATCATTCTGTCATTAATTTTGGGAAGAACTATATTTCTTTGTGCTCATCCAAACCTAGAAGCAAAACATTCCCCAAACAAGTCTACAAATGGTATGCAATTCACAGGCAATTCAGAGGCCTCAATGCTTACTTACATTTAGACATAAATGGGACAGCATTTAGAAACATCTCAAAATTAAGCCAAACTATCTTATTAATGAAAAGGTTACTTTTTTGGACTACAATTCCCATGAGTCCCCTAAACAACGTATCCACAATGGATTGGGTGGACGGTAATGTAAACACTTTTCCAAGTTCAGGAGGAGAGGCACTACTTATTTCACGAAAGGGACAATAGCAGAGAAAATGGGTCAAGCTTTGTGTCAAGTTCTACTTATGCTTGCATTTGTGATGGAGAGGCATGGGAAAATGGCTATCTGATGGCGGTCGTGAGCCATTACTAGCCAGGAGTCAAGGTGTCAGTCTCCATTCTTGGACACCTGATGGGGGCTAAGAGTGGCTCTTGATTGGTCTGGATGGGATGGTCAAACCAGGGCTCAAGGTGAGTCTCTTCAGATACAGTAAACCTCAAGAGAGAATTTACAGCCAGGGATTAGTAGAATTAGCACAATCACACAAGCATAGTAATCATTTATCTACACTTGTAATGCTAGAAAAATGATTGTACTTGAGCTCCCCCTGTTGGATGACTCTGTGTATTGCAGGTAGGCTTTGCCCGCAGGATGCCCAAAGCAGGTGGTCTGCCAGACTGTTGGCAAACATTAGCCACTTTGGAGGTGGGATGCTTCCTCTTCCTCTTCTTGTTGAGTAAGCGAGTGAAACTGGATTCTTTCACTGAATACACAGAAAGAGAGACTATTTTTTTTCCTGCACTGCCAGTAAATAGATGCTGCTTGCTTATTTGGCTCAGGTTCTGTTCTTTGTATCTCTCACTCATGCAGAAAGAATAGTGGTGCTATTGATCACAGCCAGGACCAGCCCCAGACATTTTACTGCCTGAGGCAGAGCAGAAAATGTTATGCTTATGCACCTTCCCCTGCCCCTCAATCAAGACACGCTGTATCATAACTTGGACAAATTATTCCACCGCCAGAGGCAAAACAATTTTTACCGCAAGTAGCAGTAAAAATACAACAATGATTAACTATTTGCTACCTTTTTGTTTCAACTGAAAAAAAACTGTAATTTCACTTTATGTTATGATATGATAGAGCCAACCCTGGACATAGGCCTTTATAAGTGTCTTTTGTTCCTTCACCTTGTGCACACATTTCTCCATATGTGAATGTGGTACTTTTGAGCTCCCTTCCCTGCCCATTGAGATTTAGAGTTAGTACCACCTAGGCCAGACCTGCACAACCTGCGGCTTTCCAAGTGTTTGGGGCTTCAGCTCCAAGAATTCCTGACCATTGGACAAGCTGGTTAGGGCTTCTAGGAGCTGGAGTCCCAAATACCTGGAAGGCCACACATTGTGCAAGCCTGACCTAGATGTGTGAGGCTTTTCTGACCCAAACCCAGGTTGCATCAAACATACCAAGATCACAAGTGTACGCTTGTGTTAAACCTTCTAATGCTCTTTCCCTGAGACATTTTTGTCCTTAAAGGAACATTACTCTATCGCCCAATGTCTAGCTGATGGCTATTGAGCTGGGCTACGAGTAAAAGTCATGTAGAAGTTCGGTTGTACAGACAACATCAACAGTCAGGCATGTAGCCAGGGGGGCTTGGGGGGCTTCAGCCCCCCCGAAATTCTCAGGGTGGTCCGTGATAAGGCCTTACTGGTACATTATTTAAACTGTCATGTGTATTTATATCATGATCTGATCACCATGCTCAGTATATCCCATATGCATGGGGGTATTGGGATAACAATACAAAAGGTTTGCTAGGGTAGACCCTCTCTCACTCAGATTCACCCCATCAAACTCAGCCCCCCGAATCAAAATCCTGGCTACGGCCCTGTCAACAGTGGTCAAATTCCTGAGTATAATAAAGCATCTTGCACCATTTAGATGCATTGTTAAAGAAAGGAAGGTTTTATCATGGGTCTTTTCTTCATACTTTCTTATTTCGAGACTTCTAGTGCTGACCTTTCTATTGTAGAGCAAGGAAGATGTGATTTTGGACTCTCAGAATTTCCCTTCCCTCATTTGTCCTGCAGAGATGGAGTCCCCCAGTGTTGACTCCTTGAATGCCCTTCATCCACCCCCTTTGACTAATTACTCTGAAACCAATAGTTAAAGAAGCTCTGCAGAATCTGCTTAGCATCACCTTCTGAGACAATATGCTTGTAGCTGCTCCTTGAGTGATGACAAAATGTTATCAGAACGCTCCCATGCATTTGAACTGTATTCTCCCCCAGCAGTTTGCTTCTAACCACCTGCTACACAGTTAAAAACCCATCAGGAGCAGTATTAAGGTGCAGATATGTAGTTGCAAGATGACAGGTACAGCTTAAAAAGAGTTATGCAGCTTATATGGCTTTACACCTTTCTACCATTCCCAAAATAGCCTCCGAAGCCTCCTGCTTCCAGAGTTTCCATAGTCCATATTCACACTTGACAGCAGAAGAACTCCAGTGGGGATCCCTCGTGTCACTCCAGAGACACCACTTGTCACTTCAAGAATGTGAAGCAAGTCCAGCATAAAGTTTGCAGTAACAATTCCTACCCTGCTACTCCAATCTTTTTGCTCATACTTTGCTTTTGTCAGACACAAGGGGCAGCCCTCAACAGATAGGGGAAAGATCTTTGGTGAAGGAGGAGAGGGAGGTTTAAGGTAAAATAAAGGTAAAGGTTTCCTTTGACATTAAGTCTAGTCATATCCGACTCTGGGGGGTGGTGTTCATCTCCATTTCTAAGCCGAAGAGCCAGTGTTGTCCATAGACACCTCCATGACTGCATGGAGCACTGTTACCTTCCCGCAGGAGAGGTACCTATTGATCTACTCTGTATGTTTTTGAACTGCTAAGGTGGCAGAAGCTGAGGCTAACAGCGGGAGCTCATCCTATTCCCTGGATTCAAACCGGCAATCTTTTAGTCAGCAAGTTCAGCAGCTCAGGGTTTAACCCACTGCTGCCTTATTCCTGTGGCAAGGCAGTATTGAATTTTAAAAATTTATTTATTATTTCAACTTTTATACCGCCACTCCCCGGAGGCTCGGAGCGGTTTACAAGCATAACATATAAAAACAGAATTCGAGACACTTTTGTCTCTCAGCTTGCAAATGCCCAATGTTTGTTTTCTTCCATGCCTTTATTTTAGTATTTGTTAAGCCTACATCAACTGGGTAGAAGTTCACAGATCCCAGCCTCATCGGCCTGCTACAATTCATCATAGGTACTGTGTGTTTTCATCCCAGTGGTAGACATGATGCTTACAATTCAACACATTGCTAATGACTAATTCAAGAGTCATTGCTTGCTCATTTGAGCAATGTTGTGGCTGGCTGTGGATCAAGGCAGTCTTGTGGTCCACAGATTATGTCAGGGGCAAGTAACCTAATGATCACCAGATATTTTGGACTATAATTTTCTTTCGGTCACATCTGGCATGAAAATTGGGTAGGAACCACGAGAATCAGTCAAAAAGACCCAGAAAGATCCAGCATTCCCATATTTTATGTTAGCATAGGCTTAACTGTGTTTACATGTTTGTTGTGATTGTGTTAAAACACTTTCTCAGTCTCTGCTTAACATCCCTGCCCCAAACTGTATAGGTAATGATGTATGATCCCAGGCTGTACAAAAACCTGTACTCTGAAGAAAATATTGCCATCTTTCCCTAGAAAGTTTGTGTGTGTTTCACAGAAGTAAAATCAGGTGAATTCCCAGTCACTGAACCTGTATGCTAGAAAAAGCATAACTCCTTAAATTTCTGCTATGCATAGAGGTATAAATGCACAAGAACCGAGTTAGGAAAAAGCTGACAACCATAGATTTGGTATCCCACTAACCACAAAGATCACACATACTGCTGATTATGGATAGGGTGATAGCTGTTCAGCAGTGGAACTCTCTACCCCAAAGTGTGGTGGAGACTCCTTCTATGGAGCCTTTTAAACAGAGGCTGGATGGCCATCTGTTGGGGTGCTTTGAACACGATTGTCCTGCTTCTAGGCAGGGGATTGGACTGGATGGCCCATGAGGTCTCTTCCAACTATATGATTCTATGATATGCTGATAGGGCTCACAACATGAGACTAAAGTGAGACAGGAGGTAGGTGATGGAAAGCATAAACTTTTCACGATCTGGTCCATCCGAAGGAATATTTGTAATGGGCTTCAGGTGCTTTGTGACCTCCCTTCCTTCACTGCCTTATTTACTCATTTGCTCACCATTAAGGAAGAAACAGGTGCACATTAATTCATCACTGAGGTTTAAATTAAATCATTTTGCTTCTAAACGAGTCACTCATTTACAGGCATATTTAATTAGCAGCTTTTCACACAGCCAGGTGGAATCTTTCTTCTGCCTTTCTCACCTGTTTGCCCTCTTAGGGGGTCATTAGTGATACACCATTGGAGAAGTTTGCACCTCCTCACTCTAAGGTGAGACAACTGCCTTAATGGGAATGCCAAGGCCACACTGGGGGAGAGAAAGGACTGCTGCCCTTCCAAGACCTGCAGGTGTTTCATTGAGTCTCTGGGCAGAAGTGTGCATTGTGCAGAGATATGTCTTGTGCCTCCCTTCTCCCTTTCAACAAGACCCACGGGAGGGTCCTAAAGTGTCTGCATAGTTGAAAATATTGAATCCTGAACTATTGAAGGTCTTGCTGTGCATTAGCTGCTCTACTTTTGTATGAGAGAGAGAGATTCCTAATAGTTTGCAAAGTGACTTTTCTCATCTCAGGCAACATGATTGTTCAGTCTGGTGTATTACCACCTTTTTGGGCTGTTATCAAATCCCATAAAATGTGATCTGCAATATTTTTATTATTTCTAAGTGATCCTTCATAGCGTCAGATCTTGAGTGGACTCTACTTTCCATGATTCTTTTGATATGCTTCTTTCCATGATACTTGCCCAAGGCAAGACTTTCTATCTACCACAAATCTGTTGAAAAGAGCAGTGAAACCAGGACACATATTGCATCCAGACTATCTCAGGACCTTGAAAAGGACACTGACAGGGTGTTGAGTTACAGAGACAGAGTTTTGGATATGAAGTAAAATGGAGAGCTACCTATAGCAGAAATAATCAGTGCTTATTATATTTTACTATTCTGTGAGTGAATGTATTGTTCTTGTCGTCATCTTAAACCTATCTCTGGCTGGCTGCCAAACTTGAAGTAGAGTCAGGTCATACATCCCAAAACTAAAGAACTAACATATCAACACAACCACAAGCCCACATTTAAAGGACTCAATCTGAGACCAGCAACACAACCCAGCAAGGAAATAAATGGGGGAACAAGGGCAAGGTAAGTGGCAGCTAGAGTTTGGGGACCAGCCCAGATTAAAGCGACCTGTCACATATACTAAAGATTGTGGTTCCTAGCACTGCCAAACATTACTCTTTGTTAAACGATTCCTTTTATGATAATAGAACCTTAAGAGTTGGAAGGGACCACACAGGCCATTCAGTCCAGACCCCTGCCATACACAGTCAAAGCACCCCAATAGATAGCCGTCCAGCCTCTGTTTAAAAGCCTCCAAAGACCACACTCTTATTGCAGCTTTTACGGTCAGGAGGTTCTCCCAAATGTTCAGGTGGAATCCCCTTTCTTTTTGGCTGACCACTCCTCAGGAGTGGTCAACCTCTGGATGTGTTTATTTATTCAGTTTATATACCACATTTCTTCCCACAGGGCCCCCCTGGTGGTGTGGCGGGTAAAACTGCTGAGCTGCTGAACTGGCTGACTGAAAGGTCAGCGGTTCTGATTTGGAGAGTGGGGTGAGCTCCCGCTGTTAGCCCCAGCTTCTGCCAACCTAGCAGTTCGAAAACATGTAAATCTGAGTAGATTAATAGATACTGCTTTGGTGGAAAAGTAATGGTGCTCCATGCAGTCATGCTGGCCACATGACCTTGGAGGTGTCTACGGGCAATGCTGGTCCTTCGGCTTAGAAATTGAGATGAGCACCACCGCCCAGAGTCAGATACGACTAGACTCAATGTCAAGTGAAAACCTTTACCTTTACCTTTTTTTCTTCCTACAAGGGAACAAAGGCAATCTCTACATGATGGGCTTGTCACCGTGAGTGGCAGTGTTATCCCCTTCTGTTTCTGGACCCCTCAATATTGCCTCATATTCTTTCTCCTGGTAACGTGAAGTTAATGCTCCTCAGCACCAGTTAATCCATTTGTGCGCAGATGGTGATATTTTTAACAGGACATTTGGATGCTGATATCTAAGTAAATGTATTCGTGTTCTAGTCTGTTAGTAAAAGTAACCAGAACATTTAGATTCAAGTAACAGAGTTCTCAATCCTTCCCTGTTCCCTCTCCCATTTCCTGTAACATTTGAATGGGCTCTTTTGGTTTGTCCAAATGCTGCTTTTTCACTCATAGGGAGAATGAGATGAAGAATTTGAAAGAGACATGATAATGTGTAACGTTCACTACAGCCTGCTTTTAAAATACACACAGAGAGAGATAGAAGAAACTCACATACATTTTCAAAGTGCCTCTTTCCCAGCATAATGACATTTTAAAGGGTGTCAATTGACATTAAGAGGATTACAGACTTACAGCCAGATCTTACATACGCTTAGTCCAAAATGAGGACCACTGTGTTCAGTAGTATCTCTTCCTGCTTTGTAAGTTCTAAGAAGCTTTGCAAGGAAAGTTTGTGCTTTGCAGGGCACAAGCTGGTTCAGCAATTGGAAAGACACAGTTCCAAAAAGAAGGGCTTCCCAAGCAGGCTGTTCACTCTCCCCAGGAACAACTCTTCCTCTTCCTGCCCCACTGCAAATTTTCTTGTCCAAAAGTACTGAAAAATTGTTATTTTCCATGTTAGAATGTAGCAGTTGGGTGGGAGAAATGGAAACCAGGTGCACATAGAGGTAAGCACAGGCATGCTACTAATGCATTAGTGCCATATAGTTTCTCTGTAAAGTCCCAGAAAGGGGGAATAAAATCACAGTCACATCTGGAAGCACCCTTGAGTTGGCCTATTTGTAACATTTGTGATGTATTTTTTCAAGTGATGAGAAAGTCAGTCATGAGCTGCAGAAAGCTGGGCTGCTTCTGCTCCTGCCACTTTGCACTGCGCTGCCTGCTTATTACTCTGATAATAGAAGATTATAGGGTTCCCGTTGGAAACGTCTATTTACATCCTGCATTTCCCAAACCACCTATTAACAGCACTGTGATGTCATATCCTCCACATGGAGGCTGTGAAAATCCCTTTTAGGAGCCGCTTTGCTCTTCTTTGAATCAGAGATTGTCTGCTATTGAACCTAACATGAAGATTCACTGTTTTGCCAAAGAACTTGGGTGTCACGTTTCCTTCAAATACTGGTTTCACAGATAGCAGGTTTTGTACATCACTCACAGAAATGCAGAGAAAGAGATACTTGTTCACAGTTTGGGCAAAATACGTTATATTTCCTGGGATGGCAGGGAGGAGGCAAACCAAAGAAAATGTCAATGTTAACTATACTAAGCTGTCTAACACATGTTGCATCCTGTTTTGATGCCATTATAAAGGTTTGCTCAAATATGGCAATCTTCCATCGCTGTGCCTGTTGACCACTGGAAAAATCAGACTTTGCTCCAGTTTCCATTATGAAACTTGGGACCTATGGAAAAAGGACTATATTGTAGGACAATGTTTCTCAATCTGGGGGGTCGTGAGGGGGTGTCAGAGGAGTCACCAAAAACCATCAGAAAACACAGTATTTTCTGTTGGTCATGGAGGTTCTGTGTGAGAAGTTTGGCCCAATTCTATCATTGGTGGGGTTCAGAATGCTCCTTGATTGTAGGTGAATGATAAATCCCAGCAACTACAATCCCAAATGTCAAGGTCTATTTCCCCCAAACTTCGCCAGTGTTCACATTTGGGCATATTGAGTATTTGTGCCAAGTTCGGTTCAAGTCCATCACTGTTTGAGTCCACAGTGCTCTCTGGATGTAGGTGAACTACAACTCCCAAACTCAAGGTCAATTCCCACCAAACCTAGCATTTTTTGTTGGTCATGGGAGTTCTGTGTGCCAAGTTTGGTTCAATTCCATCGTTGGTGGAGTTCAGAATGCTCTTTGATTGTAGGTGAACTGTACATCTCAGCAACTACAACTCCCAAATGACAGAATCAATCCCTAACCCCACCGATACATTTGGGTGTATCGTGTATTTGTGCCAAATGTCGTTCAGTGAACGAAAATACATCCTGGCTATCAGATATTTACATTACGATTCATAATAGTAGCAAAATTACAGTTATGAAGTAGAAATGAAAATAATTTTATGTTTGGAAGTCACCACAACATGAGGAACTGTATTAAGGGGTCATGGCATTAGGAAGATTGATAAACACTGTTCTAAGATGTTGGCCCTTTTTTGGAAGAAATACAAAGACTGGGTCTGTTAGGAAACAGCCTTTCTTAGCAGAATTTAGCAAAAGTAACATGCCTCAATCTTCAGTATCTTCAGTATCTCAATATCTAAGGGCCCTTCCAGACAGGCCCTATATCCCAGGATCTGACCCCAGGTTTCTGATTATTCCAGAGTATCTGGCAGTGCAGACCCATAATCCAGTTTAAAGCAGAAAACCTGGGAGCTGATCCTGGGATATAGGGCATGTCTGAAAGGGCCCTGAGATAATGTGAGTAAATACAAAGAGGAAGCAACAGTTTTAAATTAACACAATTTACTAATTGCTCTTAGAATATGCATCACTTGAAATCCTACATTTTAACTAATGTAAAGACTTGGTAAAAGCAAGAGCTTAAAACTTTAACACATCATCTCAGCACTGAAAATCCCGGAAGAAAAAAAAAGAGAAAGTTGGTAATGAAGAGGGAGTTTTTATATGACCATCAACCCTGGAAGTTTCTCAAGTCATGTGCTCTGGTTGCTTAGATACACAAAGTATTTTTGACCATGCATAGCAATAGGTAAGTGAGCAAATGAAACCAGAGCTAAAGAACACAGAATAGGTATAGACATGAGGCGAGGCATATAGTATTTAAACTCCCAATTTGCTCTAACAGTTGTGAAGAAGATGGAGCAATGTTTGATTTTCCAACAGGATCCAACAAATATTGGGTGTTAATAGATGAAGGTATCAAGTATTGGATATCAGGTGTTAGTAGTTTTCCATGAATTAAGCAATATTTGTCTATGTTAATTAGTCCTATTGAGACTACAGATGACAAATGTGTTGATAAAACAGGCACATAGATACAGCTTCTTTACTGCTTCTTTATTGAAGATGCGAGTAGAAGCTCATTGTGCAATATAATCTAGCTGACTATGTGGTGAGGGAACGTGCTGCTAGATGTCACGCTCTGGCTAATATTGCTTCTGTTGTATATTACTCAATTTGATGAGATTGAAGCATTATCTGTGTGCTTCCACTTGGGTGCTTCGTCTTAACCTTGGCATGTTTCCCCACCTCACTCCTTGCCATCATTTGCTTTTTGCTCCATCGTTCCTGGCATAAGTGTATTTGACTTGCTAGATAAATGACTTGCGGGTCTCTTTTTACAGTAGTTCTAGCAAATCTGGTAAGCAGAGCAACCTTCAGTGATGAGGGATTTTGATCTGGTATAAGTGTTGAGAAGCAAATATTGGTTTGAGTAACTCGTTGCCTGCCGAGCTGTGAAAGTAGGAATTTACAGGGAAGAAGGAGTGATTGAGAGAGAGAGAGAGAGAGAGTATTAAGCTTTCACCCACCCACAACAAACATTCCTAGGTGTTTTTTTTCCCAGGCGACTATTTGCTGTATAAAGTGGAGGGAAGCAGTGGAGAGAGATAAAAGAGTCATTGTACTTTTACATACGCACATATTCACACCCACACACAAATCACTTTCCCCTTGAAAATCATGCCTGAGGTTGTGCAATAGAGAAAAGTACCTATGTTCTCGATAGAGATAAACCCTCTACATAAGAGCCAGTGTGGTCAGGTGGTGGAGTAATGGACAAAAAGCCTGGGAAACCAGGGCTCAGTCTCTGTTCAGCCTTGGAAATCCACCAAGTGATCACGAGCAAGGCCCATTCCGCTTCAGAAGACGACAGTGGCAATCGTCCTCTCTCTGCATAAGTATTGTCAAGAAACCCTTAGGATAGGGTCACCATAAGTCAGAGTTGACCTAAAAGCACCGGGCAGCACCAATAACTACTCACATATATAGTTTCAAAGTTGCTTTGGGAGTTGGTTGTTGCATTCAAACTTCAACTAGAAAGACTGGGTTTTTTCTATGTGAGAATGGATTTTCCAATATGCTGCATATCAGAGAATTTAGTAATATATGAAAACTCCATTCAACACATCATGAATCGTTATTTTTGGAGAGTTTCCACAGCTTGAAAACTAATTACTGCATTGATTGCAAAAGGGTCAATTCATAAGGTTACTTTGGAGAGTTTAGCCATCAATATAGACAGAGCCTTTTTATTTGTCTGTATTGAACATGTTCATGTCAAATACATTTTGTGAATCACCCTTCAGATTACCAATATGAAATTTGGACTTGACATTCTGTTTCATGTCACGTTCTGCTAATGGGTTTCTATTTATTTCAGAATTAAGAAGGGATATAATAACTTGAACAGTTATATATGCTGTCTCTTCTTCCTTGCAGTCCATTGATCCTGGGCAGCAGTTCACATGGGAGAATTCCAACCTGGAAGTGAACAAACCAAAGAACCGCTATGCAAATGTGATAGCCTACGATCATTCTCGTGTCATCCTGACCTCCATTGATGGTGAGTCTGTTAGCAACCCCAACGCTAATACAATGACCTATACCAGGCAGTAGGGCCTGAAGCACCATAACATACCAGTTTCAGTTCGTTAGAATCATATTGTTGGAAGACTGCAAGGGCCACCCAGTCCAATCCCCTGCCACGCAGGAAAACACAACCAGAACACTTTCCCCAGCAATCTAGCCTCTGTTTCAAAACATTCAAAGAAGGAGACTTGACCACACTGAGGCAGATACTCAAGTGTTGAACAGTTCTTACTGTCAGGAATTTCTTCCTAATGTTCAGATGGAATTTCTTTTTCTGCAGTTCGAAACCAGTGCTTGAGTCCTAGTCTCTAGAACAGCAGAAAACAAGCTTGCCGTCTCCTCAATATGACATCCTTTCAAATTTTTAAACATGACTTATCATAACAAGCTTGTTGTCTCCTCTTAGCCTTTTCTTCTCCAAGCTACCGAAACCATGTCTCATAGGGCTTGACTTCCAGACCTTTTATCTTTTTGGGTGCTTTTCTCTAGATACATTTAAACTTGTCAATATCCCTCTTGAATTGTGGTGCTCAGAACTGGACACCGTATTCCAGGTGAGGTATGCTCAAATCAGAATTGACTGGGACTATTACTCCCTTGATCTACACCAGGTATGGGCAAACTTCGACCCTCCAGCCAGCCTTCCAACTATTGGGAATTGTGAGAGTTGAAGTCCAAAACACCCAGATGGCCACAGTTTGCTCATGCCTGATCTACACACTCTACTCCTGATGATGCAACCTAAAACAACATTGGCTTTTTTAGCTGCTACATCACACTGTGACTGAAGTTCAGCTTCTGATCTACTAATGACCTCATCACATTGAGATGGGAAAGCACAAGTGACCGTCCTTTTAGCATAGAGAGTTGCCCCTCTTATATCCTCAGCAGTGCTCCAGATTAAAACCATTTCTTACCATGAGATAATATTGTTCTGCTCCAAACCTCATATGATACAGGAGACTGCTGACGGCTGGGCAATGAAACAGGACGGGAAACTTTGATGATTTCCATCCCACCTGTTTTTCTGTTGGCACCATGGGGGTAAAGCAGGATAAGAGGTAGGAGCTCTGAATACAATTGCTGGCCCGTGTTCAGAGATCTCTCCTTTCAGGACATTTCTGCCTCTTTTCAACCCCAATGGATGTGATAAGCTCCATGCCTCTCCATGTGTGAAAAGAGGCTGAAGTGTCCTATGAAGGGGAAATTTCTTGATGTGATGAGATTGATTGCCAGAGTTCCCTCCTTTCAGGACAATTCTGCCTCTTTTCAACCAAGGAGGGCTATGCATGATGGCCAGAAATAGTTTAACTCATGTGATGAGCTCAGTGCCTCTCCATGCTTGAAAACAGGCTGAAGTTTCCTAAGTTGGAGAAATATCTCAATGTGATAAGGTGGCAAGACTCCTAGATTCTTTTCACATTTACTGTTTTCAAGCCAGGCGTCAACCATGTTATATCTGTTCATTTTCGTTTTTTCTGCCTAAACATATTACCTTACCTTTCTCCCTGTTGAAATTAATTTTGTTAGTTCTTATAAATGAACAGAGCTGTGATAAAGTGCTATGGGACCTCTATTAAAGAGTCGGGAGAAGAAGATACCAAAGGACCCAAGAAGTAATTTGTAGTTTCCTTACTAAGCCATTCATACACATTCTGGGAAATCTTGCAATCAGCCTTTTAGCCCATGTCTTGAGTCTCTTGATTCTTAGTTTGATTATTGCTTGTACACTGAGGTTGGGCATTTTGGGCATGTCATGTGGGTTGCCTTCTGTAGTCATGATGGAGTATCAGGCATTCCTCTAATCAAGGCTACAATCTTTTACTGACTGCATATTTGTCTTTGTGTTGCTGTCTCTTGTGCACCATGACTATCCAAGGAGGTCTTTAGCCTTGTATCTTCTCTGACAGGAGTCAAAAATATGGAGTTTAAATTTCTCTAGGGTGTGCACTTAATCACAGAATAAGCTTTGGCCTGAGTGCTTGGGCGTGTGGTTTTATGTGGAGCCCCTCCTGTTGTTTTGCCCTGGGGAACTATAGTTTGAATAAAACAACCATTAGTGACAGCAAATGTGTGGCTCATTGGGGCAGCCAATATCTTATTAGTTGCATACCCTGCAGTGTGACTAACAGCCCTTATATTCTAACCCAGTGTGTGACAGTGATTCCAAAATGCACGTCAGGTTGTTGGACTGGCTAGCAGGCTTTCAGCTGCTCTCTTCAAGGAGTGTGTGCCCCACAAGCAACTGTGCCTTTTGCTTTGCCTACTCCTTCTTCCCATGAGGGAAACTGGTGGTAAATCACTGTTAAAGAGTAAAGGCTGTGGGGTTTTCTTTTCTTGAGACCCCAAACCTTGGAGAGACATCATGTAGTTGCTGTAGCAAGGTGGGGGTGGAGTTATAAAGGACAATCTCCTGCAAAGTAGTTCTGGTTTTACTGTGCAGTGATAAGATTGATTGGGGACTGTTTGCGTAGTGTGGAATAATACAATTTTTGCTAGTCTAAATTCTCTCTCACACACCTATTTCCATCCTGCCAGAGATCTACATGGCAACAGTGTCACTCTAGATGTTGTTCTTTTTCTCTGTCACTCAGGGGTGCCTGGAAGTGACTACATCAACGCCAACTATATTGATGGCTACCGCAAGCAGAATGCCTACATTGCTACACAAGGGCCTCTGCCAGAAACACTCAGCGACTTCTGGAGGATGGTGTGGGAACAACGCACGGCAACCATTGTCATGATGACCCGGTTAGAAGAGAAGTCTCGGGTATGTACAGGCTTCTCCATTGTGCAGGGATACACTCAGAGAGTCGCAGTTCATTGTTGAATCTCTGCGTCCAGTGCAGCAGCAATTACTAGGCACTGTATAAAGCCAATAGGACATGAACAAGTTCTAACAGCAGTCCTTGGGGGAAATTAGTGCTGCACAGCATTGCAGACACTGATAGGAAAATGTACTGATGCCAGCCTACACGCAGGACTACTTATTCAATTTCGTTTTCTTGTAGTATTTTGTTTTAAATTTGTACATTCATCAAAAAGAAAATTAAAATGTATACACATGGATGGGGATATATAAATAAATGTGTGTGTGCGTGCACACACACACACACATATATATTCGTGAAATAGTACATAACATAACATATATATACAAGGATTGTATTTGTCTGCACCATTTCCTCCTCCCACCCAACTTGTTGTAGTGACGTAGAATCATAGAGTAGGAAGAAACCTCATGGGCCATCCAGTCCAGGAAAATCACATTCAAAGCGCGCGCACACACACACACACCCTGACAGATGGCCATCCAGCCTTTGTTTAAAAACCTCCAAAGAAGGCGCCCCACCACACTCCGGGGCAGAGAGTTCAACTGCTGAACTGCCGAAGGTCCCATCCTTCGGGTTGGATGCAGTCATGTACAATTCTGTTTCTCCTTCCTCTTACAATATTTTTCCATTCTTCCTTCTAGCATGATTGTTATTATAAATTCCATGCAAATATTCTGACCGATTAAATTGTGAAACCTTTTATAAAATCTTTTCCCTCTTTCTTTCTTTTTAAATTTAGAAATAGTTCCCAGTCTTTAATAAAGTTTTTTGTCCTTTTTCTTTGTTCATCATTGTGATTTTTAATCTGCGTTTTACTGCTGTTGGTCTTGTGTGTATTTTGTTATATAAATTTTAATAATGTTGTGTTTTGTCTGTTTTAACCATGTTTTACTATGCCTTTCGGCTCCTGTAAGCCGCCGCGAGCCTCAGGGAGTCGGCGGCATAGAAGCCCGAATAATAAATAAATAAATAAAATGTTGTACCCCACCTTGAACCACAAGGAGAGGCAGGTAGAAAAATGATGATGATGATTATTATGATGATTATTATTATTATTATCAGCAGCAACAGTGGTAGAAACAGCTTTAGCAGCAGCGTACCTTTGCCACCAAAGCATTTTTAAATCCTTAATACAGTGTTCTCAACCTGTGGGTCTCCAGACATTTTGGCCTACAACTCTCAGAAATCCCAGCCAGTTTACCAGCTGTTAGGATTTCTGGGTTGTTGAAGGCCAAAACATCTGGGGACCCACAGGTTGAGAACCACTGCCTTAATACATACATGAATGAGAATAATACCATATTTTAAGCCTGTTTCATATCCTAATAGTGTTCTTGTAATATCAATGAATCAGCATGAGAATACTGTCCAACAGGCGAGAGTGCTTCTCTGTGGCACCCCACGTTGCTGGGCCTAGCCCAAGACCACGCGAGTGTCGCCACAAGCTACCAAAAGGGGCAATGCCCCATGTGACAGGAGCTGCTGAAGTCTGTATGTGAGGCTGGTAGTGCCCCTACGCACCCGGGAGCCCTAAACACATTCCTAATGCACAAACACCATATGGAACTCCCACCCTAGAGTATACCAAACAACATAAACTGTCCAGTTCAAGGGGTGAAATACCAATATGCAGCCCCAAACTCCAATGCCGTCCTGGCGTCGCTCAGCGGGTCGCAGGTGAATCAGGTAGATGGCAACCGGCAACAGCAGCGGCGCAGCCTAGGCGAAGCCGCGTCGTTGCCAGGCCGACTCCGCAGTGCGCGGCCTGTCCTGATGACGTCCGGAACAATGGCGTGCAGCGGATGCTGTGACGGATGCTGTGACGGATGCAGTGCCGCCCACAGTAATGACGTAGGCAGGTCTCCCAGAATGGCCACGGTCGTGCCAATAACGCCAGCCCCACAGTCGGTCCCACATTGTGACAGAACTGGTGTTTGTGCATTGGTGCATTAGCAGTTATATTCCACTGCTAGGATCATACAGTGATTGACTGTGGTCCTTTAATAAACATACTTTGATATTTTCGTACACCCGTGTGGTTGTGGACATCGTTTTTTAGTGCGCTGGCCATCGCCCACTGCTGCCTGGGCTGGCCCCCAAGCGCGCGAGGCACCCAGTTGGCTACCAACGTTGGATCATTGTATCCGGCAGAGACAGGATCCGCTGCTTCATTTTGATCTTCCATGCGGCTGCTTCCCTCTACCGCCACACACCTGGAGCTCGCCGTCCCCTCCATGACCGCCCTGTGTTGACGGGGATTTCCCCGCCACGTCCCCGAGCACGCCGCGATCCACGCTGAGCGTGCTGAGTCAACGTGCATCAGCCGCTTGGCCTGGGGATTCCCCGGGCCGACTTCAGTCCCTCCCATTCTGGGAGACCCGCCTACGTCATTACTGTGGGCGGCACCGCATCCGTCACAGCATCCGCTGCACGCCATTGTTCCGGACGCCCTACGTCATCAGGACAGGCCGCGCACTGCGGAGTCGGCCTGGCAACGACGCGGCTTCGCCTAGGCTGCGCCGCGCTGCTGTTGCCGGTTGCCATCTACCTGATTCACCTGCGACCCGCTTTTCGGAGCGACGCCAGGACGGCATTGGAGTTTGGGGCTGCATATTGGTATTTCACCCCTTGAACTGGACAGTTTATGTTGTTTGGTATACTCTAGGGTGGGAGTTCCATATGGTGTTTGTGCATTAGGAATGTGTTTAGGGCTCCCGGGTGCGTAGGGGCACTACCAGCCTCACATACAGACTTCAGCAGCTCCTGTCACACGGGGCATTGCCCCTTTTGGTAGCTTGTGGCGACACTCGCGTGGTCTTGGGCTAGGCCCAGCAACGTGGCGTGCCACAGGTACTTTCCTGATATGTCTATGAACAGCATCTAGCTTACCACTTCTGCACGGTTTGTGTTGTGATTTCCTAATTTTTGTTATTGGCTACATTAGCTGCTACGTGCTACCCTTGTGTATACAAGAATCATCCCTCCTGTGTTCAGTGGAGAGTGCTTCTCTGACTGTGGGAAATACCTAGACATTCATGCCTTTATGCCCATCTCCCACCTTGTGAAAATGTTCAAAAGCATACAAAGTGGGAGGGAGCATAACCATGGTGGTAAGACCCACTCCCTTGGACCCACTCCTGTCCAACCTCCATGCATTTGGTGATGTACCTTCATAGGGGCACACATGCCAGCTTTATTCTATAACTAGAATAGAATGGAGCTCTCATCATGCATTTCTGGAGTAGTAGCTTTTGGTCTGGATAAAGTGGTGTGTGTTTCATTTCAGGTAAGGTACACCCCCTTCCTCCCCACTAGGATTCTAAGCCATCCTATAATTGCTACTATGCAGTTCTGTCTTCTAATACAAGGTCATTGGCATAGTAAAAGTAAGACTTGTTGCCATAGGCAGTCCCTGTTCCCATGTATACATTTTCAACGTGTGCAATTGGCTTTTAGGGGCATCCTGTGAACTCCCTTGTAGCCAAACCCTCCCTACTTGCCACGGGTGACTCAGCTGAACATGCCTGTATCCACATTTCAGAGACCTGGAGCACAGTTTGAAGGAGTCTTGGGCAGAGGATTCTCCAGAAAGCAGAATCTTCTATACTGAGCATTTCTGCTCAAATAATATTTTATGTTTCCATGACAACCACAGGGCAGAGAGATGTTCATTCGGACTGTGCTGATTTTTAAAGAAATAGCTGTGTTAGTCTCTGGCAGCATAAAAAAGAGGAAGGAAAACTGATTTAGTTTATGTTTTTGCATGAGCTTTTGGGGATATGAACCCCCTTCTTTGGATGCAGTACAGAATAAATGCTGAGATTTTTTTTCCGTGTCAGGAGCGACTTGAGAAATTGCAAGTTGCTTCTGAGGTGAGAGAAGTGGCTGTCTGCAAGGACATTGCCCAGGGGGACACCCAGGTATTTTACCATCCTGTGGGAAGCTTCTCTCGTGTCCCCACATGGGAAGCTGGAGCTGACAGACGAGACCTCACCCTGCTCCCCGGATTTGAATTACCGACCTTTTACCCATTGTGCCACCAGGGGCCCCTAATGCTGAAATATAAAGCATATTTAGACAGCCAAACTGGTGTAAAGGGTTTGAACATTAGACTATGACTGTAGAAACCAGGGTTTAAATCCCCACTCAGCAGTGAAGCCCACTGGGTAACCTTGGGAAAGTCGCTCCTGACACAGAAAAAAAAAGCAAAGGAAGGTTCTCAAAGTATATATAAGCTCAAACCTGTCCCAATTTACTTGAGTAAGTAGAGCTGGGACTTCTTACATCAAAGTGCAGAGTGTATAATGTTGCATGAATTTCTGAATGAAGTATCTGTTGAAACAGCTCCAACAATTTTAGCAATCCAGTGGAACCTCTCTCTTTCACAGGTTGTAATAAGCAGACATGATCACCATGTTTAACTATTTGAAAGGATGTCGTATGGCTTGTTTTTTTTCTGCCCTGGAAATTAGGACTTGGATTACAGGAAAGAAAATTCCACCTGAACTTTAGGAGGAACTTTCTGAAAGTAAGAACTGTTCAGCAGTAGAACTCTCTGCCTCAGGGTATGGCGGAAGCTCCTTCCTTGGAAACTTTTAAACAGAGGCTGGATGGCCATCTGTCAGGGATACTTTGATTGTGCTTTCCTGCATGGCAGGGGTTGGACTGGATGGCCCATGTGGGAGCTGCTATGCATTGTCTTTCACATGGACCTGTCCCCACATCATTGCATTTCATCCACATCCATAATTTTTGTTTGCACTTACTAACTGGATCTTGAGTTAACAGAACACCAGAACAGGTCTTTTACTTTTAGCATTGTGTTTATGATGAAGTAAGAGAGAAATGACCTCCTTCTTTAGTGTCAAGAATAAATGAATATCTGAAGTCCGGCTTGTTTTCGCTTTGAGGCCATCCAGCTATCAGAAGATGCTCCACCGAGTGTGTTTCTCCAAGATAACATGTTTGCTTAGGCCCTTTGGGCACCTGTTTCTGTCTCCTGCCTTGCTGCTGTTGAATTGCACATTATCTCCTGGTAGCACACTTCCCATTCTTCCTTCTACAAATTCATCCTAGGAGGAAAAGAAGCAGTATCATTCTTGAGGTGCCATACTTCAGTGAAACAGTCTGCTATCCAGCCAGGTCAGGGATGACGGGCAGATGCACTTACCCACTTGTTCCTTTGCAGTGAGCTGCATTCATACTTGCTGCTTTTTAAAGAGACTAACCTGCCTCTGTTAATGGATATAATGCAGTTCCTGGAGAAGCAGGCACATGCACAAAGTAAACCCATTCACTTAAGGAATCAAAAGTTGCTTTAGAATAAAGATAGGAAAAGATCTACTCAAGAAGCAGGAGTCAAAGTCTGGTCAAAAGACAGAGTCTGCATTTGAGTACACTCCCAAATGCAAGGGAGCACTGTTAAAACGTTGCTGTCTGCACCATGCTCACTCCAGCTTGCCTCTTTTCAAGCACAGGGATTGTCTCCCAGCTCAGGAACTTCAAAGGCATAGTAGCAGGTGGCAGTCACTTTCTCAGCTCCAGCAATGCTTTGTGTAGATCGCATGGCCTTGGACTTCAGCTTCTGGGACCAGGGAGGTTCAGTGCTTCAAAAGCCTTTGCAATTGTGTTAAGGGAAAGTAGTCTGCAGGAAAAAAATCTGCGAGGTACTTTGGTGTTTGTAGCCTGCAGATTCTCCCAGCTTGATGGCACAAATAATCCTCACTTTTCATTTTTGTGCACTACCTAAAAGCTACATGTAGCAGATTCGTTCATTGCCTTCAGAGTGTTTGCAATTGGCAACCGAATCGGCAATCTGAACTGAACCTCTGGAGCCCTACTCATGTGGGGAGACTTGTCCAAATTTCCTGACTCGTATCTGTTTTCAAAAGAAACTTCTTATGCCCTCTCCCTACTTTCTGCATTGCTAAATAGAAAGTACCTCTAGGCCTAGGTATAACAAAGACTTCCATTCCTAGTCTTGCAGGCTTTAGGTCTGGCATAACTATTTTCTAAAACAGCTTTTCTCCCTGAGTCCCTTTGTAGTACCTGCATGAAGGGAAAGCCCCCTCATTCTCCCAGTAGTTGAGGCAGCCACTGGGCATTGCCAGCAGTAAATGAATTTCCAGGTTGTGAGTGTGTTACTGACATTAATGAGAAGCGAGCAATGCCAGAAGAAAGACTCTCTTATCTGGTTTAGTGCCATCGTGCATCAGCTTCAGCATAAAATTTACAGAGCTTGAAAATGGGGCATAAACATTATGGGTAAATTTGGCAGAAAATGTGAGTGACTCTTATCTGGTCATGAATAAATAATTTTCAATTACCAGCTAGGGCTCTGCTATTAAACCTGGGAATAGATTACTTTAAAGTTTGTTCTGTGTTTGTACATATAGAGCTATGCAATTCTCAGTTTGGCAGAAAATAGGAGACTCTTGCAGAAAAGACCACTAGATTGATGTAGCCCTCCACTTTGGTCCTCCCAATAGTATATGATTGTAAACAGAACTCAACAGGTCACCTAGGAATTCAACCAATGTATCTACTGAGTACAGAACTTTGTGGCTTCAGGAAGCTATACTTCCAGGTAGCCATAAGTTCTCCCAATTCTATATCACATTATATCCAACTAAACCAGCAGTTCTCAACCTCTAGGTCCCCAGGTGTTTTGACCTACAACTCCCAGAAATCCCAGCCAGTTTACCAGCGGTTACGATTTCTGGGAGTTGAAGGCCAAAATATCTGGGGACCCACAGGAAGAACTACTAAACTAAATCCAAACACTGGGGCAAAGATAACTTTTGGAAGCAAAGTAAGTTGCATCACAGTGTAATGATTCTAAGCTCTTAAGATTTTCTTTCCATTTCTTATCCAGAAGTAGCTAAAAAGCCCACCCATTAGAATATCCCCAATTAAAAGACAGAATGTTATTGATTTCTAATTAGAGTGTGCTCTATGTTCTTTGCACTCCCTGTAAGTGCACACCACTAATAATTAAGTGTACTACAATATCTCAGGAGGCCCAGATGATCCCCATTCCTTCTTCCTTGTAGAGGGTGAAAAAACGTGCCCCTCCTGTTAGCCAATCAGGCCACAGGCTTCGCTTGGCATAAGATTGAGCTGCATATACAAAAAAAAACTGCTGAGGGTGTGGTGAAAAGTTAATAGGGTGGGAGTAGCAGCAAAGAGATATGAAAATTTGTTTCGAAAACATTGAGAGATTATTATGGAAGACAAATAACCTTCAGCGGAAGGAGTTGAATCCATAAAGTGCAGGGCTAGAAACTCAAAACATGTTTGTGTGTGCTATTTCTCAGTGGAAGACAAGTAGAAAAAGTTTTTAGTCCCACCTGAGTGGACTGTCCATAGCAGAATTAAAGACAGGAAGCATATGCTCAGTTGCAGGACCTGTTCTTTGACCCAATTCAGAGTTACCTGAAGGCTGAGGGAGCTGATAGAGAAAATGGATTAAGGACATCGTAGCCCTACATACCTTCTACTTTGTCAGTACCTTTCCAGTCATACAGATCAACTGTAATTAAACGTGGAGCAGCATCTAATTTACCCAATTGAGGAGGCATCTTCCAGTGGATTTGTGTATTTCCTAGCTTGAGGAAAGATATGGGATATAAATAAAGATGATGGTAATGGTGGCAGTGCTAGCAGTGGGTTGCTATGAGCTTTCCGGGCTGTATGGCCAAGTTTCAGAAGCAATCTCTCCTGACGTTTCGCCCACATCTATGGCAGGCATCCTCAGAGGTTAAAGGATCAGTTGGAAACTAGGGAAGTGAGGTTTATATATCTGTGGAATGTCCAGGGTGGGAGAAAGAACTCTTGTCTGCTTGAGGCAGGTGTGAATGTTGCAAATGCCCACCTTGATTAGCATTTAATGGCCTTGCAGCTTCAATGCTGGGCTGGTTGCTGCCTGGGGGAATCCTTTGTTGGGAGGTGTTAACTGGCCTTGATTAATTATTGTCTGGAATTCCCCTGCTTTTGGTTGTTGCTCTTTGTTTACTGTCCAGATTTTAGAGTTTTTAAATACTGGTAGCCAGATTTTGTTCATGTTCATGGTTTCCTCCTTTCTGTTGAAATTGTCCTCATGCTTGTGGCTTCTCTGTGTAATCTGACATGGTGGTTGTTAGAGTGGTCCAGCATTTCTGTGTTCCTAAATAATTTGCTAGCAGTGATCATAATGCTGCGTGCTCTATCTCCCACACATTTATATCCCAGTTATGTGCACAAAAATGCACATCTGCCAAGGCATGGAGACCTGAATTTCTTCAGGCTCCATTTGCTCCTCTGGAAGCTTTCTGAATATCCCCAGGATAAAAGAGACTCCTGAGCGTGTAGCTGTGACTCAGCCAGGGTTTCTGTTCTCTTCCCAGGCTTCCCTTGATTCAGACTGCTTGTCAGTCTCTCCTGAGGAACCTACTGTTTCATGCCCATATATAGCAGACACATGCACACACCCGTTAGCTGATTTGAGGGGGTGGCAAAGCAAGTGACCCGCATGGCAGGGGCCCTAGCAGAGTTACAAGCAGAGGATTATAGGCTGCAGACAGGCTTCCCACATTCACCACTGAAGGGGAGGGGAGATGAGTATGCTCATACATAGACACCAATCTTCCCAAAGAGCAGGGAAAGGACAGAAAATTACAGGGAAAGGAATTGCTTTTCAATTGACCATTTCTCTCCGTTTCTTTGCCTCTTGCCCATTAGCATCCTTGCTTCTTATTCCTCTCTTTGAGCACCAGGAATCTTATCTTTCTTTGTTTCCTCCCTGGAATTATTTTTGTTGGAGCTTTTGTTTTGAGGATTTGTTTTCGTTGACTTTTTTTTGTTTTGTGAAATGAGTTAAAAGAGGAAACAAAAACATCTGTTTATTTTGTACATTGTCAACAAATTCAATATGAGCATTAGGATTTTGGCATTATCTTTCCAAGTCTATCCACTCTATCAGGTATTGTTTCTTACCAGGCAAAGGGTAAATTTAAAACAGGGATCAATGAAGAACAGGCTCTGAAGCAATGAAGAACAGGCTCTGAACAGGGATATCTGAAGATTGTAGCAAAAGCCGCATCCCATGTCCTCACCCATTCTTTCCTGTGTTTTATTGCAGGTAAAGTGTGACCAGTATTGGCCAGGCCGTGGTACAGAAACCTATGGCTTGATCCAGGTGACACTGCTAGACACTGTCGAACTTGCAACGTACACAGTTCGGACATTTGCCCTATATAAGGTATGAGAGGAAAGGAAAAAATGAAGCAGTTGAAATCTTGTGAGAATTTCTAAGGACTAGAATAATGTTGGAGTCGAAGGAATCTTTGGGAGGAGTATAAAGAGCCATTTTGGCTCTTTCCGAGATGCTCGGAACAAGATAACATATTTAATAGAGTAATAAAAGGTTTCTTGATATTAAATCTAGTCATGTCTGACTCTGGGAGGTGATGCTCATCTCCATTGCTAAGCCAAAGAGCCAGTGTTGTCCGTAGACACCTCCAAGGTCATGTGGTCAGCATGACTACATGGAGTGCTGCTACCTTCCCACAGAAGCAGTACCTATTGATCTACTCACACTTTCATGTTTTTGAACTGCTAGGTTGGCAGAAGCTGGGGTTAACAATGGGGGATAATCCCACTCCCTGGATTCGAACCATTGACCTTTTGGTAACAAGTTCAGCTCAGCAGTTTAAACCGCTGCACCACCAAGAGGCCCGTTTTTAAATAGAGTTGTAAAGTCAAAATTCCAACTACATTCACTCACTAATAGCACAGACCTCCTTTCTCTGCCAGGAGAGTCCAAACATCTTGTGCACAAGACACTCAGCTTTGAGAACTGGGGCTATGTAGCCCAGTTCCACAAGCATCCTGTATAATAAAGCCATTCCATTTTCTCACAAACCTGACATATACAACTGTTAGACATGAACATTTGAGAGATCTTTCTGCCTCCCAGCCTCACATTGAAGGTCAAACCTCATATCACTGTGCAGGTGTACTTAAGTGAAGCTTAAAGACTTAAAGACTGAGGATTGGTTGTTTGAACATATGTTTGTTCTTCTCCAGCCACAACTCTTAAGAGCCACCATACAAAGTAATAAAAATACAACAAAATCTAGCAGACACAACAAATTGCAGCCAGTTATGATTGACACACACAACACACACACACAACAGAAAGCAAAAGTAGAATTAAGAATATGTATGTACTTGACTAATAATGTAGAGAATTAAGCAATGGCCCACCATGACATGTAACTGTTGCTATCCCCCCCAGAATGGATCCAGTGAAAAGAGAGAGCTGAGGCAGTTCCAATTTATGGCTTGGCCTGACCATGGTGTGCCAGAGTACCCTACCCCTATTTTGGCTTTCCTGAGACGAGTAAAAGCCTGCAACCCTCCTGATGCTGGCCCAGTGGTTGTACACTGCAGGTAAGATTGGCTCCTGACACTGGAGAACATGAGTATTTGGGGGTTTCAGAAGCAAAGGGGTGCGGAGAATCTGCCAGATTCTGTACTTTGGCACAGTGTTGCACCTACTGAGATTTGAACACTGCCTACTACTGCTGAAGCAATGGATTCAGCACTATAGCCCCTCTGTTCCCATAAGCAGCACTTTGTAATGAATGGCAATCATAGCAACTCTTAATTCAATGTCTTCCCAGAGAAAGAGCAACCATATATATATAAATTAGAGTGATGTAAGAAGCAGATTTCCAAAGAAAAACTCCACATATGAATCTAGTGACAAGAATATTGATGATTCAATATTCCTCACAGAACATATGCACACTTTGGCACCCACAGATATGCGATTACTGTTCTGTTATTGACTTTTTCCGTTTCCAACCTGAACCTGAAAACTTAAGTCTTGTTGCAACATATTAAAATGAAATGTGAGAGCAAAATCTGAGCCTATCCGTTTTCAAGATGGAAAATCTGAACCACATTAAAGAAATACTTCAGACGAATGTATATGTAATTCAGAACACTGTCATGCATAATCTAAACATAGTGCTGAAACCAATACCTGCACAGACAGAATAAATATATAAGTGCATTACTCTGCACACATAAGAAGTGCTAGTATGCATATGCCTTCTACTTCCACAGCAAAACTGTTTGCAGTCTCTTGGTGCAGTTTGAAATGAAAGAAACAACTGCCTAACCACAAACATTAGTTCACTAGGAATCAGCATCTTATCTGGCCGGTGATTTATCTCTTGTAGCTGAGTGGGAACTATTACTGAACAAACCACTTCATCACTGCAGCTCTCACAAATTTCTTAGAAACGGTATTTAATGCTCTCCTTTCATGCTCTGGTTCAGATGGGAGTGGTGTATAATTAACACACTCTCCCCATTAAAACCCGGTTAAGAATTTGATTTGAGAAGCAGCACAGCAAGGTCCTGCTGTCAGATGTCACATCTGTTTCTTTTTGGTGCATGGTTGGTTGTGCTGGTTTGTGCACTGGGAACAAGAATAAATTGTTCATGTCCTAGTCCTGCCTCTACTAAGATCAGTGACTATGTAAGAGAAGACATGGTAAGGGGGGCTGTGTCATTGGGAGTGGTATAAAGCAATTTCACCAGAACAGTATAACTATGAGGATTATCTCTCCCTGTGAAACATGGAAGAAAGCTTTAGGTTTGACTCCGAAGGTACTGTATATACTCAAGTATAAGCCTTTTGGGGGCTGAACCCCCTCCCCCCGGACTTATATTCAGGTGAGGTCCTGACAGGAAGGCGTGGGGCTGAAAGAAGGGCTTCATTCAGCCCCACGCCTTCCTGCCAAGACCCACAACTCTCCACACAGCAACCCAGCTTTCCTTTCTCTCCTCCTCTCGCGCAGCACGCACCTTCCTCTCCTCTCTCACCGCAGCACGCACCTGCCTCCCCTCTCACCACTCAGCGTGCCTTCCTCTCTTCCTCTCTCACTGCAGCGCACACCTTCCTCTCCTCCCCTCTCACCAATGTGACTTCCTCTCCTCCTCTCTCACCACAGCGCGCACCTTCCTCTCCACCCCTCGCCACACAGCATGACTTCCTCTCCTCCTCTCACCACAGCACACACCTTCCTCTCCTCCCCTCTCACCACACAGCGCGCCTTCCTCTCTTCTCTCACCACAGCGCACACCTTCCTCTCCTCCTCTCTCACCATAGCGCGCACCTTCCTCTCCTTCCCTCACCACAGTGTGACTTCCTCTTCTCCTCTCTCACCGCAGCGCACACCTTCCCCTCCTCCCCTCACCACACAGCGTGACTTCCTCTCCTCCTCTCTCAGTGCCAGTCCTTCCTACTTTTCCTTATTCATATACACACAGCATTTTCCCCAAAATGAATAGTTAAAATAAACTATGGTGATTATTGGAAGAATACATAAGCACATTTACATTGACGAAGGTTAGAATAATGATTTAATCAGATTTGAAGTCTTATCTTAAATTACAGTTTTATGTAAATATTCAAAAACATTTAACTTACTGATGTCTCAATTAATGTAATTTTATCGGTATCTGTTATTTTTTAAAAAATATTATCAGTAACCCTCGGCTTATACTCGAGCCAGTAAATTTTCCTAGTTTTTGTGGTAAAATTAGGTGCCTCCGCTTATATTTGGGGCGCTTTATACTGGAGTATATACAGTAGCCTAATTTCCTGTTTGGGGCTCTGTTTTTACAGTGCTGGTGTAGGCAGGACGGGCTGCTTCATTGTAATTGATGCCATGCTGGAGAGGATGAAGCATGAGAAGACAGTGGACATCTATGGGCATGTGACATGCATGCGCTCACAGAGGAACTACATGGTGCAAACTGAGGACCAGTACATTTTCATCCATGAGGCCTTGCTTGAGGCTGCCACCTGCGGGAACACAGAGGTGCCTGCGCGGAACCTCTTTGCCCACATCCAGAAACTGAATCAGGTACCTCCAGGCGAGAGTGTCACAGCAATGGAGCTAGAGTTTAAGGTGAGTGGAAGAGCCTCTGCAGTGCCTCTGCAGAGCAATCAACACTACACGGCTAGAACTGGCCCTCCCATCTGTGAACTACTGTGAGGAGTTGGTTCCTGGGTTGAAGGGAGATGCACATTTTCTAAGGATAATTATTCTTTTGTACATTTCTTGTCAGGTAGGAAGTGAGTAAAATGTATTTGAATTGCAGAGTGGGTGTCCATTACATTTCCCTCCTGGATTGGCAGCTTCTGGGAAAGGATATAAAAAAGCAAATTGATGTGAAGTTCTTAGCAGCATTCTTTTGCAGCGCGACTGGAGCAGCATCCAAAATCAGATGCAGATTGAGCATTAAGGATAATTGATGTCAGTATGACCAACTCCTGTAGAAATTCTGCCAATTTAAATACTTGAGATGTGAACAGCTTGGTGCCCCTGCCTTGTGCCACTCTAACTTGTCCCTAATACGGAAGAGGAAAAGGAGGGCCAGTGTCAGATTTTGTTCACATTTTGCTTATTGAGGTTTAAGAAAGTAAAGGCTGCTGGGTTTTACCAAGTGTCTGTGTTTGCCAGCACTACCACATAACATTTGTGGTAGCTGTACACCAGTATTTCTTAAGGCAAGTTGCAGATTTTGCTAATGTCTACATACTTCAACATTGTGCATTTGTAAAGGCATGTGGAAGAAGAGAATTCCCTTGGGGAAGGAGTAGTGTATGTACACTGAAACAGACTGGAAACGGCCCACTCTGCCCAGGGAATAGCCTCTAGAAACACACCCACCAGAGACTTAAAATATTAAGTTGTTGAATAGACAGAAGGCAAAACAGAACTGCCTCTGAGTTCTGAACAGTGGCAGATTTTGGCATCCCTTTTGGGGAAAACAGGTCCTATTCCTGTACACTGTGATTGCTTCCAGTCACTTACACCCTACTCACTTACACTCTCTGTCTGGGTCCAGACCCCCACCCCATTTCTAGAGGGGAATGTAGTGTGGGTCCCCAGGTGTTTTCGCCTACAACTCCAAGAAATCTCAGCCAGTTTACCAGCTGTTATGATTTCTGGGAGTTAAAGACCAAAACATCTGGGGACCCGCAGGTTGAGAACCACTGGTCTAGTAGCTAGCTGCTCCTCCTTCCCTCCTCACCCCTCATGGATGACAGCCTGGTAAGAGTTGCAAGGAATTAGAGGGGTTGCCACTATTTGTTGGATAGTGATCTTGCAGCTGCTCTTCTTGGTTACTCACTTGCCTGATCCCTTCTGTGGGAAAAGTTGCCACCACTCCCAAGAGAGAGAAGGAAGAAGTGAACAAGTGTGAATGTTGGACAGAAAGAAACAGCTGGTATTCATTCCTGTCACCTTCTCCCTCTGTGTGCAAATTGACCCCAGTCTGGTTTTAGTTCTCTCTGCCAAACGAAAAGAACAGGTAAACAAGTCAGGTAACCTTTGCTTCTTCTCACTGCTTTGGCTGGAGCCCCCAGTGGCGCAATGGGTTAAACCCTTGTGCCAGCAGAACTGCTGACCAAAAGGTGGGCGGTTCAAATCCAGGGAGCTCCCATCTGTCAGCTCCAGCTTCTCATGCAGGGACATGCGAGAAGCCTCCCACAGGATGGTAAAATATCTGAGTGTCCCCTGGGCAATGTCCTTGCAGATGGCCAATTCTCTCACACCAGAAGCAACTTGCAGTTCCTCAAGTCACTCCTGACACAAAAAGAAACTGCTTTGACTGTTGGGAGTTTGGAGTAGAATAGGCAAGTAGAGTGAGAACAGCCAGAAAGAGCAACAGGTCTAGGCAAATGGCAATAAATCTTAGGACATGCTAGGCAGTTTCAACCCAGCCTGAGACCCAAGAAGGAGATGGTGGAAGATAGATCCACAGCCAGAATAAGTGTCCCAGCAAGAGAAAGTTGGGCCACCAGTTTTGGGTCTTCATGGGCAGGATATTTTCTAGGAAAATTGTCTTTATATCACAGAACATATAGTGTCCATAGGATATTGCTCCTCTTTCTTCTCTTCGGGGTGTTTGTGTGGGTTGTTAGTGGTAACTTTGAATGCTGAGATGAGTCCTGACTGAGATACCTACATCTCATTTTGCATACACATTTACATTGGGTGCAGTCTCCTGGCCTGAACAGGTGTCTAAGCACATCATAGCTCAAGACTGTCTCACTAACAAATAATCTGGGGTAAATAAGTAATTTATATAATTTGGATGTCCGTGTGTGTGTGTCTCTAAAGAAACAGGACACAACAGGTCAATTGTCACAGCCTTCTTTCTGATAGTGAGCTTATCTTGATTTTTACCCCTGCAAGGTCCACCTTCAGGGCCAATATTCTACACAAAGCCTTATCAACCTGGAGGAATCTAACAGAGGTTACATGATGAAGTGGTAGGATAGAACTCTCTGATAAAAATATATGGTCACAGTTTATAATTCCACACCACGTGGATCCAGCATACCTTTGTCCTTCTCTGATCTACTGCTTATCTTCCTCTCACAGCTCCTCGCCAACTCTAAAGCACATACCTCACGATTCATCAGTGCCAATCTCCCGTGCAACAAATTTAAAAATCGTTTGGTGAATATCATGCCGTATGAGTTGACACGGGTTTGTTTGCAGCCAATCCGGGGCGTCGAGGGCTCAGATTATATCAATGCCAGCTTCGTAGATGGCTACAGGTAAAGCACTCGTTCCAAACAAAGTGTAAACTGTTCTGCTGTAACATTGCATTCTGTCCTCTCTTAATAGTTGAATTGAGTGTTTCTGCCAAGTACTGTACAATCAGTATGTACAGAATTAGTTGCCCTTGATTTGGGCTCACTAGGATTTTTTTTCTTTTCCTACAGCAGTAGAAGGCGAATGTGTGGGCTACATACACTCCTTCCCAGCCTTTCTTGTGCATTCTCCCTCTCGGGTCCCTGCCAGTGATAGATTTGCCATTGCAGCAGGGGCTTGCTTACTTACTTAGAAGATCCCTCGTAGCCTGAGTATTATGGTCCTCAAGTATAGTGTCTATATTCTTAATCCGCATGTACTCCCGCAGTGAGACATTGGTTTCCAGGTGGAAGGCAGTCCCAGTCAGGGTTGGCTTGAGGGGCCTTCCTCTTGGCACATTTCTCCCTTTTGCCCTCCATTCGTGCCTCTTCGAATTCTGCAGCACTTCTGGTCACAGCTGGCCTCCAGTTAGAGTGTTCAAGGGCCAGGGCTTCCCAGTTCTTGGTGTCTATGCCACAGCTTTTAATGTTGGCTTTAAGCCCATCTTTAAATCACTTTTCCTGTCCACCAACATTACGTTTCCCGTTCTTGAGTTGGGAGTATAGTAACTGCTTTGGGAGATGGTGATTGGGCATTCAGACAGCATGGCCAGTCCAGCGGAGTTGATGGCGTAGAAGCATCGCTGGCAGAGCCAGCACAATCAGTGGTCTGAGCACGCTGACATTTGTCTGCCTGTCTTCCCAGGAGATTTGCAGGACTTTTCATAGGCAGTGCTGATGGAATCATTCCAGGAGTTGAATGTGATGTCTGTAGACAGTCCATGTTTCACAGGCGTATAGCAGGGCTGGGAGGACAATAGGGGCAGGGCTACGAAAATAGCATTAAAACAAATGTGTGTACCTTTTATTATAAAGCATATCACAATGCAGAAGTGTGATTTACCATGTGAAAAAGCTATGCACATTGTTGTAAAGCGGAAAAATAATTTAAAGAGAAGACAAAGAATCCTAGGAGTATTTCTCTTGTGTTTTTTTTTCTATTGCTGCCAAACAAATTCAGTATCAGCAGTTGATGTGCCCTCTGGTGGGTGAGAGGACTGCAACTTCTCAGCCACCAAAAATGCACACCTTGAATCTTGTGGTTGTTCCTCTCTCATAGTCTTTATTAGCAATAAATTTTAGGTTGCAGATAGTGGCTACAGCATCCTTTATTTTTTCCAAATAAGACAGTGTTGGCAAGCCACACTATAATTCACATCTCAGATCTTTGCACTTAGAATAGGGCTGCCATACAAGGCTGATTCCAAATCCACAATTAGGAATATCTTTATGGAGCCAATTGAAATGCACAGAGTATTTCATGCAAGCTTTGAAAGCTTCACCACCTGAAGCCCTTGAAGCTTTAAAAACCTGCATGAAATATTTTTGTGCATTTTAGTTGATCTCATAAATGTATAACTTTTGTGGATATGGGATTTTGTTATATTTTGCTGCATGGACAACATGCCTGTCCATGAATATGTTTCCAAGACTGGTTTCAGTATTTGCACAAATACAGATCAAAATTGCACAAGGAAGGAACCAGTCAGTCTTTTTTTGTGGCTTGCATAATGGACTTGAGGATCAGAGGAGGATGGCACCCTGTATGGCATGAAGCATTGCTCTACATCAGTGATTCTCAACCTTCCTAATGTCACAACTCCTTAATACAATTCTTCATTTTGTGGTGACTCCCAATCATAACATTATTTTCATTGCTACTTCATAACTAATTTTGCTACCGATATGAATTGTAATGTAAATATTGATGTATTTTCATTCACTGGACCAAATTTAGCACAAATACTTGATATGCCTAAATTTGAATTCTGGTGGGGTTGGGGGGATCGATTTTGTCATTTGGGAGTTGTAATTGCTGCAATTTATAGTTAACCAACAATCAAGGAGCATCCTGAACTCCACCAACGATGGAATTGAACCAAACTTGGCACACAGAACTCCCATGACCAACAGAAAATACTGGAAGGGTTTGGTGGGCATTGACCTTGAGTTCTGGAGTTCTCCTACATCCAGAGAGCACTGTGGACTCAAACAATGATGGATCTGGACCAAACTTGGCATGAATACTCAATATGCCCAAATATGAACACTGGTGAAGTTTGGGGAAAGTAGACCTTGACATTTGGGAATTGTAGTTGGTAGAACCCCAACAATGATAGAATTGGGCCAAACTTGGTTTTATTGGTTTCATATTTATTTAAAGGTCTTACTGTATGTACTTTTTAATTACGTTTTAAATGTGCTTTTAAGTGTATATTGTTAAGGCATCAAATTGCTGCCTGGTTGAAAGCCGCCTTGAGACACCTTCAGGTTTGAGAAAGGTCGGATAGAAATATCGTAAATAAATAAATTTCCCACACAGAACCCCCATGACCAACAGAAAATACTGTGTTTTCTGATGGTCTTTGATGACCCTTCTGACACCCTCCTCACGACCCACCTAGGGGTACCCACCCCAAGGCTGAGAAACACTTCTCTACATCTTCCTAATTCCCAAAACATCTCATGGGTTTGCAAAAGTAGTAGTGAGTAGCAGTGTGAAGGATGGCATGTCAATGGCAGGGACCCAGCAAAACAGGGAGGCCCAGTGCCAGAACAGATTGGCACCTGACCATTTTCCTACTTCAGATCTCAACTACCTAAGGTGTTTCAGAGCTGCCACCTTCATGTTTCTGGTGCTGCGACAGACCTACTAATGTTGGGGAAAGATGGTGAAAATGTTTGCCAAGCAGCAGGTGGTAGCATTTCATGTCCTACCTAAGCCATCCCTGTAGGCCACTGTTTATCGCTTTCCATCCTTCCCTTTGAAGTCAGTAATCGTTCTCTACTTTATCTAAAGAGATCAATTGGCCCAAGGTACTATAGATGGCTCTGTAGCTGCCTCTTTATTAGTGCCTCTGATTCTCCCCCCTTCACACCTACTTTTTATGATGTCTTATAAATCCACCTTAGAGCAGCTTCCATCTCTGTCCTGCACATTACTGCTGTCCTACAACAGATTCATTAATTTTTAGTACCAGTGGAGAGATTTAATGAGAATGGATCATGCTAAGAGCCTAGAACTATATTCAAGAGTTTATAGTGCCCCACAGTGGTAACAAAAAGATGTCACAGTTATTTTGGCAACAGTGAGGTGGATTTTATATTCCTTAATATCACTGTGAAAACTGGATATCTACCTCTTGACTACTATTAGAGGATACAGATATGAGAGCATTTGTTTGATGCTTTCTGAATCTTGTGACATCAGTAGTGCAAGTAGATCTTGTGATGACACTGATCTCTCACTTTGGGGTGATATGCAGTCACTTAGGGGGAAAGGGCATTATTCAAAACGCAAACCAGTACTTCTAACAAGCTTGTAACTGGGTTGCTGTGAGTTTTCAGGGCTGTATGGCCGAATTCCAGAAGCATTCTCTCCTTACATTTCACCCATATCTATGGCAGGCATCCTCAGAGGTTGTGAGGTCTTATTAGAAACCAGGCAAGTGAGGTTTATATACCTGTGGAGTGTCCAGGGTGGAAGAAAGAACTCTTGTCTGCTTGAGGCAAGTGTGAATGTTAGAAATTGCCACCTTGATTAGCATTTAATGGCCTTGCAGCTTTAAAGCCTGGCTGGTTGCTGCCTGGGGAGATCTTTTGTTGGGAGGTATTAGCTGGCCCTCATTGATTCTTGTCTGGAATTGCCCTGGAGTTTTTTTTTAGTGTTGCTCTTTATTTACTTGTAACTGCTGCTAATATTATCCTGGCAAGACATCCCAGCCCATTTTACAAAACATGATTAGCATTTCTTATAGCATTAGTCATTCCCATTTATTCACACACCTTTTATCAACTAAGTAACATTGGCATTTAGGTTATTAACCTGCTTCTTGGAGAACTCGACTTTTTTGCCTGGCATCAGGTGATTGTGGAACAAACACTGCAGAGGCAGGGAATTAGATCTGTCCCTATGAGCACAACTAATCATGTTTTCCTCTAGCCCTTGGTCTAAAAAATATACACACATCAATAGGGGAGCCAGGTAATATTTTGCCATGCTTTTGGACCTCTAAGGGGCATTTTTGAAAACAGTAAATGAAGCAAAAATACTTCTACTCGCTTTGTTATTTTTTTTGAAAGGTCTATTTTAGGCCCAAACTAGCCTTAAAACATGGTAAGGCCTGGTCCATTTAACCTTGCACAGTTGCCCACCCCTATCTAATCATCTCTTTCCCATCTCAAAGTGCCAAAATCAGTCACCACCCTGAGGTGTTTTTTTTTTTAAATTTCTTGCAGGCAGCAAAAGGCCTACGTTGCTACACAAGGTCCCCTGGCTGAGACCACAGAGGACTTCTGGCGGATGCTGTGGGAGCACAACTCCACAATTGTGGTGATGCTGACCAAGCTGCGAGAGATGGGGAGGGTAAGCAGGCACTTTAGGATAAGTGTCGAACCTAATCTGGGACTTTGGGCTCAGGTAGCTTCCAGATGTATGACCCAGCCATTGCTTCCCTTCCCACAAAGCTTGGTCAGTGAAGAAGGTGAAGTTCATTGTACCAAATCCAGGCTTGGTGAGCAAACCAAGCTTCTTCTATAACAGTGGTTCTCAACCTGTGGGTCCCCAGGTGTTTTGCCCCACAACTCCCAGAAATCCCAGCCAGTTCAGCAGCTGTTAGGATTTCTGGGAGTTGAAGGCCAAAACATCTAGGGACCCACAAGCTGAGAACCACTGTTCTAGAACTATCAGAGTGTATTTTCCTACAAAGTTTAAGATGTGGCATCACATTCAGGTTCCTGGCTCTGTGGACCTCCCCAAAGCCACCAAGAAAAAGAAAGAAAGAAAGAAAGAAAGAAAGAAAGAAAGAAAGAAGGCATCTGGTTAGAAGTGAACCTTCCTAGTTACTTGGTATGGAAGAGCAGACTGATTGTTCATCACAAAAAGCGGGGTGTAAAAAGGAGTGAGGTAGACCCAATCAATCACATCATGCTGGGAGGGAGGAACAAACCAGTGATTTGCTGCTTCAATTAGAGCCTGGCGCTGCAGGGGCCGAGAGTAGCCTTGCAGTGCCACTCTAGAAGGTCCCAGCTTCAGTCACTTCGTAATCTTCACATTCAGCATGCCACTCATTTTGACTGTAGCGATTCTGACTCTTCCTTTCCTTTCCAGGAGAAATGCCATCAGTACTGGCCAGCAGAGCGCTCTGCTCGGTACCAGTACTTTGTGGTGGATCCCATGGCTGAATACAACATGCCTCAGTACATTTTGCGAGAGTTCAAGGTCACTGATGCCAGGGTGAGTACCAGCATTGTTTTTTCAATGTTAAAGAGAAAGGTTTATTTAGGAATACACGCACGCACACACTAGATGTGCTCTGCCACGTGTTTCTGTGGCCTATAGTAATAATATTTGAAGTAGAGGTAGCAATCTGGACTATTATGAAGGAGAGGTACCTACCTATTGGATGTTGGCGATTTCTTTTGTTACTGTTAAGGAGAGGCAGGTACAATTACATTATGATTTTGAAGCAGACACCTGTGTGTGTGTAACAAGTGATCTATCTATCTATGTAATCTTTCTCGTCTTTTCCTGTGTCATGTGCCCCCTTAGACCTTCTTGTTCCTCACTTTAAGAACAGGACAGGACAGGACAAATCCTTATTCTCCTAATTGTGCTCCCTCTCTCTCCCCCCTCTCTCTCTCCCTCTCTCCCTGTATATCTCATGTGTGTGTTTAGAAATATGAAATATAAATATATAATTTTAGAAATATGAAATAGCTGCTGAACACTGCCGTCAGAAAATAGAGGAAATCCAGACATGAAACAATAGGCAGAAGGGACATTAGTAGATGGAACAGTAGGTAGGTAGGTAGATGTAATGGTAGATGGATAGATGGATGG